>JALPQD010000335.1:570286-1285286 GCA_023101885.1 Typhlomys cinereus
CCTCATAAAGTCTAGCATCTGTTAAGGGCACCGAGACCCCTGGAGGCAAGGGATTGACAGCCATAGTAGTGATCTTTTGCTTAAGGGGAACAAGAGAAAGGGCTTATGGAAATGCCACTGGGTCCTTATATGTCATCGGAGAGGAGGACCCAATGGAGAGTTAGGCGTACACAATAAAGGACTCTCTGGGAATTGGGGGGGAGGCACTGGGGGAAGGGGAGGGGGAGGAGGGGGGAGGGAGGGAACTGGTAAAAAATTTTAAAATGTATAATTAAATTTTTAATAAAAAAAAAAAAAAGGAGAAGCTGGTTGCCAAAAGGTGCAATTTAGATAGTTTTATGTTTTGGTTGAAAGATTAGGTCATTTAGTCACTTCTTCTACTATACATGTACCTTCTCACACACATTTGAATTTAACCATGCACATATCCAGCTATGAATATACATAAAATGGTAAATAGAGAATTTCCCCTCAAAGACTACTTGAGGGCATATTTCAGCCTTATTGGACATGTACCTCTGCACCAGTGTAAGTCAGATCCTTCTCTATTCTTTGTATCCATGGTACATTGCAAATGCATCTCAATAGAAACTAAGTTGATGGGTAACTAAAGGAGGAGAAACTTATTTTGTTGTCTAAAGAGGGGCATGCATGTAGCCAGATGAAGGTAGGAGTCTAGGGGTTGCTAGGTGCATTGTTTGGAAAGGGGTAAGTGCATAGTATATGCAGGCAGAGGACCCAAGGTGACAAGTACATTGCCCAGAAGTGGGGGGAGGGTGGTAGTGCTGAGCCCAAACCAAATGGGGGGGTCCCCAGTTTCCTAAGCTATTCTCTATGAGTGCCTGCCTTAGTACAACTTGAACAGCCAAAGAATTATTAGGGTTACTTACATGAGTGAGGTAAGGATTACTTACAGGAGCAGGAATAATTCAAAACTGCTACATCAACAAAAAAATGGGTGAAACTCTAAAGCTGCAACCCTGGAGCTCTCTCTGCACACTTTACTCACCTGAGAATCTCCTCCAGATTCTACAGATTTCTGGAGAGGCTCCTTCCCCAACAGCAGTGTACTGCTTTTCTTTATCTTGAGGAACATCCTCCTACCGATGAATCTTGTAACTTTTAAGAGCCCCCTGACCCTTAAAATATCTTCCTCCAAGATACAATGCATCAAATTACTATAGAGCCAAGACAGAATTTAATCATCCTTCTTAGGTCATATTGAAGACAGAGGCCAAAGGGCATAAGGTTATACCAGAAGGACAAGACACCATACACACAACAAGGATTTTCTTAATAAGACAAAAAAAGACATAAATATTATGTATTCTTAGATACTTATGGTTACTTAATGTTCCCCAATGTTTTTTTTTTGTTGTTGTTGTTGTCATTTACTGTAAGAAATATTTTCACAGGAATCACTGGGATTTTCATTTCCAAGATATATTCTGTTCCCCTTTTTCATCTCAATGACATGATGTTACAGTTATTCTGCATTCTGCTGATAAATTTACTACAAAATGGCTTAAGAGAACAAGGGGTTTTACTTTCTTTTATGATCCTGTTATAGTTCTTACTCTAGCATGGCAGGCTAGAGTAACCAACAACATTGGTCAAGGGAACTGGCCATACCATATCTGTAGGGACAATCTTTACTTGCCCGACTACCATGTCTGGCCAAGTATACCAAAGGATGCTAATCTCCAATCAGCTCCCCATCTTCTTCACCTGTCCAGAAATTAGCCCTCCCTCCATGAGCTGGGCCTCTCCATCAATCAATCTGCAAGTTTACTCCTGGCTTAACTCAGCTACCAAATCTTCACAATGTGCCCACAGCTCAAACCCTCAACTTCGAGTCGACACTTGTATTTAACTATGACACGTGATTACTCATTTTGTCCTCTGTTTAGCTGATTCAATAGCTTCAACTCAGGGATGTTCTCTTTTGGAAGACAAGGAACCGACTTTTCCCTTTTATATGTCAGAAGAGGTCTGGATTTTTCAGTTAGTTGAATTCCTACATGAACAACCAGAATCCACATTGTAGCTACAAGATTCCCAGCTAGCAAGATCTAATCCCCTGACCTCTACCTTCCAGGTAATCATCAAACACAAAGAAACATCCTCCATGGAAGAGCTTGTGTCTCATTTAACAGCCTCAGCATTTTTCATGCATGGTATCTATAGAAAAACTGAACAAATGATCCACTAATGAATTCAGAATCACGCTAACAGAGCGACCCACATTCACTGGATTCCCCATGTGGGAGAGCAAGCAATACTGAGTCTTTATCTCAGTACCTGTTCTGTCTTTTAAATATGGTGTTAAACATTCCATTCCCCCAAGAATTAGCAATTATTCTCCTATTCCAATTCCCACTGAGCAGAAAAATCAAATCACTCAGGGAATCTCAGTGTCTAGTATCGACTGATTCTTCCCAGCAAAGAGAAGGCAAAATGCACCCACTGCTTTCCTCAAGGTCCACAATCTCTAGTAGGCTGCTTCAATTCTCCTCCAGCTATTCCCCACTAATAGCTTTATGCCATCTCCTATATATGATTCCTGCTTGCATCATATTTTTTCTGTAGATCTCACATTAAGTTTGAAATGCTTTTAACTAAATGCCTGGGAAAGGGGGAGGATAGAAACCCTGAAAACTGTCTGGCACTACAACCCAGGAATGGCTGAAAGATTTTCTTCTCTTTTGTTAAACAATCAGAGTCATTGCCTAATCCTAAACTGTGAAATAATAAAAATGATCTATTTTTGAATTTAATCTAAATGTGCACCAAATTCAATGTTCTTCTTAAAGAAATGAAGTATAAGAGGACCAGCCCATGTAGTAGGAACAAAATTCTAATGATGGGTCCTAGGGTTGCAGGGGGGGTAAAATGGGGGGAGTGGAAGGTGAAAGTGTAACTTACCTCAACTCTGTGCATCAAGATCAGACCTGGTGAGATAATGGCCATGAAGGACTTGCAGATCCTAATAACACTAAGTAGCAGTTTACAAAGAATGGCTATTCACCTTCTCCCACACAACTCTCTCTTCAAGTGTTTTCTTTAGTAGAGTCTATATTAAGGAGGAAAGCTTTTAACTAAGTGCACTGGGAAAAGAGAATCAGGCTTCTAAGTCATTCCTGGAAATGAATTAAGAGTAACCATTTTTAAATGCCATAATTAAAACAACTCATGCTCTAAGGCCAGGATAATATACTGCTACTCTTCAGCAGAGACAGAGGCAGCAGGCCAGTTCCATGAGCCAAGAGTTATGAGAAACCATGGGCCCCTTAACCATACTTATCTGAAGCCTTACGGCGACTCTCCCATGGTTTGGTTAGCCTCTCTTAAAAGAAAAGCTAAATCTTAAAGTCAGTCCAGAATTTAAATAAAATACAAGTAACATAGCTTCTCTTTCTAAATTGTATCTAATTTTATGGCCCAATAGGAGGGGACAGAAGTGTATCTAGAGGAAGCAGAAACTGTGGTACAGAGAACTCATGGTCAGGAAGGAAGAAAAAGTTCTCCAGGGACTGTGGGAAGGAAAATGAAGAGACGGGAGCCATCACACTTGCCAGGATCCCCTCTGTTTCTCTTCATGTCTCCCCATCCCTTAGCCTTCAAGAAAACCTAAAGCACAGACCTAATGAACAACAATGTATGGGAGATGCCAAAACTAGCATGCAAGGCTAGCATGTAAGATCTACAAATGCAGGGTTGGAGAGATGGCTCAGAGGTTAAGCCTCTGTCTCAAAAGCAGGACTTGACTTTGTCTTCTGGATCCCACATAAAAATACTAGGCAGAATCTACAGCAGCCTGCACTTCCCACCCTGGAACACAGAGCCTGGGAAATCCCAGAGCAAAGCGAAAAGAAGGTAAAAGCAATCCAGGATGATTCTCATAGTCACCCTTGGGCCTCCACAAGCACACACAGTGCCCTCCTCCCGCCACACACACACACACATAAATTAAGATCTACAAACTCAGCCAGCCACCATGGCCCACGCCTGCAATCCCAGCACTCGGGATGCTGAAGGCAGTTCAAGATCAACCTGAGCAACAGGAAACCGTCATTGTACCAATCACATTCTTTCTGATCAAGAAGATCATGCCTAACTTTCACTTATTGTATGAAAAGTTGTTCAGAACTTACATGCCACAAGACCTGGACAATTGACTATGAATGAAATCCGTCTTCACTGATTTATATTTTGGTCCTACCGTACTTTTTATTTTATTTTATTTTCCCTGTGCGGTATTTGTAGTCGTGAAATATCAACTACATCTCCAGGCACACACCGGCCTACTTCCTGGTGGCAGAGCACTATGGTCTTGCCATATACTCTGAGAAGTCTGTTGTTATGTGGCTTATGTTGTCCTCCAAGCATAACCTCCACTGCCATCTTCATCAAATCAGCCGTAACTATTCTGAGAGACCCTCTGTATTGGGCCTGTATTGGGACATTTCCTCACAGAAAATGGTGGGTGCAAAGGGCCATTAGATCACCTAGGATTTCAGCACTCTGTCCTTCCTACCAACCAACGCTATGCATTCTGTGCCATCTGCATGTGGTCTAGGGAGTGTTAAAGTATGTGGAGTATGAAGGTCAACTGAAGGGAGGACTCTATCTACATAGTGATGGGGAAGTCCTCATCTATGTTGGATAAGACTTTCTGATGATATGGCTGTTTGGGGGGCTCACCCATGCTCATGTCAGTAACCTTTAGCTTATGCTCCCATAAGCAACCCCAATATGCTCATAGGCTCACCAAGCTAGAATTTAGTGGAACACTTACTTTAATCTGTCATTGGTCCCCTATGTATGGTAAGTTGGTGTTTGCTCACATTTCCCAGGGAAATTTCTCACAGGAGCTTGTGTGATGGTTAGTATTGACTGTCAAGCTGGCATCTAGGAAGCCTCTGAGTGCACTCAGGAGGGATGCTCTAGATGAAGTTTGGCTTCTGAAGGTGTCTGTGAGAAATTGTTTTAATTGTGTTAATTGAGGTGAGAAGATATAGTCCATAGTGGGTGGGACCATTCCCTGGGCAGATGGTCCAGGACTTTATAAAGACAGAGGATGTGAGCAAGCAAGCAAGTATACATGGATACACTGCTGCCTGCTCTTGCATCAAATCATGTGATTTGATCGACTGTTTTGAGCCCCTGCTGCTATATCTTCCCCACATTGATGGACTGCAATCTTTTTATCCCCTAAGTTGCTTAGGCCAGACCTTTTTTTCGAGGGGGAGGCATGTAATGAGACCCACTGCCATGTTTCTCAGAGCAGTTGTGCCAACTCTTAAGAGCCCCTTACCATTGGGCCTGGCAACATTGCCTCGTAGAAAATCAAGGGTAGATGCTCACTTAGAGTTCAATCACTCCCTCCAGCACCTTCTTACCAACAATGCAATTCTCTGCTTATCTCCAAGTTTTTGTTCACAGTCATTGACGATGAGAGCACAAAACATTCTGAAAGGAATTGCTCCACCAGAGACATCATTGCTAGAGATGCTGATGTAACTCAGATGAGCCTATCAATAGAGAGGGGCCTCTGCACCTGGAAAACAGACCCACCAATCCATCAGATGGCCCAGCTTCAAGTAGTGCCTAGAAAAACAAGTGATATTACCACAGGTGAAAAGGAACCAAGAGAGCCACCACAAATATAAATACACACAGAACCACCACAAATACGTTCATCCCCTGGAGCAACTCTGAAATTTGACTCTGAAAATTGAACATTTTCAATCATTTTTTGGAAGGAATAAATTATGAATATCTTCAAATTACGCATAATTTAAATAACTCATGTTCCACACACAGGATAACCACTCCTTATGTAGTGTCTCACAAAACCTGAAGACACTGAGGAATCATTCAAGGTTGTTTCTACATTTCACTGGGACTCATAATGATAATAAAATCTGCTTTAACAAGCTGTTAAGGAACCATACTGTATTGTCTCTGTATGTTTCTGTCAGGGTGAATAAAGGTGTGAACAAAATGGATACTTCCTGAGAGAGCTGGTGACGATAAAGAGTGTAACACAGATACTACCTGGGGATTTTCCAGGTTTAGAGCAGCTGTGCTGGGATGTTCTTTGAAGACTGGGATTACCCCAAGGGAACACTCCCTAACCTGAAGGATCACACTCTATAATCTGGAGGAACTGACTCTAATCCTTCACAGAGATAAAGTTATTGCCTTGCTCTACTCTTCTGTTCATGAAAGGATATGGAGATTAGTTCTCCATTGTAGATAAGCCCTACCCTGAGGTCAGGCACAAGAGAAACTGGGTTGGGCTGTAATATGAACAGACCAGCGAGATGTAAAGAACCAAAAGCTCCAATCAGGTTTGCAGAAACTGGAGTCAACCAATGAGGAAAAGCCACCTTTCCCTGGTTCTGCCTAGGCCTATAAATAATCCTGACCTGGCAGCCATCTTTGGCTCCCTTGCCCATCATGGGGCTTCATGTCTGGAGTTGTGAGTTCTTTTCCAGCTCCTCACCCCTCATGGATTCCCTGCCTGGAGTCCATGAGTTCTGAGTTCTCTTGCCCCTTGTGGATTCACGTCTGTGGATTCTGTTCTTTCATTCCTCTAATAAAATTTGCCTTAATCCTCTATACGTGTTCTGCTTTCAATCTTCAACACCTGGGTACATAACTCCAAAGAGAACCCATAACAAAATCATTGTAAGCCTCAAACAAGGGCAAGCCCAAACCATGAATATAGCTTAGCCCTACTGTGAAGCATGATTTGCAGTTACAAAAACATTCATTCCATTGGAAGGCTTTTTCTCAGTCTTGAGGTCTTAACATTCTTACAAAGGAGAATCTCTTGCAGAAGATATTTCCTCTAGGATCACAGATCCTTCATATTAGGCCTCCAAACACTTTCCAAGCTTTTTTTTTTTTTTAGCTATTCAAGATGTTTTATATAAAATAAAATGCTGAGTTCAGAGGATTGTGATATTATCAAGTAAACTCCAAAGATGAAATGTGCTACAAATGGAGAGATCATAGTTTCCCAGTCACAATGAAGAGTAAATTTTCTAGAATAGACAACAGAAAAAATACATATGTATATATAAAACAAGGAATTATTCTACATTTAAATTGGGAGAAATGAAAGGCAACCAGGTCCCAAAAGAGACAGCTGTAGATATTTGCATAAATCCTAAAAGATATTATTCATTCATTTGACAAACGCATTGAACCCTGCTGTGTTGAAAGTACTTCCTCAGGCCCTTGCAATGCAGTGCTAAAGATAAACTACCTTCCCTCAAGGAAGTTCTGTTGAGGAGACAAAAATGTAAGGACACACTTCATACATGAGGGGTTGAGGATATAGCTAGCTCAGTTGGTAAAGTATATGCTTAGAATTCATGAAGTCCTGGTTTTGATTCTCCGTACTGTATGAACCAGACATAATGGCACATACCAGTAATCCTGGCACTGTAAAGATGGATATAGGTGGAACAGTCACATAGTGAGTTTGAGGGCAGCCTGGATTACTAAGATCCTATTTCATAAAAAAAGTTGTATATCACAGTGTGATGAATATTATAATGAAAAGTTAAAGCAAATAAGAGAAAAAATAGAGGAGAGAGAATTTGATAGAGTAATGAGAAAAGTCCTCTCTGACTCATTAATAATTGAGTAGAGGTCCAAATCAAGTGGGAGGGAGATCTACACAAAGAGCAGATTAAAAAGGAAATCCTGGAAAGAGGAAAAAACACAGTCACAATGTGGTGCCATGACTTTGCTGAATTTGGGGAAAAAAAACTAATGTGGATTGATGTGAAACAGTTGAAGAGAGGAGATTATCCCCAAAGATCAGATCATGTAAAACTTCATCAAGCAACTTCATCAAGCAAAGTTTCACAGGAACTCATTTCTCTTTGTTTAAAAATATCATTACAACTGCTATGGGGAAAAGTGCACACAAGCAAAGAAACCATAGGTAGGAGGATATTGACCAACAGTCACTTGGAAAAGACTAGCATGAAAGAGACAATGAGAAGTTGTCATTTGTAGGGCATGCCTTTGAGAAGGAGTCAAATCATTATGTAAGTAAACTGATGTTTGGCTGCAGTAGAAAAGTCATGCGCACTGACCCCCAGGATTTGACCAGGACCATGGGTACACAGTGATGCCGGTCCCCAAATGGAAATACTCAAGAGAACAGTCTGACTATGGGGACAGAGGGCAGAGCATGTATTATGCTTTGTTTAGTTTGAGGTATCTGGTAGACCTCCAAGAAAAGATCCTGACCATTGGAAAAATAAGAGTCACATTCAAGGGAGCTGGGTATTGGGGACACAACTGTGAGCTCTCACAGCATTTAATCTCTTAATGAAATCCCTTGGAGAATGAACACAGATAAGAAAGAGAACAGTTGGGCTGGAGGTTTTGCTCAGCGGTACCTGCCTAGCCATGTAAGGGTGTTGATCACAAGACACATAAAGCTGTAATCATTTTTAAAAGGAGTGGCAATAGTTTAAGATCAGATCAGTGACTGCTAAAGAGCTCACACGTGGGTCCAAACAGGACTGGGAGATGGCTCGGTGCTTAAAGCACATGTCTCATAAGCAAAAGGACCAGAGCTTAACATCTCCAGATTATACGTAAAATACCAGAAAGGTATGGTGGCACAACCTGTAATTCTAGCCTCTTCAGGAAGGCAGAATCTGGAATCTCCTCAGTAGTCAGTCTATCCCTAATAGCATGCTCTTGGTTTAATTAAAGACCCAGGCTCAAACAATAGGACAGAAAAACAATTAAGGATGATTCCTCATGGACCTCCATACCTTTACATGCACTACACACATATGCACTTACCCACACACACAAATAGAGACCCAAATGTGTGAGGAGACTTGAGAGATGACATTTCTTACCATCAAAGAATGAATACACCATTCAATATATCATACTGGAAGGATTAGCTATTTGAATTGGAAAAAATGAACTGGATCATTTCACAGTCACATGCAAATATCAATTCAGATGCAATGGAAACTCAGATGTGAGTGGCAGATTTTAATTCCTTTAGGAAAAATTCTGAGAATATGCTAAATACATTAATGATTTCAAGATCAAATAGGATTTCTAAAAAGAAGAAAGAAGAATAAAAGGTCATATTTGATATTAAAATGCTACCCTTCTGTGATAAAGTAAAAAGACACATCACACCATGGAACAGGATACGAATAGTATGTTCATAAAGACAAATGATATCTATAATGCACAAAGAATTCCAATAAGTCAGTAAGAAAAACAACATATGGAAAAAAGGATGAAATCTTTAAGTAAATATTGTAAAGAGAAGATGCTCCAAAAAAGCAATAAGCATGAACTAAGATGTTACAGGTCACTAGTAAATACAGAAATACACACTAAATACTTCTAATTCATGTTAGACAAAATGTTTGAAAAATATAACCCTACTAAGAGATGACAAAAATTAAGAGAAACAAAAATATCTCATTCACCACTGACAGGAATGGAAATTGAAACAGCCCCTTCAAAGAGCAATTTGGAATATCTTGTCAAGTCACAAGTGTGAGTAAACTTAGAGGCAGTATTTACCTCCTGGCTTTAGATCTTAGGGAAAAGGACAAGAGTACATTCTGGAAACAGATCTATATTCACTGCAACATTATCATAGCAAAAAGGTCACAGAGCATATTAACAAGAAAATTAACAAATAAATTATATTTACATATAACTTTAATAGAGCAATAAAACCAAATGATGAGCAACATGTTTTGATAGAAATAAATTTTATGTAAATATATAAAGTACAAGTGGCAGAAGGGATTGGCCAAATTTAGTAACAAGACAATAATGTATGGACATACAACAGAGAGATGGATGGAATGAATATAAGAAATACCAAAATTAGAGTAGAAACTAGGTTCAAAGAAGATCCAAGATGGAATTGGAAGTGCAGGAGACTTAGCAATGCTGTGAGGGAGGTAGGTGGAAGCAGAGAAGACCTTCACCTCTCACTGCAGGCTTGCATCTGAGAGCAGAGGAGGAGAAGAAACAGGCGGACATGTTTAGAACTGCAGCAGCACCTAAGCAAACTTGTAACCAGGCCAACCAGTAGCCCCTGAGCCAAGTCATTGTTGAGGTTTGATTGTTCACACATTCATTTGTAGGAGCCTGAAATTGGGTTAAGAAGATTTGGTGTCAGGAGGTGGACCCAGGATTTGGATCATGAGATGGAGCCTTCACAGATGGATCAGAAGAGTGGGTCAGCTATTTCAGAGGTCCACCCCTTTCTCACTTCTGCACATTCCCATTTATACTTCCACTTTCTATCTTGAGTTGAAGACCACTCCCTCAACAGAGGCCAAACAGAGACTAGCCTCATGCAATTACACTTTCCAGCCTCCTGAGCCAGGCACCCAAGTCAACCCCTTGTGTTTCTAAATCTAGTATATATTCTGGTATAACAACAGAAAGTGGACTGACACGGTCACCTATTTCAGAGGTCCTGTACCTAGTGGGAGCAGGCCTGCTCTTAGCTCTACCCTGCTCAGTCATGGTTGAGAGCCACCAGCAGGGAGTGACCACTATGGTAGATTCAGGGAGATGTCAGCTGGGAATGGCATTAACTTTGCTCCATGCATCTCGGGATTTGAACAGTCCACTTTTCATCCATTGCAATCACTTATGGTAAAGTGTAAGGGAGTCAGGGTGTTGGAGTAATCCAA
Organism: Typhlomys cinereus; assembly: GCA_023101885.1. Classification (NCBI taxonomy): domain Eukaryota; kingdom Metazoa; phylum Chordata; class Mammalia; order Rodentia; family Platacanthomyidae; genus Typhlomys; species Typhlomys cinereus. The sequence goes on from JALPQD010000335.1 coordinate 581,014, forward strand.
GAGAAGAGAAAAAGGAACTCTGAATGCAGTTGTGATATTTTTCTTCTGAAGCTGGGTAGTGCAGATGAAATGCTCACTATATTAATCTACTGGTTTGCACATGTCTTTATTTATTGTGATTGGAAAAAGTCAAAGCAAGTCTTTTATGGAATTATGTTACTTTATGGAACAAACTAAAGAACAAAAACCACCATGGCCTTTTGACACTTTATCAGCCTATTTGGGGGCAATGTCACATAGAGGAAAAAAGAAAGAGAAAAGAATAAGTTGCAGGACCAAAACCTTGTTGCTGACAGAGGACACATGGCCAGCGTACGAAAGAAGGAATTAACCACAGATGGGAGTAGGGAAGATTATCCCACCCCAGCAAGAGAAACTGAATTTAGGAGTACAGGTGAAGAGAAAAGAGTGGATTTGTAGTGGGAAGACGAGCAAGTTCTCTAATGATGTTTCCTCCCCTTGGAAAAGTAAGAAGTGATACCTTCAGCATAGAGATAGGAAAAGGAAATTGGTTTCATAGATTTTCCAGGCAGTCCCCAGAGCTCACTTGAGGTCCGTGGTCAGAGAGGTAAATACACATCAGCAGGGCCGAGTGCTTTGTCCAGCCATACTAGGCAGTTTTAGAACTCCCATGCTGGAAGGCCTTTGAAGGTCATTCCCCACTACTGGGATTATCCTAAAGAAACACACTCTATTAATCTTGAGGAACAGGTTCTAATTCTCAACAGAAGTAAGGTGGCCCACTTCCCCCAACACTGTTTATGAAAGGATATGGGGATGAGCTCTTCCATTGCAGATAAGTTACTGGGTTGGGCCCCGATATGAACAGACCAATGAGATACACAGGCCCAAAAACTTCAATCAGATGTGCAGAAACTGGAGCTAACCAATGAGGAAAAATCATTTTCCAGGCCTGCCTAACCCTATACTCTTGACTCTGCCAGCTATCTTTGGTCTCCTTGTCCCTCATTGGACTCCATGTCTGGAGTCTGTTATTATTCTTGGCCCTCTTGCACCTCTAGGAATCCATGTCCATGAGTTTCATTCTTTCTCTCCTTTAATAAACTCTGCATTAATCCTCCACGTGTGTTCTTTCAATCTTTGATTCCCAATAACAAGAACTTGGACATAAAAACCTCTCCCCCAACAAATGGTTGGGAACAGGACTTGTGTTTAATTGTGGTGATATTTAGCCAAGCAAGGACAATGAGAGGAAGGAGGAACAGGGAAGGGACTCAGTGAGTCAGGAAAGGCAGCGTTCTAGTGAGAGACTCAAGAAGGGAGGGTGCAACAAAGATGGAGCCAAAGGAAGGACATGGATCCAGAGTCCCTAGCACGGGATCAATGGACTGCTGAAAGGAGAAGAGTAGAGAGAAGACATGGAAGCCAAGTCACGTGATGTTCAAAACTGACTCTAGAGGTAGTACTGGTCAAGTTTTAGGATTTGATGAGGACAGGAGGGATGATGGACCAGAGGAAAGGAATGTCACATGTAAACATGTGAATCCAGAGGCCAAAATGGTGGTGAATGTTCCTTATTATCTAATAACAGTGGCATTGGTAAAGGAAAAATAGTCAACCAAGTGCTAATAACTTCAGCAAATAAGTGAAAATTATTAAAGAATTATGGGAACATCAATAAAAAACTACTAAGAACCATTGGCCACTATGAAATGATTTTGTGTCACAGCAATTGTGTTGCATTTTTTTCTTTTCCCAGAGCTCACCTAAATGGCTTGTTAGCCTAGCCAGCTTGCTCTAGAGATTCTCAGATTCTTCCTTCCAGGCTGGAATTACAAACAGGCCAACATAAGTCTTGCATAGGACCTGGGAATCTGAACTCTGATCCGTTTGCTTTAGTGGTCAGCATTGAGTCATCTTCTCAAACCATATGTGTGTTTTTGTTTTTGTTTTTATTTTTGTCTGTCTTGCTCTAAAGATTTTTGTTCTTTGTTTGTTTGTTTGTTTGTTTTTTGGTTTTGTAAAAGGGTCCCTTCCATGGGTCCCAGGCTCATCTCAAGCCTCCTATATAGCTGAGGATGACTGAACTTCTGTTCCTTGTTCCCCCAGAGTGCTAAGATCATAAACATTCACCACCAGACCCAATTTATGTAGCCCTGGGGATCAAATCATTCTAGGCAAGCAGTCTACCAGTGGGTTGGATCCCCAACCTCTGTGAAGTGTTTCTCGACTTGCATAAACATTTCAGAGATGAAGAATAATAGACAAAATAGTGCAATGGACAACCAGATACCCATTCTTTAGGTTGAATAATTGATAATTGGCATATTTGGGTTTATTTAATGCTATTACTTAATTTTTTGATTTATATTTTTTTTGTTTTACTGAAATCTTTAAATGAAATTCAGATATCATGTATCTTATCCCTAAATATATGTGAATGCCTATTCAAATTTAAGGAAATTTTTCTATACAATGTCTTGAAACCACACCTAAAATTAACAATTATTATAATTCTTACTACTACCTATTGTACAGTTTTTCCTTAGAATTGACACATTTCTTCCTGGAGAGGAAAGAGGGAGGGAGGCTTGTGTGATTCAGTAAGTAAATGAAACTTATAAGGTCCAGGAAGTTCCTGAAACGTAGAAGATTCAAAACAGCCTTCTCTAAATTTATGTTATAGAAAGAAACAATTGCTAAGCTTATTTGAGTAGAAACAGTTGTTGGGGAGAAGAGATTCCAGATTAGCTAAACTACCTGCCAGTCGTATTAGAAATTTCTGACAGAGTCTTAGTGAGTCGTCACCTACAGCAGGGTGGGTTTGTTCAGAGATGCAGCAGACTTTGAGTCATCCATGCTCTGTTAGCAACTCCAATGAGCTTACTGATTCACTAAGCTAGATAAGTGGAATCATTTCTTTGGTCTGCCTTGGTCTGGTGTCCTACCTGGGGAGATTAGACTAGATGTCCCCCCCAGTCATCTAACGCCAGTGGCATGTTCAAATTTCTCTTGCTGCTTACTCAACATCGTTATGATAAAGAATAACACAGCATTCAGCAGCTATGCCTTTATAAAGAACAATAATAATTTCTTCTCCCAAAATATGCACACTTCTTTGGGGAGGGGGTTAGGACAATGGCCTGTTATATAAAACCCCAAGCCCCATTTCCCACACAATGGCCTGCCTTCTAGCACTGTTCTTCACAATATTGTTTAAGTAGTTTTCATTTCCATAGTTCTTCCTTCACCCAGGAAGTCAGATATAAAACCCTCAGTTAGTTTCTTCTAGGCCTTTCTGACTAAGGAAGCTCATGGGTGATGCTCTGAAATCCATATTGCAGCAGGACAGGAGCCATGTGGTATCTGACTGCTTCACTGGTTTTGATACATAGATTCATCTCATGAAAGTAAATAACCAGGACAATACCCTGCAAACATTCCATTGGGAAATGGGAGCCTTTGTTTTTGTTCAAAAAATAAATAAATAAAACCCATGAATCAAAAGCATGAGGCAAACATCAAGGATTAGAAGACTGTCATTTCAAATAAAAATGGTACAGGTGTTTTCTGCATTGCAGAATCCACCACTCAGAGACATTTTTATACAATTATTAGTAGTGTAGGACCTCCAGGGAGGGAAAATTGTTACAACTAGGAGAAAATTATGCATTATTCAACCCCCTTCCCTTATGCTTTAAGTCTGAAACTAAATGATGGCTAGAATATAAAGTCCTTAACAAAAAAGAAAAAATCCACAAATAACACTGAGTGTAATTTAAAAACACTATATAAACCTGAAAAACAACTAAATTTTAAGCTTTTTAGCATCAAGTGATTAGGAGATGCTGCCTGAACTTGTAAAAACATCTTGGAGGGCAAAGGCTAAAGGAAGAAACATAACTAAAACATATTTTATGTGGTTTGTTAAGTTATTAATGGTCTCATAAATACAGAAAAGTATTTCAGTATTCACTTGGCTAGCAGAGACTACAAAAATTAATTTGTACCACCCATTTTCAATCCCTGGTTTTTTCTTACTGAGAAATCAAATAGAAATTTAATCAATATAGCCTAGAGGCTGTCTACCTGCTCACAACAATTACTTCCTGCACGGTGGCTGGCTATTTTGGGAAGCAGAAGGAAGGCTTTCTAATCTAAGGGGCAGTATGATAACCATAGCCCTGTCGGCTTCAGTACCTTTGTCAACTGGGAGCCAGGGAGAAATACCCCCACTGGGCTGGTGCATGAATGATGTCCACTGTGTATTCTTCAGCGAAAGGGCATATTCCGAGATCCTCAAGATTCTCCTGTGATCAGGGCAATGCTGGCTCACTGCTGTGCTTCTTGAATGTCAGAATGATATAATTCAAGCCACATCAGAGCCAAGAGGCATTGCTTCTCAAACGGATGCAGTTCTGAACCCCCAGACAGTTTATGACAATTACAAATTCCCAGACGTCATCTGACTGTGATGATATTGAGAAATCTTTGGATGGTATCCACTAACAGAGCAGTTCCCTCTGGGGAAGGTGCTGGCCTAACCCCCCTCTCCTACAGAAATACTAGCTGATTCTCAGTTCAGGTCCTCAGATCGGGTTCTCTGATGAGACTCAATGTTCAGAATTCTGAGGGAAGGTTCTATACCAAGACATTCTCTCCAAATGGGAATTCTGCTGATAAATCTTAATGCACAGATGGGAATCTAAAAAATGAAGAAAATTAAAACCTAAAAGAGTAGATTTTATGTTCTTTTGTCAGTTTGGTTCTTAAAAGCAGTAAGTAACCAAATTTGCTGCGTTACTCAATTACTACGCATCCTTTTGTGGGTAGATTTAATGTCCTCAAGATTGTCTTAAGTAGACATATGTATTAGTTCTAATTATGCTCATTACCTTTGGCCCACATTCTTACTTTTGTTGTCCAAGCCATTATTTTTTAGATATATATTTTTCAATATTTTATTTATGTGTGTGTGTGTGTATGTGTATGTGTGTGTGTGTGTGTGTGTGTGTGTGTGTGTGTGTGTGTGTGTATCAGAGGGCACTGTGTGTCCCTGTGGAAGGCCAAGGTGACTTCGGAAATCATCCTGGATTGCTTCTACCTCCAAGCTTCTTTCTGGGATTTCTCAGGTTCTGCCCACCAAAGCCTATAGTGCAATCCATTGCACTGGCTGTTTTTTTGTTTGTTTGTTTTTTGTTTTTTTAACATGTGATCTAGAGTATGAACTCAGGATCTTCCGCTTGTGAGACAGAGTCTTAAGCTGCAGTCGTAGGGTTGGGCCTTGACATTGATTAGTCCCATGCTACTTCCTCCAAGAGGTCTGCTCCTGTAGTTGGGAGTTTTGCAGCTCTCAGCCTTCTTCATGGATGTGACTTAGGCCACCTCCAGCCAAGCCTTTTCCACTGCAAAAGACTGTGTCTTTCCTCCCTTTCTCCCTTAAGTTGCTTGAGTTTGGGTAGTGTCTCACAGCAACAGGGAAGAGCACAATGGGAAAGTCTAAATTACATCTCAAGGTTACATATACAAGGTCAAGAACTATGTGTCATTGAGAGAAAGATGGAGAAAGTAAGCAAGAAAAGGCAAGATCAGGGCTACTCTTTTAAGAATTCCCCTTCAGAGGAGTGATTCATAATAGTTCCATGTAGCTTGGTTGGTCTGCATGGTGTCTCTTATCTCCATGGGAAGAACTGCTCCCCTCCGAGAAGGGACAATTCTCCACTTGACACTTTTGCACATGTTTTGGACAAAGTGTTTTCCACTACGGTTTATTCCTTGGCACAATCCCATCTATTTTTTCTAGGACTTTCCTATCAGCGGGCCTGACTGTTGTGCACCAGTCCAAAACACCTGTCACCATGACTCCACTCCCACACCATGGATTATCAAGCGTCACCGTGGAATTTAGCGAGCAAGTTGAATCAAAGAATGTTTACTTTCATCTTGTGCCAGAAGAATCTCTCAGGAAATTGTAAAAGTTATTTGCTAAGACAACCCATATCTCAAAAGATGAAAATACTGTTTCGCTTCAGTTACTCTTTTTTTCTTTTTCCAAATCAAAGTAACTTTCAATACCAGATGATGAATTTTAACTTCGGAGTTTTTTGGGTTTGGTTTTGTTTGAAACCAGGTCCCATGTGATCCAGGCTGGTCTGGAACTCATGTAGCCAAGGATGACCTTGAACCCCTCATCCTACTGCCTCCTCCTCACAAACTCTGAGATTACAGGTGTGTACTGCTAACATCCAAGAAGAAACTCCGTATGTACACACTGGACAATAGTCTCTCGACTTCCTAAGTCATTCTTGCCACAGATCACGGTCACCTTACATTGAGAATAATTTATGAAAGGAATAAAGTACAATTCAGCTTTGCAGTGATTCTATCATCCACTTATAAAACTCCATAGACTCTCACACTCGACACACGTGTCATACAAAAATCACATATCTGAAAAAAAGAAAAGAAAATCACATATCTGGCTTACTGCAGACTTCTTTATAAAGATTACATAAATCCTTTAGTTTAATACCATCTTTGTATTCACAATACCCAAAAGGCAGTGGCAAAATTGATTTTTATAACTCCCATCATTTAGAAATATGATGCATTCTATCCTCAGTGATAACCACAAAATGATAAACTGGCAGTTTTTAAATATATGTCAAATTTCTTTTGTGATCGCAAAATTGGAAAATATCTCTAAATGTACTCCCCTGTGATAACTGACAGCGCCTTTGGTACTCTCAAACCTTGATTTAAATATGTCAAAAATCTAAAGAAATTCACTTTTGAATGTATTTCTTAAAGATGAACATTTTTTATAGGTTTTTTTCATTCCAGTAGTTCAACTGCTCCTTGTTTCCCCAAGTTAAGTGTAGACTGGAATAAACATGAACTGAATTGCATTACGGCAAAAGTAACTTGGGAGCTCGTGATGTTCCGCACAAACACTAACTGCAGGCATTGGCTCCCTGGGACGAGCACAGCGTGGAGGTACAGTCTGCTCTTGAAAGAGAACTGCAAAGCTCTCCACGAGATAATTCAGTGTCTCTTTGAGCCACTAATCTTACCTGAAAAACCAAGGAAACAGCGATATTCATTCACAAAGTAGGTGACTGCCTGGTGGCTTAATGTGAATCTGGCCCCAAGCCCATCCTTTGAATGGAGTACCATGGCACTTGTAGTCACAAATTGGGACCCATTCTTTGAGGCCTTTGGGGTGTTCTTTGTAAATACTGAAAGTGTTTCATCGAGAAAACAGAACTCAGAACGGGAGAAATCTTAAAAATCATGTATGCCTAACTATTCCCTATGATTAATTATTAGCTAAAATATTGCCAAAAGTCCAATAACTTTTCTATTCCATTTAAGGTTGTTATATAAATTAAGTGAAAACTTCGATGCTCTTAACACAGAAAATTTATTTTAAGATAGGAGACTACCACAGGAAATCAAGATAAACTCCTGTCGAAGGCTGGCCAGAATCTAGGATACCCACGGAAGGCAGGCAGTTACTTTTCTCCCATCCCTCTTCACCTTTGTGCTTCTCAGAATTCATATCATTTTGTGTTCTTACCCGTATTAAATATGGTCACAAATGACAGCCTCCTAACTGAGCCCTCAAATTTTTGGCTATTTCCTTCTAAAGTCTTGTTTTGAACATATTTAGCTCACGTATAAGCTTCCAAGGTACAGAACCTGATGGTTTGACTTATGGATATTTTAAAATTATTTCCACAATCAAAGAAGTGAAACAAATATCACCATTCATGCTATGACCTAGGACCCCAGAACTTATTAAACCCAATATTTCTCCATTTCTTTCTTCTCCAGTCCATTAAAGCCACATGTCTAACTTTTGCAGATCCCACATACAGTATGATCATATAGAATTTGTCTTTCTTTGCCTGCCTTGTTTTCCTTAGCGTAATATTCTCCAGGCTCATGCATGATTCACAAATGATAAGATTTTGTTATTCATATGTCTGAATAATATTTTATAGATATAGATTCAGATGTTCATGAGGACATGGGGCCGTTTTCCTCTCTTAGCTATAGTGAACAATGTCGCAGTGAAAATGGGGGTTCCCATTGCTAGATTTCCTGGTCCCATGACCATAGGGATAAAAATCAGATCATGCTAGTTTATCTTTTCAGACCAGACCATCCACTCAAGTCCTGCATCACTGCAAGAAATGCAAGAAAGTAGAATTGAGTGTACCGCAAGATCTGCAAGTAATGAGTAGATCGGTCCTCGGCCCCATGTGCAGGTTGGCCTTGGTCCAACCTCTACACCCGTGCATCTGGCCTCTACGGGCAGTGGGGCCAACAGGAGGGCTCAGGCAGCAACAAGGCAGCCGGAAGTGAGTTTCTACAGCAGATTTTCCTAGTCTTATTTACTCACCTGCAAAATATGGATAAGCAGTCTATTCTAAAATCTTTCCTTAGGATTGTGGCATTTTACTGACTTTCCACTTAAACATACTTATGAGGGGGACACTGCATACTTCACTCCTTGTTCAAGATATTCCACTAACTAAATTCATTTGTTATAACTAACATCAAGGATGGTGAGTGTCTCCACAGTTAATCTTCAATATTTGCATCTAGGAGATTTTGCTCTAGGGAACAGAGATACTGCACTTGGAATGACTTGTCAAGACCAGCCTATGCCCATCATGTCTCTTTGTAAGACAGCTTACAGTTTACAGAGTGCCCTGGCATGGTCACCATCATGCCTGTGACCATGTGTGCCAGCTGTGAAGGCTGTGTGCACACTTCTCTTCCAAGGCCTCCCAGTTCTATTTCTGCCAAGTTGCCCTTGCTCAGAGGCCAGAGCTCTGCTTAGCTGGGCCTCAGATATTCCAGATTTCTTAAAGACAGAGAGAGAGTTGCCAGATGTATGATTCATGATTTCATTTCTAAAATGATAAAAATAATCCCGCAGATGATTTCAAGTATTGAATGTCTGAGAAAAAAAAAAAAACAATGTTACTACTACCTGTTTAAATACCGTAAGACAGACTTAAACCAAGACCTTCATGGCTGCAGTGGGATTCTAGAAGAGAGAGACTGGGCTCAACTTTGACCCCAACTTGGAAAAATGGAAATTTGCTGCCCAGAATCAGGGAAGGGATGGGAATACATAGAAGGAAATGGGATTCTGGCTAAACCAGCCTGAAAGAATAATTGATGAAGACAGCCAAGGTCATCAGGTGTCACTGGGACATGGTGCATGGTGAGAAACTTAATCATGTATTGAAGGTGACCAGTCTACCAACGCTGGCATGTTCTGACTCAACAGGAGCTTGTTAAGATTGATTTTAGAAGAAAAAGCACAACAGGCCTAGGGAAAGGTTCTGGCCTCACAAGGAATCTTTGTTGTTATTAAGGAACAGTGCAAGGATGCTTTAAAAATTATTTGTGTGGGAGGGATAGAATTTAGAAATTTAGTCAGTGATAGAGCACTTTCCTATCAAACACAAGGTCTTGGGTTTGGTCCCCAAACACCAAGTAAATAAATAAATAAACAGGACTATAAAAGCAGTGACCTAAAGTAGTAGAAGAAAAACATCAATGTATTTCAGAAATAACCAATGTATTTTATACCTTGCTTGCCTGTTTTTCTTTTTTTTTGCAGTGAACATAGGATTACTTTGTGTGTATGTGTGTGTGTGTGTGTGTGTGTGTTTGTATGTGATTAGAGGGCACTTGAGTAGGTGTGTCTAGGGAGGCCCAAGATCTTCCAGAAATGATGAAAGATCTTGGATTACTCAACCTCCTTATTGCTTTGCTCTGGTTTTTCCCAGGTGCCCCTGTCTAGGACTGGAATTGCAGGTCACTGCTATATTCACCTGACATTTTTAAGTATAAAAACAATCTAATAGAAACATATTGGATATGTTTCTTATCGGTTTCAGAGTTTCCAAACTCATCAAATATTAAAAAGTTTTCAGGACTGGAGAGATGGCCCAGGGGTTAAGATTCTGCCTGGCAAGCAGAAGGTCCTGAGGTTGGATCTCAGGTCTCACATAAATACATCAGGTGGAAATGGCTGTGCGGGGCTGGAGAGATGGCTCAGGGGTTAAGATACAGAGGTCGGCAGCGACCTGTACTTACACGCTGGTGGACAGAGCTTGGGAAATCCCAGAGCAAAGCCAAAAGGAGGTAGAAGCAATCCAGGATGATTCTCAAAGTCACCCTTGGTGCCTCACAGGGAGTGCCCCCCCCACACACACAAATACATAAAAAGTAAGTAATTTTTAAAAAAGATCATGGTGTGACTGGTGCTGGCCATTTAATCTCCAATCTGTTTATTTTAAAGTAGATCATATAATAAAAGCTCATCAATTGTCTAAGGTATAAAACAGAATGACTGTGTGAGAACTTAGGTTGAAATGCTAAAAATTGCTCTGCAGAGTCTGAAATGGAGTGAAGGTAGGATTTTCTCTCAGAAGCCAACAGGTGACTCACTTTCTCTCTCTCTCTCCCTCTCTCTCTGCAAGAAGTCTCTAATCTAATCTCATTTGGATATGAGCAGCTTGGGAAACACTGCTCTTCCCTGTTCTCTACCTGTCATCACACCAGCTGTCCTGGGCTTCTGCTTACACTTTTCTCAGTGCATTGAAGGATTTTACTGGCATTTTTTTCAAGGTCTTCTCAATAGCTGACTACAGCTCAGTTCCAAAGACAAAAGCGCACATAGGATTTGCTACTATAACACTCCACATCTTGGTACCAAAGTCTTCTATGATTCTTCATTGCTGTATTGATGAATCACTCTAAAATTTATGGGTTTCAAACAATATCAAACATTCATTTTTACAAAAATGACTCCTTTATAAGATCTCTTTCATTTTTAAAATATTTTATTTCGCACCTGCCCTTTATGACACTCCATGTCTACAGTCCATGGGTTCTTTTCCAGCTCTATGCCCTTCATGGATCCCTTTCCTGGAATCCATGAGTTCTCCAGGGTGCCCTTGCCCCTCATAGACCTCCACATTTGGAGTCCATGAGTTCTATTCTGTCTCTCCTCTAAAAAACTCTCCCTTAATCCTCTAAAAAAATAAATAAAATATTTTATTTGTCTGAGAGGGGAAGATAAAAAGAGAAATTGAGAGGGAAGATAAAATACAGGTGAAGATCAGAGACAATTTTCATAAGGGCTTCCAGGGTTTGAACACAGGTCATCAGGTTTGTGAGCAGGTGCCTTACCTATGAGACCATTTCACCATCACTCTGTGGGATCACTTTCAAGATGTCTGACTCACATGCCCGACAAGCTGATACTACCATCCCTCAAGATTTACCTTGATGTTGTGAGCCCGTTGGCCTCCCCTCAGCCTACTCATGCTTCTGATGGCACCATGGTGTGACACCAAGAATAAGCCTCTCCAAGTCACAAAGAAGTAGCACGCCTCCAAACATCGAGCCTGGAAGCTGCCATAGTGTGTTTTCTACCCTATTCTGCTCTTGTCTTGTCCTATCATGTTGGTAGAACGATTTGGAGTAATCATGTATGATAATGAGGAAGACTAAAGACTATTAGTTGATTCCACTTTAATGAAAATGCTTCTAATATTTGTAATAAAGCTGGCATTAGCCTGTTTACATTGTAATAACAAAGAAATAATCCATCTATTTCTAGTTTACCAAGTTATTTTATGAATGATAAATTCTGAATTTTTCTCAAGCGTGGTTTTGGCCATCTATGAAGATGACCATATAATTTCTCCTTTATTCCATTAAAGCGGCAAATTTAAGCAGGTAAGATGTCTCAGTAGGTAGAGTTGTCCCTGTACAAATCCGGCAACTTGAGTTCAATCATGGGAATCTAGATGGTGAAAAGAGAACATCAACTTTCACAAGTTGTCCTCTGACATCTGCAAGTGCATACCTTCCTTCTCTCTCTTTCTCTCTCTCTCTCTCTCATGCAAACTTTCTCAAATAAGATTTTTTTAATTAAGTAATTGTAAGCTAAAAGTATGCTGATATTTCAGCTACTACATCCTCACAATCCTGGAATACCTTGGTAATGGTGACTAATTTTTACTTGATTTTGTTCCTTGTGGTCAAAAATTATTATTGTTTATTGTTTGCTTCCAAGACAGACAGGTGCAGTAATTGAATAACTGGTGCCCATTAGTTACTTAGAAATATTTGTAAATGAAATTAATTACATGTGTTTAATAACTAGCAATTGAAGTCTTCTCTTTCTCATTTCCTGGAAAAATATTGCATCCGTGATGAGCAAATTTCTAATCCAACATTCCCCTTTCTCTGCTGGATTCCCTATTTGGTCAGGTTAAGAAGCTAAAGTGGCTGGATAGTCATTGTCCAGGAGATCAATTTGTAGGCAAGCGCCTAGTAATATTTGTGATCCATTATTACACACACACACACACACACACACACACACTCACATACATACACACACACCTCATACCCACATTTATCCATGTACACCTGGCCTCACAAAGGATTATAATAACACGCTTTGCAGATGGTCAGTGGAAACATTTTTCCAATCACCAGTAGTTCCTAAGTTCTCTGCTGAAAAAAAAGAAGTCTGCGCTTTGATATTTTCACTCCTCTACACGACCTTTCCTAAAACTACAGGGTTCTGATCAACACCTCTGTTTTTCATGCTTCAGTAGTATAGCAGCAAGAAACGAAACCCAAATTGTAAATGTCTGCCAGATATCAGTGTGCTTCTGTAGCTGAAGTTATGCTAATGCGCTCCAAAAGTATCTTTAGTCACAAACAATTGCATTAGCCATTTGGGAGAGACATTACCAGTAAGTGTACTTCTGAAAATCAGTACATACAAATAAGTATGACAAATGAAAGCCAGACCACCAAGTTTAAATTTGGGTTCCAAACCTTTATTCACAGACTAACAAATTGGATACCACTGCAACTTCTATTGCAAACAGAATTTTTTCTCATCTTTATTCTTTGATAATTTCATACACAAACACAATGAATTTAAATCATTTTTGCTCCTTATTACCTAATCTCATCCTTCCTTCTTCTACCACTGAAAACCTTCTTCCTCCCAACTAGGTTCCCTCTTGCTAATTGTCTTTTTGTATATGTGGCCCACTGAGTTTCATCACGGGAGCCTGAATCAGCATGTGACCAACCTCTTGCTGGACCACAGATGATATAACAGAGGATAAACCAATGAAGAAAGTGTCTCCTCTTTACACATCAAAAGTAACATTCATAGTCCCACAAGGAGGTATGGCACTTCATGAATCTTCCCCTTTCCATGATGAGTAAAATCTTGTGCAGGCAAACAGGATATTTTTAAACATTTAAGGAAAGTCCGAGTGTAGAAACTAAAAGTCAGAAACTGAGGAATTGCTAATAAAAGTTTACAGAACAAAGAAACTAAATATTTGTATTCTTCACAGAGATCCTTTAAATTATAAGGCTTACAATGACCAAATTAACTTTCAAGCCACAAAAGATTAAAGTCTAATCAACTTCACCATCTGAAAGAGTTAAAGCCTTTAAAAAAAAAGGCACCTCTTTTTCAAAAGAATATGCATGTCTGGTACATATAGACACTCAATAATAAAACAACACCAGATTGAAACAGGAGGCCCCTTAAACTAACTAAGCTAAAAGCCATGAACCTAGCATGTTGTAACACTGAACGAATTTTTTATTAAATCTGTTTTCATTGTCATTAGTTGAAAAATAATATTCAAAATAAAATCCCTACAAAAGAAATGTTCTTCCAATAATACAGATAAGAAAGTATATATGTTAAATACACAATGATATCTTTATGTAGACAGGGAACAGCATTGGGTAGAGGTCAGAAAACCTAAGTTCAAGACTCAGTTCTGCCACTCTACCAGCTGACTGAAGATGGAAATGTTGCTGAAATGGTCTGAACCATTATTCAGATCAATTTATAGGCAAGCACCTAGTAATATTTGTGATCCATTACTACACACACACACACACACAGACACACACTCACATACATACACACCTCATACCCACACTTACCCATGCAAATACCAGCATCATAGAACCTGTTTTGGAGAGGTATGTGAGCATGACATCAAGTGAGGTCGCTGATCTGGAAAGACTACAAGAGCCTGAGCCATCACAATCATGGTTGTCATTATATTCCCATCTTTAACCTTCCAAACATTGGAGACTATCTTTGGAAACCAGTAAATAGATTCATCTGGACTGTTATAGGAAATTTCTTCAGGCATACAAAAGAATTAATGCATGCTCATAGTCCCCCAAAGGTAAACTATTGTAATATAGAAAATCACTACAAATCAGACATAGCAGATAATTTTACTCTGAATACAGTGAGTGATTTAGGGCCAGTTCTGTTTTCTTCAGAGAAGGTCACTGGAGATTTAGAAACAAATAGCTTCTCAGGAACAAGTAGAAGGGAATGTGACAGTGACCTTAAAACCATTCAAGTTCCTCAATTCCAGATCAAATGTGCTAACATTTTAAAGGTAACAAAGCAGCTAAGATGCAAAATGTAAATCAGCTTTGGGGAAGTTAATACAAACAATTTTGAAAAGAAATTAAATGTGGGTCAACTAATTCATTACAAAACAACATTTAAACAAAGCATAAAAGGCTAAATCACACATCAAGATACCTTTGTAATAATTGGACATCTTATTCTTTTCAGTAAAATGCTAAACTATGAAGCATGGTTTCCTAGTAACAACAGTGATAGTATGAAAATAAAATAGAATTCCACTTAGTGAGATCAGAAATTATTCAGCTCCCCTCTACAAGTTGATTTTACTTGAAGATTTGTTTTGTCATTTCTGTTATTATGAAAGTGCCAAAATTTAATTAACTTTTTAAATGAATTCCTCTTTCAAAACTTAGAGAAGATATGGATCCCAATTACCCACCCCCCCAAAAAAAAAGTATGGACCCTTCCAACAAGCAGGGAAATTCTTCAACAAGATCATCTTACTTAAGGGTGATAGGAAAGTCTTCTCCATGGGAAGAATTGTGAGGTTTCAGGTCATCCTTACCTCAATTCATTGAGATCTGAAATTCCACACCTATAAAAGGTCTTTGTTTTCCTCAGGAGGCATTTGATTTGATTTTATCAGCAACATGCAGGCTAACTACAACACACCCTCTTCTAAGGCATCCCATTTTCCTGGCTTGATTGGCCACACAGGCAAGAAGACATGAAAGTAAGTGAAAGACTGATTAGGAAGAAGAATATTTGCAGTGGGAAAAGAGGGCGGATGAGATCAGGTACTATTGAGTGAAAAAAAAATGACATAAACTCATTGTATTCATAAATAGAACTATCAAAGAATAAAAATGTAAAAAAAAAGAATACCATCTCCAAGTAGAAAGCATATTTCTGACTATGATTCCTTGAGTATCTGAAGCTATCTTTTAGCTAGGAGCAAAGCTATCTTAAGGATGAGCCAGTATACTAAAGATGGCAGAGGATACAATAAAAAGAAGTCAATTCCTGATGTCACTGAACTGTTACATTATTCCTAGAGCTGCCTTACTACTGGAATTTTCATATATCATAATATATATTTTTTACTGCATGAGCTACCAAGTTGAGAATTTTTCTATTATTTACAGCCAAAAATCTAACTATTACATAACTTATGTTGTTAAAGCAATGCACTGGAGGAGTCTCTTGAATCCCTACAGATCTGATGGAGAAATGTGGGTTGAAGGATAATTTAATTTGGTAGGACAAAGGAGTTGGTTCTATAATTTGGAGAAGTCTTTAAGAATGTGTCTTGGAATTCTTTTGCTCCTTAGCTTTTCCTAGTAAATATCATCAGCAACCAATAAACACACAGACACTATAAAGCATGTACTGACTTCACAGAGAAGGATAAATTGTGCTAGGTAGTAGATTTAAAACTCGAAGTGTGTATTATTATTAATCCTAATCTTGGTGTCCACCGTGATCACAGTGTTCAGCACACCTTGCTGTTCATTTATTTGCTCATGTTCACCTGTGAACTCCCAGGAAACAGAAAGCATTCCTTATTTTCACCTTCCATCCCTAACATGAGAGAATAGATGGAATAAATGAGTAGATGAATAACTTGAGCAGATCCATTTAAAGTACCAACGTCAAACGCTTTTAACAGTCTCCACTGTGCATTCTCAGTTCCTTTAGATCACTGGTCACCTTTGTATGACTCGAGACATCAACCTCTCTGAAAAGGCTATACCACGTGAAGTCACTGTGTGTCTGGAATTAGTATTTGCTCCTAGTATAATTTCCTTTTCCTTCAGAAGGCTCTTTAAAATAGTTCATGTTCCAACACCTTCCCCAACACCTTCTGCTGCTTGTGCCCAGGAGTACTTGAAATCTAAAATGTAAGATTTACACTAAGCCTTAACCCTATCTAATTTACTCACTTCATAGTTTCTGGAAAACTTAGCAATTACAAAGATGGTATACATATCAAAAATGAAAGAGATCTAGTCAGTAAACTGCAGGGTAGAATAGGTACATTCTTCACAGAATGTGAAGCCAAAGAATGATTTTCCAATGTTTTGTTGCAACTCAAACATCCCATTCATTAGAAATCAAAGAAGTGCTACTAAATCCATTGTCTGAACAAGAAAAACCACAATGTTAGAGTTTTATGTCATTATTAATGTGAAACTCTGGTTTAATTTCTGTACACATGATGAGTCTTTGGTCTATGTTCTTAAACTTTCTTGTTTTGACAGTGTTATATCCCAAGAAAAGGCATGGAATCCAAAAGATTGAAAAACTCATGCATAAGCCCATGAAAAGACAAATTTAAATTGGTGTTTATAACCCTAAAAAGTGAGTATAAACCACTTGTGCTATTTTCCTCTAAATTAAAATGATTTAGTCATGAGGTCATGGTGATCTCTATTCTGTGCCAGGGTACTGCTCCTTAGGCTTTGAGTAGAAATATTTATAAGAAATAGAGTGTTCAGAGGTTTTGGGGATAATAAGATCTCTAAGTCACATTTTCTATGATTCACGAGAATCTCATGACTTGTTAAGTGAGATAAATACAAAAAAAAAATGGAAGGGTAGACATTATGAAAAAACTACATGCATTTACGTAGTAGAATATAATGGAAAACAAAAATATTAGATTTATTACTTAAGTATTTTTTAAATTTTTTCCTATTGAGTACTTATCCCTGTCTCTCTCCTTCCTTTTCTTCTCCCCTCCATCTCCACTCCCTCCCACTCTTCTGCCTGTCCGTTTCTGTGGGCTCCAGGGTTCCTTCTAGATTGTCTACTTATGGGGGTTCAGGTCTCTGTGGCATTAAATATTAGATTTTAAGACTACACTAAATAATTTTATTTTTAAAACTTTATTAAATAACAACTCTCTGAAATTAGGCTTTATGCATTGTTAGATACTATACACTATAAATTGATTTTTAAAAAGCCTTGTTTGTCAGTCATATACACAAATAATCTTATAATATCCTCTTAAGGGAGGTATAATTGAGTAGTTGAGAAAAGTAGCTCCCAGCCTATTTTCCACCATAAAATATGCAACATAAACTATTCATATCACAGTCCCATGGACAGTGGGTCTGAGCCAATAATTAAATGTAATGAAACTTTGGGGGAGCCTATAAATAAAGTATAATTCCAGGGAGGATTCTGGAAGCTTAAAAATGCAGTTGCAAGTCCCTTGGCAGTCCTCCCATTCAGTAGAGGCTTTATCCCTGCTCCATGAGTGTGGACAATCAACCAGGTAAAGTGACAGTGATACTGGGCAAGCTCTGAGTTCAAGTTAGAGAGAACCACATAATATCCCCCCCCCTTGAAATTCTAGATTGCTGAATACTTTCTTTGAAGGAACTCCTTTTGAGATCCTAAGCCACTGTGCTTGTTAGATATAAGTGTCAACCTGACAAATTAAAGGCTAGAGATCTGGGCACATTTGTGAAGAGTTAGTAGTTAAGGCAAACTCTTGAACAAGCCTGCAAGAGATTGTCTGATTGAAGAGAGAAGATCCAGCCCACAGCGCATGGGACCAATACTCTGGTCAGGTAGATAAGGTGGGAGAATCCCATTCAGTAAGTTTGCATTCTTCAGCATACTTTTGGCAGTCTTGCTGTCTGGTAGTGATATGGTATGGTCAGTTCCCTCAGCTCCTGTTGTTAGAATGGACTGTCCTGCCAAACTGGACTAAGAACTTGTCATAGTTAGACACAGGTGTCAATTTGACTGTTGAAGGTTTGAGCTCTGGGCACATTTGTAGAGAATTAGTGATTGAGTTAAGCTCAGAGCAAACCTGCAGGAGATTGTCTAGCTGATGAGGAAGGCCCAGCCTATAGTGGGTGGAATTAGGGCCTGGAATAAATCATGGAGAGCTGGTTGAGAGAGTTGGCATCCTTGTATACACTTGGCCAGACATGCTGGTCTGACAAGTAAGGCTCGTCCTCCTCTCAGATGGTGTGGCCAGTTCCCTTGACTGTGATGTTGGTGCATGCTTTCCTGTCAAGCTGGACTGAGAACTTTGGACTGTCATAAAAAAATAAACTTCGTGTTCCCTTAAGCCATTTGATAGTCATTTATCAGCAACCATGCAGGTAAACTGCAACAGAACTGTAACTGAAAATGGTAAGAAAAAATAAAAACTCCTTATTCCCTTAAGCTTTTTGGTCATGACTTCTCAGTAACATAAGTCAAACTGCAATAATGATGTTCTGAAGAACTCTAGCAACATGAAGAGGACATACATAGCTGGTTCAATTGATAGTCCCCTCCCAGAGCACTGTGCCTAGAACATGCGTAGCTGAAGGAAGAAGTAGTTCTCCTATTTTAATATGCAGCAAAGTACACTGGAGGGCTATGAAAAAGAGGATAGATAATTGTACTCGGCAATTAGAGTTTCTGACTCAGTAGACCTGCAATGAGTCCATATGTAAATTTCCAAATGATCCAGAGGTCATACTTTGAGAACCAGTGTTGGGATGAAGTACAATGAGGTGCCAGTACCATCACCTGGCAGCAGTATGCCATCCTGCTCTGCCCTGTCTATGATCCTTGCTGTCCATAGCATCCATAAGCAGAATAGTTCTGCTTTTATCCATTCAAAAAGACCATTCCTATGAAAAAGACTACACTGCTGTCCATCCTAATTGATTTCAGATGTGCAGGAGTCACACACTTTCATGATTTGCTATTGTTATGCATGAGATGCAACATGCCTCACGAAACACCTGCTCCTTACTCATCACATCTGGGAGACTCTCTTGTTTCACAGGAAAAATTTTGGGATCAGAGCTGGATTTGCATTTTACATTTTACATTTGTTAACCTAAGGGTTAACAAAATAAGGACTTTGGGATCAGAGTAGATTTGACTTTCATATTTGATACTTACAAAATAACAATGATATTTTTCTAATGAACAGGGAGTCTGTATGCCTTCATTAAAACCCAAGTTTTATCATTTTGTACCCATGTCTAACCTGAAGCAAGAACTATAACCTTTCTTAGCATCCATTTCTCTATTCCTAAAACGGCCTGATAAAAATCTTAGTGGTCATTCAGTGAAATAATGCACTCAAGACAGTGCCTGAAAATAAGAACTCTATGAGGAAAGAGAACTTGCAATGGTGTGTGCATTTATTCAGGCTTTATAATGCTCTGGGAATTAGAATCTATCTGCAAAAGCAAGGCAAAAACATCTACTTCATGGTGTAGTTGTTAGGATTAAATAATAGATGTGGAATACATGGTAGCTGTTGTCAATGTTGTTAATAGTATGAAGCAAGTCAACAACTTTTGCTTTAATAAAAGAGAGCTTTAATGGTACATGTGATCAAATGTAGAATGTCTTAGCTAAGGTTAACCAAAGAGTGAGATAAGAGGTGGTTAAAAAAATCCCATAAAACACTGGAAGGAATTCCTGAATGTTTGCTCATACGTTCTCCCATGGTGAAACTGGAGTAAGCCCATGCTAGATCATCATTGATCCCACCACTGGCCCTGTAGCATCAGGTTCAAACAGCTGTGCCTCAAACCATGTGCCATTGCTGATTTCTAGCCCACATTATCTGCTGCTTTTTCTCCCCTTTGCAAGCAAAATACAGATGATTGGTAGATGTGTAGCAAATCTTTCAGACTAGTAATCATTAATGATTAGTTACTTATTGTTATGACAAAACACCTGACAAAAATAACTTAAGGAAGAAAGAGTTTATTCTGTCTTGCAGTGTGAGGGTGTGGTCCATCAGACAGGGAGAGAATGTGGCAGCAGCTGGTCATGGTACAGTCAAGGATGGAGTCTCTTTTTCATTCATTCCTGTTTCCCAGTCCATAGCAAGGTTCTGCACATTCAGGGTGAGTCTCCTGATATCAGCTAAATCTTTCTGGAAATGCCCTACCAGACACACCCAGAAGTGCTCCTCCTAAATAAACCTAAATCCCTTCCAGTTGACAATCAAAATTAACCATCACAAATATGTCAGTCCAAAATGTTTTTTTCAATTCAGTTGAAGGACCACATACAAGAAACTGCTCCTTCCTTCCTAAAAATTACAAGGCATACACATCTTTTTTCAATGACTTTTTTCTTATGATATGCTTTGTTCTTCTTATAACTAAAGAACATTGGAAGGAGATTTAGATAAATGATTATCTTCTGTCTGGATGAGGAAATGCTTCCTAAATATAAGGAACAAACCATGAAGCAAAGATATCAACATCTGATATCACAAAAATGAAAACTTCTACACATTAAGAGGCATCTTATAAGTTAAGACAAAAACAGCACAATCCACAGAGCATTCATATTTGTTATATGCAAACAATTCACACAAATGAATTAATGAAATGTTAGCATTCCAATGAAAGTTTGAGCTAAAATATAAATAGATAATTTGCTCCATTAATTAGAAAAATGATTGCAAATGTAAACTATATACCTTTTCTGTCACAGCAAATTAGCAAAGATTTGAATTATTCTTCTATTTTCTGAGAGAAAATATTCTATTAAGACCCAGATTCATAAGTCCTTTCATGAAATTGGTCTGAATTTTCTGGAATGAAGATAGTGATATAAATTAGAAGTTATGAAATGTTTTTAATCCTTAATTCAGTAAACCTACTTCTATAGCTAAAGATATTTGGAAAATTTCTCCAGGAAATAATCAGTTCCAGTTGCCATTTAAGTTTATTAACCTTAGTATTTATGGGTAGAAAAATAATCCCCCAAAAAAGGTAAATTGAGCTTTGTATTGATATAAGAATACTAAACATTTTTTTGTTTCCAATAGTTTTTAATGACCTGAAAAAATAAATGAAAAAAATAATAATGATGAGAAAAGTGAAGATCTACAACCAGTGTATTCTGAGGATAGTATCTAAACGTTCTACTGTGACACACATAGAAGGTTATTCTGGAATATCATTGGGGCTATCAGGCAACAAGAACTATGAAGCATTAGATATCCATCACAGGTACGAGAGGTAGGAAGTCACAAAGCATATATTTCTTTTTCTTATTTTTTTATTCTCTTGGTGTTTACATGAATTCAGTGAATTGACTTTCTCATCTTAACCCCCAATCCATCCCCTCTCCTTTTCCATTATAACTCTTCTTCTTCCCTACCAGGCTACCTCCTATTTTCAAGTCTTTTGAAACTTATAACCCACTGAGTTTTATCTGGGTTGCTTTTTATAGCATGTGCCTGAGTACTTGCCAGAGCCTGAATCAGATATCAGCAGGTATACCACTGAGGTACAAATCCCCCCACCCTCTCCCCCACACACCAACCTCAAATGTCTTTCAGACATAGGACTTCTTCAGATCTTTTCCCTTCTATGATGAAACATTGATAGGCAAAATCTTATGTAGGTCTTGTGGAACTACGCATAGTTGCAGGAAATTCATGGAAACAACAGCTGGGTCACATCCAGATACTGTCTGGCTGCCCTCCTGCCCTTCTTCAGGCTTTTACAGTGTTTAAGGGGTCCCTTGTGACCAGGTTCTCATGTTTGAGGGTTGAAGACTGAAACCAGAACATATATAGAGGATTAAGACAGAGTTTGTTAGAAGAGAGAAAGAATGAAACTCTTCTTTCTCCTGGAGAATTTATGGATTCCAGGCATGCAATCCATGAAGGGTGAGAGAAAAGTCAGGTAAGGACTCACAGACTCCAGATGTGAAGTACCCAATAAGGGGCAAGGGTGCCAAAGATAGTTGCCAAGTCAGGATTATTTATATGCCTAGGCAGGCCCAGGGAAAAATGGCTTTTTCTCATTGGTTAACTCCAGTTTCTACAACACTGATTGGAGCTTTTGGTCCTTTACATTTCATTGATCTGTTCATATTAAGGCGGGATTAGAGCAGCCATGCTGGGATGGGTCTCTCAAGGTCTTTGAAGGTCTTTGGAATTCCTGAAGGCCATCCCCCACTGCTGGAATCTCCCTGAAGGAACACCCTTGATGAGGAGCTGACTCCAATCCTCCCAGAGATAAGATGGCCAACTTCCTTAAGAAGATTATGGAGATGAGCTCTCCATATCAAACAAACAACTTGACCTCTAGCCCACATGAGCCCAAGAGCAACCGGGTTGGGCCCCAATGGGAATTAACCAATGGGAAAAAAGCTAGTTTCCCAGGCTTGTCTAGGTGTATGAATATGCCTGGCCCTGGCAGCCATCTTTGGCACCCTAGGCCCTCGTGACACTTGTGCCATGAATTCTTTCTAGCACCACAAGTTCATCAGTGCCCTAGCCACTCATACCATGAGTCCGTTTCTTGTTTCTTGCTCCTCATGGACTCCATGTCTAGGGTCCATGAGTTCTTAGGCGCCCTAGACCTTCATGGTACTCAAGGTGCCATGAATTCTTTTCCAGCTATCTGCTTCTCCTGAGTTCTTCAGGGCGCCTGCCCTTCATGGCACTCAGGTGCCATGAGTCCATTTCTAGCTCCAGGGCGCCCCAGCCCCTCATGGCACTCCACATCTGGAGTCCATGAGTTCCAACCTTTTTCTCCTCTACTAAACTCTACCTTAATCCTCTACACATGTTCTGGTCTCAATCTTCAACTCCGCAACACAAGAACCCGGACAACATTGGGGTGGCTGTTCCCTATCCATGCATCCTTTGGCCACCCAGATGGGACAGTCCCAATTGTCTTGCATCATTCAAAAGACTGTTCCTGCATCATTTGGTACCATGAAGGGATAGCAAAAGACCATTCCTGCATCAATATTGGGGCCAAACCCAGTTGATCTTGTGCTTAACTTCATGGTGGGGCTTAGCTACAAGAGGCTTGGGGGAAGTTGGCAACCTTGTCTCTGTAAAGAATTAAAGTAAATCGTGTTCCTTCAGGGCAATCCCAGCTCTGAAGGATGACTCTAGAAGACCTTCACAAACTGTCCCAGTATGGCCATCCTAAAACTACTGGTTCACTACCCCCTCTTCATGATGTTTCCTGAGCTCTGAGGACGGGGTAGGTGTTCTGCTGTGTGCCGAGCAATTCACCATCACTTATTTTCTGCATTTTAGCCAGTTGTGATTTTCAGTAATAAACACACATGACACATTTTTTGCATCACTCTAAGGAGCCTCAGTCTGTGGAGGGTGGGTGTTGTAGGGCACCAGTCAGACAAGAAATTTCAGATGCTAATGCCAAATAAAAGCTGACTTATTGTTCACTGTCCAGCGGACTCTCTGTTAAGGATTATGAATCAAGTGAAGAGTGCTGAATAGTATTACAAAAGAGGTTATTATGGGGCTACTTCCTGGTTAAAAAAAAAAAAGGAAAAAGAAGAGAGGAAACCTTTCTGATAATGTAACAACCTTTCTGGGAAGTGTTTGTTAAGAAACTAAAAACAGGATAACCCTGCCTCCCTTACACCTAATGATTGCTTAGAGAAACTCAGAAACTGCTGTTAATTTCTGACCTTTAGACCCTTATCCCTTTGTGACTTCCAGTAAGAATTCCCTATCTCTGCTTCAGTGGGGGAGGGGAATTGAGCCAGGCTTTCAGGATGAACTTTCTATAATTGCCCTGCTATACTATGAATTGAAAAGCACCGCACTATACTCCCAGCTTGTGGGATTATGGCGAATTAGCTTTCTTTAACTCTAAGGGGGTACTTGTCTAGGTTTCCGTGATGCAGTTCAGAGCACTCCCCTCCCTTCCCCCAAGTGGCTCCTTAGCCAAATGTCTATTTTAAAGCTAAATTTGAGAAAACATGTCATACACAGAAGGACTCTCTGGCCATTCTCTGACTACAGGTCAATGGGGGCTCTCAAGTGACAGTTACCTTGAAAAAAATGCCCAATATCTGGAGCTAAAGGGACCCAGGGAAGAACCCTAACAAGCCAGTCAGGTCCCTGCCTCCCCTCCCCAATTCCCCCAGTTTACTGTGTTCAGCTCATGCTCCATTGTTACCTACCATAGTTTTCTATGACTTTTCACTTTTCATCAAACAGCCCATGAAAACACTTGGTTTTAGCTCATTCTTTTTTCATGTAACACTTCCTGACAGGAAACTTTCATTAAATACTTTTGAATGTCTTTCTTTTCTCATGTTAATTTGCCTTTTGTTTCAGGGACTTCCCTCAAGGAACCTAATTAATTGGCAGAAGATGAAGGTATTTCCCCTCTGCCACATCAACATTGAGCATACTTCGGTTTATATTTTTTTAAGACCTTCAAATTGTCAGAATGATCCTTGCATTCAGTCTGGTAAAAGCTTCAGAATTGGGAAAATTAAACAAACAAATGAACAAAATGTACATACTTGCAAATGTATTTTACAGAGATTTTATATGTGCTTTTCCTTCCTTTTCCAGAAAGGATATGTATTATTAGAAATAGGAATATCTTTCCCTATACAGGTTAGCTCCAAACCTCTTCAAATCTGGTTATGAATAGAATGCCACCTTTTCTCTCCTATAGAAATCTCAGCACTTGAAAGAAGATTTATGGAGAATGAACTTGAAAAAAGAACCTTTTTTTTCCCAGTATAAATAGCAGAACTAATAAGTTCCACATTTGAAAGTGCCAGTCTTAGGGCAAAATGTAAAAATGTTAAAGCAATAAATGATGTTTTTAGCTTCTTTCACAGATTGTAAACTGCTGTGTCATCCCTACACTGGAATCTGATTTTGATACAAAGTTCAGATTTCCTTGCAAAAGGAACTTAGCAAAAGAAGCAGCATGCAAGGCTGGCTCTGTAGCAGAATGCCTTCTGCCGTGAAATGCTGCCTCAGACTTGGAAACCGCTGCCTCAGACTTGGGCGTGAGGGACCAAGGACTCAGGTGCAGCTTTCCTCTTAATTAGCTCTGTGACATGAAACAAGCCGTTCTCCCTCTTCTTTTTCAGATTTTCCACATTTGTAATATGAAGATACACTGCTTACGCTCTCCAGGGCATAGTACGTGGGCATAAAATGAGTGAAAGATGTGAGACCCAAAAGCCAGTGGGCAGCCTCCTTGCCTGCTGGGTTTCACTCCCAGAGACTGCCCACAAATCCCTCCTGAGGTGTGAGTTGATAATTAGGATGTTAACTAGCAGCCACACAGCCAGGGATATGTGTGTTTCTAAAATAGGTGTGTCCCAAATTTAGGAATTGGCTAGTATCACCAAGACGTCCAGTTTGTCAAGGGACTTAGAGGGCAGCTTCAGTTTCTCATAGGCCCCCTCAAATCTCTCAAAGCAAAACTTGCCAGTGCATGGGGGCTCAGTGGTGGAATTCTCAAAGTGAAGGCCCCTGGAGACCACCGTGCACTGTCCTCCATGAATTCACACTGGACTAGCGCTGAGTGAGGCTCTCCCCTTGTTTCGACTGACGCATCGTAAGTGTGCTCACAAGGTCCTGCAGTGTCACTGTGTTAGATTAGCCACTAGACTGAGAACTAGTTAGTGGATAGGATTTGCACAACTATTAGTAAAAACCTACTGGCAAGATACCCAAAATCTATAGGAAAAGATTGATAGATATGGCTTACTAAATATAAAGATTTCCCCATCACAGAATTAGTATAAACAAAGATAAAAACACAACTAAAGTTAACGAAGAAGTCAACAACCATATTTTTTCAGCACAACATAAACTAATCAATTAGCATGCCGCATATATTTTCTCATAGATTCACCTCTCTGATTCCCCAAGGCCCCCATTATGTGTCAGGAAGCCCTCTTTATCTTGCTCTCCTCGAACAAATATATCTTAATCTCTAGCAGACTGGACGATGTTTCTTCTGCCTCCTGCCACTGATGTATGCACAGATAAAAGCCAGCAGGGCCATGTTCTCAAAGGCTGCGCCCCTTCCCTCCAGGTACTAGTTATTTTTCTTGATTGTAAACTATCTTTAAATCCAAATAGCCCAAGTATGAAAAGTCTGGGTTTTTTTACTTAATTTTAATTAAATGTGTATTTTAATAAAATATATATCAAGTGGTTTTAGTTTTATATAAAAACTATTTAATTACATTACAGCTATATTCCAAGTCAGGCATGGTGACACAGGAATATAATAAGGTCTACTCTTGGAAAGTTGAGTCAGGAAGACAGACATCAAGTTCAAAATAAATCAAGAAAAAAGTAAATGAAGGTACGCTATATTTCTACTTATTCAAAAGAAAAGTAATATAATCTTCGTAGCAGGTTTTAAAGTCACATAAAAACCAATCAAGTTGTGTATATGTAATAGATAGAGTATGTGATAAACACAAACTTATAAATATTGCTGAAGCTTCATTCTGTCTCAAGTGTAACACTATCTTTGCAACTAAAATTTAATATTACCAGATAGCATTGAAAAGCAAAAAACTCAACCAAAGCAAAGATTAATGTTTGGTGTTATTTATGTGTATGTTTCAAAAAATAGTTATTTTTCTTAAATTCATTTGAAACAGTACTTTCATCTTGTGTTATATTTTTGCCTGATATTTTTCAGGTCACAGCCTTGGACCCTTATGCAAGGAACAATACAACTTGAATCTCCCTTCTTCCTTTGGAGTCTCTCTTAGCTCACTTTTTCTACAGTTCTGACTTCTTGAAAAGGGTTGATCTTGAATTGTCGGAAGAAGAATTAACCAGTAGCTCACAAATTGTTTTGTGTTCAATAATTAATAAGTAACTCACAGATTGCTTTATGTTCATTTTCATGCTTCATTCATTCGTGTGATGTGATTGTATACTTGCAACAAGTTAGGTGATGCTGCTGCAGGTCAGTCAAGCAAGGGGTTAAACTCCACCCCAGGTTGCCCCAAAACTGCTGCCAACCAGTTCTAATTAGGCTCTCTGGAACAGCAGGAGCCCCTTGCAGCCCAGTGGATGAGCTTAATTGGCAGCAGGGAATGTGCAGGGTGCAGACGAGCAGCAGGAACATGAATGGGATAAGCCTGAAGCCGGAGGAAGGTTCAAGCAGGAGTGAGGCTGATGCTGGGCTTTGGTGTGTATCTCTTTATCAGTAACTTGTTTCAGGGAAGGGCTGATTCCCAGCCTCTCAGATGAAGCTAGAAGTCTACAATGTCCTGATATTCTACATAAAGCTATAAGAATAGGGTTTTTTTTTTTCATACATCCTTGGGACACCATGAAGGAGATTAGTGCAATTTTCTGGACAACTCACACAAAGGCAGATGTTCTCTCACTTGCTGACATCTCTCTCCCTTATCTGTTCTGTTTCTACTCTCATCAGGCCCACCCTTCCCAAGCAAATAAGAAGATGGACTTAATTAAACATTACTAAAAATACTGGGCTAAGTTTAAAAAACCTGGGGGGATATAACCAATGATTTAGAATTCATGTGCATATTTTAGAACAGTATAGAAACATGATGTACATTATTCTCAGTTTTTAAATCCACCTGACAACAAAAAATAAAGGATCATTGAAAACTTTATCATGTTTGTCTTTCAAAACAAGCATTTGTTGATCATGTATATTATAAGGAATCTAATGCAAGACTCAAAAGTCATTCAACTTGGTAGAAAAGGTAAACGTCAGCAAAAATTTACTTCCAAAGCATATGAGGAATGGGACCTCACAAGTAATATAGCAAGATACAAGAAATCATGGTGTTTTGATTTTTCATTACTCATTGCTCTGAGTAAAATAAAATAGAAGCTTGAGCCAAGCAACATACAGGGAAAGAATTTAATCCCCTTACACAGTTTCAGATTACAGTCCGTCAGAAGAGAAGTCACAGTAGCAGGTGTGAAGGGAACCGACTACATCACACCCACAGCAAGAGCAGAGGACAAGGATCAATGTTTGCTTGCAGTTTAACAAGCCTTAGCTTTCTCTATCTTCTTTTTAAATTTTTTTTATTATTATTTTTTATTCAACTGTGCGCATGTGCGTGCGTATGTGCGCGCGTGTGTGTCTGTGTGTGTGTGTGTCTGTGTATATGTAGAACCACGGACGAATTCGCGAACCACCATGGACGCCTCCACCTCCTTCTGCCCCGGGATTCACAGGCTCCGCCCTACCAGGGCCAGAAGCGCAGGCCGCCCCCGCTTCCGCCCGGCGTCTATACGTGGGATCTGGGATCCGAACTCGGGACCTTCCGCCTGCAAGGCGGAGGCTTAAGCCCTGAGCCACCTCTCCAGCCCCGCTTTCTCTATCTTCTACGCTTGTGAAATACTCCCTAGTGAATGGTATTGTTCACAAAGGACTGGGTCTATTTTGCAATCAAAAGAATTCCTCAGAGACATGCACAGAGCCAATCTTAATCTAGAGAATACCTTCCATGAAGGTGGACCTGGAGACCTGTATCAGTTGACAATCAATACTAACCATTATATGTAACTCTATCCCAGGCCAGTGTTTAACAC
This sequence comes from Typhlomys cinereus, assembly GCA_023101885.1. NCBI lineage: Eukaryota > Metazoa > Chordata > Mammalia > Rodentia > Platacanthomyidae > Typhlomys > Typhlomys cinereus. Next base: position 609,798 of record JALPQD010000335.1, read on the forward strand.
AAGTCATGGAGCCAAGCAGGAGGTACCTTTGCAAATGAGGGTGGAGAGAAATCTGGGTTAAATAAGGCATATTCAAACTGGGTATGGAGAGGCCAGTTAAAGGAAGTGATTATCAAAGTGTCCCTGAGAGATGTTAAGGTCCTAAAATGACTTTAGCCTATGAAAAACTGATTTCAAAAAGAATTTATTAGATCACTAAATCCCCAAATGAACTGTACTAGAGTTGAATGAAAGGAATTGAAAACTTGGGCTACTGGCTTCACAAAGAAATGAAGTAGTGTGAGAAGAGAGCATGAATGGGTGCTTACTACGCTGTGCTTGGAACTGTGCTAAAACCTTTTGCCATGTCTATGACTAAAAATACATGTAGTAAAGCATCCAAATGTCAGAAGAGAGGGAGGGAGGGAAGGAGAGAGAGAGAGAGAGAGAGAGAAACAGGAAGTAGATCTGGGTTATCAACTCAAGGCCAACCAGCCTTATAGTCCCAGATGGAAAGATGGTGTGAACTGTCCAACTGCCCAAATGCACCCATGGACTGGCCCAGTGTCCCTGCTGGCTGGTCCTTTCTCAGATCTGTAGGTCAAGAAGTTCATTCTGGATGCTGGAATGGGGAATGAACATGGAAGAAACCAGAATAGAAAGTAGGAAGTGGTTGCTTCAACTAGATGGCAGCTACAGCAATGAAGAGAAACAGATCTAAGAGAGATATGCATTGCAGGGTTTGAGGATCTGATTGAAAGGTTTGAAAAGCAGAGTTAAAGGAAACTCTGAGACTTTTAACCCAAGCAACTGGTTACTTGGTAGCTCTGTTTATTGAGTGAGGGGACACAGGACACAGTAAGTTCCCTTCTAGACCTTGTGAAGTTGGGACCATGAGATCTCTAAAGGGAGATGTCCAAAAGATCAGTTACATGTTTACAAGTGAGCTAAGTTTTCTAAACTGGACAAAAATCACTCCAGGTTATCAGTCATAGCCTAGCAATGGCACAGTCTTGGTGGGAGAGTGACTTAAACCCAAATAACCAGACCCCAGAGGGATGCATATATTGGAAAAAACTAGTGAAGAAATGAAGCCTTCAGAGAAGTTGAGGAATATGCTAAAGAGACAGGAGACAAAGCAACTAGGTGAAATTCACAGAAAGGTACAGGAAGAACATTGTTAATGTTTTCAAATGTTGCTGAGGAATCAAATGAGATAATTAATAAAAATTTCATTAATTTTAGGGACACAAAAGCCACCAAAGACCTTGCAGATAGCAGTTTTCATGAGGTGTTAAGAGCAGAAAACAAATGACAGAACCTGGTGGAGAAAGAATTTGAAACAATTTACTCCCTGTCTGCCTTTGAAGGAGAGGAGGGAGAAAGAGCAGATGAAGCTGCACAGGGAATGAAGACTGTGTGTGACTCAGTAGACAGAAGATCATCAGGAACCAGAGTAATACTGAGGCTTGAGTAGGAATTCTTGCTCTGGAAGGAATTTGCTAAATTCCTTCTTCTGAAAATAGGGATAATCCTTAGGGTTCTTTTATCATTTATTTAAAGAACAATGCACAGGACTGTTGACATAACTCAGGCGGTAAAGTGCCTGCTTACAAACCTGGTGGCCCAAGTTCAATCCTTGGAAGTCCACAGGGTGAAAGAAGAGAACGAACGTGTGACCTCCACCTGTGTGCCATGACATACATGCATTCTCTCTCTCTCAATGAATAAATAAATAATAAATGAAATATTTTGGAAATAGAAATGTACTTGCTATCTAATTAAAATGTATGCTACATGAGTGCCTCTTCTGTGCATGCTAAAACAGAGAAACAAGAAGAATTGAATGCAAAAGCATAGACCTGTACAACACATCACATATGAAGTATCTTGCTTTCATGTTTGAAATGTTCCCTGTTTCATGACAATGTCATGTGGTACCCTATATCTTTCTACACCTTGAAATTCATTTCTTTGTTTCATTTTTGTCTCACAACAATTCTATGAAGCAAGTAGGGCAGATATTCTGGTGCCTTGTTATATGCAAGGAAACTGGGCCAGGTTGAGGTGAAGGAAGCCATCCTCAGGAGTCCTACTGCATTTGCTAGTGGTGGGGGCTGGGCTAGATCAGCCTCTGGAGCTCAGTGCTCTCTTTAGCATCCTGCACCATGCAGATCAAAAGTCCTTGCACTATTAGTAACACATCCAGAACAATACTTCTTATTCTTGAATTTTAAGAATTAAACGAAACACAGCAGTTTAAGTTTCTTTCCAACAATGCAGATTTCAAGTTTAATAAGGATATTTTAATATAGGCTTAAGTGTGAGAGTTATGAGAAAAAGAGGTGCTCAGAAGAAAGACAAGACACTCCTGAGAACATGGTGTGGGCATCTGAAAGGAGAACTGCAGGGGCTAATGAGATGACTCAGTGAGTAAGGTCCCTGAGCCAAAACCTGACAACCTGAGGTTGTTCAGCCCCCGGAAGCTAATATATATATCCTTTCCTCTCATAAATAAATATTAAAAAGTAAAAGTTGTAGAAAGTAAGACACACCTAAGTAGGGGCATAAGCTGTCATAGAGAGTCACCTTAAGTTTATTTGTTCATTATTTTTTATTCTTTGACAGTTTTATACATGTACATAATGTTTCTAGTTACTTTTATCTTACTTTTATCCCTATTATCCTGTCTCATCCCACCTTCTTCTCCCACTGAAAATCTTTGTCATAGTTAGCTACAGTTGTCAACCTAACAACTGAAGGCTTGAAGTCTATGAAGAATTAGTAATTGAGTTAAAACTCTGAGCATGCATGAAGGAGATTGTCTGTTTCATAGAAAGAGCCAGTCTCTGGCAGATAGGATCAATCTTTGAGCGGATGGATAAGCTGGAAGGAGCTGGCTAAGTTGGCATTCTTCAGCATACTTGGACAGATATACTGTCATACAAATGTACCCCTCTCTCAGCATTGCTGTGGTATGGTGTGGCCAGATCCCTTGGACCCTGGTGTTGGGGTAAGCTCTCCTGCCAAGCTGGATTTAGAACTATATCCAGACGACCATAAGACAAAATAAAACCCCTTGTCCCCTCACAAGATATTTTGTCATGCATTTATTGAAAATGTGCAGAGTAACTACAACAATCTTCTTTCCAACAAATATCCTTCCTACGTTTATGTCTTTTGTGTGTGAGACCCACTGAGTTTAATAAGGGTTCGCTACAACTAGCATATGTAGGAGGTTATTTGCTGAAGCATGCACAACATATCAGTGTCTATACACTGAAGAAAATGACACCACTTTCTTCATCCAGCATAATACCTTAGAGGGGAATAAGGCTTCATGAGCCCTTCCCCTATCTATAATGGAATGATCATGGACCCAATCTTGTGCAGTTAAGTACAACTGCAGTGAGTTCATGGGTTCAATGGCCAGGTTATTTCCAGAAGACATTGTTGGGGTACATTTCTCTAGAGCCTCTGGTCCTTATATTCTATCTACTTCTTTTTCTGCTATGTTCCTTGAGACATGTAGGATAAGGTGGACAAATGATATAGATGTCCCAGTGAGGGCTGACCATGTCACAGTCATTTATTCTCTGCACTTTGACCAATTGTGTCTGTATGAACTGCCATCCACTGCAAAAAGAAGTTTCTCTAATGAAAGCTGAAAGCCACATTAATCAATGTATATAAATTTAAACATTGAGAAGGAAGTTCTGTCTTAGGGCCTATTAACTCTCTGGCCATAATAACCAACAGTAGGAGTTCCTTCCTACAGAATAAGTATTAAATCCAATCAGGAAGTGGATGGTTACCCCTGTAACATTCATACCACTATTGCATTAATAAGCACACTTTCAAGCCAGTTATTATTGTAGCTCACAAGTTTCACTGGGCAAAACCTTCATTGACTTTTCTCTCCCAGTGCCTGCAAAGCACCTACAGGCATTGCAAAAGCTGGCCAGCAGGGAGGAAACTTCCAGCTCAGGGCAGTTCCTGCTTGACTCCTCAGTGTTCTGTGGCCAAAGTGTGTGATGTCTTCAGTAATAGGAGCCTGACAAATCAAAAATGTTAATAGCCTACATTGTTTGGAAGTCCTCTGGAACTCCCTGACCAATAGCTCACAGGGAGGTAACCCACACCTGATACTGGAATTTTTGCTAATAACCTACTATGCCTAAAAAGGAGATTATCTCTCTACATAGGGTACCTCTGTTCAAATGTTTTTTCCAATTATATTTTTAATAAGCTTATAAAATAGTAATTTTCCATGTGGCTTTTTCATACCCCCTTAATGCTAATTGAACCTCCTCATCTGTACTGCTTTCCAAACTCCCCACTCAATCCCCACCCCACTATTATCCCCCTTCTACCTTTGTACCTTAAGTTTCTCTCAACCACATTTTAGTCCATTCACACAGTGCCTAAACCTCTGGGCCTGGTCTTTACACTACAGAATTTAAAGTTAAAGAGACCTGGAAACAGAGAGGTTTAATCCTAAGCCCCAGAGAGAGGAAAAGAAAACAATGAAAGATCCCAGAGTGCACAGCTGCATCCAGAGAATAATCTCTGGCCAAAGGGAGCTGCAAAAGAAGACAGGAACCAAACCCAAAATACATTATCACCCCATTCTCCATCACAGCAGCTGCAACAGCATTGGGAGGGGTTCAGCACCACCTCAGATCACATACACATATAAGGAAACTTGAATTGAAAATGTGCCTGCTCAACTTGTTACCACAAAATACTACAGACTGCGAGGCTTAAGCGACAAATATTAATTTTCTCACAGTTTGGGGGACAGAAAGACAAGTACCGTGTGTTATGAAAGTTGCAATAAAAATGAGTGGAACATACAATAGTAAGTATTAGATGTTGAGAAGGGTTAGGGGGTAAAAGGATGGTGATTAAAGGGAGCCTGGGTTTGAACTGATCACACCAATGCATACATTAACATACTGCTCAGAATCTCTTTAGATGAGTGATTAATGTTTTAACCAACAATAAACATGCTTTAAAAAAATCCAAGATGTCATTTATAGGCCAGGTTTAAAGGTAAGATACTTTGCAATAAGGCAAGTTCAGAAAGACATGTCATATGTTTTCTCTCACACATGAAATCTACAGAAAAAAAAAAAAAGAGAGGACACTAAAACTAAAAGTGGGGTGCCGAAGAGATGGCTCAAGGGTTAAACCTCTACCTCAAAAGCAAAAGAGCCTGAATCCCAGATCCCATGTAAAAATGCCTGGAGAAAAAAGTAGCAGCCTGTGTGTCTGATCCTAGAGGCCAGAGCTTATGAAATCCCAGAGCAAAGCAAAAAGGAGGTAGAAACAATCCAGGATGATTCCCAAAGTCACCCTTGGGCTTCCACAGTCATTCACAGTGTCCTCTGATACACACAGATATACCATCCATATACACACACAGAGAGAGAATAAAAAGGGGGACTACTACAGAAGAGGAAGAAGAGGGAAGAATAAGTGACGGAACCAGTGAATATATCAGAGTACACTATAGAGTTTAGAAATGGTACAATGAAAATCTTTACCAGGTTCAATACCCACATGAACCAGGTATCAAAAGTTCAAAGTCAAAATTGTGTAGCAAATTAAAGGCCAGTTCTGAGCCCCGTCTCAGAGAAAGAGAAGGAAAAGAAAATTACTCATACTTTAAGCCCCCAAACAACACCTTAGGAAACGAAATTTTCCAAAACATATAACAGTAGATGTGCAACATTGTTTTGGTAGCAAATATGGAAACAAAAACCCATTCCTGAGTAGTTTAGTGAAATGTGGCACATCTGCAATATTGAATAAGATGCAGTCATTGAAGAACAAACCACATCTGTCCAGTGGACTAGGAGGAATTTCCATGGAATATAGTTAATGAGAAAGCTAAGATGAATCCATACAGAATAAAATAATCATTCTCTTTCTCTCTTTTTATATGTATGTGTATGTGTTGTGTGAAGACTTTTCCTGGAGAGATGACATACAACTGTCTACACACCCTAGATAAGAGTTTCATGACAGACCAAAGTAATGATTACGTCAAGCTCCAACTTGACAAATCCACAAGTTTATTGGGTTTGCTTGCAGGAGCAAAGGTGAGGGTTACTTGCGCAAGCAGGGAGTACACGACATGGCTGATGTTCTTTCCATGGCTGCCTAGATAGAACTCCCAATTAACCTTCCTCAGCCCGTTACCCCCAGGGTCCCTCCTGGGTCTTAGCGGCTTGTAAGCACCTACATTTAGGGAAGAATCATGTGCAGAGAGGCCAGAACCACGGATAAGGGTCCAATGACCTTCTTCACTCCTCCTGTCTCTGAAGAAGTCCATGGACAGCAGACATTTCTGATGGTATCAGACAAAGATGGAATTGTTTATTTGGAGGAACTCACCACACAACAGCATGTGTGTGTGTTTTACTCTAACACTTTGCATTTGACATTTCCCACTCGAAACACTCTTCCTTCTCATACCCGGAAAACTCATAAATAACTTTTTTTTCCAGACACACCTGAGAAACACATTCTCAGGAAGGTACCCCTCTCTCCCCAGCTTCCTAACTGAAGTTTGCTTCCTTATAACAGTTTTTCCATCAGTGCTCTTGTAGCATATTATAACAATTATTTTTATTGCTTTTCTTATCCATTAAAGTATGCTTTGTGTAAATAGAGACTATCTTGTTCCCCTCCAGCTTCTAGCCCAGATCCTAAAAGTAACTCAGGGCTCAGAGCTCAATTAATATTGACTAAATGAGTGAATGGTTCCCTTGAGGCACTCACTACAGGACATTGACAACTTCATGTCCTGCTCTGCTCCTAGACAGTGTGACTTGGAGTCTATCACATGTCCAGGACTTGTCTATTGGATGAATATATATGCACATGGCAGAAAATGCTATAATCATGATATATGATTAAAAAGATGTAACTATGTCCTGCAGTAGACTGAAGGAACATTCAAGATGCCAAACAATTGGTAACATTTAAAAGGTCCTTTAGGGACTAGAACATAGCTTAATGGCACAAATCTGACTTGAGGCAGACTGGGTCTGTTGCTTTGCCTTTGCACGTGACTATACTGTTACAGAATAAATCTAGTTATGCCTAAAAGTCTTACTGAAGAAATGGATTTCTGAAGACCCTACATACTTGTGACCACATATGCTTAACCCCCATCGTCAATTGCTTGTGCAAAACATGGACACCTAACCCAAAATGTATCTGATGTTATTCTTTCCTTTAGATCCTCCAGATCTAAAATAATATGCAAAACCTATACCAGGCTGTGCATAGCTGAAGACAAGCAACTCTGACAAAAAAGGAGGCCTGTGCAGAGCAGAGAGAAGCAAACAATTGGAAAAGATCTACAGGAATAACAGTTCACCCAGTGCACAAAGACAATGAGAGCAATCCCACTGATCCATCTGCCCATTCATCCATCCAGCATTTGGTGCATGTGCTAGTATCCCTATGTAACTGCTCTGGTAATTCCACATTGAATGAACCAGTCAAAAATCCTTACTCTCATAAGGCATCCTATAGAGGAAGATTCTGATGAAGGATCATAAATGTTATAATAGATGTTCAAGATGCTATGGAAACATAAAACAGGGAGTTCAGCCTTTTCTAACTTTTGAGCACCACACAGGTAGCCTCACTGCACCCACTTCCTGTCCTTCAATCCCTGTGAGATTTCTTTCTCACTTCCAAAATAAGCTATTTATTCGCTTGAATTTGTGCACTAGATGCTTTTTATTTGCTCAGCATGTGCTTGGAAATGTCCTGTAGAAACTGGCCACAGAGATGTAGTAAGAGTAGGTATAACAGGACAAAATTGGCTTACCCTCTTGTGGGGCTGTGTTTCACAACCCTTTCACCTGGCTAATTAAAACTCTCCATGTTCCAATTGCAGTGATTGACTTAGATGTTGATGAATAGAGAGTCCTGCGTGACTCAGCATTCTTTTGTGGGGACTGCTGGAGCAGAGAGAGAGCTGTTTTTCTGATATCTCAAGATCAAGGTCTTCACAAGGTCAGAGATGTTGAAATCATTATTGCCAGGATCGAATAGACCTTGTCTCTTCTGTGTGAGGACATTGGAGGCAGGAAAATGAAGGCATCTTCTAAAGTACCTCTGATGTCTTCCAGTTCCATAAGCCAACAGATTTCACTTCCTCCCTTATATGTATGAGTTGCTTCTACCCATAACTATCCTGGACAATTTCCTGTTTTGTGCCTCAATAACATGTAGCCACAGGGATGTAGTAAGAATGGATATAGCCGTACACAATTGGCTTATCCTCTTGTGATAGTTAATTTTACATGTCAAATTGACCATTCAGAACGGAGCCTTTAGGCACATCTATGAAGAATTATTTAGTTAAGGCAAGACTTTGAGCAATTTGTACATGATTATCTACTTGATGTGGGAAGACCCAATCTCTAGTGGGTTAGACTATTCCCTAGGCAAATAAAGATGGAGAGAGAACTGGTTGGAATTTAGCAGACTGGTAAAGAGAAAAGTATGACTTTCTTTCAATTAGCCCTGTAGATATGGCGTGGCCAGTTAGTTCCTTGGCTCCAGATGTGGCTATCATCCTCCTGCCACGATGAGAAACTGCAACTGAGAACCATGAGCACAAACAAGCCCCCCATTCCCCGAAATCATTTGAATCGGGTATTGCACACAGCAACATGAATAGGGGACTAAGACACCTCTTTTTCCTGTACTCGTTGCCAGTTGCAATAACTCATGGGCAAATTCTTTACCCAGTGAGTGATTCCTCACATCATTTTCTATGGTTCTGTCATGCTACCATTGCTAGGACATGCTGGTGTGGGCATTCTTCCATTTTGCAGTGCAAATGGAAGGCCAATCAGCTACAAAGTGACTGATCTGGCACTTGCCATATTTTCTGACACCAGTGTCTTTCATCTTCCTGGCCAGTTCCCTGATTCCCTGAATCCTGCCTATGCCAAGACTAGTATAGCCCATGTCCAGCGTCAGCTCTTCTCCCTGGGTATGCAAACTAAAAAAAATGCCAACTAGAATGTTATGAACCTATTTAATTATCCTTTTGAAGAATTAAATCATAACATAAATTTTATTACCCAGCTAGAGTCCAATTTTCATACGCAAATTTTAATCCATTAATACTATAATGAAAAATTTCAAGAAGCTTAAATCATACCAACTTAGTGTTCTATGCAGAGGATAAATACATTTTTTTCTAAGCTAGATAAAAATATCTTGGAATAGTTATAGCAACAATCATACACAGGTCTCCATTGGATGGTAGAAGAAGGATTTTTTCAAAATATATAGTACTCTTAAGCTAAAAGCAAAATAAAGGAAACTGCAGCTCCCTATTTTTTACATGAAAAATTCCTTGTATTGTGATAAGTCTTTAAAGCTACAGAATTTGGAAGATAGAAATAATTTTTTACTCCATTACCTTAAAACATTCCAAAGAAATAAATTAGTTTGTATTAAAACATTTAAATTACTACTTATCCTTAAATTTCACTAGTGATTATATCAATATTCAAATAAGCATGATACTTTCCTTTCTTGAAAACCTAATAACATTACACTGTCTTTTGAACTCCATTGTATTTTTAGTAGTTTAGAATTCCATTTGGATATTATTATGTTGTTATTTTTGTGTGAGTCTTTGAAGAATTATCTTAATGGATATACACTGGCAATCTTACCGGTAAGTTTTCTGCTAAAATAAGACACAGGTTATAACTTTTTGATGCACTTGTCTTAATGAAGTACTAATTAAAGCTTTATTTGAAGATATGAATACTGCTACGTTTATATGCAAACATTAACAAGATCATTCATATTTATGTTTATGACTCATAATTTCTTTATGAAAATATTACCTTTTTAAATAAAAAACAAAAAAGAAAGATGGAAAATTTTTCCCAAGCCCATTTAGAAAGCCCCCTCTTCATTATTAGTAGATAAATATACTAAAGAATTTATCTGAACTTAGCCCATCCTGCCAACATAAAGATTAATTGTGAAACAACATATGCACCATGTACAGTCAGCTGAGCACCTACATAATATGACTTTGAAGAGTCCCTGTCTCTTAAAATTGATAGCAGTTAACATTGCCTAGGAGCCAGGATCTTTGTACCTCCTTGCACTGTTAGGCTCAATCACTTGCATGTGGTCTGAACAAATCAGCTTTCATGCTAGGGCGATGTTAAAGGACCTGAGCAGGGCATAGATGAGTTCTGTAGATGAGTATAGGGGAAGCAGGAAAGGTCCAGAATAATCTAGCAGCCAAGGAGCATGAGCCCAGGGACACAAGCTCACCGGGAAGGTAGTCAGGGAGGGGCAGAGAGGACCAACAGATTTCATTGTTTTCATGATAGCACTAGTTTTGTTACATAACAGTTTCTAAATGTGCTTTCAGGGTCATGTTAGTAAGCAGACTTTGAAATTAAGGGTTTTTTTTTTTTTCTTCCTTAATTAAGCTCCCCAAAGATAGTTGGCTGACTTTGGCAATGAAATTTAATTTCTTCTCTTTTTTCCCCCCATTCTTTCACAGGCACAGTCTGCTACACCTTACTGAACAAGCTGGAAGTTCAATAAATAAATGCATTCGTTAATGATTTAGTAGAACCCACAAGGAAAAGCAAGCTGCTGGAGCCACTCCACAGGTCTCCCACTTTGCCAGAAACGATTACGGTGGTGTCAGGACTGATGATGTGCATCCAACTGTGTAGGACGGGGGATGCTGGGGAAGCTGCTGTTGCTCCAGCTGTTGCTCTGAGAGCCCTGGCTGCCTCTCTAGCCTCAGGATCTGCACACCCACGGTGACCGAGAAGTCAGAGATATGAATATGTTTGCATTAAGAGTTCTTCCTTCTTCCCTTTCATTATGCACTAAAACATGTTCTAGTAAGATTCAAGACATCAACTTAGAATATGTTAATGCTCATAAATTAAATTGCTCACAGAAGGTGATCAATTTTTAATGTTTACACTCAAGATGTTCTTTTTAATTAACACTTAGCTACATTTGTTCTCTGTTCACTGCGGAGAATGTCTGAACTTGCAGAGAACAGCAATAAGTTGTTAGACATCAAACTGCAGTAATTTTCAAAGTGTCACCTTTTAACTAAAGAAAAAGGATTCAGCTTCAGAGGTGGACAGCAAGAGGATACCTAATTGACTCTTAGAAGTAGTAGGAAGCAACTCTTATGCACAGATATTTATGGAAAGTTCCTTGTATATTACTGATACACAAGTGGAAATTATTCATCCAAAATGCCTACAATGGGGCTGACAAGATGGCTCAGTGGGCAAAGGTGTCTGTGTGGCAAATTAAGTTTCGCCCCTGAAACACATAATGTGGAAAGAGAACGTAATGACATGCATAGCAGTCACTCTCCACCTAAACAAATAAATAAGTAAATTCGGAATGCCTATGATGTACTCAAAGATGTAAATATAAAAATTGGAACTGACTTCTCAAATTCAGCTCAAGTTCATTAATTTAGAAACCACTGATTTTTTACATTAATGTTGGTGGTTAGATATATAGAAATAGCTGTTTACAAGCTGTGTAACCTTGGGAAATAGACCAAACGCCTTAGAGAAAAATGAGAACAATATCTGTGCGAAAGTTTTATGAGTGTTTCTGCACTGTTTATCAGTGCCTCAGATATTAAGTACTGAGTATGTTTGGGTTTCTTACCTGTGTGTTTGATCATTGCACTTCTTAGCATGCTTTTTTTCTCTGATAGTGGAGAAGAAAATGTCTAAAAAAGTGTCTGTATATACTATGGAGAGGGTTGTACCCCCCACACACATCATCATTATCATCATCCATGTCAACGAGGGCCCTGCTCCTCTTACTGTGGAGAAAGTTTTTTCCCCTTCCCCTCATGTCATCAAGGGCCTACTCAAGACAGGAACAATTGGAGGAAGCAGGCAAAGAACTTGAAGTATTCTACACAGGAGAAAGTATGGTGCGTCATTCAGAGAAAATCCAGCCTGCGTTGAAAACTGATGCTCAGGCACCAGAGTAGGCAGAATGTCCTCTGTGGTGCTGAATCTACACAAAAGGAAATGAATTAGGCCCTGGATTTGATCCCAGTGCTGCCTGAGAAAAAAGGAGAAACAAAAGTCACTGTGGGATGATCATGTGGGTCAGCGGGTTCAGACACTTGTGTGCAAACCTGGCAGCCTGAATTCAATAAAGTTTTTCCTGACCTCCATCTACATATCTACATGTGTGCTGTGACCTTCAATTGTTCTCTTTCTCTCTCTCTCTCTCTCTCTCTCTCTCTCTCTCTCTCTCAAGTAGTTTCCTAAATGAAAATAGAAGAGAGTAAAAGAACAAAGTTTTCTGGTCCTGAGATTCTCTCTAACATTTCTGGATGGCTCTGCTTTGTTTTTTATAATGAAAGGCATGAACATCTCTATGGAGATTTCCAAGTTTTCTTATCCGATAACAGACAACATTAGAGGGTTAAATGAAATGGCAACAAAGAGAAAGCTGGCATGGGGTGGGGCAAGATTAGATATTTGAAGGCTGATAAGTGTGTTTTTTGACAAAACAGATGGAAATTTCTTCTCTACATGTGCTCAGAGGAGTTGTTAAGCTGGCAAAATATTACGTTATTTTACTAGTGATGAACTAGCAGCCTAGGAAGATCTCAAGCTATGTCTTTGACACTAAATATTCTAAGGTGGTAACTTCTAGATTTAGAAATACTTTCCTTTTATATAAGCAAAATTCCAATAATTTATATAAGCCTTGCTCGCGGATGTCAATGGAACCTTTTGGTAAGTGATTTATGAAAATTATTATCTAAACAAATAGCAAGTCAATGGTGCACTGTAAGAAAAGAGCATACAGTCTGGTGATACTGAAACCAGAATTTAAAAAAAGTTTCCTGAATGTATTTATGAGATATCTTTTCTAATCTCTCTCATATGAAACTAGAAAGGGAGGAAGAGCAGATTTATAGTGAACCAAACTTAATCTTCATGTGCCAATTAATTTCTGAGTATTACAATATGAGCAAGCTTTTCTAATAGCAAAATCAGGTTTAGTTATATGGAGTTTGCTTTCTGAAGTAGATGATTCAAGAAATAAAGAAATAGAAAACAAAACCTGGTAAACAAGGGTTAGACAGATGGCTCAAAAGTTGCCACCTTTGCCTCAAAAATACAGGATGGAAATGGCTGTGGCCTAAACGTCAAGCCCTGGAAGGTGGAGCCTGGAGAACTTCAGAGCAAAGTAATAAGGAGATAGAGCAACCCAAGATGATTCTTGATTGCTACACTGAGACCTCCATAGGCACCTCTTCTACACACAAAACACACACACACACACACACACACACACAGAGGAGAAAAAGTAACTATGTTGTTAAAAGGACAATTAATTAACTTGCTTTGAATCCAGATATTTATAGAAGGTTATGTTTGGTTATACTTTATAAATAAAAAATGTGAATTCTCCCTTTCCCCACCTGTCACACGGGACTGCCGAAGTCCAGCCTGGACTCACCAAGACCTAGGTAAGCTCCGCCCCCGTCCAACCCCAAAACCCCAGACCAAATAATTCAGTTCAGTGAAAAACGCACAGAAATTGAAAGAAGGTCTTAAGAGTTAAAACGACAATGCCCAAGTCAAAGTGCAAATCCATGAGAAATAACACCCAAGTAAACAAATCTCCCACTGAAAGAATTCATCCCATAATGATAGACTCCAACCAGAATAAATCCACGGAAAATGGCCAAGAAAGCCTGACCCAGGATAATGACTTTCAAAACATGATCAATACTATGAAAGAGGAAATCCGGGAGGAATTAAATAACCGCATCAATCGCTTTGAAGAGTAACACAACAGACACTTGGAGGATTTGAGAAAAACAGTTCAAGAAACAAAAACAGGCATAGAGCAGTTAAAACAGACTCAAGCAGAGTTTAAAACTGAACTAAAAGACAAGTTATCTTGAACCCAGAACTCAACAGAGAGTCTTATCAGCAGAAATAATGAAGCAGAAAACAGAATTTCAGACCTTGAAGACAAAGTGGGAGTATTAACATCATCAAGGAAAACTTTCCTCATCTAAAAAAAGAGAAGCCTGTCCATATACAAGAGGCATTCTGCACCCCAAACAGATATGACCAAAACAGAAGCTCACCATGGCAAATAATAGTTAAAACACTCCACATTCAAGATAAAGAAATGGTGCTGAGAGCTTCAAGGGATAAAAAACAAGTCACTTTTAAAGGGAAACCTATTAAAATAACAAATGACTTCTCAGTTGAAACAGTAAAAGCAAGAAGAGCTTGGAGAGACATACTTCAAGTATTGAATGAGCAAAAATGTCAACCCAGGCTGATATACCCCACAAGACTATCCATCATGATCGAGGGAGAAAGAAAAATCTTCCTGCACAAAGATAACTTGAAGGGATACATGTCCACCAAACCAGGCCTTCAAAAAATGCTAGAAATGATACTCAAGCTTGAAGAAAAAAACAGGCATATCCAGGAGAACAGAAGGGAAGTATAACACCACTAAAAGTGAAACAATATACTTACAAAAGCCACTAAACATAATAAATATCTGGAATTAAAAATAGTTTCTCCATTATAACATTAAATGTTAATGGAATTAACTCACCCATGAAGAGACACAGATTACAAATTTGGATTTAAAAATCACAATCCATCAATCTGCTGCCTGCAGGAAACCCATCTCACCACAAAAGATAGACACATCCTAAAAATAAAAGGTTGGTCAACAATTCTACAAGCTAATGGAAGCAGAAAACAGGCAGGGGTAGCCATTATGCTATGGGACAAAGTGGACTTTAAACCAAAAAAAATCATAAGAGACACAGATGGATACTATATTTTAGTCACAGGTACAATTCACCAGGAAGACTTCACAATACTGAACATATATGCACCCAACACGGCCCCTCCCACATTCATTAAGCAAACCCTACAATGTCTAAAGTGAGAAATCAATCCCAAAATGATAATTCTTGGGGATTTCAACACCGCCCTCTCAACATGGGATAGATCAACAGGTAAAAAACTTAACAGAGACACTTTGGAGCTTAACCAAACCCTTACTGAAATGGACCTTACAGATCTCTATCATACTTTCCATGCACCAAACAATACACATTTTTTTCAGCAGCACACAGAAATTTCTCCAAAATAGATCACATATTGGACCACAAAACAAATCTCCACATATACAGAAAAGTTGAAATTCTAGCCTGTACCTTTTCAGACCACCTTGGCCTAAAGTTTGACATCCACAACACAATAAGCAACAGAAGACCTTACAGATCTCTATCATACTTTCCACACACCAAACAATACACATTTTTCTCAGCAGCACACAGAACTTTCTCCAAAATAGATCACATATTGGGCCACAAAACAAATCTCCACATATTCAGAAAAGTTGAAATTCTAGCCTATACCTTATCAGACTACCTTGGCCTAAAGCTTGACATCCACAACACAACAAGCAACAGAAAATAACACTATGATGCTGAATGATAATTGGATTCATGAATAAATTACAAAGGAAATTCAAGATTTCCTGAAAGTGAACGATAATGAAAATACAACTTACCAAAATCTCTGGGACACAGTGAAAGCTGTCCTAAGAGGTAAGTTCATAGCTCTTAATGTCTACATCAAAAAGTGGAAACATCAGAAATAAATAACTTAATAAATAACTTAACAATACAGCTAAAAGCTTTAGAGACACTAGAACAATCTGATCCTAAAAGCAGTAGAAGGAAGGAGATAAGCAAAATAAAGGGAGAAATATCTGAAATCGAGATTAGGAAAACAATACAGAAAATCAACCAGTCAAAAAGCTGGTTTTTTGAAAAAATCAGTAAGATTGATATACCCCTAGCTAAACTAACCAAAAGTAAGAGAGAGAAAGCCCAAATTAACAAAATTAGAAATGAAAATGGAGTTATCCTACTAATACCCAAGAAGTTGTGAATTATTTAAATAGTCTTATAATATATGAGGAAATTGAGGAAGTAGTCTCAAATCTTCCCACCAAAAAATGTCCTGGACAAGATGGATTGAACACAGAGTTCTACTAGACATTTAAAGAGCTAATAACACCAATACTGCTTAAACTGTTTCATCAAATAGCAAAGGAAGGAACACTACCAAATTCCTTCTATGAAGCTAATATCATCTTAATCCCAAAACCTAATAAAGATACACTTAAAAAAGAAAACTATAGGCCAATTTCTCTGATGAAGACAGACGCAAAGATTCTCAATAAAGTCTTAGCAAATCAGATTCAAAAACTTATCAAAAAGATCATCCATAGAGATCAACTAGGCTTTATCCCAGGTACACAAGGTTGGTTCAACATACAAAAATCAATAAATATAATTCACCATATAAACCAGTCCAAAGTTCAAGACCACATGATACTCTCGATAGATGCAGAAAAAGCTTTTGACAAGATCTAACAGCCCTTTATGATCAAAACCCTAGAGAAGGTTGGATTGGAAGGAATCTTTATCAATATAATAAAAGCTGTATATGACAAGCCAACAGTAAGGATTATACTCAATAGGGAAAAACTTGAAGCATTCCCACTTCGATCAGGAACTAGACAAGGCTGTCCACTCTCACCACTTCTATTCAATATTGTACTTGAAGTCTTAGCTGAAGCCATAAGACAAGAAAAGGACATAAAAGGGATTCAAATCAGAAAGGAAGAAGTCAAGTTATTTCTATTTGCAGATGACATAATCCTATACCTGAGTGATCCCAAAAACTCCACCAGGAATCTCCTGGAACTAATACAGAAGTTCAGCAGGGTGGCAGGATACAAAATAAATGTACAAAAATCAGTGGCCTTCCTATATGCCCAGAATGAAAGAAGCGAAAAAGCCCTGAGAGAAACAATCCCATTTACTATAGCCCCTAAAAAAATGAAATACCTTGGGAGAAACCTAACCAAGGAAGTAAGAGACCTCTATAATGAAAACTTTAAAACCCTAAAGAAAGAAATTGCAGAAGACACCAGAAGGTGGAAAGACCTGCCATGTTCCTGGATTGGCAGAATCAACATCATAAAAATAACCATCCTACCAAAGGCAATATACAGATTCAATGCTATACCAATTAAAATCCCAAAGCAATTCTTTAAAGAAGTTGACCAAACAATCTCAAAATTCATATGGAGGCAAAAAAAGACCCAGGATAGCAAAAACAATCCTGAATAACAAAAATACAGCTGGAGGTGTCACCATACCAAACCTTAGTCTATACTACAAATCCATAATTGTAAAAACAGCCTGGTATTGGCCTCAAAATAGACATACAGATCAATGGATAAGGGTTAAAGACCCAGATATAAGCCCATACAACCACAGCCATTTGATATTTGACAAAGAGGCCCAAAAAATCCAATGGAAAAAGAACAGCATCTTCAACAAGTAGTGCTGGCATAATTGGATATCCACATGCAGAAGATACTTATCACCATGAACAACAATTAACTCCAAATGGATCAAGGATCTCGATATAAGGCCAGAGACTATTAAAAGCATAGTTGAAAGGATAGGGAACTCCCTCGAGCTGATTGGGCTAGGCCAACATTTCCTAAACAGACATCCAATGGCACAGTCACTGCTACCAACACTCTACAGATGGGATCTTGTGAAATTAAAGAGCTTCTGTTCAGATAAAGAGATTGTAACTTGAGCACACAGGCAACCCACAGAATGGGAGAAAAATCTTCACTAACCACATATCTGATAGAGTTCTATTGTCCAGAGTGCACAAAGAACTTAGAAAACTAAACATCAAGGAAACCAATGGCCCAATTAAAAAATGGGCCTTGGAACTTAAAAGAAACTTTACCAATGATGAAATTAAAATGTCTAACAAATATCTTGAAAAATGCTCCACATCCTTAGCCATCAGGGAAATGCAAATCAAAACTTCCCTGAGATATCATCTCACCCCTGTCAGGATGGCAAAAATTCACAATACAAACAACAACAAATGCTGGAGAGGATGTGGAGAGAGGGGAACTCTCCTACATTGCTGGTGGGAATGCAGGCTCATACAACCACTCTGGCGAGCCATCTGGCGATTCTTAAAGAAGTTAAAGATTGAAATGCCATATGACCCTGCTATACCACTTTTGGGAATAACCCCCCATATAGCAAAAATTCACCTCAATAGCACAAGCACGACCATGTTCATAGCAACACTGTTTACAATAGCAATGTCATGGAATCAGCCCAAATGTCCAACAGTTGACGAATGGATAAGGAAAATGTGGTACATTTATACAATGGAATACTATTCAGCCATCAAAAATGATGAATTAATGCAATTTGTTGGGAAATAGATGGAATTAGAAACAATCATATTGAGTGAAGTATCTCAGACACGGAAAATTAAGTGCCGTGTGTACTCCCTAATAGGTGGATCCTAGTACCAAACTCACTTAGAGACACTCAAAGACAAATCTCTGTAATACCTAGAGTAATTGTAAAGATTATAAATAGGAGGGATGGGGAAGGAGGGCCCCACCAGAAACAGAGGGGACATGTTACAGCAGAGAAAATAGGCCACCATCAAGGACTGCAAGTAAGTAATGAGACATCTGATTAAGTTTACAGACTTTCCTTACTGATCATTTTCAACTGATGGGGTAGGATCTTACTAGAAGGTAGATAGGCCAGATAGAAGGTAACCATTTTGCAAATGGGTGATTGACTCCTTTCTCACCGCAGTCTCCTACTTCTATTCCATCTACCTTTGAATAGACTCTTATAATAAGACTCTAATTTAACAGGTTTTTATCTCTGGCCAGGGGGTGACATACAATACCCATCAGGATAGAACCAAGGGCATTGCAGGAACAGCAAAATTGAAAAAAAAATCATCAACAAACCATAATTCAGAACATCAGAGACTCTATATCAACCACCTGGAATCAGGCCTGCCTAATCTCTCCCCATCCTGAAGCTCAGGGAAATTTGCGGAAGAGGGGGTGGTAAGATTGTAAGAGCACAAGGATGGGAGGAGCAATGATATGCAAGATACTCCACACAAGTTAGGGCCAAAGCAATTATAACAGGACTCTGCATGATCTGCGCAATGACCAACATGTCATTGACCCCTCAAATTCTAGCATGGACTAAAGGCACTAGGATCCTTAGAAGCAAGGAATTAACAGTGACAATAGTGTTCCTATACTTAAGGGGAACAAAAGAAAGATTTCTAGAAATTGCCACTGAGTCCTTACTCCTCATCAGAGAGGAGGACCCAGAGGAAAGTTTGATATACTCATTAAAGGATGCTTCAGAGATGGGGGGAGGGGGCACTGGGAGAAAGGGAGGGAGGGGAGAAAGGAAGGGACAAAGTGGGGAGGGAACAGGAAGGTCCAGGGAGGGGTGGAGGGAGGGAGGGGACAGGGGTTCCTATTATGTTTGTATGAGCAAAAAAAAAAAAAAAAAAAACAGAACGTGAATTCTTACCAGTGTGCATTCTTTTAGCTTGGGATTTCAAGAGGACTTGTCCATCTAAGTTAACACCACCATTCCTAGGAGCTTTTTATTTTTCATTTTGTTTAGCAATTTCATCTTGCTTTTGCATGTAAAAGCTGAGTCACTATAAGTAACATGAGGTAGTTTTACCATGCAACCTCTAACATAGCAAGCCGTTCAAGTTTAAATATTCCTCATCAATGTTTCTCAGTCTTGAAGCACATTCAATTTGCCTGCATAGTCTTCAAAAACATATCATACTAGTGCCATGCAGGTTTTATCTAAGTAATAATTTTTAAAAACCCTACCCAGCTGATTTGAATAAACCAAAAAGGACCACTGAACAGGCTCTGTCCATAACAACTCCCCGAATAAGGAATACATTTGGATCTTGAAGCATATGAATCCATCAGCACACTTTTTTTTAATTTTTATTATTATTATTATTTATTCAACTGTGCGCATGTGCGCGCGCGCGTATGTGTGTGTCTGTGTGTGTGTGTGCCTGTGTACCAACATCAGCACACTTTCTATAGCAGATCAAAAAGTAAATATCTAAGGCATTGCCGGTCACAAGCGCTCAGCTGTGACTATACTACTATACTCTGCTGGACTTTGGCACAACTAGTTGATCCCATCAATGCGGCAAAAAAACAGCCACAGACTGTAGAAGTCAAACCGGCCTTGCTATATCCCAGTACAACTGATTTGCAAATACTGGAGATCTGACAGACCAATGGCTACTGTTTCCTCCCGCTTTAGCTTCTCATGTCTCATGTGAACCTCCTGGAACCTTCTGCAATTTTATCATTATAATTTTTATGTTTAAAAATATTATGTATATCAAACATGTTATCATGAACTAAATAACTAATAGGTATGGCACGTGGTTATTAAAGAAATTGCACAAATAAGAATGCCCAAAATCATCACCTCTCACTGTTGATGAGATTAACATGTATAAAGTGTTGATTATGAGTGGATTTCATTACATTTTATCTAGGCTAGCAGATAACACTTTATAAATTATGTCTACTGACTGACTCTAAAGTGATTAAAGAAATTCCCTGGTGTTGTCACTGCTAGAGGACAGGAACTGTTTAAATGTTTCATAGGAAATATCACAATCATTGATGGGACTTACTGGGTATAAACAGAGCCACGCTCCTCATCTGGGAGTTACATGGCCAATCAATTACAAGGGAGCCGATATGTGACCTCTTAATTTTTCTTCATATTGCTCCAGGCTGTCACCAGAAAGAAGAGCTAACTTAGGTGTTTTTAGCACAATACCGGATGTGTTTCCAGCTCCGCGGCAAACAAGAAACTGCTCTTTCTCTGAGGACCTGAGTGCAGCTCCACCACACTGAGTGGGCTGATCTGCAGAGGGAGCAGAGAGCCACGTGCTTACTTAGAAGTGCACAGGATTGCAGCAAGCCTGCCTTCCCCAAGCTGGCGAGTCAGCATTTTGCTTGGCACATTTGGAAGAAAGCGGATTCTCAAAGAAATCAATTGGAAGGAAAAAAAAAACCCTCTGTAGCTAAAGACTGTACCGAAGCTTATACAAAGGGGACTCTTCCAAACATTTCTTCTAAAATATATTTGAAATAAACCATGAAGCAGAGATTTCAGCATTGCTGGGAGGGTCTAAGGAGAAATGGGATACAGAAAAGATGATATAAACTGGACAAACTTTTGATGACTGGCAGTTGGTACTGGCTGGGTCCCGGAAGATTTCAGTCTGGACACCTTCTATTGACATTTCATCTTCTAATGCTCTAGGGCAGCTTACTTACATGGTGTTGGTTTCAAAGACATTCCAAGAGAGCAAAACCCAAGGTCCCAGGCCTTTAGAAGCATCCCTTTCAAAAGTTATGCAATATCTGGGGCTGGAGAGGTGGCTCAGGGGTTAAGCCTCTGCCTTGCAGGTGGAAGATCCTAAGTTCGGATCCTAGACCCCACGTATAGACGCCGGGCGGAAGCGGGGCGGCCTGCGTTTCTGGTCCTGGTAGGGCGGAGCCTGTGAATCTCCCAGGGCAGAGTAAACAAGGAGGAGGTGGAGGCGGTCCATGGTGGTTCCCGAATTCGTCCATGGTTCTACACACAGACATACATGCACACACGCACACACATGCACAATTGAATAAATAATAAAAATAAAAAATTTTTAAAAAAAGTTATGCAATATCATTTCAACTAAGAGACTACACCTCTTGGCAGGAGGTTCCACAGAATGTTTTTATCTAGTACTTCTAGTGGAGCTGTAATCTTCATTTGCATATTCTATTTCTTCATAAAATCCCAAGTCTAGCTTATGATTATCATTACGGTTACCCTGTCCAACAGGATAGGTGGACCCTGTCCAACACCCTCTCAGACTTTAGCTCCTCTGAGTGGGATGGCAAGTGAGCAAATGGTCTCATAAAATTCCATTACACTGTAGCTTTTTTCTAAGAATGCCCATCTTACAAGTCAACCTTCCCTTCCTATAGATTTAAAAGAAACACCTCAAATATCATCCAACTGCATGGTAAGCAGGGCTTGCAATTTAGGAAAGAAAACAAAACAAACCGTAATATTTACTTGTACAAAACAACAGATGGAAGACCATGCTGGATCATATTTTTTACCAATAGGTGGTCTTCTTTAATGAATATATAGGAAGGACACTTTTTAAGCATCAGCACTTGGTTATAATTAATGTTAGGCAAAGACAGGTAGCAGATAAGACCACTTTCCTGATTTTTCTGGTCGGGTAATAAGGATCTTGTTCTTCACCAAGCTACCAAACAATAAAACTGTTAAAAGACAAAACTCCATATTGCCGAAACACTGATGATGTTTGTTTTTAGTCATTTCTCCATTGGGACAGTTCTAACTTTTTTTTTTTAAAAAAAACTTTGTGTGTGTGTGTGTGTGTGTGTGTGTGTGTGTGTGTGTGTGTGTGTGTGTGTGTGTGTATCAGAGGGCACTGTGTGTTACTTGTGGAGGACCAAGGGTGACTTCCAGAATTACCCTGGGTTGCTTCTAACTCCTCTTTGTTTCCCTCTGGGTTTTTCAAGCCACGCCCACGGGGGGTGGGGGTGGGGCCTGAAGTGCAGGTTGCTGTCACCATTTCTGCCTGGAATTTTTTTTTGTGGGACCTGCGATGGGAACTCAGGACTTTCTGCTTGCGAGGCAGAGTCTTCATCTCTGAGCCATCTCTCCATCCCCCAGTGGGACAGTTCTCAGACTCACTAGAAATCTTGTTAGTCTTTATTTTATGGGCTTCGCTGTTTTGGTGAGATTACTTTCCTACAAAGGGCCAAAAAATGATTCTTTCAGACTTTGCAGGTCATGCAGCTCTTGCTATAGCTATGCACCTCTACCAATGTACCAAAAAAGCAGGCAATGGCAGTGCAATAAAAAGAATGAGTACAGTAAAACTTGATAAAAAAACAGGCCAGAGTTTACTAGACCCTGGGCTTGACTGAAGCTTAAGAATCATTCTTCACTCCTTCTGGCATGCTCACCAAATCTTCTTTAAAAAAATGTGTACGAACGCACTGCTGAGGTTTGATCATGAGTTATGAGTTCATGTGTACTTCCTCAAAAGCCATATGAAACTCTTAATCCCCAGTATCTCATAATATGAACTTATTTATATGCAGAGTCTTAAAAGCAATAATCAATTAAAATAAGGTCGTTACGGTGGGTAATCTAATATAACAGGTATTCTTGTAAAAAGGAGAAAGTTGGAAATCAACACATGTGGAAGAATTTAACCATTTAACATTGTAACTGTTACTCTTAACTATTGCTGTGAGAGAACACCCAAAGGTTCCAGAAGGGAAAAATGGTCTTTCATAGCAGAGGTGATATGGCTAGTGGCTGAAGCTGGCAGGCTAAGTCACTGCAGACACCCAGTAGGCTGATGGCTGAAGACTGGAAGATTCCAGAAAAGTCTCTCTTCTTCCCAGTCTTCTGTTCGGTGGTTCCTTTTATCTGGTTGGCTACTAGGAGGTTCCAATGAGATCTAGGGAGGTGCCAATCAGATCTAGGACTGGTCTTTGTATTGTCCAGATAATCTCTTCAGGTGGTCTTAGCTGATTTTAGTGAACACCATATGTGTCAAGGGTTAACTATCACAAACATGCTGACGGATATCTGTAAGCCAAGAAGAGCCTGGAACAGTCTGCCCTTCAGAAGGACCTGAACCTCTCAATACCTTCACCTTTGACTTCTAGACTCCAGAACTACGAAATCAGACAGTGTAGAGATTTATAAGTAGTCTATAGGATATGGTTAAGTCATTCTGAAGACACTAATGTGCTAGATGACATTGAACAAAATGTCTGTCCTCCAGCCTAGGCTTTAAGAAAAGCCTTAAGGGGATGGAAAGATGGCTCAGGGGTTAAAACTTCTGCCACCAAAGCAGAAAGACATGAGTTCGGATCCCAAATCCCACTTAAAACTCTGGGTGGAAATGGAGGCTGCCTGCAATTCCAGCCCTGGAATACAGAGTCTGGGAAAATCCAGACCAAAGCAAAAAGGGGTAGAGCAATCCAGGATGATTCCTGAAATCACTCTTGGGCCTTTACAGGAACACACATTGCACTCTCTCTCTCTCTCTCTGTCTTTCTCTCTCTCTCTCTCTCTCTCACACACACACACACACACACACACACACAAAAGCCTTAGACTTTTCCACTTACCTTCTAATATATCTTCTGTTACTATGGAAAAAATATACTGGAATGATATCCTGCTGGTCTTATAAGCATGAAACACACATGAAGTAGATCCACTCTATCTAAGCCCAACCACTAGACAACATGCATGTATGCAAGCAATAATAAATTATGTTTTGTGTGAAATCATTGCGATTAGAAATTCATTTTGTGTAGCAATGGCTAATTGATTCAAAGTTAGTTTTAACAATAAATAAATTATTGAAATAGTGCCACCAATAAAGAACTATAACTCTTTCTTTGCATGAACTTTGCTTTCTCAATTGCAAATTTAAGTGAACTACTAAAATATTGGTTACTTTTTTGTTCCTTTTCTTCTTCTTTGGTATAAAAATACTAAAAGGAGTGACCAATGAATACATTAAGAGTCAATTTGTCTATCTTATTTCACTCAAGTCAGTGAAATGGCTATCACTACTGTTTTGTACTGTCAAATGCACAAAATTTATAGTTTCCAAAGCCTAGATCTACCACCTATGCGATTTCTTATATAGAGATTTTGTTGTTTCGATAAGGAAGACATGTGATCTATGCAAAACGCATAAGACTGTAAGACATTACATTTATATAGACACACAGGACACCCCTGACCATTATGTACTCTATCATATCAAAGTTACTCACGTTGGTTTTAGTTTCCAGTTGGTAGAATATGACTAGTATGACTAGTGTGGCAAACTGCCCTAGTTGGCAGTTCTGTAGATGTCAGTGTCATAGGCCCAAGTAAAACTAAATATCTACATGTCAAAAACAAAAACAAAAGAGTAATCAACTCTGAGAATGCTGATGAGTTGAGAATCTGAGACTCAAGGGAAACCCAGACTCATCAAGATGTGTGTTAACCTGTGGTCTTTACTCTAAGAACTTTTGGCCTTGTGCATTTAAATACATTTCCTTTTCTGGAATGAGCTCTAACTGTGAGCATAAGAGCTTTTCTGGGTTTTGTGTCTTGCTATCCAATTATTGAAACCGAGGGTATAGAGACTCCCAAAACACTGAAACTTTTTATGCAGACACACATGAGTAGAAAACTTAAAATCACGACTGAATAACTTCTTATTGAATATATGTGAAATGATTGTACCGTTTTGCATTTATCACATTAGTCTGGGATGTGCACATCTTGCAATCCAGGATATAAGTATGCAAGTTGCTAAGGCTGTTGAGAACCAGAGTTAATGTAAGTATGCTAGGGTCCTTAAAAAACAAAACTAAAACTAAGAAATTCCACATAAGCTGAACTCCAGTTACCAGGGAGGACCCTCCCCCACCCCACCCTACAAGGAGGAACTGTCTCCCAGGCACAGTGTTATTCTCCTAGTTCTCATAACTTACCTCATTGCTAAGTTTATATGTGCTTATTCTCCTATTTCCAGGTTTTTGTTTTAGCTTTTGGATACAGGCTGAGTTCTGATCAAAACTATAAATAAGCTCATTTCCTTTTGCCAGTTCTTTTGTTTTTCTAAACAAAGGTAAAACAATGAGGAAGGAAGAGAGGTTCCCACCACAGTAGGTCCCTCCCTTTTGATGAAAGAATATCAGTATTACCTCCCGCTCCTCTGACCTTCTGAGAACACGAATATCTCCTTAAAACTTGCTCTCCAGGTTATTCCAAAACTGAGGTTCACATTTCCAACTAAACTATTTGCTCTGTGTGAGACTCTGAACAAATTCCATAAACTCTCTGAGCCTTGCTTCCTGCTTATAAAGAAGAAAACCAGCAACTACTAGGAAGAGTTACTGTGAAATGTAACTGAGATAATGTATGCATGGAAGAGCAAAAAGTAGTTATAGACATGGTTCCAATCCTCAAACCCTCTAAAAGGGTCTGTCCTTTCTTCCACATCTTCTTTGCCTTTCTACCTTTCCAGGAGGATTCTGCTTAGCCAAGCTTGGAACGTGGTAATGCACACACATGAAACAGAGAAGAACAGATGGAGAACGATGGAGGTGCATGTGGGTGGGCGTGTGCTATTCAACAACAAGCAAAAATAGTAGATAGAACATAGAAGGGGTAAAAAGTGTGTTTTCCTCTTCAAAATATTTGAGAACAAGGATAGACTTAATTGAGCATGTACAAAATCCCAGTTCACAGAAATAAAACAGAAGACTTTTTTGAGACTATTCTTCCTATTTCTCTGTGGATTAGGCTAGATTACTAAACACAACAAAATGCTTGTGTTTATCTTGCTTTCCAGAGAGTCTTTCACTCAGTTTTTCTTAAGCTCTTTGCTTTAGACCTACACAAAAGAAACAACAGACAAACAAGATAGTATATTTTATTTTAGTCTGCGAACATTTTTTTAGTGCAATGAAACATAAGAAAGTTCATCCTGAACTTCATGCCAGAGAATGTTGATCTGATGTTCCCTCCCTTCTAAATTCTGAGAAGCAGGTTGATTCTTGGTGGCTATTCAGATCAGGGTTAAAAATCTAGCCCTAGCATCTATAATAACACAAGTTTCAAGTTCTTTCTGTCTGCATTTGTACACCGCTCTGGCTTTCACCAGTCAGAGGATTGGACAGAGGATAAGACTGAAGAATTCAGAAGTTGCTATCGTTGTGTGGAGGTATGACAGGGAATGGACTTAAGAAAAGCAAAGGTAAATCTAACCAAATTTAGAAGCCATAGTTAACCCACAAGAAAAGATTAGCCTCAAGGGGTCTTAAGAGCCAAGGCGAGGCAGAAGTGGCTCTTTGTAAAATCTGACCCAGCTTAAAAGATCCAGAGTAGAAAACGAATGCAATGTTGCTTTCAGAATTTATAGTTCCTCTGTGCAAAGACTTCAGTTCATGATCACGTGAGCTGCAAACTATGTCGTTTTGGTTTTAAAACACCAGGCAACTGAACCTTGGACTCCCCAAAGAAGAATAAATGTGCTTAAGGGTTACGGCTTAGAGGTTTAATCAGCTGGAGGTGAAGCAGTCTAGATGGTTATGTGAAGTGCTACGCCATGCAGTCCCTACAACCTACTGCAATTATAGTGTCATTTATAGGCCTTGATTCAAAGAAAAGAATGCGCTTGACTCTAATACACCAGAACCCAGGCAAATAGAGTCTTTATCTCTCATTCTCTTTCTCTCTGTCCTTCTCTCCATCTCTCCCTTCCTTTCTTTTTCCCTTCTTTTCTCTTTTCCTTCCCTTCCTCCCTCCCTTCTTCCCTCTCTTCTTCTTCCTTCCTCTCTTCTTCCTACCTTCCTTCTCTCCTTTCTTCCTCCCTCCCTCCGTCCCCCAAAATTCTACTGCATATAAAAATGATTTTGAAACCATTTTGCTATAAAGATGAGGATCTGACACAGAGCAATTCTTTGTCCTATCTTACAGTTCTTTTCACACTATAAATTATACAACTCGAGTTTTTTTTAGCTTTGAAATTCCTGTGTAATTTGCATGTCCCATAAAATTCCCAAGCGACCTTACTGACACATATGGTGTTAACAGTATAGACGAATTTTGTCTTAGGACTTGTTACTACACGTCTTTATAAATCTCCTCTGTGTTTTTTATGGCTCAAGTTTTTCTTTAAAATCTCTTTGGACCCATATTTTTACATTTCCCAGTAAAGCTCAGTTGGTTCTTTTAAATTCAAAAACAGTAATCTGCTACTATAAATCTGTTCCTCCGCAGAGTAAGCCGACGCTGCAGTTCTTTGTCAACCTACTTTTCCCCTTCATTCCTGGCTGCAACAGGAAGTCTTGTCCTTATTTTTGCTCCAGAAGTACTTGTGCTCTTTATCTAGCAACCTCAGTCCAAGTTCAAGAAAAGACACAGAACAGAATAATAAGATATAAAGTATAACCAAACGCATTGTAAGAATCATCACTAATCCTTGTTGTGATAGCTTGGGTCTGTCTGTGTGCCATTTTATCATTCATTCATTCATTCACAGGGTCTCATGTATCTTGGGTGGCCTGAAACATCCTAAGACATGAAGGATGACCTTGATCTTGGATCTTCCTGCCTCTGCGTAAGGTGACAAGCATGAGCTATCACATTCAGTTTATTTCTTTTTTTTTTTCTTCTTCCTTTCTTTCTTTACCTCCTTCCTTCTCCCCTACCAACTGCACATCCGAATTATGTGGTTCTGGGTTCAACCTAGGATTTCCTACTTAGGACACATTTGGCAAGAATGAAGTTCTCAAAATGTTGGTGAGCTAAAATCTGTAAAAGCTCCAGCAGATGCAGTCAGAGCTGTGAGTAGTAAAAACACAGAGAACAGCTTTGACCCCTTCCATTGCTAAGGTCCTCTGCCTGAGGCTTAACATATCTGCTCTCCTGACCCCAAATTCGTCACCAGTTAGGATTTTCACTGAAAGTCATACTTCATTGAGTTACCCCCAGAAAGTTTTTAAATCTGCGATGAATGCTAATACCCCTCAGAGAAGATATCAAATTGATCATTAGGGTTCTTCTAAAAAGAGTGACTCTTCAGCCATATCAAAAGTTCTTCCCTGGACACCTCAAGGCATTGCCTCGGGGAAGCAAGTTCTTAAGCCCACAGCCAGTGCAAACAGTCCCAGAGCTATTTTAGTGCTCTGTGATATTTTCATCGCATCTCTTGACCTCTTTTTTTATAACACCACTTGCAGGATTAGTTTCACTTTCATATACATTCACCCCACACACATGGATGTAAAACCTATATGTATTTCTCTTTATGTTGTTTTATGCTTCTGATGATGCTATGTATATACTTTTAAAATTATAAATCCTACTTATTTTTATCAGTTTAATTATGCCTTAAAGCAATTTGCATAGTAGTTATTGGAGTATATTTGATGATCAGTTATGCTTTATTTTTATTTATATTGGAACCAGCCTCTCTTAAATAACCAAGTTCTGATTCTTTCAAAGTTTTCTATCATCAAATGCAGTAATTCTCAAACTGTGGGAAATAGTGTTCCTAATCTTTTCGTCCTCTCCCACTTCGAATTTCTGTTAGTGTCTCTGGGGAAATTGGAATTCCCTTTTGAGGTTCTTAGTCTTGTTAATAAAAGAATGTAAAGTCGACTCAGAAATAAGCTTAAGGGCCATTATTATTAGAGTTTGAAAAGGAAAAAATAACAGGCAGGAATGTTATAAATCTCAGCTGGTTGGAGGGACATAGAATAGAAGAGAGAAAGCCATGTCTTTTGAATTAGGGTCCAAAAAAGGTTTCTTGTTCTTGAGTAGAGGTTGGCGAGCAATTGCAGGGCAGAGCTGAAGGGGCAGGAGAAATTTCAGAAAACGAGCAAGAAATCTCAGCATTTCAGGGAAAGCATGCTTAGGCTGTAGATTGGTATCTGAAAAAGACATGGAAAGCAAGAAAAGAAAAAGGAAAAAATTATGCTTTTTTTGAGCTGGAATTTGGAAAAGTGAGCAGGCTTAACTGTGTTTCGTGATGGAAGATCTATAAGCATCTGAGTCAAAGGAAGGTTTTGTGCATCATCTCATTAAGAGGAGAATTATTCATCCTATCTCCTTAGCATGTCATAATGTAAGTTAACTTTCCTTGGGGGGGGCGAGGGGATGAACTCCTCTTCAAGTGATTGATGTGCCCAGCTGGACTAACTCTTGAGAAGAACCATAGTATGCAGTGTTCTACTCTTTGGAGCAGATCAGAATGCCATGTCTTGCCCGGGGGCAGAGATTAAAGTCAGATTCCATTCCTTTGACCAGGGGAAAGTAGCTTTCCTGTAATGAGCCTTGAAACTTCCACTTTTTTTCATGTGGTATTTTAAACTCTAAGTAAAGGCAGTTGTGATATGTTCCTTTCTACGTTTACTAGGAAAATAAGACGGGGGGTCCAAAGCTGAGTATAAGTAAAGGGTCCACCTTTAATGATCTCTAACCTGCTGTCATGGTTTGAATGTGAGTTATACCCCACAGACTCTGTCTGAATTCTGAGCCGGTGTTTATGTTTGGGAAAGTTGCAGCACCTTCAAGAGGTAGAGCCAGCCATGCTGGAAGAAGGCAGGTTACCTGGGGGTGACTTTGAGGTTTGGTAGCCCAGACCTGCTTCCTCTAGGTATCTTATCTTGCTCTCTTGACTCCCAAAGACTGTAGTGTCCTGACCAGCCTCTTGCTTCTTCTGCCTTTAGCCATGCCTTCTCCTCTGGGGTTCCTGCCATAAGTGGATTAAGCCAAATACATACTCTTTTCTCACCTAAGTGGCTTAAATTGCATGTGAGTATTGTCTCACAGCAAAAATAGAAAATTGACTGCAGTCCTGCTAATCCTTGTCCTCACAGTAATTTTCCCATTAAGGAACCAAATGTGCTAACGCATCTCTTTTCCCTCTCCACTATTTTTCACTTGGGCTCTGGGTATTTATAAGATCATGTACAATTAACAGACATTAGCTTCTAAAGTAATACACTTTTATCAATTATGATACAACATTATTTGCTTTGAACTACAGTCTCAGATGTTGCCATTAATTATATTTCGGTAAACAATGCCAAACGCATCTCTATTATCTTAGATGCTGTTAATACATTCAGACATTCTGGATAAGATGTATTTACATTTTTTCAAATGAATCTACATTATTAAAATTTTCAAAACTTCTCACCTTCCAGAGTATTTGTAGAACATATTTTCTCAACTATTTTCTAAGTCTCTCATAGTGTAATTATATCAAAGGTTTTACCTATCTATGATAAGCCATGTTTGTCCGCTCAGCCCTTCAATGATTTAGTTACTGTTCCCAACATAAAGAAGTATCTATGTTCATAAGCAGGGTGAACAGGAAATGGACTTGGTTTCCTCTCTACCATGAAGATCTGTTTTCCTCTTTTCCTGTTACAATTTACTCCTTCACAGGTCATGGAAATGTTATATTCGTTAGTGTGGTTGTTGAATTTATTTTATCTTAAATACTTTTTTCCTTTATACAGGTAACCTTGAGGTTTTGTTGTTTCATGCTTTACTCTGCATAGAATAAGGGACAATGGGCTAAGGAGATGGCTCAGGGCTTAAAGTCTATGCTTCGTAAGCAAAAGGACCTGAGTTCGGATCTCCAGATCCCACATAAAAAAATTATTAGGTGATCTGGTAGGCTGTAATTCCAGCCCTGGAAGATGGAGCCTGGGAAGCCCTTGGATAGGCACACATACTCCAGTACCCTCTTGCACACACACACACACACACACACACACACACACACACACACACAAAGAAAAGAAGGGAGGGAGGGAGGGAGGAAGGGAGGAAACCTGTTTCTGCAATGTTACTTCCCTTTCTATGCAGCTATATTTCCAGAATAAGATTTGTTCCACCTAGTGCAGTCATTTCTCTTCATAGTCATGCTTGATTTTTTTCTTGATAACCTCCTATGATGATCACTGCTCAGTGCATTAAAATAGATGAACATATCATCTTCAGGTATTTTCATCCCTTTGAACAGGATTTGCCTGCTGCTTGAGGTTTGGAATCTAGATGGTAATGATCTATACAATCAAATAATTCATGGTCATGGTTCTCTTTGAAAGTATTTCTGAGTACATTAGAGACAGTCTTTATCAGACTGGCAACTTTTCTTACCTAGAGCCCAGGATAGTTAACATCCCATGCCTGAATGTTGGGGTTCCTAAAAGGAAAACACATTCTCAAACAAGTTAAGAATTTAGCATTTAACCTTACCAGTGGGACCACTTCAAGCTCCAGCTACAGGACCTGTGGGTAGGAAAAGATAAAAATTTTGCTTTGTCACTGGCTCTTCTGTCCACAGAAACTATAGTGAACAGGAGGGGAGAGATAATTCAGCAGGTAGGTAGGTGCCTGCTGGCTATGCTTACCATGGTGACAGGAGATAACTGATTTCTACCCATGTGCCAAGGTAGGCATGCAGGCATGCATCTTTCTTTTTCTCTCTCTCTCTCAAATAAATACAATGTTTAAAAAAAACATAGTCAATAGTTGCATTTACTACTACAAAGTAAGAACCTGTTCCCAAGGCTACAATGAGCCACCCCCATGTTTCTATTTATGTTTTTAACCTTCATCTTTGATTAAAAAACTTAAAAAATTGAAAATGACCTCCTGCTTCCTTTTAAGCGGTGAAAAACTAGTGCCTGAGATTACTAGGCCCTTCCACTCCACCCCCCAGGCATTTAAACACTGTTGACCTACTGCTACATTTGCAGTGGTCTTTCTTTATTCTGCATAACTTACAAGTGTCTATCACCATGTTAAAGAAAGTGTTTGCCTAGAAGGTGTATTGTAGAATCTACCCTTCCGTTAATAAAAACTTTCCATTAAAAAAAAAAAAAACAAAACTTCCAGCTTTGAAGTAGAGAAAATTGAGAGGCAGGCATTCCCTGCTTTCCTTCTCTCAGTTTTCTGTTTGTTTGTTTGGTTTTATTGTTGTTGCTTTTATCAAACTCTTGTGGGGGGGGGGAGTCTGTGAAAGCAGAAAGTTCTGAAGTCTGGACACTTGGCCTAGGCTCTGGCTTCATTCAAATATAATAGTTTCCATCCTGTTCAGCGCACGTTTGTTGAGTGCTCCTCGTTTGGCTGACTCTGTGATGGAGTCATCAAGACAAAAACTTCTCTTCTCCAGCTGGTAGAAAGCCCACTCGCCCTGAACAAAATGAAGTTATCTCTGCACGATGCAGAAGAATCAAAAGAGAACATAGATGCAAAGGGATAGGGATGACTCTGAAGTCACCGTCACACAAAGCCCTGGAGAAAGGCGCGGCCCAGACAGAAACTCAGACACAGCCTGGAGTCCACAATGTTCAATGGCCAAGAGCCCACAGGTCAGAAACCGAAGTGCAGGACTCCAACCTCCCTTGACCAGAAGTTCCCTGAAGTTCAAAAAAATGCGAGGCAAGTTAAACCATAAGGTGGCTCATTTCTGCCCATCTTTCTTGCCCTGGAGTCTGAGCTATCTTGCGAGCATGCTCAGCCCGCACACCCACCTTCAGCAGCTTCCCCAGCTCTCCTGACACTTAGTCCAGTTTACTTTAAGCAACCATTTCAAGTCGATTTCTTCAAAGTGGCTAGACCCTAATAAAACATGGTGAGCCTCTCTTTGGTTTTTCTTACCCCTGACTGTGTTCTTAATTGCTTAGTGGTGGCATTGCACTGGCAGATGCCAAGCTCCTGACCCCACGCCAGCCTCACCAAGGTGAAGCCAAGGAATCCGTCTGGCACCGGGGCAGATCTTGCCCGGCCTTCTGGATGCTCTTTCTCCTCCAGGCTTGTGCGTGGCCTACTTTCAGGACCTGACCCGCCGGAAAGACGCTGAATTGCAAGAATTCCTGTTGCACTCCCGGCTCACCTGTGATGCGTAGCCTAGGACTGCGAAGCGCCTCACAGATCCAGCCCGGTGATGGTTCTGCTTCTCTGTTCCACGAAAGTGGAGGAGTCGGGGAGGAAGGTAAAGGGTTCAGATGCTGTAGAAAACACACCCACGGCCTACGTGTCTGGAGGTCACAGAAAATTCGTGGTTCTCAGGCCAATGAGATAGTTCAATGGGTAAGGCAGCTGCCTATAAACCTGGCTGCCTGAGTTCAATCACTGGAAAGAATCTCTCTCTCTCTCTCTCTCTCTCTCTCTCTCTCTCTCTCTCTCTCTCTCTCTCAGTAAAATAAAATATTAAAAGAAATTCCTGGTCCTTTGAAAAAGATCTAGCCTGTCATGCAATGCTAGAGGAAAAGTCCACTATATCCAAGAAGGGAGAGATCAGTGATGTTGCCGGGATCAAGAGTTCCCTGTGAGAGGTTCTTGGTCTTGTTAATTAAAGATATATGTAAACAGACTCAGAAAGAAGCTAAAGGACCATTTTTATTAAATTGAAAGAAAACCAACAGGGCAGGCAAACTGTAAATCTTAGTGAGAGAGAAAATTTTGTTAGGTAGCTTAACATAGGACAGACTAGAAAGGCTGCTGGAAAAGTCTAGAAGGTCGCACTATTCAGAAGTTGGTGCCAAAGCCCAACTTCCCCCAACCCTTCGTTTATGAAGAGATGGATATGAAGTCCACAAATGCAGGTGGAGAGGAGATCCTCAGACGCGAATGAAATAAATTCCTGAGCTCAGCCATGATATCTGACCAAGAGGTCTGACTGGCCCAAATAGGTCCCATAACAGACCAATTAGATGTAAGGTACCAAAAGTTCAAATCAGGCTATTATGGCTTGACCCATGTTTTGGGGTGAGGCTTATACCTGAGAGGGAAGTTGATTAGAATTTCCTCTGGAATAGCCTGATGAACAATAATGTGAACAACTTTATCCCATGGATGGGAAGACGTTGTTATAACAGCAGTAAAACGTTCCATTAAAAGTCTTTGCCTAAGATATTTATGGAGCATTCAGGCATATAAACAAAGGAATGCCTAAAGGCCTTAAGCATATGAATATATACATGCATTAAATATACAAGGAACTTCAGTAGTTACTTTGTGACAGGCAAATTTGTCACTCCCCTGATCTTAACAGGTCCAGTTAACTGGAGGTTGACAAGGACCAAGGAAAGGAAATTGAGCACTAAAAATTGTGCTCCTGTGTCTATTAAAAGAGGAATAAATTGACTTCCCACTTACATGTTAACCAGAGGTTCTTGAGATGTCATATCAATCTAGCATTTGGAGTCTCCTTCACTGGGTATCAGCGGCAAGTCTCCCTTTCGTCATTAGTCCCCACCTCTGGGCCTTGGGGTTCAAGGGGCAATCCCTCCTCAAATGGAGATGCCACAGTCGGAAATTGGGCCAGGTAGAGGCTTTTTGTACTTTGGGACAGTTTTTTAAGAGGTGCCTAGTCTAATCAAAATTAAACTTTTTTTTCTTCTTTCCCCATTGGAAGGGATTTTGGGTCATCTGCTAGGTGTGATTTGTACCCGCTGTTATCTCATTCCTTTAGGGCTATTATCAAACTTGGGTTTGTTTGTTTTTTTTTTTTTCTCTTTCCTGGTTCTTTCTCTTTCCTCCATTTCAATTTCTTCTGTATTATAAAAATATCTGTAGGTACTTTAACTGTATCTAGGTCCCGTTCTGGACTAAAAGCCATTTTCTGTAATTTCTGCATATATCAGGTGCTGCTTGAGAGATGAACCTGTCCTTGAGGATAATTTCTCCTTCTAGACTTTCTGGATTGACCATAGAATATTTCCTTAAAGTGTCTCTAAGTCTGTCAAGGAAGAGCCGGGGGTTTCAGCGTGCTCTGAGTTATTCCTGCCAGTTTATTATAATTTATGGGGTTTTGCCTTGTTCTCCCGAGTCCTTCAATAATCATACTCGAGAAGATCTGCCAGTAACTACACTGAGGGAGAGACTTCTGAGGAGGATAATTTTAACTCTTTAATGGGATCATTATTTTCTGTGCTCAGGTGGATAACCTTTCCAGAGAGGTGGTCTCCTGGCCAGGTGATTGACAGGTCCAGTTGGGTTAACTCTCAAGAGAAGAGTCAATAGTACACAAAGGTTTTGGCAATTCATAATATCCTGCTCCCCCCTCCCCCCCAGGGTCATAGGTAGAACTCAGATTTCATTCTTTTGACCAGGAGAAAGTAGCTTTTCTTAAACAGGCCTCTGCAAAGCCATGGTAGCTTCACCCTTTTTATATGGAATCTCAAATTTTAAGAAGGGGCAAAACTGATGCTTCCATTTGTAATCTCAAACCATGACATATATATATAAAACAAGTGCTGTTGAAGATATGGAGAAACTTAAATGCTATTGATGGGAGGGAAAGAGATGGATTGGTGAAGGGGGGGTGACTTAAGGGTGGGAGATGTGGAGAGGGAGGGAGGTAAGGGGAGAAGAGACAACCACTCATTATGTTTGTATAAAAGGAGAATTCTTAATATAA
This sequence comes from Typhlomys cinereus, assembly GCA_023101885.1. Lineage (NCBI taxonomy): Eukaryota > Metazoa > Chordata > Mammalia > Rodentia > Platacanthomyidae > Typhlomys > Typhlomys cinereus. The sequence goes on from JALPQD010000335.1 coordinate 645,863, forward strand.
AGTAATCATATTAAAAAGAATGTCTGGTCCTGTGGGAACCACGCCCACCACCCCTCAGTCTTTCCTTCTCTTCCCTAGCAGCTCTGGGATGCTCATTAGCAATGCATAGGCTCTGCCTATCACTTCTGTCTCCTTCCTGCTCTCCCACCTTAGGTCACACCACAGTGGCTCTGGGCCTCTCCTAGCCATGTTCTCTCCAAGCTTAAGTTGTCTCCTCTGCTCTAACGCTCTCCCATCTTATGGCTATGGCTTCCTCCTGGCCTCCCTTGGACCCAACATCCAACAGTTTCTTCTTTCTCTCATTTGCAATAAAATACCAATTTTAACCTCAAAATTTTTTTTCACAACATACATGCTAAGATCACAGCTTTCTGAAGTTGGTTCTCTCCTTCCACCATGCAGACGCCAGGGACAGCACGCAGCTGGCCAGGTTTGTGAGCAGGCACTTTTACAGCTGAAGCATTTTACTGTCCTCTGAACTAAGCCTTGTACTGTCCTCTGAATTCCTTTTCTAGTTGATTTTAATTTGCCAAAATGAGATTCACTTTAGAATAAGAATGTTATTCAATCCAAAGTCCAGACATTTTATTTTAGAAACAACTTAAAAATCAACAATCAAACCACTTAACAGTTTAATAATCTTAAATATTTTAACTTAATAATGGGGAAGATGAACTGTTAGAGTAATTGGAGAGTGGTGTCATCCTCAAGGACACCCCTGCGTTCCAAAATGCAGTTTTCTGATCATCTATTTATGTTTCACTCCAAAAGGAATTTCCTTATAAAAACAGGAGCAAGCAGACAGGTTGTTACAGATTAATTCGATTTTCAACATAATGAATCCTCTTCCAAAGCTCACTTCAAAACTGAGAAAGTACAAACTCCCAGTTTCTGACCATTTTCCAATTTAGCAGAAAGAAGATGTGAGGGTTGAAAATGGTTTTAAGTGACTTCAGAGACTGTATACAAGATTTGGTATGAAAAGGATTCATCCTGTAACACGGCTTAAATATGAGCTGCCCTCCCCGGGCTCATGAGTTTGCACCTTAGCTGCTGTTAATGTTTGGGGAGGTTGTGGCAATTTTAGGGGATGGAGCCTTGCTGGAGGAAGGCATGTCCACACAGACAATAAAAATGGTCCTTGAGGTTTGGCGGCTCAGCCCTGTTTCCTCTTGTTTTTTTAAGGTCTTTCTGACGATGGCTATAGTGACCTGAACTGGCCTCCCCCTTTCGACTCCAGACATTCCTTTTGCTATTCAATTTTCACTATAAGTTACTGTCATAGTGAGATACATTTGCCATAATTAAATACAGCTGTCAACTTGACAATTGCAAGTTTGAAGTCTGGGCACAGTTGTAAAGAATTACAGCTGAGTTGAGCCCTGAGAAGCCTGCAGGAGACTGATAGATGAGAAGACCCAGCCCATGGTGGGCGGGACTAATCCTTGGACAGGTGAATAAAAAGGAAGGAACTAGTTAAGGAAGTTGGCATCCTTCTGCATACTTGGCCAGACATGCTGGTCTGCCAGATGAAGATTGCCCCTTTCTCAGTGGACTTGTGGATATGGTGTGGCTAGTTCTAGTTGTAAGGCAAAATCAAACTACTTATTTCTTAAGTTGCTTGGTGGTGAATTTCTAGGCAACAATGATGTAGAGTAGCGGAGACAGTTGTGTCTGAGTGTTGTCTCAGAAATAAAAGAAAAATAACTATAACAATCATCCAAATGTTCTTCCTACCAATACAGAGTTGACAGCTGAGATTCACCAGTCAGACTCTTTCTGAACTAGTAGCATTTACTTGAAATGTTAATGTTTCAACACCTTTCAAACTGTAAGGAAAGAACATCTATGTTTACCTAGGAAGCTGCATTATCAATAGCTCTTCCATTTATTTTCCGTTTCTAGAGAGTTCTTCCAATTCTGTAAGTTGTGGATAGTTTACAACCTTGCAAATAATCCTTTTTAAGTGTGCAACTGAGTTCTGGTTGAGGTACTGGACCTCGCTTTGTAGATAAAGTGATTTTTGTCTCTCTATGTACACTTATTTCATTAGTCCCGGGTATATATAAATGAATATTGTTGCTTCCTTGTTCATTTGTAGGCTTTGTATTTTCTTTTAAAAGAGTTATGACATCTTCCTGACTCCCTCATTGGTCAGTGAGTTAAGTTAGCTCTTCAGTACATTTTTTATGGTTGTTTTAGATCTACATGGCAGTCAAATTGTCTTTTTTTTGGAAAATTATCTTTTTAGGTCAGCATATGAAATTTTTAATGGATAATATCAATATTTACTTACATTTATAAAAAACATTTTTGGAAAAACATGACCTAGTTAATATTTAGTGTTTTTATTTTCTTCTACACAAACTCTAATTTGCAAATTTGTTTCTAAATAGTATATTCTATAACCAAGAAGTTCATCAGCCTGTATTGTACTTAAAATCCTATTTTAATTCATGTTATGGAAAAATTAATGAAGAATGTAAGCAATCTGTCCCAGGTTATATAGGTCTTGGTTTTGAAAGGTTCCTTTAAAGTTTATTCAGAAACAAATTCAGAGTCTGTGGAGATGGCTCAATGGGTAAAGTGCTTGCTATGTATGAGGATCTGAGTTCATATCCTCAGAACCCACATAAAGTAAGACACAGTGGTACAAGTCTTTAATCCCAATGGAGACAGGAATCCCAAAGGGAGACAGGAAGCAATGTCTCCCAATGGAGACAGGAATCCCAAAGGGAGACAGGAAGCAGAGACAGGAGAATTACTAGAAACTTGCAAGACAGCTGATCTAACATATACAACTAGGGATGAAAAACATAAATATCCCAGCCATGGTGGAAGGTCAAGTCTGATACTGTGGTTGTCCTCTGACCTCCACATATACACCATGACATACACACATGCCATATACACACAATCAAAAAGAAGAAGGAGGAGGAGGAGGAGGAGGAGGAAGAGGAGAAAAGGGGTTAGAAGAAGGGCAGGAAGAAGGGTAGGAAGAAAGGTCGGAAGACGGGTAGGCAGAGCAGAAAGAGGAAGAGGAGAAGAAGAGGAAGAGGAGGGGAAGATTGATAATTCACTTCTGCCTCTATCATTCAGGCAAGGACAGAGCCAAAAATCAAAACACATGTTCCAAGCCCCCAGGTCTGCAATGTAATGTCGGCTGTCAGCAGGTGGATCTGAGCTCCTGATACCCAGCTCGACTTCACTCATGGTCCCATCAGCCCCATTTCTTGGCTCAGTGATACCTTCAATGGGAACCGAAGGAACAACTTCAGGCCAAATACAGGCGAGGAAGTGTGATAAGTGGTATGGATGGAAACGGAAGGAAGAGCCCTTCTGTTGAGGGGTCACAGAGCCATGGAAGAACTCTAAGGTAAAACAAGATGAAAGGAGGTGAAGGGGCCCAGCAGCCAAGGCCAGAACACTCTATAGGGCAATAAATCAATGAGCCCAAGACAGTCTGGAATCAGTCATGAGCAAGGTGATCGAGGTTAGAGCACTGCTCTCCTGCCCCAGAGGGATCACATTCTTGGGAAAGCAGCAGCAAAGCTGAAGCTATTTCCTGATGCTCCAGTGGTCGGGGTCACAGAGGAAGCCCATGGAACACAGACCATGGCAGGTTGTTCTATGGTTTAACTATGTTTTCGTTGCCAGGATATGTCATACATATCTTAAAGGAGAAAACATTTATTTGGTGTAGAATTCCAGAGGAGCTATGGTCCATTATTGTACTGTCCACTCACCCACGGCGTGGCGTGTTTCAGCCCACTCACACACTCATTCACACGCTCTATTACACATCTGCTGGCTGCGTTGACGAAAAGGCCATTCCCACCTCTGCCTCCACTCCCCAAAGACTCAGTGGTGGAATGGGGAATCTGTCTGGTCTTCAGCAGATCTCAGTTTATTGGGGGAAACAAAGGAGCTTATATAGGCAAAAGACAAAAAGTGCCAAATGGCCGGCCAATTATATCAAAGGTCAAAACATCCTTTAGGTGCTAGTGGCCAAGTTCAATGTCACTCAGCACAGGAGGCAAGCCAATACCTGAAAGCCAATTAGGCATCCGTGTAATGTGATCAGGGTCACGTCCAAGACCCTTGCCCTCAGCACCATCTTTAGTCTTATGTGCTCGGCCATGCCTTGGGGCAAATCCTGGGCAGGCCCAACACATTATGACAAAAATCACAAAGCTAGCAGAAGGCATGGCTGAAAGCAGACACGGGAGGCCGGTTGAGGTCACTGCAGCCTCAGTAGGCAGAGAGAGCAAGAGAGCGAGACCAAACAATCACTCGGCAAATCTCAAGGCGCACCCAGGTTGTGATGAGCCTTTCTCCAGCAAGGCTTTGCCCCTTAAAAGTGTCCTGAGTCATAACCTTCCCAACCATCAACAGTCAGCTAAGGATTCAAACACATGATCCTGTGGGTGGCAACTTCCATTCAAACTACAACAGCCACTAAGTGTATTCTTCAGAATATAAAGAAGGAAGGGCTCTGGAAAGGAAGGGAGAATGAAGCTTGTTTATTCAGCATGATCCAGAGAGAAACTACAAATGTGGCAAGCTGACTTCCCAGTCACTGGGAAACGATCTCTGCATATAGCATAGAAATGATCAATTAACCATACCTTGATACAGAGTGATAAGATCTCTAACCCCCTGTGATTCCATGACTTTATTTCTCTGCCCACCCTAGTCCTAGTAAGGGAATCTTCTGGATGGAACGTCCGTGCACTCCAGCAGCTACAATTAGTACCTCCCACTGCAAGTCACCACCATCTCTAGTGTGGAGATCATCTCTAGTGTGGAGATTGCCATGAGTCATCTTGTCTGTGGCTTTTTATAGTTTTGAAATATTGTCAGGCCATGAAGGTCACGCCACCATGAGGCTTATGGTCACACTATGTTTACCATTCTCCCGGGAGCCCCTGAAGCTTGTCTACGGCCTCTTGGCAATTTTAATAATGAGTTCAGCAACTATGCATTCAACGTCACCAGTCAGACCTGCGGTAGCATATGTCAAATTTACTTTTTTTTTTTTTTACTACTCATAGTTTTCTTTGACATACCTTGTTAGTGTTCAGTAGCAGGAAAACTAACTTAGGTTCAATCAGAAAATAGCCTGAAGCTTCTGATTTAAAATTAGTCATCATTAAATACAGGTGTGACTGATGACACAAAATACATCCAAGGGAATAACAGAGCTGGTGAGATAGTTCAGCGGGTAAGGCGTATGTATGCTCCCAGACTTGGTGACCTGAGTTCAAATTCACATGGTGGAAGGGGGTTGTCCTCTGACCTTTGCCTGTGCACCTCAGATCGCATATATGCATTTTCTCTATCATAAATTCTTTCTAAAACAGGAGGGCACAACAAATGGCTTATTCTTTGAACCAATTATGATGGCCATGGCCCAAGAATATAGATTTAAGTGGACTACTTAAAATACTACTTTGTTTATTTGTTTGAGACAGAAGTAGAGAGAAAGAGAGAAACAGAGACAGAGAAACAGAGAGAGGCAGAGAGAGAGGATGAATGTATGTATAAAATATTCATGTGGGGGCAGAAAGGCAATTTGTAGAAGTTGGAGCTCCCCATCCCCCATGTGGGCTCTGGGAACTGAACTCAGGTGACCAGGTTGGCCCAAAGGCACCTCTATTCATTGAGCCTCTTAGTGGCCCAGTTGCATGAGTTCATTAGTTATAGCAGAAAGAAAATCAGAAGCCAAGGTACAGGTCAGCAAGATGGAAGAACTCTACTACAGTTTTTCTCATGCTTTCTGATGACATTCTTAGCTTACAGATTGGTAGAAGCTAGGGGTCTGCTAAGAATGCATTTTGAATATTTTGATAGTCACAAGGATTTAGGTCAGACATGGAAGTGGGTGATGGATGGCTGTCAAAGGGACTGACACACCTGGAGGTAATCTGGCTCTGGCGCTGCAATATTCTAACCCTCTGTAATTACAAAGTTCTAATCAATCATTCATCCTTTGTAGAGTCTTCAGCACCAGTGTGGCCTATTTTTGGGAACTTTGGCTCACTTCCCTTCTATCAAGCTGTAGTTTCTTCAGTCTCTGTGCCTGTGATTCTCCCCACTTGTCGGTCTAATTCCCAGGATGCCGCTGAGAAGTTTCTGACCCATCACCTCTGTGGCTTTAGAGCTAATATAAGACCCAGTGTCGTCTGCTGCCCTGACGCTTGGTACAGCCTCTCATGGCCTCATCCCAACCTCCTCTCTCTGTCCCCAGCCAAGCAGCCCTCTTTGCGACTAGGACCCCCGCACAAAGGGGATTTCAGTTCTCCCCCTGGTGCTATGAACCTGTGTGGAGCTCCCATCCACCGTTGCTGGTGGTTGCCAAGTACAAACAACCTTCGCAGAGCCCTGTGTGGCGTGTTGGGCTCTCTTCCTCTGAGTTAACTGCTTATTTTTCTGGAAGCTGTTTCTTTTCTGGCGGGTGCTGGATGCCAGGTCTCTGAACACCCTCACTCTTCTGATGAGGGGCCGTCTGGGAACTGTGAGCACCCCGTAACAGCAGGTGAGCAGGAAGCAGGGTTGTCATGTGACAGAGGGACAGGTATGTGTGCAGGGGTGGAGGAAGGGGGTGGGAGGAGGCTTTCTCAGCTCCATCTGGCTGCTGGCTGGAGTCCTGACCTTGTCTGACCCCAGCTCTGGGTTTATCCCTGCCAGCTTTTTGCAGTGGTCCATGATTACCAGCAACCTGGAGGGTATCCTGGCTTGGGTAACCTAGAAACCCTATGCGACAAGCTCTTCAAGAGCTTCGTGCACCACACATTGTTCCCTGCAAGATCTCTAGGGAGAGGTGACCCATGAGTCTACCCTCTCCTCAGTGGTCTCCCCTGCAGGAAATCTCAGAGGGTCCCCAGGATGAGGTAGTTCCAGGGGAACTGGGGTGATATTGGCCTTCTCCCACATTGCCAGCTCAACAAAGCCCTTCATGCTCCAAAGACAACAGAGGACTGGGCAGACTGTACTACTCAGCAAGCTAGAAATGGTGCGTCAGATGCTTGCATATTTGTCTACAGCTGCAAAACTAAAAATGATGGTTTAGAATGTTTCCCCTGAGCAGACATGTGGTCAGAATCAATCTTCTGTTCACTCAGATGATCTCTTCCCCTCCGTGTGCCCTCTCCTGAAGCCTTTCGCTCACAGCCGAGCAGTGAGACTGATTCTATACTGACGTTCTGATCTTTCTCTACTTTCCTGTCATCACACAAACACACACACACACACACACACACACACACACACACATGTGCACACTCTCTCTCTTCACACACATTCTGTTTTCCTTTTTGTTATTTATTTATATTTTGCATGCTAAGGCCTGCACGTGGAGGACCGAAGCCAACTTTTGGAAGTTAGTTCTCTCCTTCCACCTGTAGAGCTCAGCACCAACTGAGCCATCGCACTGACCCATGTCCAGCCTTTTCTTTCTCCATCTCCCAAGAGTCAGCATGTTTTCCTAAAAGACATCTTTGGCTCTTTTCTTCTCCTCGTACGTGGACACAGCCAGGGATTAGGCCCTCCATGCTTTGTGCTAGATCATTCCCTCAGCCCTTTCTACAGTGTAACCTCACCCTAAAGTGATGTCTCTAAGAAGGTGACATAAGTCATCTTCCCACTTAGGACCCTCCAGCCCCACCATCCTTCCACCTTGCCTCCTTTCCTCCCTCCAACCGTTGGCCACTTCAGTCTTCTTGAATAGTCTGTGATCTCATTCTGATGGGTTTTCTTGTGATGATGCTGTCCTTGCTTGAGATGCCTTCCTCTCTTCTTCCTCCAGCTAATACTTAATTGCAAAGACTCTGCCCACATCACTTCTTCCAGAAAGCTTTCATGGCCCAGTCTGTTTCGGCTTTCTCCTGTGTGATACCTGCAACCTCATGCCTGATGTTCTGAATGAAGGTGGATTGCATGTCTGTTTCCTTTACAAGAATGGGGTCCCTTAAAGACAGGATACAGCTTCGAGGGTCTTCCAATTTCTCAGAGAAAGAGTTGACCCTATTGAACAAGGGATTTCATAAATAAGTGAGTGAATTAAAAAGACTAATAGAGGCTGGAGAGGGGATTAAGGGGTTAAGCCTTTGCCTCCCAAGCAAGGCCTGAGTTCAAATCTCAGATGCCAGTGGCCTGTACTTCCAACCCTGGAAGGCAGAGCCTGGGAAACTCCAGAGCAAAGCAAAAAGGAGGTAGAGCAATGAAGATGATACCTGAAGTTGGGCTTCCATGGACACATGCAATACCCTCTGATACTCTATAAATAAATAAATAAATAAATGAAGAGGGCTGATAATTTCTCTTAATTCAACACTCAGGCCTTCCTTGACTTCAGATAAATATCTTACTTCATAGTCTGTCACTGTACTTCTTCCTTTGCTAACAATTCCAACCCTAAATTGGGAGACTAAGCCTTATTAGTTTACTATCAGTGATGAAACTAAGCTAGTCAACTAAAAAACAAGTACAAATCAATATGTTTTAAGCTCATTTGAAGTTTTATCAAAGAAAGTACATATAAGACAATATGATGAGTTATTAATGATTATGGCTTTAAAGTATCAGGAATGGGAATATAACACAGTAAGAAAAAGAAATACATTCTGTGGTGTGGAGTTTCTTGGCTTTCTTCAAATAACACTATGTAGGTGTCTAGTCTCCATAGGTAAGCAGAGCTGTGGAATGAACAGCATCTAGAAAGGGAGGGAATCTAGAAGGGAAGTATCTAGAAGGGAAGGCATCTAGAAGGGAAAGGATCTATAAGCACTTCATAATTAAGCTGAGATGCTGAAGTAAAATCAATAACCAGCAGGCAGCACAACTATAAAGAGGAACAAAATCCTGATGCCTGCTCATGTCAAATGAAAAATGGCAGACACAAAACCATAGGTTATATTAATTCATTGTTATGAAACATCTAGGGTAGACAAATGCATAGAGACAGAAAGTATACTGGGGCTGGGGAAATGAAGAAAGGATTCTAATGAATATGAGTTTCTTGGTAAACTGATGAAAATATATTCCAGAGTTAGATAGTGGTTGTGAGTCCATAATCTTGCAAATATATATTAAAAATCACTGCATTGTACATCTTAAATGGGTCGTTTTTATAGTATGCTGAATTATGTCACAATAAAAATATATAAAATCTAGTGCCACAACCCCAAAAAATAGTATGAATGGAAAAAAACAGCATGAGTCATTTATCTTTGCTATTAAAGGACTCATAAATAAAATCACATTTTCAAACTATGAGGGATCATGTAGCTGGCCATTTTAATGGCATCTATAAAACATTTTTATACTTCTTTTCCTCATATTTCCCAGAAGTCATCAACTGTATTGCACTGTTCAGTCATAGATGCTAAGGACTGCCATTGTCAGTTAGTTGGTATTTTGCTTTTGTTTTAAACTTTTAATTTTCTTTAAGTAATTTCTTTTGATCTTATGCTCTCAATTTAGTTCATTCAATTAAAAAAACTTTCAGTTCAACTCAAATGTTCCTTTGACCATTAATCCCACTTATAAGACCAATATTAATAGTTATCTGCTTTGATGCCACAGATACACTATAATTAATAGCGTTTTATGTCACTTTCTATTTATCATACTCACATAGCTTCCTATTATTGTTCACCATAAATGTCAGTTGGACAGAGGCATAAAATGAAACATTCTCTAGATACCAAAAAATATAGTGACATTATGCTTGTAATCTCTTTCTCAAAGACAATAATAAGTCGACAGGTCACTGAAGAAGTTTATTGAAGGTCCCTGTGTGTGCTGCTTCGGTTCTCAACCTTTCCAAGCTTTGGAGAGTACTTTGAAATACAATGAGCTTGAGCCCCAGACTTGAAGAGCTTCAGTTTGCCACGTGGGTCAGCAGTCATTTCACTGCAGTGTAGCAGGGAACGGTTCACAGAGTCTGTACAAGGTTCCACTCTCCTGCTAATTCTGCTTCAGCATGGACACCTGGGAGAAGAGAAATGCTAACATCATTGGCCATTCTCTTGTCCCTGGGTTATGCCAGGGTTATATTATGGCAAAGTATCATAATCCAGAAGCGTCTATATTGTCCAACATGTTGCTGTCATGCTTTTGCTAAACCCTAGCTAATGTCTGCTTTCCCACTCTGGCGTGCTGTGCTGACCTTCTCCTCTGTCCGTATCTTTTTTCATGTCCAGAATCTCTTAGTTGTCTTCTTGCTACCTGCTTTCACTCTTGTGTTTGACTTCGACCCATGACACATAGCTTTGACCCATTATATGTAAGTTTCTACCTAGTCAAAAACAGAAAGCCAATCTAGGTTTGTTTTTGAGGCGTCCTTGGTTGCCATGACAAAGCAACTCAGGCTCCATGCCTTGAGCAGCATAGCTTTATTTTCTTCATCATGGTCATTTCCTCTGCCAGGTAAGTACACAGTATAGTTTTATTTTCTGATCACACCGAGGCTGGCTAGTTTTACTGTAACATTTCTCTTCCATACTTTCATATAATTGCTCTTGCCCATGACCTCACACAGCAGAGCAAGTTCTTGTGTCCCTTCTTCTTTCATAAAGCCACCAGCTATACTGAATCAAGACCTTGTCCATGTGACCTTATTTAACCTTTACCAACCCCTCAGTTTGACACATCCAGAGCAGAGCTTCAACATTATGTATTTTGAGATGGCATTTCTCCTGGGCCTGAAAAATTTATATCTTCTTCTTCACATGCAAAATATATTAATTTCATCTCAAATGTCCCAAAGATCTTAACTCATTCCAATATCAACTGTAAAAGCTATAGCCCAAGGTTTTATCTAAATCAGATGTGAATGAAATTAGAGGTATAATGCATTCCGAGGTAAAATTTCTCCCCAGCTATGAATCTGTGAAAGTAGGTGAGCTATCATCTTCAAAAATGCAATGGTGTAACAGGTAAAGGATAGACATCTGCTTTCTAAAAAGGAGGAATTAGACCAAAAAAAAAAAAAAAAAAAAGATAAGAAATTCCATGTGTATTTGCTACTTTTCTTATCACCACAGCAAAATACTTGACAGAAACAACCTAAAGGAGAAATTTATTTTGGCTTTTAGTTTCAGAAGGTGTAGTCCATTGTGGTAGGGAAGGCAAGGAAGCCAAAGGACTCTAACCACTGCAGCTGGAGACAGAAGTAGTTGGTTGTTCTTTCTCATCTTGGCAAATAGAAAGTAGAGAATGAGACCAGAAGCAAGGCCCAGTTATTAGAGTCAAAGGCTTGTCCCCAGAAACTGACTTCTGAAAGCAGGCCCCACCTCCTAAAGGTTCCACAATCTCCAAGAACACCTCCACCAACCGAAGTGTCTGAGGGACATTTTGGATTCTAACAATAATACCACATCCAATAGCTAGTGAGGCAAACACCATTCCACCTTGAGGCTTGAGAATAATCCTTTTTGATACAGTTCTCTGTCCTCCAGGCCCTTTGGAATGGCAGTATTTTCTCATGGTACTGGGGGCATCTCTGCTCCTGTGGTATTGAGGTGAGGTGGCCTTACCTACTGCAACCAAATAGAAAACCAAAGAGGGTCCAATAGGTTCACTATCAAATCACTTTACCACCTGCCACATAGAACCTAAGAGGTCTACGGCCTTTTTTAATATTGTCAAGTGATCTCTTCCTAACACATCCTTGGCATTCTCCTGTGAATACGCTCCACTCCCCCGCCCCTTCTTGCAGTATGGACAGAATGAGGCTTTCCCTGAGCCTCAAGTTTTGGTTCCTCATCAAGTCATCTTTCTCACCCCACATTTCATTTTAATTAATTTTGTTTTGTTTCATTTTTCTGGCAGCAATGCAGATTGAACCAGTAGCTCTTGTGTGTCAAGTAAGTTCCTTCCCACTGATATACTTCCCTAAACCTCATGAGCTAGAAGGACCCAGGCCACACCCTCAACATTTTGTTTAGAAAACTCTTCGGGGAAATATGTAATTTCATGACTTGTAAGATTGCAACATTTACCTTCTACAGCATAGTAGAACACAGTTCAGACAAGCGCTTGTCGATTTATGATAAGCAACACCAGTGTCCTGGTTTCTAATAACATTCTTTGCCTTTCTACCTGAAACCTAATCAGTGTGACTTGGCAATAGCCAGGTTTTGCCAACATGCTGCTCAGGGCAATCCAGATTCTTTAAAAACATACTTTTAAAATTTAATTTATTTACTTGTTTGAGAGCAAGGCAGAGAGAGAGAGAGAGAGAGAGAGAGAGAGAGAAAGAGAGAGAAATAAGAGACCATGTGCAAGCATGTCACAATGTACAAGTGAAAGTCAGAAAACAACATTCAAAAATCAGTCCTGTTCTTCTACCATTAGAATTCCAAAGATCAAACTCAGGTTACCAGGTTTATAAGCAGGAGTCTTACCTTCTAATACTATCTTGCTGGGCCACAATCCAAATTCTTCTACCTTTACTCATTTCCAAAGTCACTCCTAATAGCTTACTTCTTGATATCAGATCTGGTATCTGGGTTTTCCAGAGAAATATAACCTTCCTGGTTTTTGGTTGACATATATATGCTATATGTAATGTGTAATATATTCAATACATAGTACGTGTTTATATTCATGGATAAATATATTACATAGTTACATGAAAAGATTTATAATAAGAAACTGGCTTATGTACTATGAGAACTCTTATGCTGTGCAGTCAGTAAACTGGAAGTCAAAGAGTTCTGATGGCTATAGTGACAGTCTAAGCCTGAGAACCTGGATACCAAAAGAGCTGGTGGCAAGACTCAGAACAGACACTCCAGTTCAAGCAAGAGGGCCAGACAAAGCGGATGTTCCAACTGTAACAGTCAGGGAGTAGTTAGGTCCTCCTGGCTTTGGGGAGGAGGGCGCTGTTCTGTCCAGGCTTTCAGCTGATTGGATGCCCATTAGAGAATGCCACGTGCTTTACTCAGCCTACCCATGCAAATATTAATCCTCATACACACAGAGTAATGTTAGATTAAATATCTGGACACCCTCTCACCTTGTCATGTAAACACAAAATGGACCATTACTGTTTCTCAAAGAGAAGAAATGTGCAGCAATTAGCCTGCATGTTGCCAATAAATTCATGAACAAATAGCTTAAAGAAGAACAAGAGGTTTTGTTTTGGTTTATGATTCTTTGTTACAGTTGCTTGTCCAGCTTGGCATGAGAATTCATACCAATGCCAGGGTCTGAGGGAAGCGGCCATACCATATCCACAGGATCACTGAGGATCAAAGAATGCCAACTCCTTTAACCAGCTCCCTCCATCTTATCCAACTGCCCAAGGACTAGTCCTGCCTACCATGGGCTGGACTGTCCCCATGGCTAGACAGTCTCCTGCAGGTTTGCTTGGGGCACAACCCAATCACCAATTCTTTATAAATGTACCCAGAGAATGAACTCTCAGCTGGCAAGCTGGCACCTATATCTATGTCAGAATGTAATCTACACAATGGGTCACAATAATGCTGCAGGCCTATAGAGCACAGTGGAAGGAAGGTGACCTTGGGACAGAAGCAGGAAAGGTGCAGTGATGGCAGCTATATGTCCTGCACCCGTGGTGCTGAGGCTGCCAGGGCCACTAGGGCACTGTGCGGCTGGGCCACTTTGCAGGATGCCAGGCACCTGCATTCCCGCTGACACGGAGAAGCACAGCTGCTGGAAGACACCCGCCATCGCCTGAAGATGGCCATCATCGCCGCTGCTGCTGAGCAGAAGCCAGGGAAAGCACTTTGCTGCTGATTGTGCTGCTGAAACTACTCTCTGTACCTACAGCCTCCACGTGTTTGTCTGCTGCAGCTACTGTCCAAAAGTACTGTCATCATTCCTGAAGAAATAAATGGCTTCATCCCTCTTCCACACTTCCTCCTGCCCATGGCCTCTCACAGGACACAGGCAAAACGTTACCTAAATGTCTCCAGCAAAAGAATCAAGGGGCTATCTATCATCTCAACCTTTGTTCCTGTCCTGGTTACTCTGCATTATTACAGATAAATTCACAACCAAATGACTTAAGGAAACAAGGGGTTTTATTTTGGTTTAAAGTTGTCTTTTTGTTACAATTCTAATCTAGCTTGGCAGGAGAGCACACACCAGCACCAAAGACTGAAGGAACTTGGCTACACAAAATCCACAGGATGGCTGAGAGGGACAATCTTCACTTGCCACACTAGCATGTCTGGCAAAGTATACAGAAGGATGGCTACTTCCTCAACCAGTTCCCCCACCCCCTAAGGCCTAGAGCCTAGTCCTACCCACCGTGGTGGGAGTTGCGCAGGGCTTAACTCAACTGCCAATTTCTCACAACTGTGCCCAGAGTTCAGATTCTTCAGTTGGCACATTGACATCAGTACCTAACTGAGACAGTGTCTGAGCATGGGAGCATCAGAGAGGATTGAAAGCCAAAGAATATCAACATGGATATCAGCTGATTTTCATTCTTTAAGCCTTGCTGAAAGAAAATGATCATGGCTCCTACACAGTATCAAAAAGGCTTTATGTAACTGAAGGTACTAAGAGCACAGGGGAGAAAAGGCTCAGAACTTGGTATGTCTCAGTATGTCTCACCCTCTCAAGAACCACCCTCAGATGAGATCCCATCAGAGATCTCTTCTGGACGTACTCTGGATACCAGTCTTACTTATTTCCCTGGCTCAGGGTGCTTCGACCCGTCTTGGCCCTCTCTGGCCTCACTTCACATCTTCTTTTTTACCAACACCAGGGGACCACCTGAGGTGTTGTTTCTCAGATGCTGTTTATTGATTGATTGGTTATCTTGAGATGGAGCCTTAGACTGCTCTAGTTGGCTAGGGAGCCTGTCTCTGCCTGCCTCTTCCCTTCACCTCCACTCCCCCCACCCCTACCCTGGGATTACAAGATTACATCACCATATCTGGCATTTCTTTTGCCCTCCCTGTTTATTTTTAATTCTTTGACAGTTTCATACAGGTATGCAATAAATTGTAGTTATTTTTCTCCCGTATTCCTCATTTTAGTCTCCTTTCTTCTCTCACTGAAAACTTCCTTCTTCCCAACAAGTCCCCCTCCTACTTTAATATCTGTGTGTGTGTGTGTGTGTGTGTGTGTGTGTGTGTGTGTGTAGAGAAAAAGAGAGAGAGAGAAGGGGGAGAGAGAGAGAGGTTACACCACTGAAGAAAGTGGCTCCTGTTTCCCTAATCAGCATTAACTGTCAATCATCCTGGAGGAAGGGATGTAGCCTCATAAACCCTTCCGCCTTCCCTGATGAGCCCTTGGCAGGCCTTGTGCAGGTCTTGTGTAGGTGAGCACTGTTGCAGTGGGTTCCTAGGTCAATGGGCATGTCATGCTCAGGAGACACTGTCTGTACTTGTGATTTTTAATGTGGGTTGCAAGATTGGACGCAGGTCTTTTGTGCTTTTATGGCAAACACTTTACTTAATGAGGTATCTTCTCAGCCCACCATTCCTTTTTAACATAAAATACCACCTACTCCAGATATGAATTTTCCCACTGCACTAGATGGTAAACACAGTCGTGGTTCATTTTTGTATTAAATATGCATAATGGTTTTTTTTTTCTTTAAGCTGTTAAGATTTCTCTTCAATGTGATTTTGAGAGGGTTAAGCAATACATTTACTCTGCCCTGTAGTGCATAGAACCCGCTCAGAATTTTATTGTCTGCAGATCCTGCCATAACAATACACAACCCTTAATACGGATAGAGGAACTATATGTATGGTTGGAATATTGGTGGCAAACCTGTGAAGTGCATGCTTGCAGAACCCTTGAGAAGTAGATCATTGCAAAGACAGAAACATGTACAATGATGAAGACAGCAGCATTCACTTTCAAGGACTTTATATTTATGTAGGGGGATAAGAACTGCATCTAAAAACTATAAAATAAAGCAAAAATGTTTCAAGATCCAAAAACAGAGATAAGGACACTGAGAGTTTGCAAAGGTTTTATAGAGAGTGACTGCAGAGCTGAATTTTAAAGGAGATAACGAGAAGTAGACAAAGAGGTGTAGGTTGTGGATGCCATGAGAGGAGACAGGGACAGAGTTAAGTGCGGATAACTGAGTAATGGTTACTCTTAACTATTGCTGTGAGAGAGCACCCAACGTCAAGCAACTTGAGGGAGAAAGGGAGATTTATTCAGCTTATGGTTCTAGGAGGCATGACCAAAGCTGGAGGAGGCTACGTCACTGCAGACATCTTGGAGGCTGAGAGCTGCAAGACTACTTGCTGCAAAGGCAGACTTCTCCTAGAGGTAGGGTGCGACTGATCCACCTCAAAGCCCACCCTTATGATTGCCTTGGAGGACACATTTCAAACCATGTCAATGAGTAAGTATAAGAAAGTGTCAAAATCTGAATGACTTTCTCATTCCTACTTTTATATAATTTCTAAGTAGAATCAATCCGGTCACTGCTTTAGCAAATGAGAATGATCCCAAATCACAGGATCACTGCTTTATCTTCATCTATATGCTTCAGATATATGGGATGGAATACAAAAACACAAGTTCAGAAGGGATAGAGCTTATATTTGCAAAGTTCCTGAGAAGCCCTTATGAGAGAAAATGGGGGCTAAAGCATGTGAGGTAAATCTGTGAATCTGGAGCAACCTAGAAAGCAATAGCCTGGAGATATTCCAGATGCTTCCTTCGTGTCTTGTATCTGAGCCCACGGGGGCTTCCCAATCTCCCTTCCCTGAACACTGATCTTTCTAAAATTGGTTATCTAGACTCTGCTTCCTTTATTTTTCAGATATTTGGTTGATTTCATATCCTGACATCTGTGTTTCACACTAGCAAAGAAGCCTCAAGTTCATTCATGACTACATACCCCTTTCATCTATTTTCAAACCAGAACAAGCACTGAGCCACGGGCAGGAGCCATGGGCAGGAGCCGTGGGCAGGAGCCGTGGGCAGGAGCTGTGGACAGGAGCAAGTGCTTCGGGCACCGTGGGGATCAAGCCAAGCAGCTCAGGGTTTGGTGATCATGTGGGTCAGGGTGGATGCCAAAAGTTCTACAGTTTCAAAAATATTCTGGTAATAGGTCTAAGACCTAAGATAACTGACCATCTTTTTCATGGAGAAAAAGGTCCCTTTTGACATCCTTATATCAAGTGGACCAAAATTATTTTTCCTCACACAAAAGAGAGCTGGTCATTTCACATTGCAGTTGAAAAAGGCTTACAAGGGCATCACAGAACTCTTAAAAGCTTTTCTAGACCATGGAACTTCGGGGGAAACTCTTTCCATGGTAATCAGAAAGGGCTCTCTACTGGAGACCAGATTGCAGAAAAGCATAGCAAGGCTTGGTCCATGTAGAACTAGATTTGGTACCTGTTGGTGCCATACCCTGGTGGCCTCCACAGCCTCCTTTGGGATTTCACTGGAAAGCTTTGAGGCTAAGCAGTAGTTAGCTGCAGGGTCGGACAGTCTGCTGAGAGCGTGTGATACACACACTTCTCTCAGCTTACTTCCTCCAGTTAGGCCACGCCCCTGAAGGATCCACAATCTCCAGAAAGCCCCACTAACTGACCAGGTATTGGTGCACATGGTCCTGTGGGAGATGTTTTGCATCCATATCATAGCAGCATATGAAGCTGAACTACCCAACTTTAAGTATAGAACTTCCTAAGGAGGGCTGATGCTGCTTATTACAAAATGGGGATCTGAACTCAGGTCCTTTTTGCTTATGAGGCAAAGGTTTTAACTCCTGAGCCACATCTCCAGCCCATTGTTTATTTCTTTGTTTGATACCAAACCCCTACTTACCCTTCTTAAATTTTTTAATTAATTTTTTTGCTTGTGTGTAGGTGCAGGTATGTATTTACATGTGGGTGTGTGTAGTGTAGAAGAGGGCACTTTATGTGTGCCTGTGGAGGCCCAAAAGTGAGTTCTGGAATCACTCTGGGCTGCTCTTCCTCCTTATTGCTTTGCTCTGGGATTTCCCAGGCTCTGCCTTCCAGGGATGGAATTGCAGGCTGCTGCCATTTTCACCTGGCTTTTTTCTTTTATACATTTTTTATTATTTCCGCTCATACAAACTTAATAGATAGACCAGTTCCCTCCCTCCCTCCTCCTCCTCCCGAACCCCCTGCTCCCCCTCTCCTTCCTCCCCATCCCCCAGTGCCTCCCCCCCAATTCCCAGAGAGTCCTTTATTGTGTATGCCTGACTCTCCTCTGGGTCCTCCTCTCCAATGACGTACAAGGACCCAGTGGCGTTTCCCTGAACCCTTTCTCGTGTTCCCCTTAAGCATAGGAACACTACTGTGGCTGTCAATCTCTTGCCTCCAAGGATCTTGGTGCCTTTAGCAGATGCTAGACTTTGTGAGGTCAATAGTGTATTGGACATTGCGCAGGGCATGCAAAGTCCTATTATGATTGCTTCGGCCCTAACTTGTGTGGAGTATCTTGCAAATCATTGCTCCTCCCATCCTTTTGCTCTTACAATCTTACCACCCCCTCTTCCGCAAATGTCCCTGAGCTTCAGGATGGGGAGAGATTAGGCTGGCCTAGTTTTATGTGGTTGATATAGAGTCTCTGAAGTTCTGGATTGTGGTTTGTTGATTTTCTTTTGCAGTTTTGCTGCTCCTGCAATGCCCTTTACTCCATCCTGCTGGGCACTGTATGTCACCCCCTGGTCAGAGACAAAAAGCTGTTAAACTGGAGTCTTGTTATAATAGCACATTCAAGGGTAGATGTAATAAAAGTAGGAAACCTCAGTGAGGGAGGGGTCAATCACCCATTTGCAAAATGATTACTTTTTATCTGCCAGACTCCCCTTCTGGTGAGATCATACCCCCTTCAGTTGTAAATGATCAGGAATGAACGTCTGTGAACTTAACCAGGTGTCACATTACTTACTTGCATTCCTTGATGGAGGCCTATTTTCAGCTGGCTTTTTTTTTTTTAACATGTAATCCAGGATTTGAAATCAGGTTCTTTGGCTTATAGACTAAAGGCTTTAACCCTGAGCCATTGCTCTGGCCCCCAAATTCCTACTTATTCTTCATGGCCCACCTCAAACACTTAGGTTTTTTTCCCTTGTAGAAGAATTATATGTAATTGTTCCCAACACATTTTACATTTCTCATAATGTAACTATCATGTTTTGCTTTTCCTAATTGTTTTCAGTGAGATTGAATCCTAGGTCATCACTAATGTATCATTACATCCCCAGCAGCTAGCACAGCACATGATGATTTTTGAAATGAAATTAGGAAGTATGGCTATTAAATGGTTGACACAGTGTTCTGGGAAGTTTGGTGATAGGTTTGATATTTATGATAACTGGGCAGTAGTCGTTCATTGTTTCATTGCTTTCATAAGCAAACTGACTCTCATTTTAGATCATGTTGCTGATTCTCTTTAGGTATCTGTTGCTTCGTATGTTTCTCTTGTTATTCCTTATGATCACTAAGACATTCCAATCAGAATAGTATATCTGTAGAGTCCCAAGGGTGCCGTTGGGAATCATCCTGGATTGCTCTACCTCCTTATTGCTTTGCTCTGGGGTTTCCGGGGCTCTGCCTTTTGGGGTGAGAGTTTAGGGGGGAATTATATACCACCCAGAACTCTGTATGTATAACTTTTGGTTTTCCTCACAGTGCACATCATTGCTAGATTTACTTGTTTATTATTGGTCTCGTCCCTACAATAAATATTCATGGGAGTAGAAAAGGGCCTCGTGCACTGCTGGGTCCACAAACAAGTAGCCCTCAAGACATCTCTGTTAACAAAATAAATGAAACAGGTCTTACCCCAGGGAAAAAGCAGATGTTTCTATGAACATTTTGCAAAAAAGAATCTTAGTATTTCCTCTAATCTGTATAGGTGTACAAGGACTATTGTCACAGTTTGCCTGTATGTTGCCAAAAAATTCACAACCAAAAAACTTATGGAGTTGGAATTTTATTCTGGCTTATGATTGTCTGGTTACAGTTCATTCAGTATTGCAGGAGAGTTCATATTAATACTGGGGGTCAAGGGATGTGGCCACACCATATCCACAGAACTGCTTAGAGAGGGACAACCTTCACTTGCCAGACCAGCATGATTGACCAAGTACAGAGAAGATTGCCAACCTCTTTAACCAGCCCCTTCCACTTTCTTCAGCTGTCTAGGGATTATGTCCACCCACCATGGACTGGACTCTCCCCATCAATGAGACAATCTCTTACAATCTTGTTCAGGGCTCAGCCAACTAGGGATTCTTCACAATTGTGCCCAGAACTCAAGCCTTCAATTGTCAAGTCGATACTTGTATCTCACTATGACAACTATAGGCTGATGGGATTGCCACATTCTTTGCTTTTTTTTTTTTTTTTCATGAGTCCTAGGATAGACACTCAAGGATTCTGCTGGCTTTCATTTTCACAGCTCGGTCACTGTGATGACAACCTCAGCGATAGTATAGTAGGCTCTTTCTAGGATCTCTTTATTGCAGATTGATTCTGCTTGATACTGCACACAAATGTAAATGACGTCAGCAAAGTATTCCATTATTACAGGTTCAACAATCTCCTCCACAGTGGTGAGAAATATTTAGAACATCTGAAGGAACTTATGTGGCACGCTCACTGCTGCCTCAAGACAGATGTGACCGGGACGCTGAAACACTGATGGCACAGTTTGTAAATGGCCTAGTTAAGCCTGGACTCAAACTGTGTTTCTCTCTTCAAGACTGTTAAACTTCTTAGCTCTTTATAGATTTGATAGGGTGAGCCCATTGGCTGTGACAAAAGGTTTACTTTTAAGTTGGTCTTTTGCTTTAAGGAAGTAATATTTCTCTGTTAATGAGTCTAGCAGAAGGCTCTAGTTTATTACCTGTGGCTAAGAATTGTGCAAAGAGGCTCCAAAATGTGAGGAACTCCTGTGATTGTGGTTAGCTTAAAGTATCTGTAAGGGACTGGTTTCAGGTCCCCTGAATCCCACACCTATGGATGCTCAAACCCTTTTTATAAGACAATATAGAATTTGCATATGTCCTGTGTGCA
Source organism: Typhlomys cinereus (assembly GCA_023101885.1). NCBI lineage: Eukaryota > Metazoa > Chordata > Mammalia > Rodentia > Platacanthomyidae > Typhlomys > Typhlomys cinereus. The sequence goes on from JALPQD010000335.1 coordinate 666,880, forward strand.
TTTTCCTGTATACTTTGTCATCCTTAAAATGATTATGATGCCTAATATAATGCAAATGCTATGTAAATAGCTTCTCTATTACACCAATTAGTGAAGAATAATAAGGAAAATCTTTAGCATGTTCAGTACAGAAGTAATTAAAAAACCATGTTTAGTACCAAATCTGTCAAATCCACAGATTCATATCCTGTATGTTTTGAGACACTATAGGTGTTGGGTGTTGCTTAAATTGTCAAATCCTGGAAAAATTAACCCTGGGTTATGAGCACATATTCAAGAGTAGGTTAGAACATTTACTGTACAAATCAACATTTTGGAAATATTTTCTTTTGATCCATATAAGTTTAAGTACTCAACTTTCTTTAATAATAATCACTTTGAAATTAATACTCATAGAACTGTTGGCAATCATAGCAGTGGTATTATAGACTGATGTTTAAAAAATTAAGAGCAAAAGTATATTATTCTTCAAACTGGATTCATTTATTTATTTGTACATTTTTAAAAAGCCCTTTGTTCTTACTCTCTTGGCAAGATAATGCTAATAGTCTCATTTGTCATTCTTTTCTTTGTATAATAATACTTCACTCCTGCATTCTTCTAAAAGTGGATCCTAACCAGAATCTCTCTAGATTTCTCTCAGACTTTAATGTTGTGTTCTTCAAAAGTCTCTTGAGACTTTGGACTATGTGCCACTTAATTTTCCTGTAGAATTTTTAACAAATGATCTAATCCCAAGAGACCCATCAAACTTCACTTGTCTTTCCTGACAAACCAGTATTGGATTTCTCTTTGATTTTACTGATCTCTTAGGAGATATGGTCCCTGAAGGTAGTTCCTTATTTTAATGGGAGATGACACAGCTAAGTGATGTGGGAAAGGCATTTCTGAACCCTAAGAATAATTTAAAAATGGACAAAGAGTTGGTTCTCTTTGTAGAAAAGATGTGATCTTGCTAACAAAGGCAATTATCTTGTTCCTTACACTAATGCCAAAGATGTTTTTGCTATTATTTACATTCAGCCTCTTGTCCGGTAACTCTGGGAGAATGGGATGTTGATGATGGTATGGTGCATATCCTATAAACAGGGATATTTGTGGAAGGATATTTGTGGAGGTCCTACAATTATTTCTTTGTAGACTCTTTAACTGTAAGAAAGTAATAGGTGATTAACTTCAGAATATTTTTTCTTACTTTTTGTTTGTTTGAAAACACAAGTCACTTGTCCTATCAACTCATTTCTGAACTCTTTTAAACCAAACTTCTTTTCCTCTCAGTCTTTTCCACTGTGATTTATAGATGCTTTATTTCAGGATATTTGCTTCATTTCTTAGCTTTATTTAGATAATCCAGCCTTGTCCATCAGATGTTGCTTTCCTTGATACACTTTCAATTTGTCCTTTTCCCCAAAGACCAGCTTATCACAAATCAGGAGTGTGCTGGTATATTTTAGCTCAAAATATACTTCCAAATCATCCCATTTCTACTATGAAAATTCCTTCTTGCAAGATCTATCAACCATCTCAATTACTAGAACTTGCTCTCCAGCCAAGTCCCAACACTGTCATTTGACTTCCATCCCACAGAAGTGGATTTGGTTTTTCTGAGATCTTCACTCTGAGACATATACTTTCTCTTGGACTCCATCCCTCATTGTCTGTATTCAACATATTTTATGGCCTGAATTGTTCCTTATCAAAAATCACAAGCTTCTGTATGCTTAACTCTGGTTCTTATGACTGCATCTTGACTTGCCTTGGAATTCTGAGTAATCTAGACCTCTTATCTATCTTCCAGTTTACCAACTGTCCCTGTCTTAACTCTCTTACTTCTTTAGACTAAATCACATGATATATGGTATGGCATAAAATACAATATTACCCCACTCAAGTTACATTTTTTAACTTCTTTTATATTTGTGGTGTGAATAGGTAGGACAGTTCTAGAAACAGCTCAACACCACTGTCAATTTCTCTGCTCCCATGTCTAAGCTGGTGAGTATCACTTGGTTATCTAGTACCCAGACAGCCATGCTTCTATAGTTCTATGCTATGTAAATGCATACGAATCTGCATGTGATGATTTTACACTCCACTTCCTAGTCTCTAACACTGGTTTCTACCTTTAATACCTTTGGATGCTACTATTCTACCACAGTTCCTTGCTTCTTAGCAGACTATGTCTCCCTCCCACTAGGTTAAAGTAGAAGACCTCAAAGGGGGGTGGGAAACTGGTACAGATTAAACATATTGCTTTTAGTGTTAATAGCCATTATTAGTAAGAAGTTTAAATAAAACCACAGTAAGAAATTAGGAGAAGTTAGAAATGATTCAAAGCATCATAATCTTTCTCAGTCTTACAGAGGGTGACCCCACTGTCCATAAATTTTGGGGTCATTCTTAGGAAAACAATGCAAAATAGATGACACAAAAAAATTGTCTCTAAATACTGAGCTCTTCATTCTTTATGTTACATGAGAATGAGATTGGAATGCTGTCTTATCAAGAATAGCCCAGCAACATGTATACCTATGTCTTAGCTTCATAATCTCATTGCCATAGTAAATAACTTACCCAAACAATTTTGTGAAACATGGGATGTTTTTACTCCCACCTACTCTTCCAGATTGCAGTTCATCATGGCAATTGAGTTACCAGCTGAAGCCGGGTCACTGGGCCCACGACATCAACAGTCAAGAGCAGAGAGCAGCATTCATTACTTTCTACCTTGCCAAAATACTGGCTGGATCTCTTTATCTGATCCACCTGCCCAGAGAATAGTTCTGACCTCAATGGAAGGTCTTCTACTTCAGTTAAAGCAATTATAGAAATCAATCATCTACAATGAAGAGAAGGAGGGAGGAAGAGAGGGAGAGGAAGGGGGGAAGGAGGGAGGGAGGGAGGGAAAGGAAGGAGGAAAAGACAGGGAAGGGGAAAGGGAGGGATGGGGAAGGGAGGGAGGGAAGGGGGAAGGAGAAAGGGAGGGAGGAAGGGGAAGGAAGCACCTTATTAAACTAAATGATTCCACATGGGTGTGCCCAGAGCCTGGCCTCCCACATGTCAACTTGACAGCTGAGGCTAACTGGCACAATGAACCACTGTGTGGTCACATCCACGTTCCTGAGAAAGATGTCCAATTTCATAAGTAAGCCTTTATATTGGGAGGCAAATGATCATGCGTTCTCAGTTTTCCAGTTCTTATTCTCACATGATATCCTTCACACCAAAGAAAAGAGAAACTAAGTATGAGAATGTTCTTTTGTTCAGTAGTCTTTCCATTGACACTGCCTTTTAATAGAATGTTTAATTAAGCCAGTTTTATTAGTTAAGATATGGCTGTGGCTGATGTGTTCAATGTCTAAATTAATAGACATTCCCAAGGTGGAATTTTGTCTCTTTCTCATTTCACAGTTCTAGCTGGTATTGTGATTTTATTCCACGGAGTTGCCAGAGATCTTGAGAGAAGATCTGTGGCTAGGTGGTGTTCTCACGTGTGTGGCCTCTGGTGGCTTGCTAGCATATCCAACACAAGTGTGAAGGGGAAGAGGATGTTTATACTTTCTTTTTAATCTTGATTTAAAGTTTAGAGGAGAGAGAGAGAGAGAGAGAGAGAGAGAGAGAGAGAGAGAGAGAGAGAGAATGAATTCGTGTGCCTATGAGCCACAGCACTCATATGGAAGCAAGAGGTCAACTTTCAGATGTTGGTTTTCTCACATGAACAGGGCACTTTTAAAGATTCTTCCCTGGTGAAGAACTCAGCTCAGCTTTAGCTGGCTGCTCATTGGACAGGATAGTTTCCAGGAGGCTAGCCAATGCAGCTATTCTGAATGGTGAGGAGCTCATTTAAAATTTAGAGGATCCTATTACTATGAAAAAGAGAACTGCTATTGAGAGAACCTTTGTTGTCAATCCCAACATCTCTTCAGTCACCCAGCATTCATATCTATATGGGGATGTTTGTACCTTTCACTGTGGTCTGGAGTCTCCTTTTGAAGTCCAAAATGGGACCTTACCAAAGAACAAGTTATCAACTTTTCCTATATTATATCATAAAATCTCTCACAGAGATCTCTTTTTGGGGAGAAAGAACTAGGAAACATCCAGATTCTGCTAGTTTTTGTTAATGATCACATCTGCAACATCCTCCAACTTCTCATTCTGGAAATGGAGCTGCTTGGTTGGCTTCTGGCTCTGTTCTATGCCTCTATGGAAGCATAATCAGTCAGAGACTCCTCCCTGCCCATTACATAGGGATGAGCATGGAGAATGGATCATTCTGGGGAGATGTAAGAAGAGGAGGTTGAGCTCTGCAGTTGCTTCACAGCAGTGCAAAATGAGCTTTGGGACATGTTTCAGGAGTGTAATTATCTGTGTAGTTTTTTGAAAGCCAGAAAGTTCTATTCTTGTCAGTGTCAATATCTGAGAGAGAATAATGAAACTATCCTATCAGCATTGAGAAGCTCAAGTTCGACACCTTACATCTTGTCTTGATCTTCCCCTAGTGTTAAAGATGATCTGAATATTTTTAACCTCAAGGACTAGACAGCATGGAATACAGAAGAAGATGATAGGAATAGTATAATGACACATACCTATCTACAATCCCAGCACTAGAGAGATAGAGGTAGGAGGATGAGGAGTTCAAGGACAGCTTTATCTGCATAGTAAGGTTGAGGCCAGCTTGATGTACCTGAGTTCTTGTATAAAAAGAGAAAAGAGAAGGAAGGAAGGAAGGAAGGAAGGAAGGAAGGAAAGAACGAGGGGAAGAAAGAAGGAAGGGAAGAGGGGAGGAGGAAAGGAAGAAAAGGAGGAAGAAAGTGAGGGAGGGAGGGAGGAAGGAAGAAGGAAAGAAGAAAGGGAGGGAAGGAGGAAGGAAGGAAGGAGGAAGAAAGGAAGGAAGGAAGGAAGGAAGGGAGGGAGGGAAGGAGGGGAGGGAGGGAGAGAGAAGAAGGGAGAAAAAGGAGAAAGGAAAGGAAGAAAGTAAGAAAGGAAGGAAGGAAGGGAGGAAGAAAGGAAGGAAAGGAGGAAGAAAGGGAGGGAAGAAGGCAGGGAGGGAGAGAGGAGGGGGGAAAGAAAGGAAGGAAAGAAGGAAGGAAGGGAGAGAAGGAGGAAGGAAGTAGGAAGGAAGGGAGTGAGGAAGAAAAAGAAGAAAGGAAAGGAAGAAAGGAAGGAAGGAAGGAAGGAAGGAAGGAGGGAAGGAGGGAAGGAGGGAAGGAAGGAGGGAAGGAAGGAAGGAAGGAAGGAAGGAAGGAAGGAAGGAAGGAAGGAAGGAAGGAAGGAAGGAAGGAGGGAAGGAGGGAAGGAGGGAAGGGAAAACAATAAAATAAATCCATGAAAGACGAAGACATAGGCTCTGGGGCCGGCAGGGGGAACACACAATTAAGCAGTTCACATTAAAGTTTAGCTATAAGGGCACTAAATCAAACTGCCTTTAAAAAACATTTGCCATTATACCCATGGATTGGAGGAATGCTCAGTACGACCTAGAAGCTTCCTTCTGCAATGGAAGATGTTTATTACAGAAATTCAGAAGTGCAGAAAATAAGTGATGGTAGACTACATCCCAAGGCTCAAGGAACACTCTGGAAGTATAAGTAAGACTGTAAGAGCCTGAACAGGTTAAGAGTGTGGCCAGATATTATCTTCTGGACCTTGAAGAGGTGTTGGGCCTGTGAATTCACTGAAATATGGATATATCTATAGATAGAGAGAGATAGAGATAGAGATAGTTAGAGATAAAGAGATAGAGAGATAGAGATATAGAGAGATAGAGATAGAGATAGACTTAGAGATTAGAGATAGAGATAAGGATTAGAGATAGAGATAGAGATAGAGATAGAGATAGACTTAGAGATTAGAGATAGAGATAAAGATTAGAGATAGAGATAGAGGTAGACAGAGATAGAGATAGAGATAGAGATAGAGATAGAGATAGAGATAGAGATAGAGATAGAGATAGAGAGAGATAGAGATAGAGATAGATTCAGATACAGATATATCCAGAAGACCTGCACAGGATTTGTCCTATCAACATTTCACCATGAAAGGGGAAAGATCTCAAGAGGCTTCCCCCTCCCTGAGGATCACTACTGTTGGGGGCAAGAAAATGCTTTCCTTAATAATATGCCTGTTATATACTGTTACATGATTCATGCTTAAGCAATTACTCAGAAATGTGCTATGAAAGGCAACTCAAATGAAATTCACCCGACCATGCATGGAAAAAGACAAGAAAATAGGAGGGAGCCTGGAAGGGAAGAAGGATTATAATGGGAAAAGGGGGGAGGATGGGATTGAGGTTAAGGTGTGAACATATCACTAAATTCACTATTAATGAAACAAAGGATAAAAAATGTAGCAAGAAAGAAAATGTTAGCGCAACAACAAAAGAATAAGATAGGGGCTTACTTTTAACTTTAGTTCCAATTAAGATTTTTTTTAACCTTTATTTTATTTTGTGTGTGTGAATAGGACACAGGACAACTTGTAGGTGTGGACTTTCTCCTCCCACTATGTGGGTTCCAGGAACTGAACTCAGGTCATCAGAGTTGATGACCAGTGACTTTATGCACTCAGCCATCTCACCGTCCCGTTAGCTCCGGTTTTATAATGAAAAATAATGTGTATTTCCAGAAAGAGGGATAGAAGACTTTTACTTAGGAAATCATGACAGGCAGTTCCATAAATGTTCTCCTCTTAAATTCATATATTAAATGGGCTGTCCTGAGGGCACATTAGTATCTTTAAGCAATTCACATATTGCTTTATTTAGATAATTTGTGTAATATAAATAATATAATAAGATAAATTCAGAAATCATGACCTATTTCATCCTGTCCTGTGATTATCTGTGGTTGGATTCCCTTGAAAAGCAATCGAGTCTCTCTGGACTCCAGTCATGCGCACCTCTAATAGTGTAGAACTCCAACTTGGGAAAACGCTGAGAATGATTTCTTAAGCTTTTCCAACTATGATGTCCTCTAATAGTAAGTGAGTGAGTTTCAGAAATCCATCACTGTACAGTGTGTGAAATATGTGGTAAATGATGATGAAGGTGCTAGGGCACGTTCACAAGAGCAGCGGCCATACACATATAAGCAAAGAAATGTTTTGCGGCCATATCCAGTGCTCCCAGACATTCCAGCTGTTTCCATTCCTGGTCTTATGTCTCAGATTTCAACACCCTAGACAGCTGTCCCCGAAACATTTCTTTGCTTATATGTGCCTAGAACCCAAACAAAAGGTCTTACCAGATCTAGGAAACCAAACAAAAGAACAGGATACACCATGGCCTTAGAAGATCAGCTTAAGCATATTTTTTATTTTTTTTATTATTTATTCGATTGTGCGTTTATGCGTGTGTGTGTATGTGTGTGTGTGTAGAACCACGGCCGAATTCGGGAACCACCATGGATGCCTACACCTCCTCCTTGTTTACTCTGCCCTGGGATTCACAGGCTCCGCCCTACCAGGACCAGAAACGCAGGCTGCCCTCGCTTCCGCCAGGCGTTTATACGTGGTGTCTAGGATCTGAACTCAGGACCTTCTGCCTGCAAGGCAAAGACTTAAGCCCTGAGCCACCTCTCCAGCCCTTAAGCATATTTTTATAAAGGATTTTAGATAAATGACATATTCCAAAACTATGAATTGATTTTTTGTAAACTTACATCACTTTTTAAACCTACATCATTTTTAAAGTTATGGCTACCTAGATTGACAGCCACAGTAGTGTTCCTATACTTAAAAGGAACACAGGAAAGGGTTCTGGGCAATGCCACTGGGTCCTTACACCTCATTGGAGAGGAGGAGCCAGAGGAGAGTCTGGCATGCACATTAAAGGATGCTCCGGGGATGGGAGGAGGAGGCACTGGGGAATGGGGAGGGAGGAGGGAGGGAAGGGGAGCATAGGATGGTGGGAGGTTGGAGGGAGGGAGGGGACCCGTGTACTTGTTAAGTTTGTATGAGTGGAAATAAAAAAAAAAGTTATGGCTACCTGTGTTCTGATATGCTTTATTTACCTAAGATTTGAGATGGTAAAAGAGATGATTCGTTATGCTTTTAAAATCAGAGGTACAAGTTTTAAATGTTTTATAAGGAAGGCTACAGCTTTCCGGCTCTAACATGGACTAAAGGGTCATTTCATTTGTTCTTTGGATGTTAAATATTCAGTTATGCTTTCATCCATTCCTCTCATAGATTGCCCTAGTACCCAGGGAAGACCAATGAGATAATTGTCACTTGGGTACCCCCCTCCCATTGCAATGGAAGGGTGGAGAGAGAAACCAAGATTTCTCACTATGGACTAGTCATGATGACAGATGTGCCTCATAAAATTGGCTCCTTTTATTGTTCATTTCATTAACTCTTTGAAAGAGATGCTAGAGAGATAATCAGTAGAGCCAATAAAAAAAAGCCAGGCACTTCTTTCACATCACCACCTCTTCCTCCCCACCAAATGACCCCCACAAACTTAATGAGTTCCACAGGCACAACATTTAATCCTGCCCATAGAGCTGGACAAATTTTCACAAAATAGAGACAATTGGAATTATGCTTTTGAGATGAACACGATTTTCACATGTAGAGTAGGCTGTGCAAGGCTTGTCAGACAGTTGAAAGACCAGACATAAGACACAAGGCAGTGAGAAGGGTCCAGTTCAGGAAGCTGTGAGCACATTGGCACCGGGGAGAGTGCATTCTCAAACCACCTGCTGAAGCCTCAGCTCTGCACCTTCAATGGGTGTTTATCTTCTTTCTTCTTACCTGTATATTGTGTGGGTAATAATAATAATAACCACCTAATCAAGTTGTTGAGAATGAAATGGCATAACATAGATCTTAATACATTACCCAATGCTGGGAGCCCAAGAAGAATTCCATTAATATTATTTTGAAATACCTGGGATGCCATGTTCAGGGAAGGCAGTGACAGATGTGAATTTGGGTGAACAGGTTGGACCCTAGCATGAGGTACTCCCTGAGCTCTTTTATGTCACTGGAATGATTGATGGATTTAAAGTGCCACGTATGTGTGTTTTGTATAGTTTTAATTCATCATTTAAAAATCTCTTTCTGATGTCAGTGTGTAGATCAGAAGAGATGTGACATCTAAGTCAAGAGACTTGCTCTGTGATTATTTCCACAGTCTGCAGAAGGTCCTACAAGAATGTAAACTGAACCCTGGCAGTTTTGGCCAGGAAGTAGGACAGGGTTGATGTGCCCAGGGAATAGTGTCAGAAAGCTAAGGAATAGGTGGTGCTTATTGCAAATGGAATACGGAAGAGCACTAGGCTTTGAAAAGGGCAATTAGACAGTAAAGTTATTAGATAGCAAAGTTGCTGTTAATATGGCAAAAGAAATGGAATATATCTAGTCAGAAAGTACAGGTATGACTCTGGTTACCAGAGAATCTTGCTTTAAGTTTCAAGTTGAATATAAATATGCTAATAAGCAACTTCATTATAGAATAAAATGTTTAAAGTTTTGCATATTTTTGCCATACATTTATCTTTATGTGTGTGTGTGTGTGTGTGTGTGTCTGTGTTATGTGTCCATGTGTATCAGAGAATATTGTGTGCCTATTGAGGCCCAAGGATGTTTTCTGGAATCATCTTCGACTGCTTCTACTTTCTTTTTCCTTTGCTCTGGAGTTGTCCAGGCTCTACCTTCCAGGGTCAGACTTGAAAGCCACCACCATTTCTGCTTGGCTTTTTTAAAAATTATTTATTCAATTGTGTGTGTGTGTGTGTGTGTGTGTGTGTGTGTGTGTAGAACCACCATGGTCCACCTCCACCTCCTCCTTGTTTACTCTGCTCCAGGATTCACAGGCTCCGCCCAACCAGGACCAGAAACGCAGGCCACCCCTGCTTCTGCCGGGCTTCTATACGTGGGGTCCAGAATCTGAACTCAGGACCTTCTGCGTGCAAGGCAGAGGATTAACCCCTGGCCACCTCTCAGGCCCCCTCTGCTTGGCATTTTTATGTGGGATCCTGGCTCCAAATTCAGGTCCTTCTGCTTTCAAGGCAGAAGCTTAACTTCTGTGCCATCTCCCCAGGCCCAAAATGTTCAAAAATTTTTAAACATTTTTTTATTTATTCATTAGAAAGGGAGAAAAAAGAGTTGTGTGTGTGGGGGGAGAATGTATGTATAAGACACACACACACATACGCACAGAATACATGCATGTGCTATGGCATGTGTATGTAGATTAAAGGACATCTTTCAAAAGTTGATTGTTTCCTTTTTCCTTGTGGGATCTAAGGGTCAAACTCAGGTCACAAGGCTTGTGAGCAGGTACCCTTACCTACTGAGCCATCTTATTAACCAACATTTAAAATTTTCATGGATAAAACTAGTAATAGTTAACATAATTTATAGGAAACATTTAAAATTATTGTTATTATTTTGTGACTGGCAATAGAATTCACAGCCTTACATATACCAGCAAACACTCCATTGCTGCATGAAATCCCAGCCTTGTAGTAAACTGCTTTATACCATACACTTGCATGTAAAGACATACGTGTGGGACTTTCAGGTGAGGAAAGAATTCATGGAAAATTCATGGAAAAAGAGACCACACACACACACACACACACACACACAAAGGTTAGATTACATTTGTGATCTATTCATATTGAACAGGACTAGATGTTACACATCCCAGCATGGCATTTCCTGACTTCCAAAGTTCCCAAATGGATACAGAAATATAGATGACATTCAGAACATGATAGGCTCTAACCAGATCTAGAATTATTTGTGCTTGTAATGAATACTTGCATGGATTAGAAGTTGAATGTGGTACCAAGGACTATCATTTCCTCTGGGTTGGCCAAGGAGAACTCGTGCCAGCACCATATGCACTTATGTTTATGGAATATAGGACAAGCATTGCTATCTCCTAGATATCTCCTGCTCAGGACCAGCAAACAACCCTCCTGGGAAAGATAATTTTACCATGATTTCTAAGTCATTATAAGCATCAAATAAAAAACTAGCTACTTGTTATCAAGTACACTTTAATGTGGCTAGGGAATTGGACTGTAGGCATTTATTTTTTAAACAAATCCCTTAATTCTGACACCTACATAAATACAATTTAACAGGGCCAAAGTCAATTGTTTGATTGTGGCAGTATGTTATCAGATATCTGAAACATTTACAAACTTCTCAGTGTCTTGTGTAATGATTTTTTTGAACTGTTGTTTCTTACAACGTCCCAATAATCCATTATTGCATGAGTAAGCAGAATATTCAATATCAATCTCACATTCAGGTATTAACATAGTGAAATTTGAGCTGCTACTTAAAATACGTGTATCCGATACGAATTTCAGTAGCAAGTTATATCTTAGAGAAACGTTTTAATTTTTCCATTGTCAGTTTCAGCACCAGGGATAGTAATCTTTCTGCTTAATGGTGAATGCCACACTACAGATGAGTAAAGGCTACACGTCTCACTTTGAGTTAATTGCTAGTTTACATAAATGAGTGTAACATGATAGTTAAGAGAAAAGGCAGCAAGGGAAACGCTCAGATTTTCCTCATTGTTACTATTGTTATTTTTGCTATATGAGAAGCCTCTACAATAAAAAGATACCTAAATTCTTCTTATTCACAGATACTCTTTATATATGAAAAACTAATAACCCTAAATATATTTTTTAGTTTTCATATTTTAATCTGAAATACAGCATGAGAATGGACCAGTATTTCTTAAAATTAGAAAAATAATGTTGATGTTTCCGAGGGGGCAGCTAAGTGACAGAGGATTTGTTGAGCAAAAGCCCTGGGCTCAATCCTCAACACTGAAAAAATTATGATGTTCAACTTCCAGTCATGCTCACTACAAACATAAAAATAACATTTAAAAAGAAAAATGTTTCTAAACATAGCTCTAAGGCGCCTATGTATTATGATTTTTCATGTAAGTTTCTATTGTTATATTTTTCTGCATGTTTTGAAGAATGAAAAATGTAAGATTTGCTGCTAAATAACTATGTTACATGTTACTGTTTCTGTTTCTAACTGTATTCTTGCAGAATATTAACTTATAGACTTTACTAGAGGAGAAGGTTGAAGTCCACATTAAAGATGACTGCAAATCTGCAAATTATAATTTTCTTAAATCTTGATTTTTAAGTGTAATTGTTTTTGACAAGTAAATAAGATTAATACATATTCTTCATTAGCAGTGAATCTAGGTATTGCATAGTTAATTTTGCATCTGGTCATTTATTAATTTGCCCATATAAATATGAAACATTCTAAAGCTCTTGATAAAGGTTCAATGGTGAAACTATCTTTATATCAATATATCCTAATCATTATGCATATTCATCTTTAACAGATATGTATTGTAATGCCAAACCTGGGAAACTAGTACTCTTATGCTCTGCCAAATGGCTGAAGTTTGTCAGGAAGCAGGCACATTTTCCAATGGCCCATTAGCCTGATAGACTTCCATGAACGGAGGGGAACAATGTTCCCCAGAGTAAAAATACAAAATAGCTGCAGAAAACAAACAAAGCAAAAACTACTTTGGTGTTGAGGTCTGGTAACCACCCAGCAGGCTTCTTCTCCACCCTCCAAGGGTCTGAGCTGTACCAATGATCATGATGAACATCTGGCTTGTACAATCCCTGGGTCGGTTTTGAATACAGGGACAGGGAGCCAATAGTAACCTGAGGTGAGTCATTTGTCATCCCCTACCCCCCAAGACAGGAAGGTTCTTCCCAGCATGCAAATTGTTCGAGAACAATTTGTTAACTAATGTTTGGCACAAAGTTAGTAACTTAAGGGCAGGTGGAAGGAGCTCAGAGAAAACATTCTTCAATTCCATCTGAAAACATGCATGTAGGACATTCAATCAAGAGAGCATACACTAATGATTTAGTGCTCTTACTTTCAAAATAGTTTGGGTAATCATGAAAACAGTATAAATCCCAAGGGAAATTTGTCTAGAGATTTGATATGGATTACAAGAGAAGAGTCTTCTAAAAAGTGCCCATTTCTTGCTAGAATCTTGGGTGTATATGTGGGGGGGGAGGTGGTTATCTTGGTTTTCATCTCCTTACTTCTAACATATGCTCCAGAGCATCTGTCCTCCAGGGAATCATTTTGATGGCTTTTCTCCCAAACATCCATATAAGCACAATGAAAATTGGGTGCAAAGTTGCCCTGTGAGGATATCCAATTTGTTCTCTTGCTTATTTCTCATCTTGCTTATCATGTTTCCAGACCTTTCAACTGCTTGCACCTCATTCCTTGGCGGAGTCGCTGGTATCTCCTCTTCCTTTTTGGGTTTGGGTTGCCCTACTTGTTGGGATTCCTGACCATTTGATTGCCATCCATTGGCTCTGGACGTTGAACTTGCTTACTTCCCTTTGAAGAACCTTCGCACCTTGCTATAACCAGTTTTCTGCCCTGAGTCTACAAATTTAACTCATAGTCTGCAGTTCCAGAATACTAGGCTTATTACATCACTTTTGGTGGGTGTGAAATTAATGTTACTGCTCTCCGTGATAATGCACTTTTCAAGCAAGATCACACTTATGTCGCTTAAGTTTGTAACAACTCTATTCTCATTTTATGGGTTAGAGAACAGAACCCAAAGAGACTCTATAATCTACTTAACACTGTGCAATAGATGATTAATGCTCCATGATCATATTTAAGGAACCGAATGATTCTATTTTGATTTTAAAAAATCTTTGTTCTGAACCAGAGCAATGGCTCAGAACAGGTAAAGACTTGCTGTGCAAGTCTTGAGTTTGATCCCCAGAATCCAAGAAAAGGTGGATGAACAGAACTGACTTTTAATTTTCTTTTTAATTTTTTTCTAGTCATACCAGATAAGCATATGATTTATGTTGTTCAATTCATGTACGATTTTTTGAGTTCAGAATTTTCTCCCATTTGTGGACCCATAAATATGTACTGTTAGAAACAAATAATGTTTATTTTACAATTTTTTTTTAGAAACAGATAATGTTTCTCTACAATTTTCCCAGTTCATAGTTTCATGGCTTGGCATTCCTTTCCAGTGAAATTGCAATAAAAGTTACACAATTGCCACTATATGAAATATTAATACTGGTACATTTCATTTATGTTAGTGCTTCTTGAATAGTAGATGGTCAAAAAGCTTGATGGCTTGTTTTGATTCTATTGACCATTAAATGTTTATAACTATCACATTTTAAGTTAATTGGCATCTCATCTCTTATGTGATTTTTTGACATTTTCTTCAGCAGCAGCAGGTAGGTTTATACCTTAAAATTCTAGAGTTCTAAGACAATGTCTATATAGGTAACTTCAAAAATAGTATTGTTACTTACATGTAAAAAGTTAACATATGTCTTACAGTAATTTAATATGAGATATTTTAAGTTTAGGTATTGGTAGAAATATTGAGATAAAAAAAGAACATGAAATTGACAGAGACTCATAAGTGGGAAAATTCCACAATATGTTGAAAGCACAAGAACTATGAGCATGAAAATATTGTGAACTCGCATTTTATAAATTGGAAGCTACATGGCTAGGAAGAATGTGGTATGCAAATGTCATGGTGGTTTGAGTTCCTCATAGTCAATGCTTAAATTGAACACATGTACCTCTGAAAGAATTGCCAAGTGTGTATCCTATGGAACCTACCATCCCTCTGTTCAGGGATGAACTTTAAATACTGAACTTATTTAAAAGAAAGCAACAGCTACAGTTGCCATGAAAATGAAAAGAGAGGAAACTAGCAGAGGAGAAAAGGCTTCAGTCTTCAGGGACCTGTGGATAGGTAGACTCCTCACTTCTGTCGGTCAGAAGTTATAATGAAACATTTTGCTATTATTTGGCTTTTATAACATGTTAGAGAAAAATACTTAGCTCATAATGCCTTTTTTTCCTCAGGACTAACAGAAAGCAAAACTAAATTCTGCTAATTTAGTTTAATGCATTTAGCAGAGATAAAGCATTTAAGTTTGAAAATGAAATGGAAATCATTAAGATTATTGTAAAATAGGAAACTGTTGGCTATACAATGGGCTATTCATCCAAAAGGATGCTTTCTGAAGAAGGAAAAGTCATTTGGGCAATGAAAATAGAGAGTAAGCGGAAATCCGTGCAACCTAAAAACCCATTGCTCCGGACTAATCCTCTTTTGAGTCAATCGGTGAACACAATCTTTGTCATCTACTGAGCACTTATTTGCAGGTATGTTCTACAAGCTTCATGTGTTGTCCCTTTCGGTCCTTCAAGCAACACATGAGAAGCAGTTAGGTCTTATTGGGTCAGGAATATAAAGTCAAGGATAATTTGTCAGAAATTGGCCCCAATCTATTAAATTTAAACCTTCCATCTATCATACAATCATTTAAAGGATTATTTAGGATTAGGAGGGAGAAGGGAACAACAATGCAATGATATGTTTGGGAGAATGTTTTACTTCATGTAAACATATGAACTCTCTGTGGTGTTTATGAATGAAAGGTTATGAGAACAAACCACTATCTCCCCTTTGCAGCCAGCTGGAGACATACTACGTTATATGTTCTTGCCACTGTAAAAGAAATCTGGTAGAACTTGTTTTAATATAAACAAAGAAATAACACATGACATTCACTTACCTCTTATGAGATTAGACCAGCCAAACAGAAAGCAAGTTTTTATACACCTTTGTGTATACTCAACACAGAACTAAATGCTCTGTGTAATTAAGCACCTTGATCCCTTAGGAACTCCTTTAGCCTTATGGTTATCTGTGTGATTTAAGATTCCCTTTTACATTACTAGCAAAGCAGCTCTGTAAAATGGATACCGAAGATACTGAACTGTTAGGTAGAAGAGGCAGGTCAAATACTTTCCTCTTTCTTTTTTCTCTGTCTTTACTGATTCTGAGCCCTCCCTTTTAAGACAGGATAATCCTCAAATTGTCTCCAAGTATGTGTTAAAGCTTTTCTCCCTGCCATGACAATGCCTGGCTGCAGCAACTTCAGGGATGGCTTATTTGGTGTAGAGTTTGAGGGGATATTTGATCAGAGTGGGGAAGGTCCGGTGGCGAGTTTGAGGCTGTTGGTCACATTGCTTCTGCAGTTAACAAGTTGAGACAGGAATGTAGGTGCTGGACTTTATTCATTCATTCATTCATTCATTCATTCATCCATTTATTTATTTATTTATTTATTTATTTTGTTTAGTCCAGGATCCCAGCCTGTGGGAGTGATGTGATTCACATTAAAGATGGGGCTACCCTATTGGGTCAAACCTCTCTAGAAACACCCTCAAAAACATATCCAGAAGCAAGTCTTCTAGGTGACTCTACAACCCTTCTGGTTGGAAATCAACCTGAAACAGTGCAGTGTATAACCAGCTAGTTGTTCCAACCATTGCACCATCAGTTAATCCCTGGCTGCTGACTCAGCAAAAAGCACTAATCTGAAGATTTATGTGAAGGGCATTAACCTAAAGGTTTGTGCATAGTACTAGACTATGCACTATTTCTCAGTGGGGCTAAAGTTTGGTAGACATTATCTCTTGCATGGAAGGGGTTCCGATAAGACAGCCACTATTCCAAAGGATTCCTGGATACTTTCTCATAGCATTTCTTATCTTACCTCCACTCAGAATTTATGCTTCTGCTATTACATGGAAATGCAATGGTAATACTTTTTGAAAAGGACTAGCTTTCCATTCACAAAAATTAATAGGTAGATACAAAAATTTTGCAAAAAACCTATGAGAAGTGGTATATTAATTTGACTATAAAATTAAATTCTGATTAATCTTAAGTAATGTAATTAACTACAATTTATTTACCCCACCTGATTTTTTTTTTTTTGGTCAAGAATCAAAATGATTCCCAGGAAACAAAGAGGCTAATGAACTTGCAATACTGGACATGAAATACAGAACCTTGAGCATATTAGACAAAGACTCTTCCGATGAACTGTATACACAGTCTTTTGTTCTTAATATTTATAAAAATGGAAGTACAAGAACGGATTGATTATTTCTTTGTGGGAAGCCTCCTCCAAACACACAGAAAACACTATGATGTTTTTCTTTTTCAATGACCCTTTACTAGTCTCATTAGTGTATTTCATGTGGTTGGCTTAGTAGAAATGAAATAATGGCCTTCGTCTCAGTCCCAGCATGGGACATATGGGACACTGAGTTGAGCCAGCAATAACTGGGATCAAAATCCTAAATTTATTAGTCTTTCAAGTGTGACTTCATGCAAGTGACTAAACTTTACTTCATGTTAGTTTACTTATTTGAAAAACAAGGGCAAATATTGCCCTTGTAGTACTACAGGGAGGGTTAGAATTAATATAACAAATTGCATAGTGGAGAAGAGATGGATGATTTGTGACAGCTGTAGCTGTTAACCATAATCGGCCAGTAAAAATTATAGATGCTCCTTTCTTCAACGTTCTCTCTCTCTAGCACATATTTACCAAACGTAATGGCAACACAGCATGCCAGATGCTACTGGGAAAGAACAAAAAGAAGCTGTTCGATACCTGTTAATGTAAACATATCATATCTAATACATATATAATATTCAAATACATGTGCAATTTCAGAGAAAGGTTATGTGATGACATGTATGGGTGCAATAGTCCTTACACTTAGCAAAGAAGATGGATTTATTTTACTTAGGTGAAAATTTGTCAACCCAGGATATCTGGAAGTTAGAATCATTTCTTTCTAAAAGCTGAAAATGGTGTGGCATCAGATGGGACTGTGAATGTGTTTATGGAGATGGACTTTCTGCTGGCAGGACCAGTGAAGGGTATGTTGTGGCTAGAAGGAAGAGTATAAGACAGCTCAGGAAGAAAGCAGAGTATAGTTGCTGGAATAGGAAACAATGGAGTTGATTAAAGCTTTGGTTCTCAACCTTGGGACTTGAGAATGACTGACAGTGACCCATAGATTCTTACACACACATTAGATATCTATAGAGATAAGGAAGTGACTATTATACTTTGTGTGTATTATGCTTTGTGTGTATTAGCGTCCCAGGGCTGCTGTGACCGTGTTCCACAAGTGAGGGATAAACAAGAGAAATTCTCTTGTAGACCTGGAGGCTAGAAGTCACAATCAAGGTGTCGCCGGGGCCATGTTCTTTGTGAAGGCTCTTTGCTTCTGTGCTTGCTGGCAATCCTGCATTCCTCGGCCAGCTGTAGCATAGCTCCCGTGTCTGCTGGGTTTTGGCGTGGCCTCCTCCTATCTTCATCTTTTTCTATCTTAGGAGCCCGTCTGCCCTGTCTCTTTTCTTCTTACAAGGATACCGATCAGTTTCAATTAGGGCACACTTTGTTCCAGCATTTCATCTGATCTTAATGACATCTACAGTGACCTTTCTTTCTAAGTAAGATCTCATTGGCAGGTAGTGGAAGTTAGGACTTCAACATTTTTCTTGGGAATGTAGCAGTCCAGTCCACAATTCATGTGTGTATAACTTTAAAAAATAAAATTTCTTTAATTTCATATCTATATCAAATTAAAATTATTTATTATTAACTATTGAGCTGAAAAAAAAAAGCAGTTCCTTACTTTTTAAATTAATGGATACTAAAAGAATGTGTCTCCAGGTAACGGTCTAGGATTCAGAAAAACATTTTCAAGTAATGAAATAATGTATGCACACTCAAAAATGATGGGCACCCCGATAAAGAATTCTGAGTGAGAATTCTGAATTGAGTGAGAAAAAGTTCCAGAGAAAGCCAAAGTATGGAGGGCTTCTGGTACTCAGATAAGGATTCTAAACTTACTTCATTGGACGAAGAGGATTATTGGTTGTTACAGTTACTCTTTCTGCTGTTGTGAAGCAACACACAGGCAGCTAAGGGAAAAAGAGGAGATTATTTGGCTTACAGTTACAGAGGGGACTGGTCTATTCCAGCAGAAAGGACTTGGTGTGCGGCAGACGCTGCAGGAGGCCGAGGTCACTGCACCATCTTGAAGGCTGAGAGGGCAAGCAGCAAGGGCAAGGGCAGGCTGCCAGAGGAAGCAGGGTGGGCTACCTACACTCAAGCCCTTCCCATGACCTTCCTTCCTCCAGCAAAGCTGCACCTCCTAAATGTGCCAGGAACACCCCAAACATTAACACCAACTAGGGTTGCAAACACATCAGCCCGTAGGGGACAACTTCATATTCAAACCTTGACATGTATCATGTGTATATGAATCTTTGTAGCTATAAAAAAGGTTCATGAAATGGCATCTATTTCTTATTATTTTTGTCTCCCTTTCTGTGGGTTTCTATTGTATTCCACTGAAAGGGAAAGTGCCGGTTGTGAGCTACCAATGCAATTTCATGACTCTGGTGGGTTTGCATCTTCAGTCTGATAAAGTTAAGCTGACTTTCCTCAAATGTTACTAGTAACTACTAAGCTGCTTTTATTCTGTATGAAAATATAGAGGGAATATTCTCATGTTTTCAGATGATAAGAATTCAGCAATAAATTACTTGCAAGATATACTCAGGATTAAGTTATTTCTAACATGAAATTTAAAAAGAAAAATTAAATAAATTAAATAGAAACCTTGAATAAAAGACATAAAATTAAATCAGATTATTAAAATTCTGTACTTTGCACTCAACATTTACATGTAAAGACATATATTAGAGATGATGTGGTGTGAGTAGCTTGTCTAGGAACAAAACAAACAAAAAACTCTAAAGAAACAAAGATCTTGTTTTTTTATTGGTTGATAGTAACTGAAACATGAAATGGAATTGGAACCCAAACTACCTAATATTGTGCCACATGCCAAACATTCACGGCTACAGTGAATGAATAATTAGCGCCATGCTGTTGGAAAATCCCAACCAAACCAAATGAATCCAGTGTAATGTCATCCAGCACAACCAATCCAGTTGAATTTGATTTGGGGCTTACCACCAGAGGTGGTGAGTGAAGGGGCATTTTTCCTCTGTGTTTTTATGGTTCCATCTCACACAGAATTTGTGGTAATATTTTCAGATAGCTTAGATGCCCTTTAAGAACAGGGGAAGAGAATGGGAGTATTTACTTTGAACTGTTCTTTTTGTATGTTCGTTTAGGTGTGCAAACTGCAAGCCAGACATGGCAGATGTGGAAAACATGAAACTACAACATTGTCTTTTCCTATAGCCAATGAAAGGCAACGTCATTCATTGAGAGTTTCATCACATTACCTTTCTTAAATGTGATTAGCTGCTTTATGCCAAGGAAATCTTACTATCCCTACATAGGGTTAAAAAACTGAGCTTTTGAAACTCAGCCACTGGTTTAAGGTTGACTAGTGACAGGTGGTAGAACTAGAATCCTAAGGCAAGTTCTCTTGCACCTTGTGTATGTATTCTCAACCATTGTGCAATGATGCCTTGCGAAACACTAAGTGGGTTTACTGCTGAAGATTGTTCTTTCGAAGTATGGTTGCCATAAGTGTATACAACATTAGTATTCACCAAATGTTTTCAGTCTAGAGGTTAAAAATGAACAGTCTTAGGTTGCTTCTTTTCTAAAGCAGCTATCATTTTTATATAATTGTGCATTAGCAGGGAAAAAAGCTTTGTAGGCTACGAGCAGTCAGACTTGCGTTGTTTCCTAAACCTGCTTCTGGAGATCATGCTGATGTCACTCAAGTGTGAAGCTACAAAGATTTGCATGTGGTTACAATTGACCTTTCATGTATTTGGAGGTCACTCAGCACACACAGTACTGGCACATGAAGGGTGAGAAAGCACATCTTAATATATGCTAGCTGCTGACTTGATCGCATTGGCTGCTTCCTGTGGGGTAGATATTAGGTCTCTGTTTAAGGAATAAAGATACTGAAAGTTCAAATGCCTTGAAGAGGCTGCAGAGACAGCAAGGTCTGAGTCTAACGCTCCATCTACTTTTCAGAGTCTACAGAACACATCAACTGGAATGCTCTTTTAAAACACCTCTGAAATTGAATAAAGGATGTAAAAGTGAGTCTTTCCTGCTTTGAAACAGTGACATTCTCTTTGTCTATTCCTTGTCTCCAGTGAAGGAAAATAAGCAAGAAAACAAAATACACACACTTACAGCTTAAGGAATGAAACAGAATAAGTTCAGAGAGGTTATATTGATGTTAACGTATTCATTGAGAAAGGAAATCGAAAGTTCAGGCTGTCAATGTCTCCCAAGACACTCACACAAGTCTAAAATATAGCAAGAGGTAGAACTTGCTACTATATATTATATTATATATGTAACTATATATATATATATATTTATCTAAGTACTTTAATAATTTGATCACTTCCTAGAAGTTTAGACCAACAAATGCAACAACCAAGAACAAATTCTAAGCTCTAGTTTTGAGGAACGTTGTCTTAATCCATGACACTTTGGAAGAATTTCCAAAACATACTTTATATCCTGAAAGTTCTGAGAGTTGACAAGAATGTCCAATTAAATAAGATACAGTAAAAGAAAGATGAATTTGCATATTTTTGGCTCGAGAGCTAAATTAAAATGATCTGAACGGATGTTAAGATTCACAACATTTCTATTGGCTTATATCTTTATTAAAAAGGGAAGACCTCATGAGATAGTAAAGAAGTTACATCCTTCATTTCTTGGAAGAGACAGCAGTCATGTTTACTTAAGTTTTAACTCAACACTATCAGTAAGATTACTGTGCACATAGCAATTATTTTTTTCTTCTGTAGCTGCGTAGACACCAAGATTTACTCTTTTCATGGAATAAGGGTGGTAGGGACGATGATCCCCGTAAGTTAAAACAATTTCAAAAATCTTCCGAACGGTCAGTCCACGCCTGTGAGAGAAGAGGGAGACATCATTAATTAGCACCATACCTGAGGATCGTTGGGGATTTTTTTTTTAAAAGTGTGGGATTTGTTGTTCCCACGCGATCACTGCCCAGTGGCGCACCGCGCCGGCCTGTCCTCTCTGGGAGGCGAGTTCAAGAGCTGCGCACTGCATAGAGCTCACTGCTGGACACGCGCCGGGGTGCGCAGCTCTCAGCCTCTTTTCATGGCCAGGGAAAGACCCCACTCCACCTGCACGCTTCGCCCTCCGGGGTGCATTCTTCCCAGGAGGTCAGGCCGCTGGACAGCGCGAGGTCACCCCCGCTCCACGCCCGTCCCCGGCACGTGGCACGTGCAGGAGCCGCGGCCGCGGGCGACCCCCGGGATGCCGAAGCTGCCGGGGCGGACGGCGGCGGTGGGCGCGCGGGCGGGGCGGCCGGGGCGCTGCAGCCTCCTGCCCCGGGGTCCTGCGGTCCGCGCACGGCTCCCGGCAGGGCGGCCCGCGCCGGCCGGGTGGGCGGTCGCGGGTGCGGGCCGGGTGGGCGGCCCGGGAGGAGCCGCGCCGAGCGGGGGGTGCAGCGAGGCCCCGCCTCCGGAGGCTGTGCGCAGGCGCGGCGGCCGCTACCGCAGGCGGGGGGCGGCAACATGGCGGAGTGAGCGGCGGCGTCGGGGCTTCACAACAACAGCGGCGCCCGTGGCCGCGGCGGCAGCAGCGACCGGAGCGGCGGCCGCAGCCCGAGCTCCAGCCCCCGGCGGCGGGCGGCTCGTGCCTGGGGCTCTGCGGCGCGGCGGCATCAGCAGCATCCCCGCGGGGGGCGGGCCGGGCCGGACGGACCGGGCGGGGGAGACAGGCGGCTGCGGGGCTGCGGGGCGGGCACAGCCGCTCGCCGGGCAGCGCGGAGCGGCGCCGCCACCGCCACCACCGCCACCGCTACCGCCGCCACCGCCGCCGCCGCCGCCGCCTCCGCCGCCGCCGGGGATCGGCTCGCGCGTCCCGCCCCGCCGCGGCCGGGGAAGCCGGCGGGGAGCGGGCCCGGCGCCGCGGCGCTGGTGGATGCTCGGGCTCCCGGGCGCCGGCCGGGGGGCGGGGGCCGCGGCAGGTATAACGGCACCGGCGGAGGCGGCGGCGCCGCGCTGCGCGTCTGCTCGGGAGCGGGACCAATGGCGAGCGAGAAGCCGGGCCCGGGCCCGGGGCTCGAGCCTCAGCCCGCGGGGCTGCTCGCCGTCGGGGCCGGCAGCGGCGGCGGCAGCGGCGGTGGCGGCGGCGGCGGCGGCGGCGCCATGGGGGAGCCGCGGGGGGCGTCGGGTTCGGGCCCCGGCTCGGTGGTGCTGCCCGCGGGGATGATCAACCCTTCGGTGCCGATCCGCAACATCCGGATGAAATTCGCAGTGTTGATCGGACTCATACAGGTCGGAGAGGTCAGCAACAGGGACATCGTGGAGACCGTGCTCAACCTGGTAAGGACGCGGGCGTGCTGGGGCCCCGCGCCCAGCGCCTCCGCCCCGGGCACCCACGCACGCGCGGACCCGGAGCGGCCCGGCGGGTGACCCGGCCGCGCGCGGCCGCCACGCCGCTCCCTCCCGTCCTTCGCTCCGGTACTCCGGTGCCACCTGAGCGCAGTGCCCAAGTCAGCCCGGTCTCAGCGCTTCGGGTCCTCGACGGGGAAGGCTTCGGGCCGACTCCAGAGTTTACTGAGGACCGGGGACTTCTCCCGTCCTCCGGGTTCTGTCCCCCACACTCCTAATTGCCTGTGCTGTCGCTCTCCGAGGATGACAGCCTTGCCCCTGGAGCCCAAATTCCCCGGTGCTGCCGAGATGTGAGAAGCGCATTTAGTTCCAACTTGAGCAGCTGGGGTGTTATGTTTTCGAGGGAGGAGGAAAACGATGCAGTTTTGCATCTTTAAATATATTCCGAGGCTATGATGGAGCGTGTTGTGCCAAGATCCACCCCCCACCCCCATCTCTCAAGCAGCCTTTCCTTCTTTGTAATACTGCTTTATATGCTGATCTCTTCGTGTGTGTGTGTGTGTGTGTGTGTGTGTGTGTGTGTGTGTGTGTGTACGCGCGCGCGCACAAGGTGTTAAAAATATGAGGGCACCAAATCATACAGGTTGGTTTCTATGGTTGCCTTCAGGAGCGTGGCTTCTGCATAAAGACTACAGGAAAGATGTTTGAAGGCAACCTAGGTTTTGCTTGCTTTCGTGATAAGAAAGAGTTACTGCAGAATTGTGTATGACTTAATGTTTTGTGCTCTCTACAGAGAGGCTTTAAGCGATCCAGATGACAGGGGAAGAAATGAAGGTCATAAATGGAACATAATTAAGAGTAGTTTGTGTGTGTGTGTGTGTGTGTGTGTGTGTGTGTGTGTGTGCTTTGTAAATGCAGTGTTTGCTGCAGCAGAGCTTTTTCAACTGTTTCTTCTGCCATATCTAGTCTTTGACATCCTGTAAGGTTGGCGTTTGGAAGGCAAGGTGTAAATCAGGAGCAATCATTTGACTATTGTACTTATGTGGAGTCACAGGAATATAAAAATATGCTTGCCAGGGGATTTTATAACACTCATGCAGTATGATTTTTCAACCAAACAATTATTTTTATTTGATGCACTGGAAAATTGAAAGAAAGCTGCAGCTACGGCAGTGGTACCCTGAGACATAGATTAGATAATGTCTAATGTCTATGGTTTATGAACCTTTTAAATTTGCAGAAAAGTTGAAGCATTTTCTACCTTTTTGCTACTGTCTGGTTAAGGATAGAAGGTTGTCTGACTTTACTATATTTATTGTAGCTTAAATAAAAAACACCTTTTTTTACTTTTGCATACCTTCAAATAGACCACCTTTAAAGAGTCAGTGTAAGTTTGGAAGAATGTCATGCCGTAGTGATGACCAGTTCTTTTCAAGACACTAATGGGAACATGGTTTTCCTGTGGTTTTTATTTTATCTAGGTGCAAATAGGAAATCAGTACTTTTATTGCCCCCCCTTTTTTTCTTTTTCAAAGAAAAGACGTGAAATCTCAAGTTTGATTTATTAGCTGGTATTATGTTTTTGGATATTCACACATTTTAAGTTCTTTCTGATTTTCTTTCTAAGCAGTATCATTTGTACTTTAGATGGTATGATAATAGTATTTGTATGCTTACTTAGTGCAGTATAACCTGATAAGAGTCAATAAAGCGTGTACAAACTAGCATCTATCTGATTTGAATGTGTAACCAGCTTAGAGACTGCAGCCATGAGATGTATGCTGGATCTGTTCTTAACAGATGGGCTTCTTTAGATACATAGCAGACTAAGAAAGGAAGTGAAATATTTCTCTGGCGGTAAAAAGAAATTTAACTGTTCATTGAAGTTAGATCTGTCTTGAAATACTCAAACTTTATTTTTTCGAGAGTAACTTTCCTGTTGGCTTAGAGACCTTAGCCTTAGGGTAATGCTGACACCACTCAATTATTGCATGCATTTTTGAAATAGTACTGTTTTTGTAAATAAAAAATGCAGTTGATTTTTAATGTGGAAGCTTTGGGAAAAAAAAGAGTAAATGAGAAAAAACTGTTGCTTATTAGTTGTTAATCATATTTATTTTAGTTTTTAGTCATTGAAATATAATATTTCTTGAAATTTAAGGTTTTATTGGTCAAAACTGCTCATAACTTGAAAAATTTTAAGTTAATTGTAAAATATATATTTGGAAATCCTAGACATTAAGATAATAATCACACTTAAGTCTATTTAAGAAGTAACAAAATCATTAAAATACATTTAGGATACTAAATGACTTGTTAGATATGGGATGCTTTTAATATTCCTAAAAATTTTAGCCTTGATTTAATAGGATGGACATAGTGAAAATCTCTCTCTGTTGCTCTGTGTGCCAGGAAAGAAAGGAGGGCAACACTGAAACTTTTAAATAGGTTTTACTTCAAATAGTACCTTCCACATAGTCACCTCTTACAGTATTTCTCTTCTCCTTTTCATTCCTTCTTTCTGTTTAGTATCAGAATTCCAGCATTGGGTCTTTAGGGACTATTTCGTATTTGCCTTTCTTAAAAAGTAAAAAGTTTGGAGAGGAAAGTAAATATGCAGTAAAATATAGGACATTCCCTCATAACTGTGGCTAGGTAGAGAGCCATTTCACCTACTCAGGTGTGTTGTGGTAAAAAATCATAAATGTAATAAGAAATAAAGTGAATAATTTCATTATATATGCCTTTGTGGCCTGTAATGATATTATAGGTGACTTTCAAGTGTGAGACAAAAGGCAAATTAGTTTAAGGTTACACAGAATGTATGGTCAAGGATTTAGTCACATAGTGATTTTGCCATTGAAAGAATGGGGTTATCAGCAACTTTTGACTTCAGGAGGAAATTTTTAATATGGAATTATAAGAGTGTTTAACAGCATTAAAGGGATTCTGTTGGTTGGCCTTCTGCTGTAAAGCTAGCACACTAGATCTTTGCTTCCTTTAAACTCACTTGACATGTATTTGTTTAAGCTTTCTACTTCCTTGAAGTAAATGCTATGTAAATATCATGTCTTACTTTTGTTTATAATGTGGAAGTTTCTTTGTATCATGGAATGAATACGAACATGAATTTACAAAAAATAAAATATAATAATTTTACTTAATGAAATAATTCACAAATGTTTTAGAGTTTTAGGTTGTATAATTTTTTAAATTCTGAAACTTAGCTATGGACCGACAGACTTTTTCATGAATTTTAAGTTTTTTTTTTTTTAGCGAATTATTGTGGGATACATTATTGTGTCTATATGAATGGTGTTTTTCTAAAGTTTTTTTAAGCTTTTAAGTGGCATACTCTGTACTGTACTGAAAATATCCACAAGATATTTGAGAGAGTTTTTGTCAGATGGGCAATTTTAAGGCTTTTATTTGCATATGATTCTTCTTCCTTGAGAACTATTTCATTTGTAGATTGATAGAATAATTTTTATTTTTATGATAGTTCACAAACCAAACACAAGTGGAATTTATTTAAAAATATGCATTTATGGGGCTGTAGACTTTGCCTTGCAAGCAGAAGATCATGAGTTCGGATCCCAGGTCCCACATAAAAACACCAGCGTGAAAATGGCAACAGCCTGCACTTCTGGTTTGGTGGGCAGAGCCTGGGAAAAATCCCAGCGTGATGCAAGAAGGAGGTAGAAGCAATCCAGGATGATTCTGAAATCACCCTTGGGCCTGCATAGGGACACGACACACACACACACACACACACACACACACACACACACACACACAACCTAATAAATGAAAACAAATACAGTTACCTCTTGGGTAGACTAATGGGAGTCTTTAGTAACAGTGAAACCACATTTACTTATACTAAAGGAATTTGTTACATGTTGTATGTTAAAGTATGAGCTTTTCCATAGTAACTGTTTTGTTGGTCTAGCTCTTTGGTATCATAAGTCAGTCACTCTCTGTTTTGCAGTTATTTATGTGTGTGCCCTCCTAGTCTGAATACTATTAGCACGTGCTCTCTCTACATATGTATGTACATATGTGTACATAGATAAATAAACATTTTAATTTTGAATATGCAGGACACCATTGTTAGGCAATCCTAATTAGGACTAGTTTAATGTTTATAATCATCCTGGGCCACCTGAGATTGTGTGTCAAATAACAATCAAATAAGCAAATAAAAAACCAGCAGGGCTCAGATTATAAATCCTAAAAGATATCATAAATTTGATTTATTGCTTATTAGTAAAACTAGAGATGCTATGTTGAACATGTCTATTAGCTATTAAGCATTGTTGTAATGGAAATGCTATTTTTTGTTGACATCTTGGTAAAAAATTTTCGTGGCATTTCCGTTTTCTGTAATGAAAAAGCATATTACATGGGAGAGAAGTTGAGAAAGCTGTGCCAATATTTGCTGTATCACCAAGGACAGTGGTGGATAGCCCTGTTTCTGCTGGCCTGGCATATGCCTCTTCTTTGCATGTTATATTTTATTTCATGTTTTATTCTGTTTCAATTTTTTTTATGTACTGGTTTCGCATGTGCACAGATGCACGCATGTGAGGGCCAGATGTTGAACCATCCTGGACTGCTCTTCACCTTTGTGCTTTTTAGCTTGGGTCTCTGATCAAACCCAGCTTGCTGCTAGGGCTAGTTTGGCTAGAGCTTGCTGTGGGAATTCTCAGGCTCCCCTTCCCAAAGCTGGAGCTGCCGAGTCATCTCCCAGCCTGCTTTCCCTTGTTGTAATGGAACCTTGGCTTTCCTCTGATGAGCTACTCACCCCTCTTCTTGGTTCAGCTGGTTTCGGTGGGTGGTCCCCAGCAAGGGTTGGCTAGGATCTGTGATTGGTTCAGGATGAACAGTTGGCCCAAGAGGAGTCACTTAGGCCATTGCAAGACTTGCTCTAACTGTTGCTCGGGATGCTGAGTAAGTAGACTCAAGTAGGCACCTCTTGAGGCTTTGACATTGTCTTCGATAAGAAGAGTCAGCTTTGGTCCACTCTGGTATGCCCGAAAGCTGAGAGGAAAGGTCTTCTAAGAGATGTTGCATCTGCCTGTCGCTGCCATTCAGCATAAAGGAGTCTTCCAGGATGCTATAGGTTGGAAGGCTTGATTTCACGCCATTCTACTTGGCAAGTTTTTCCCTAGCACCTCTCATAGTGTGCTCCCAACCTTCAGATGAAAGTAACAGTTGATAGTTAATCTAACAGTTAATCGGGTTGTAAGGAACTTTAGATTAGGGTGAGGCCCAGGGACAAGCGATGCAGTAGCCATGCCTCTTCCCCCACCTTGTAGCTTCCTGTTGTTTGAGAAGGAAGATCCGTAACCAGGGGGTGAAGCAGACGAAGGCCTGTTATTCCGCTGTTAAAACTTAAAAGGTGGAGCTTAAATTGGTGTCCTAAATCATGACAAGGTCTGTTGTTTTGGTTTCTAATTCCACTCTTTGACCGAAGTAAGTTGACCAAAAGTTTACCAAGGTTTAGTGAATCCATACTTGTAAAACCTCAAACCTGGTGGACAAGAGCCCATCTTAGGCCTAAGGCCTCTGAGACGGCTTCAGCAGGGAGTGAGCTGCCACAGGTAGACCACAGGAAAGGAAGTCTGTGGTTCCAAAGAGTAACAGAGAGCGATGCTTTCTGAGAGGTATGAATCAATGCTCCTGAAATTGGCTGCAGAAAGATCTTCATCTGCCAGGATGGGGAATTACTGCTGCCCTGATCAGGGACCATGCTTTGAATTAGTGACTGTGATTTGCTTCCCATTCTCTCTTTGGTTGGCTAAGTGGAATTGATTATTATTGCGTTCCTTTTTTCTTAAAAATATTGTATATTAATTATACGAGAGAGTTGTCTTACATAGCTATATATTGTTGTTATAAAGTACTGCAAGAAAAAAGTGCATATGAATCTGACCTAGTGTAAAGTTGGTAATTAAAATATTACTCATAGCAAAATGCAGCAACTTCACATTGATTTTATTTTTTTACCTAATGGTGAGGTGGTGAGTATATTTCTGTTGTGACTAAGATGGTAGGAGGATGAAAATAATGAACTTGTACCTATATAGGAAGGGCGCTCTTGAGGTCTCGGTGTTCTTTGGTATTGGGTTGTGCAGCATCCATCTCTTCTGCTGCTGGCAGGACCCTCCTTGGACTCCTTGGGACCATGCACAGAAGCTGACCCTTGCTTATTAGCAATACTTGGCATAAAAAGTAGCAGTATTGTTCAGGTTGCTTGACAACTTCTTTTATTCCAGTAGAGGGAAGAGTGTTCATTGGGGATGCTAACAACATGAGGATGTAAGTCAAGAATTGACTGTCGATGACAACGTGTGGAATGATTTGGCTTAGAGGCACCAGAAATGAGGGAGCAGAGAACATCTCCGGGACACCTCTATTCACCTTACATTTTCACTCATTGCTTACTTTGCTTATTCTGTATGAGGCTTGCTTTTGTCCACTTCACCCCAAAGACTTCTAATATTTTAAATTTAAAAACTGGAATGAAAACCCTTAGGACATTCAGTATCATAGGAAAAAAATCATAAAAGTATTTATAAAAGGTCTAGATACATTTCAGAAAAAATACACATGGTCCATCAAATATTCACCTCCACAAGTAAGAATATCAAGTATGAAAAAGAGGTGGTTAAAAAGAAATGATTGCTAGGGAGTGCATACATAATCTCACATACTGTTTTTGATCATGGAAGACATTTTAACTGTTCTGAATGACATTAGCAACATTTATCAAGAATTTTAAAGATGTTTTTCCCCTCCTCTCCCCTCCCTTCTCCTCTCCTTCCTCCCTCCCTCCCTCCCTTCCTTTTTTTCTTATGTATCTGAGACAAGCATTGAATTTAGTATACATCTGAGTTTGACCTTAAACATCTGGTTCTCAGTTTCTGTGATACTGGGAATTGATCTGAGGGCCTTATTTAAAGCTCTACCAACTGAGCTTTATCTACAGCCCTAATTTTTACTGTTTTAGGTATACGAAACTTAACCTATGGATAGGTTAGAGGAGGGTTAAATGTAATTTTTAAAAGACATTTATTCTTTTAGAATATCAATACAGTGAATTTATATTGTTTTCACTCCTGATTACCAAAACCACTCCCTTTCCACTACAAGCCTTCTTCCTTACCTGTCTTCTCCTATTTTTGTATCTTTTTGAATGTATGGGCCATTGAATTTCATCTGGTTTGCCTTTGGTGACGTGTGCTTGAGTTCTTGGTAGAACATGGATAATATCAGTGGAAAAACCATTGAGGAAAAAAGCTTCCATTTCTCCCCAATGGCATTAACGCTCATTAGTCTCTCAGGGAGGTGTGGAACCTCTTGAGATCATCTTTCCCTTTCCTTGGTGAAATGTTGGCAGGACAATCCTGTGCAGGTCCTGGCAAAGTACACACAGCTGCAGTGAGCTCATGGGTCAGTAGCCCTGTCATGCCCCAAGATACTCTCTGACGGCATCCCTGCTCTTACATTGTTCCTTTTCTGTCTTCCTCTCTGTACCCTGAGCCATAAGATGGAGGATGTTTTAAATGTCCTGTTTAGGGCCAAGCAGTCTGAAGTCAGTTATTTTCTGGACTTTGGCCACTTGTGATTATCTATAATAAACACCTTCCATTGTGAAAAGATGCTTCCGAGTTGAGTGCAGAGTATGCCTCTAATCTCTGGGTATAATGATAAATGTTTAGAAGGCAATTTGTGATCAAATCCTTATAGCTAAGCCAGAGTAGTTTGTTCTCCCCATCCATGAGTTCTTGGCTTGGTTTGCAGTACCAAGGAATTGTGTTCCCTGT
Organism: Typhlomys cinereus; assembly: GCA_023101885.1. NCBI lineage: Eukaryota > Metazoa > Chordata > Mammalia > Rodentia > Platacanthomyidae > Typhlomys > Typhlomys cinereus. Next base: position 697,969 of record JALPQD010000335.1, read on the forward strand.
TGAAAAGCAGGCCTTATATCTAATCAAAAAGAAGTTGCTTACCCCATTAACATTTATGCCACTATTATACCAATGATTACTTCTTGCCAGGGTTGGTATTATAACTTGCAGTTTTCACAGCTGGTTGAGACTATTGATTGCTCCCCCTCTCCCCCCCAACTTGCATAGTATATCTGGTACTATGAAAGCTGGGCAACAAGGAAGAAACTTCCAGATCAGTTACAGCTTCTTTTCTCCATGTCCTGTGATCATTGTGCATAGTGTCTTCAGTAATGTAGTGTAGTGTCTTAGTTCTGTAGGGCAACCAAGAGCAATGCTGAAAGTCTGTATACTTTAGGGATCTTTGACAGCTCTTTGACTAATAATAACTTATTAGGAGGTATCACATACCTAGTACTGGAAATTTTGTTTTATTGTCTATGGCTTTTGGAAATTGAAGGGCATTTTCCTTCATACTTTACCTTTCTGTGTAATCCCCTGCGTAGGGTCTGTCTGTTTATACTCTTTTAAGAAAAAAGTACATTTCTTGATAAACTTATACTGAATGTTTTATCTGGTTGTACCTTACAACTTTAATGCCAACTGTTACCTCTTCCTGTACTCTATTCCCTCTGTCCTCTCTTAAATGTTGTTTTTTGACATAAAGTAGTTGACAACAACTTGTCATGATTGTTGACAACAGCATTGTTCAACAACAGGAAAAAGTCAAATTATTTCACTTTCATGTTATGGAATGAATAAAGTATAGCCAGTGTAAATTGTCCTATGTTTGCTGTAACGATTCCATGACATGAATAGCTGCCACAGAAGGTTGTTGTTAAACAAGTTATTACTATATATAAAGAGCTGGGGGACATACTATGATCCTTACTCTTTATTTCAGAGGATCATTTGACCATAGAACAAGATAACTAAAACTGATTCGGAGTACCTGAATGTGGAGAAGCTGTTGGAGACAGCTCTGTTATCTACTTGTGGTGGCCTTCTGGGGAAGAGTGAAGATCTGTCTTCCCTCCCTTTCCCCTCTTGTCTTCTCCTAATGTTCTACTGTGAACGTGGTGTAAAACAGGACAGAACAGATGAAGTAACAGACGTTCCTTAGTCTGGGACTCTGCCCATGTTTCTTTCTACCCTCACGTGGTTGAGTCTTAGGTGGAGATAAAATAGGACTTGAATGATGACCCTAGACAAGTAGATATATCCCTCTGTGAGTTTTGTGCAGATATTTAGACCATTACTTGGGTAACAATCCTAAGGGGCATGCTAGAGAATTAAACACTATTTCATCATCATTTGTTTTAGAAAGTATCTTTGCTTATATATGACTGCTAGGAATTTATAGTGCATTTGTGAAATAGAAATGTATCGTCTAATCCTTAAGATATCATTTTCTAAAAAAAATAGATAACCATTCCTTCTTCATAGGTAAGTTCAGAAACTAAGGCTACAGGAAAAGCAAAATAGTTAGAGCAGGATGTGTAGGTACTGAATGACATTGTTGGACTCAGATTTAGATTCCCAGGCTGTGATTTTTTTTCCACATTACTAAACAACATAGACTGAGAAATTATCCCAAAGACAGCATCATGGAAAGGGATGACATTGGAAGGAAGGAACCAGCCTCAGAGGGTGGTTCTGTGGTAGGAATGCTTGCCATTGATGAGTCTGGACAGACTGCCGAGAGAATAGAAACACAAGTCAAGTGGGTGGAGCAACTTAGCAAGAACCATACCATCATGTGTCTATTTGGGAGTCTGTAAATGGTTTGTATGCACAAGGACTGACTTTAAATTTGTGCTTGTTTACTGGGCAAAGTATGAATATTTTGGCTAGTAATCATAGGTTCTAATAGCATGGATTAATAATGTCATACATACAAAACCCAGTTTAGTGATTTTCTTGCTATATATGTGGGGTAATTATAAGAAGCACCACATATACTTGGTTGAATATATATTGAACCACCATATTTACTTGAATAAAATAGACAATGTAATATTTAATTATTGTAATTTCTCTTCAGAGAAAACATTGATGTAGAATTTTCTGGGAGTAGAGATGTCTAGATGTTCTTTAGCACATTCTTTCATTTAACCAAGAGATATAGTTCGCAATTAATATAAGGTTGGTATATAAGCATTTCTCTTATAGTTTGAACTTTTCCACAGTTAGGAGGGAATTGGAATTTATAGGTTGGATTTGGCTTCATACCTTTCATTTTTAATCCCCTCTCTAAACTCTATTTATTTCTTTCTTTCTCTATCTATCTATCTATCTATCTATCTATCTATCTATCTATCTATCTATCTATCTATCTATCTGTTTGTTTAGAGAGTATCAGAGGGCACTGTGTGTCTCTGTGGAAATCAAGGGTGACTTTGGGAATCATCTTGGATTGCTTCTACCTCCTTTTTGCTTTGTTCTGGGGTTTCCAATCTTGGCCTTCCAGAGTCAAAAGTGCAGGCTGTTGCCATTTCCACCTGATGTTTCTGCGTGGAATCTGGAATCCCAACTCGGTCCTTCTGCTTGCCAGGCAAAGGCTTAACTCCTGAGCCATCTTTCTAGATCTCGCAACTCCTTTGAAGTAATGGGGATTTATATTCATGTAAAGAGTAACATGCCAGTGAGGTTAAGGACTGGCATGTCCACGCCGCAGAGCTGCATAGTTCTGGATGTCGTTCTGAGCTGTATATCCCATCTCCACATTTGCTTACATCTCAGATGCACTGTTACTTTGATGGTGATGATGCTGACGGTGTGCCAACAGCTGCAGATACCACTGCTGTGTGTTAGGCCCGTGGCAGTGTGGGACAGCACGGTGTCCAGTCTAATAGACTCAGTGCGAAGACTTCAGTGAAAACTGAAGAGCTTATCTTTCCAACTTACACACCATCTACTTTAAGAGAGAACTGTTGCCAACCTTAAAGGTTTAAAAATTTGTCATGAAATACCGAGAATCTTTTCACTTAATTCATGAAACAGTCCTTTTGTAGTTCTTGAGTTTAAATTATTTCCTGGGCATCTGTGTTAGGGTAAGAATGTTTCTTGTGTTTCTAAATTACACTGAGTATTATCTGGGAAATAATCACTTTCTTCATTGTCAGATGCTTCTATCTTCTGTCTGAAATGTTCTTGCTCACGTTTCAGAATTCAGCTGTCACTCTTTGGCTGAAACCTTTCCTGCCATCTCTCCCCGCAATTGCCCCTCCAGTTCTGTGCTCTCCTTTGGGTTGTGTGTACTTTGGGTTTAACATGGGCACCTTCTCAGTATTTGTTTACCTGTCACACTATCCTGGAGAATTTGAATCCCTCGAGGATGAATTCACCTTGCTGTTGTGAATACTGAACATGGCTTCTGGTGTGTGGTGATGCTTGGTGATCTTGTTCTGCGGCTTTTCCACCTTGGACAAGCGGGCTGGCTTGCAGCGATCATGTTCTCCTTGGGAATGAGTGTGACTTTCTTGGCCTGGCTCATTGTCATTCTTTGAGGTTCGTTCTTTGATTTCCTTGTTTGCCACTTCCCTCCCTCCCTCCCTCCCTCCCTCCTTCCCTCCCTCCTTCCCTCCTTCCCTCCCTCCCTCCTTCCCTCCCTCCCTCTCCCTCCCTTCCTCTTTCCCTTTCTCTCTCCCTCCCTTCCCCTTCCCTCCCTCCCTCCCCCCACCTCCCTCTCTCCCCTATTCTCCCTTCCTCCCCGTCCTCCCTCCCCCCTTCCTCCCTCCCCCTCCTCCCCCTCCCCCTCCCTCCCTCCCTCCCCTGTCCTTTTTCCCTCCCTCCCCCTCCCTCCCTCCTCTACTTTCCCTCCCTCCCTGTCCTCTTTCCTCCCTCCCTCCCTCCTTTCCTCCCTCCCTTTCCCCTACCTCCTTCCCTCCCCCATCCTCCCTTCCCCTCCCTCTCCCTCCCTCCCTTTCCTATTTTCCTTCCCTCCCTCCCCCATCCTCCCTCCCTCCCCCATCCTCCCTCCCCCTCCCTCTCTTCCCTCCTTCCCTCTCTCCCTCCCTCCCTCTCTTTCTCCCTCTTTTTCTTCACATGCATATGCGTGTGTGTATATACAAGAGGCACTTGAGTGTATTCTGCATGTGGGTGGGTTAAGTGTGTGTGTGTGAGCTTATGTACAAGAGGGCACTTGAGCATGTGTGTCTGTGGACACCCAAGGGTGACATCGGGATCATCCTGGTTTGTTCCGCCTCTTTATTGCTTAGTTCTGGGATTTCACAGACTCTTCCAGGGCCAGATTTGTGGGCTGATACCATATCCGTAGCCATGCTTTTGAGACAAAGATTTTTATTCGAGCCAGCTCCCTATCCCTGCTCTGGCATTGCTGTGTTTGCTTTTTTTTTTTTTTTAAGTGGCAGGGGTGATAGAGACATTGGGTATATAGACACATGGTTCAAGTTCCAAAAATGTCATCTGACATTTGCAATGTGCAAGAGTCGTCGTGCCTCCAGACGTGGTAGCCAGGGAAAGGAGTTGAGGATCAAGTTGGATAACATCCACCATCTTGCATAGACTAGGAATTAACATGTGGATTCCCTGACCTTACACATTTTGTTATTCTTCTCATTTCCTCCTGGTGACTACAGCTTTGCTTTGTTTTATTTGTCACCTTGGTTTATGACTGTCATATAAAAACAATTTTTTTAATTCAGGAATGATCAAAATAAAAAACTCAAAAGTGATTCTTAAATAATTTACTGAGCAATCTAATCTAGTGTTCTGCTACCAGAGTCAAGATATTCATTGGCTTTATAAAAATTTTTTTGTAGTCTTCATCTTCATATAACTAAAAGTTCAGCACAGGAAATAGAAGACGAAAAATAAATTACAGCAATGATTTGTAAAATGCAGAACTAGAAACGAAATGCTGTTGAGACGAACTTTGCTTGGAGGAGACTTAGAAGATGTTATTGGGCAGGTGATTTATGAGCTGTTTCTTGAATAAGTAGCTGTTCTCTAGGATAAACGGGCAGGAGTGAAATATCCTTGTGCAGATTCAGTAGCTTGTACAATAGCCTTGAATGACTTTTCCTGATATCTCCTTTAACCCAACTGTCTTGTAGAAAATGACAACTTTTTTTTTGAAAAATTTGTATTTTATTAATCCAGTACTATTTGTTGATCTTACTTAATTTTTATTTACTTTTTGCTTTAGTGTTGTGAGGTCTTAAAATTTCTCATGGCTCAAATCATAGCCTTACTGAATGGCTTTATTTAGGCTAATTTGTGTTCATCAAAACCGGTTCAAACCAACAGGACACTTTTATGTACATAAGTAAGTGATTTGCTAGAAGACACTGGTTTACATGATGAAGATTAAGAAGTTCCAATATGCATAGTTTGGTGAGCTTGAAAATTGACACCGGCTAATGGTACAGTTCTTGTTTGAAACCCGAGTTCAACAAACTAGCGTAAATTCTAGCTTCTAAGTTGGTGGACACAAGACCCTAGGAGAGTGTCCTGCAGAGCAGTTATTCATGTTCTGGCTCAGTTAGTCAAGAATAGTTGGCTCTTGAAACTGTCTGGCCTTTTGGTATGTTGAGGCTCTACAGTAAGTTGGGGAGAAGGTTTATTCAAGGATAGTCTGTAACTCTACAGACAACCAAACCTTCAGGTAGCCTGTGGTGGAGTCTAGTTGGCATGGAATTAATCATCATAGGAGAGTTATACTTCGCAGCAGCTCTCCTTACTTTTCTTTTCCCAGAGCTGTTGAACGATACGTTTAGGCGTTATACACTTGTGCACTTAATAAACATTCCCAAAATACCAGATTAATGAAGTTAGGAAACAGTCTATAAATACTGGATAAGTAAAATTAAAAAATAGGATAACACACTGGCTAGAGATAAGGAAAAGTGTGATTTCAAGTGTGTCAGTCCTGTGAAGGGTAAGATGGATAGATAAAACATGACCTGACTTTTTCCTCCTCAACCTGGCAACCACGTTCTATTTTCTGTCTCATTGAATTTGACTAGATAGCTCATAGAATTAGAGTCATACATTATTTGTCCTTTCATGTCTAGCTTATTTCCTTTGGCATAATGACTTTAGTGAGTAGACTTTTTCATCTAAATCTCTACTAGCAATACAGATGAGATACTCCAAGTCTGTTTTTATACATAGTATAGTTGTAGTAAATAGGATTCTTTGGGAGAAGTATCAGTGTGCTGGTAAGTCCAGAAATACAATATTCAGTAAAAGAAAGTAGTCTTTATCAAACTCAGGTTCTTTCCTTCTGTTTCTTAAATATTGTGAAACAGATACATGGGCGATAGTGGTATTTCTTCAAAAATTATTTTTTCTCTCCCGCTCATTTTGTTCGCCAAGCATAGGTGCTTTTGTCTTATCTTGGAACTTCTCTATGCATCTCCATATCAACCCCAGTCCCACATCCTATTTCTCTGTTTCTTTATATTACGTAGCTTAAAATAGTTAGACTGGCAAGGCAGTCTCAGAGGGTGTGGTGGTGAGGACCCAGCAAGACAAGCTAGAGGTCTCCTGAGCAGGCACAGGAGGAAGAAAGACCAGGGATGTTTACATGTTAATTATTTTTGTCTTATCATTTAAAAAACTTTAAAAAGGACAGTGGTTAAGTTTTTACATGCAGTATTTTAATTCTTCATTGAAAAGTTTATCCATTGTTCATCTAAAGTTAAACACCCATAATTCCTTTTGCACTTGGGGGACTATTAATGTGCTGACATTGAACATTCTGTGTTGCAGTCACTCCTCTTTTACTGTGAGACAGCATTCAGACTCAAGTGACTCAGGGGAGAAAGAAGTATTTATTTTGCTTGTGGTCCCGGAAGGATAGGGTAGGCTTATGGTGGGAATCACACAGCAGAAGCATGGCTGGAGGCAGGAGCAGGAGGCTGGTTAAGGTCACTGCAGCCTTCATGAAGCAGAATGAGAGGAAGCAAAGCTGAGGCTACCAAGACCCTCCCCTTGTGACTTGCCTTCCTTCAGCAAGGCTCCACCTCTTAAGAGTCACAACCTTCTGAACATTAACACCAGCTAAGGATTCAAACATGAGCCTGTCAGGGCCCCTCTGATTCTCTTTCCACCATATGGGTTTCTGGGATTGACTTCAGGTTGTCATCTTTGCGAGCAAGCAAAACCCGTGGAACTGTCTCACCAGCCCTCAGAGACTTGTCTTTGTAAAATGTGAACAATAAAATGTTAGCATTTCAGATGTATTGCCTTTTGGATTATTTTGCCACAAATACAATATGCTTATTAATATTAATTTTACCTAATTTTATTTGTAAAAATCATGTTCATCCCATTTTATTTTAGACAACATTGGTCTGTAACTCATTTCATTCCTAAGCCTTGTACTGGAAGTTTTGGGAGACAAGCCTCTATCTTGTATAACTTTATGGGTGATCAGAAAGTCACTTACTTTCTCTTTGAGACCAAAACCAATTTATTCTTGAAATTAGAGGATGCTTATCAGTAAGAGATGGATGGCATATTCAGATTGTTAAGTTTTTGTAGGAGGAAGAGATCCCGGTGGGGTGCGCAGCAAGCACAGACAGTGTTTTGAAAGCAGGGTGGGATGCTTTGTGTGGTATTATACCCGAAGTGTATAGAGTTGGGGCTCCTGGTTTTTGGGGTCCTTGTTCTGTACTACATGTGAGAGTAGCAACATGGCCCTCCCTGCATGTCAGTGGAAAACCAATGAGGGGCAGGCAGAAGGAGAAAGTATTTTTAGTTGGGTCTCCTAAAACGTGAGTTCTCTACAATGTAAGTTTATTAAAATAGAATTCCTGATTTGCTCAAACCTGGAGGAGAAATCAAGCCAGCCTGACACAAGTCAGGCCTTCTATTAAAATCACATGAGAGCATTTTTCCTTAGTTGCATAGTGAGATCACTGTGTTTTCCACTGCTCTTTTCTGGAAGGAAATCTGGTACCCTCACCCATTTTAGCGACGGTTACTTCCTTCACATTATGGTTCTGCGCTTTGTAAGATTGACTGTATATACAGGAAAAATAGGTTGAAAATCAGGTCAAATGATGCATGTAGTGATACACCAATGAATTATGAAGTATGTACTTACTTGTCCTTGTTTTGGGGAGCTGAGATGTAATGACTCATTTTTATCCAATGTCTTTCCACATCTTAAACTCCTTTGGAGTACAGGCTTCTGTGGATAAAATACTCTGAAGTGTGATTCTTGTATTTTTCTTTTCCTTCTCTGTGTCTGTCTCTCTCTTTCTCTGTCTCCGTCTCTTTCTCTCTGTCTCTCTCTCTCTCTCTCTGGGTGTGGGTGTATAGGTGTGTGTAGGCGTGTGTAGAAGAGGGCACTGTGTGTGCTTGTAGAGGCCCAAGGGTGACATTGGAAATCATCTTGGGTTGTTACCTCCTTACTGCCTTGCTCTGGGATTTCCCAGGCTCCTCCTTGCAGGGCCAGAAATGCAAGCCACCATCATTTCTGCTAGACATCTTTATGTGGAATCTGGGGTCTGAACTCCGGTCCTTTTGTTTGCAAGGCAAGGCTTTAACCACTGAGCTGTCTCTCCGCCCATCTTGTGTCTTCCCAGGTGTTGGTGCTGGTTTCATGGCTGCTATTGAAGCCATCCCAGGCAGACAGCAAGTTCACTTGGGTGGGCTTTAGAGCGGTGCCCTTTGAAACTTGGACCATACTTCGTTTGGATTGAATCCGGGCCTCAGTTCTCCACGGGCCTGACTGACTACCTGACCATTGTCTAGCCAGCATGCTGATTGGCCACAACTGTTCCCATTTGTCATCCAGGCCACAGGGGTCAGAACTCTTGCCCTTGCAGAGTGACACATTCACTTATTGGCGATCCATTGAGCAGCTGTGAAAACTTTTCTCCATGAAAGTGCTCATGAATGCACATGCAGGGATTATGTTGAACAAATGATTTTAGTTGGATGTGCTGAATTTTTTTATTAAAAAGAAAAAAGAGTGTATCCTGGAAATAATGTTTAACCTGATTACTGATGTGTTCTGTGAAAGATAAACTAATATATTTTAGTTCCTGCATGCCAAACTATTATTCACAATCACAGCGGAACTCAGTTATATTGAAAAATTATGTTGCTCAACTCTGAAATAAATTGAAGATGGCCTGGTTAGAAAATAGGGAATGTGGACGTTTACAGCGGAGATCTTGACTCTAAAGAGGAGGATGGTACTTTGCATCATGTGATAATGAATTCTAGATTTAGGACCTTAATGTCTTTGCAGGTACTGAAGCTGCAGTAGTGAGAGGTAGTTGGTGGGGTACAGTTTGATAATTCTAGTCATTGCCCTTGTGGTGTGTTATTGTTAAGGAGGGACTATTGTAGCTTATTTTCAGAAAAATATGTCAGAAATCTTAAGAAAGCTTTTTTGTATTATTATCAGCACATGGTCACAGTGTTTAGCATATACTGATAGGTTATGGAGTTATGTATTTTTCCAGTTTTGGTTTAGTTAATACAGGATAGATTACTGTTTTTAATTTATAGATTATCTAGTTCTTTTGTTCCTAGTGAATTTTCTGTGTCCCTCACTGTACCTCTCTCACTTCAGTACCAGTCAGTTGAGTCTGAATAATGTATATTCATTGTTAGTCCTTCTCCAGTTTTATTCATTTTAACCCCCAAATATTTATTAGTTATTGAATATGAACTAATATGGGATAGATAGGTATGATCACATGAAGTTCGCTGCCTAGAGTTCACAGTGCTGGAAGATTGACATATAGATGTTGAAACATTCAAATTCTAACACAGAAATAGATTCAAGCAGGCCTGTCCAGCCTTTTTATCTTAGAGTGTGTCTTTGTGATCTGTGAAGTTCAGCTTTCAGAGTGCTGCATTCAAGTTACCAAAAAAAAAAAAAAAAAGTTTTAAGCAAGGTTATGCATTTGTGTTGGACTGTGTTCACAGCTATCTTGGGCACGTGTGTCCGGTTCTGGGGGCCACGGGGTTGGATGCCCCTGATAGAGCCCTCATGGGGAAGGGTCTGCAGACGTTAAGGGAAGTCTTCCTGGGGGCGTGAGGCCTGCTGAGTAAGTGTTAGAAGTTTGCTGGCTCTCTGTGAAGCTATTCCGTCGGATGTGCCTTTTGAGTGTAAAATACACGCTTGCATGTGAAGATTGGATATAAAAATGTAAGACATTATCAAAAGATTTTAAATATTGGTGATATAGTGAAACCATATTTTAGCTATTTGTATTATTAAGTTTAAATTTAAATTAACTTAGTTTGTTTACTTTCATCTTACTATGGCTACTAGAAACTTTGAAATTATATGGTGGGTTGTATCTGTGGTTTATATTATATTTATATCAAGCAGCATTTGTTTAGAGGGGATGTTTTTGAAGTTCTTAAAATTTCTAGGAACCATGGGGCTGGAGAGGTGGCTCAGGGTTTAAGCCTCTGCCTTGCAGGAGGAAGGTCCTGAGTTTGGATCCTACACCCCAGGTATAGACGCCGGCCGGAAGTGGGGGCGGCCTGCATTTCTGGTCCTGGTAGGGCGGAGCCTGTGAATCCCGGGGTAGAGTAAACAAGGAGGAGGTGGAGGCGGTCCATGGTGGTTCCCGAATTTGTCCGTGGTTCTGCACACACACACACACATACACACGTGCACACATGCATACATGCACAATTGAATAAATAATAAAATAATAATAAAAGAATAATAATAATAAAAATAAGAAAATCTGTTAAACAAAATTTCTAGGAACTGTTCAAAGTATTAAAAGAAATTGATATTTTAGCATGTTCTCTTTCTCTACATATTTACAAATGTAAATGTACATGCAGTGCTATCTTTGTATTGTTCAAGCCATTCATACTTTGGGCTTCCTTGCTGAGTGTCAGCAAACCTCATCCTAACTAATGGCATTGACTTAATAGCACAATTTAAAAACCACATGTCATTGGGGAAAAACTTGTTCTTCTTGCTCTGGTAAAAACCGCCTAAATAATTCATGGAAATCAATATAGCAACAAATTAAAATGTATTTTATTGTCAGTAGATACCACAGTGGGCAAATTGTGAACGCTGCTTCAGAGCTGATGAAAAAGAGTCAATAGAATAAGATGTGGGAGTTTCTTTCAGAACTGGTTAAAAGTACTGTTACTTCCAACATTTTGTTTACTGTTTGCCTAAATGTGTTTCTGGATGAAATAAAAAAATGGCTTTTTTGAGCTGCTGCATTAAAAAAAAATCGATATGTGAACATTCACTTTCTTAACAATTCATGTGTTTGCTATTACCAAAAGCCCAAAGTCAAGAAGCAACTTTACATCTGGGAAGCAGGGCATGCATTTGTGAAAGTTTACCTGATTCGTCAGTCTCTTCCCCTGTGTGTTAGATTACCTCACATCTACCTTATTGCTGCTGTGGATATTAGTTACCAGGGACACCATATTTGAAAAAGGCCTCTGAACTGAATAGAAGACTTCTGGAACATAACATTTCATTTCAGACATAGAGACCTAAGCACAGAGGGGCGGCTTATTTATAGTCTGTTGTAGGCATGGTGTTGCTGACCACTTGTCTTCTGGGATCATGATTGCTGTGGCCATGTTGTTCTTAAGTGTCATTTAATGGCCCCGTCTTGTCCCTGTCTTCCAGCGCTTGCATTCTTTCCACACCCTCTTCACAGTGAGGTCCCCTCCCCACCTTGGTATGCAGACCTCCTTAGACATGCCTAATACTGTGTTCAGTTTCTCTTCCACTGCAGATATAAATACGCAATCAAAGCAATGTTATGGAAACAAGGGTTTATTTCTTTCTTCATTAACATGTCAGGGGAGTTCCTACCAACGTCAGTCAAGGAAACATCATATCCATATCATATCCACATCACACCCATGTCACACCCACGTCACACCCACATCATAGCCACATCATATCCACACAGGATCTGAGAGAGGAGCATACTTTCTTGCTTGCTAGTATGTCTGTCACTTGCTAGTGTGCATGCCTGTTTCCCACCAGCTCACCCTCTATTTTGTCTCTGCGCAGGGCATGGTCCCATCCTTCATAGTCTTGTCTTCCCATATCAATTAGATTGCCTCCTGTAGGAGATATCTCCTGTAGGCATGCTCAGCTCAGAGTTTGCTTTACGGATTCTTCACAGATGTGCCCAAAGGCTCATCTCTTAATGATCAAGTTGATGAAATTGTGTCTAACGGGCACAGACTCCTAGCCCATTTGCACTTCATTTTTTAAAAAAATAGATCTAACTTTGAACTGTTTCATCCTTCTCCATGCTTGTACTTCTTTTTTCTCGCTCTTGCTTTATTCTTGTGTGCCATTCATTATCTGTGAACCCAAAGGAATTATTCACTGGTATCACTTTAAGTGGTCTTGATTTTTTTACTTCAGCATAGCTACAACTTTTTTATAGTTTTTAATTTTATTTGTGAAATTTTTTAATAGCTCACTGAGTACTATTGAGTGCTGCCTACCTGTGCACGGGTGTGAAGCCACCGGCAGCATCCACAGACTACCAGTGACCACACCCAGCTGAGTAGTGATCCTCCCTTCTCCAGCAGCCATCCACTGCCACTGGCTCCTCCGCTAGGGGAGGGCCTCGTCAGCCCCACCCCATCCATCCATCTTCCTCCTTCCCTCCCTCCCTACCTCCCTTCCTTCTATCATCCATCCATAACTACATCTTTTTAGTATCTATTTAAGTGTTATAGAAATGACAATATTTAGTTTCCTTTTGTAATAACAATGGTATTTTTCATGTATTCAATTTCAGATAGCTCTGAATTTGCTCGTGTTCTATAGATGAGGAAACTTGTTAAAAGAAGAGGAAGAAATTGTTTCTTAGGATTTCATAGCAATAACATGTTTAGATTTCAAACTGAGGGTGCATTTGCTATGCTTATTGCTCTTAAATTGAAAAAAATTATAAAGAATTCTTAAGGTTTGATTTGCTGCTAACTACAGTCTTTATTGAAGGTAAGGTACAGAAATAGATTTGTGGTAACTTCAGTGTCTACCTGTGGCAAGCAATCAGTACACTTTGGAGGTTTAAATGAATTGAAGTTTTGAGTCCTTAAGCTCACCAAAATCTCCTCTTGTCGTAGCTCATAAGCACTGTGTTGCATAACTTGATGTATCTGCTAGATGTCATAGTGTGCCCTGCTTTTCTTTCTAGTGGCATTTTGTTGTTTGTCATAGGTCCTTATGCTGCAGTTACATTGTAGCAGACTGCTGCCCTTATTTCTAGGAGTTGACAGTATTCATATCTCCTCGGGGCTGCACCTGCTCCTTCGTTCCATTCAAGCAGTATTTTATTGATCACTCAGGCACTCTACAAATAGTTTGTTTCTGTTTCTGTACTGTTGAGAGCAATTTTGGTGCCCCAAAGAAAACTAATGCCTGCATACGAGAAAGGACTTCTGTGTAGGCAAGTGTGACCCACCCTGAGAAGAGTTTACAAGTATCCATTTGGCCAGCTGTACTTTAAATGCACCAAGTTAGGAGAAGGCAAGGTGGTTAGGAAAGAGCAGGGCAGTAGGTATCTCAGGGCAGAGTTCTCAGTGGACAGAACCACTGGATCAGGTTAGAACTGGAGAAGCATTAGGTCTCAGAGGCTGAAGTTGTGGATCAGGAAAGTGCTGGTAGTGCTCCACAGCTGTGCTCTGATGTAGTGTTAAACTGGACAGTTTTTTTTTTTTTCCTTTGAATTTTGTTCATGCTCATGTCTCATATTAACATTGTAGAACTTACAGTAGTAACATTCTTAGGTGGTCTTAGACCGTGAAAAGCTTCCAAAGACCTGATGGAGATAAGCAGCTGATTAACTTGAATACATTGTTATTTCCAGATACTTAATAGGAATAGGTATGATATGCCCTAACCCGAGGACAAAGGAAAGACAGTCTTTAAGAACATCAAGTTCCAGTGAGACTGATACTAAATTAAAAAAAAATGAATGTTACTAGGGCTCTGTGGAATAACTAGTGTGAATTGGGCTTCTGGTCCTGCCAGTTCTTTGCTTGTGACCTTGAGTGACAGTGCATTCCAGTTGCCACAGTACCACAGAGGGGTGTGATTAGCTCCTTAGGAGAAGGTTCTGGAAAGATTTGAGAATGAAGGATTCTCCTGAAGTAGGCTGGCAGCTCCAGGTGGAGTTTGCTGAGTAGACTGGGTGGAGCTGGGACATTCCAGATAAGGACACTGGAATCAGCAGTGTGTATTCAAATGCAGATTGATCATCCATGTTTGAATGTTGAAATATATAAGTGCCCTTTTGAGCACAAACTTTTTTTGATTAGAGATGTTCAACCAGCAAGCCTGCAAATACCCCCCTCCATTCAAACCTTTCCAGAATCTGCATCACTTCTGGTCCCAAGTATATTGATAAGAAATGTTGAAGTGGCACCTTCTTTCCTAAGTGTTTTTCTCTTTTAGCAAATCTCAGTTTATTCCTCAGGCTTGAGCCTAAGTGTTTCTCTGTTGTAGATTCTTCTCTAACTCAGAGGGTTTTTATTTATTTATTTTTGAGGTAGTTAAGTATTTTCATTTTTGTGTTCCATTAATAATTTGTAAGTACATCAATCTCTCAACAAAGTCAGGGTTGAACAGTGCTGAAATGAAGCAAGGTTGCTCAGACAGCAAGATCATGGTCTCCCAGGCTAGATCTTTCGGGAATAAAGTTCTGAAACATACCTAATTCTAACAACAGTCATCTCCTGTTGCTGTTTTCTCCAAATATATTACAAGCATTATCATGTTTGTAAGTTTTTGTTAATGTTATCAGGTTGGTGGCCATTTTTTTTCATTAGAAATGTTGGTGAGAAACATTAGCATATTAAATGCATATGCCAATGATAGGTTATGTTAATTTCAGAAATTGCAAGTCTGAGTAAATTTTTTTTAGAAAAGGAAATATGTTATTTTCAATGTGGGCATTTCTAGTTCTAATTTGCATAAAATGAAGTATGTTGAATTTTGATTTAGGACTGTGGGTTGTCTTGCTGTGGGGAGACTTTTCAAGACAGTGACATGAACTGAAGAGTATAGTCATTCATGAAAATTGACATCACTGGGGAGAACGTCTCCCTTAACCCCTGCGAGTGTCTCTGCATTTCTTTCCTGATCAGGACTGCTGTCAGAAAACTGTTTTGTGTTGAAGTTTCTACCCTGTACCCTTCTAGCGTCATCTCACACTTCCTTCTTTTAGGTCTATCACTGTGAACTGACGTACTTTTTCTGTATTTAGGTTTGTGAATTAATGTGTAAACACTGTTTTGAGCCACATCACTTTTCTTTTCTGGTTTTCTATAAATAGCTTGACTGTGTGACTAATATGAATTCAAGTCTGGGCTGTGTCTGTTTGCTTTGTGACCTTCAGCCAAGTGCTACATCTCTCATTATTTCTCTTTCTTTTGTGTTTTATGTTTATGTTTCTTTTATATTTATTTGAGTGATACATCTTTCATGTATTTGAAACAGGAAAGAAGTAGGTTTCTCTTACATTGCCCTCTGAAGCGAACCTGTGTATGGTAGGTTATTATTAATAATTTTTATTCAAAATATTTTTAGCACAGAGTTGTTTAAAATATGGCTCACAATGCAGATTGATTGCTGACAAAACATCTGTTGGTCTAAGGGGAGACAAGGAGATTGTAACAGTAAAAGTCAACTATGTGACTAAGCATTGTTTATCCCCCCCTAAAAAAAGACTTTGAGGATGAAGGGAATAAATAGTGTGCTAATTCATAATTTCACTTCAGTTTTCTCACTAACTCTGAATAGCTGGAATAAAGAGTATTTTAGGATGACATTTAACCAAATCTAAGGATTACTTTTTTTAATTTGTAATATTAGAAAGACTTGCTATTGTTAGTGGAAAGATTATTGCTTTGAACATGTATTTTAACTTTTTACTAACTGGTCAGATAAGCCACTGGAGTATTCAAAACCTTATTTTGTCCACCTGAAAATTGGTCCTTGTAGGCCTTTAGCATGCTCATAGACTGTAATTTTTAGTTTCTTTTTCTTTTTTCTTTTTGAGTAGAACATAAAGTAGAAGATAGGAAGGCAAGATACCCTGGAGAAGGAATATACTTTAAGAAACTTGTTACTGCTGCTTGGATGATTATGTGCCTGCCAGTCATCTGCCAAGAGGTTAATACTGGAGGATATAAGGCTTGAGTGGATGGTGTGTCCTCACGTGCTTATTTAGTGCACTTTCTCTTGAGATAACGGAACAGTCAAGGCTGCGTACTATATGAAGCTAGAGGTTTATTTTGACTCATGGTTGTAGAAGTGGAAAGTTCATAGTCAGGTGGCTTCTGATGAGGGCCCCATGGTGCTTCTACGAATGGTGCAAGACAGAGAGTCAGGTGGGTGTTTGTGACATGGATGGAACCGAGGGGAGACAGACAGCCTATTGGTGAGGACTCAAGTTCTGGGAGCCTGAAATTTCATGCAGAAAGTTTCCACCTCCTTGGTTCTGCTTCCTGGAAGAATCAAGAGTGTAGTTTGTAGAAGTGTACAAATGTGTGTGTGTGTGTGTGTGTGTGTGTGTGTGTGTGTGTGTGTGTAAGAATATTAATGTAACAACAGTGTGCTAGAGAAAGTACTTGGAATAGGAGACTGGGTGTTCCGTAGATGGACAAGCAAGCCTTCTGTAAAGATCCAGG
This sequence comes from Typhlomys cinereus, assembly GCA_023101885.1. Lineage (NCBI taxonomy): Eukaryota > Metazoa > Chordata > Mammalia > Rodentia > Platacanthomyidae > Typhlomys > Typhlomys cinereus. Next base: position 714,598 of record JALPQD010000335.1, read on the forward strand.
TGCTGTGGGTTTTGAGAACAACCACTCATCCTGCAATTGTGGAGGAAAGGCAGTTGTATAAACAAAAACACATCGTTCTGGTACCAATTTTCTGGCATCAGTTACATATCCTAGACTTTCAGTTCAGAACCAATTCTAACTGGAGTTAAAGCAAACAAAAACGTTAAGGAAAAATCTTCAATTCCAACACTAGTTGCTTGGAATTTGTGTCAGTCCCACCAGTTGAGGAACTTGCACATGTTCCCTGATGACTTCTCATTCATGGTTATCACAGTACCAGGCTTTGTAATTGCTGGGATTGCTCACAGAATTCATAAAGTGCTGTGCTTAGACTTACAGTTTTATTACCACAGATCCAAGCCCAGGGCTGCGACATGGAAGAGCTGCAGAAGGCGCAGTACTGGGCATGCATGCCCTCTCTGGACATGCTGTATTTCCAGCATGTCAGTGTATTTACCTCCTTGCTCAAGAATCTTTATCGAGGCTTCTTTATGCAAACCCGATTTTTGAGCTGTCTAATGGAAATCAAGCTGCACTGGTCTGCATGGTCTTTATCTCCTGATCTTTTCCACGTGGTCAGTCCTTTCCTTGACACTGTCGGGCTCACCCTGAATCAGGATGTCAGTGTAAACTAGGAGGACAAGGGTCTTCTTATGAGTAATGAACCACACGAACAGCTGTCACTGGGGAAATTCCAAGCATTTGGAAACTCTGTGCCAGGAGCTGGATGCGAAGAACAAATACATCTTTATAATCACTTGTAGGGATTATGGCCATTGTGTGTGGCTGTGTTTCAGTATAACCTTTTTTACAAGGAGGTATCAAGCTGGAATTGGTTCTTCTGTTGTGATTTGCAGGCTCCTATTCTGGAAAAGTGGGAAATGTTCTCACAGGTTACATTCAAGCTATATCAATTTCTCTTAAACATTTTGGTGATGTCTTAACTGTACACAATAATAGATTCTATTGTGACTTTGTGTGTGTGTGTGTGTGTGTGTGTGTGTGTGTGTGTGTATTTTTTCAGTCATTTTCACCATTGCCTTCTCTGGTCCCTCTCTTACTTGTGCTATCACGCCGTTCCCTGATAGCCCTCTCTATTTCATGCTTTCTTTTAATGATTCAGTGTGTTTCATTACGGTTGTGTATAGGAGCATGGGCACCTCACTAGTGGCTGCACCGCTGAACAATATGTATCTCCTGCCCATCAACCATTTACTGCAGCACACACACATGCACACACACACACACACACACACACGCACACAAACCCTCAGGAAGGCTTGGGGCCTATGAGCCCCCTGCCATGACAAGATGTTGACAGATGCCATCAGTCTTGTGAGATGTGCAGGTAAACAAAGCTACTGGGAGTGCATGGGTGAGCGCCGTGTTACACCCAGCGGTCAGTGCTCCACAAACTCTTCTTCTTTCCCCAATATTCTTTCTGTGATGTTTCCCGAGCCTTGGAGGGGCGATAATGATGTTCTATTTATGACTAATCATTCGGCAGTGATTTCTTCTTATTACTTTTGATCAATCCTGATCACTGCTGTCCACTGCAAAAGAAATTTCTGTGACCAAAGCTGACAGTAGCACTCACTGGCATAGCACGATCATGTAGAAGGCAGGTTGAGAGGCACATAGTGTCCAGTTAGTATAACCACAGCAGTAGCTTCTTCACTAGGGGCTGTGACCATGGGGTTCTGGTGAGGTTTAAGGTATCAGATGTGAAATGTCTCCTGTGAGCTGGACATCAGATCTATTCAGAGAGCGCTTGGTAGACCCCATGGCAGATAGACCCCTATTGCATATCCTGTCAGATTGTTGCACATAGGTTCCCCTACTGAGTAAGACTTTTAAAAATGGTACATCACAATGCCAATGCCATATTTTAGGGAAATTGTTTCGATTTAGTGGCCCTACCTATAGAAAAAGTATTTTAAAGATTTTCCTATAGTCAACCAAATGACTATAGGAAATTATTAACACATGGGCCCTAATTAGTAATGTGTTTCAATATCAACTAATTAATTTGTTTTTGTGCCCCTGGTTCTCAGCTTTAAAAATTACATACCGAATCATACTTGGTTCGTGCCATTCTGATCAGCTGTGATTTTGGTCACTTCCTTTGTTAGTGCTTTTGTTGATTGTCCTCAGAATACTGCTTACCTTATGGGACTTCTGAGTCCTGCTTGTGTTCTTAGAGCTTGGAAGTTTGTACATGTGGCGGGGGAGGGGCGGGCGTGGGTCCTCCATGTTGACCTTTGTCCAATGATCCTCAGTATCACAGGGGCTGTGCTGCTGGCTCAGAGCATGGCCACTTAGTCTTTTGATCTCATCTTTTCTTCCTTTTTCTCTCTGTATTTTTTTTTTTTTTTTTTTTTGCCTAGAGCAGAAGTGGCGTCTTATTCTTTGCCTCAAAACTTCCCAGTGGAATTATGCTCCTGGTGCTAGCAGTGTGTCACCTTGTCATGTTCATTCTGCATCTTAATATACAAGAGATTTCCAGTAGGCAGAAAGACAAACATGAGAAGGCTGCAAACCGGTGCAGCACCGTAGTGGGCTGGACCTGACTGTGTTACCAGGAGTATGGATGGCTTGGGTTTGCTGCTGTCCACAGCTGGTAACAGGCCAGAAGCAAAGAGAATTGTGGGATGTGCAGGAATGCAGATGGATGATGTTATTAACACAAGGGAATATTTTTGGTATCAGAGAACAAAAATGTTACTCATTTTCTCTGCTAGTAACATAGATGAATCGATAATAATGTTACTTTTAATTGAAAAGTATGTCAACCTAATGGCAAGTATTTAAATATGTTTATGCTTGGACTTCAGTAACAGTCTAGCAATTACTGGCTTTATCAGTTAAAAATGTGTGTGTGTGTGTGTGTGTGTGTGTGTGTGTGTGTATCCACATTAAATGTTTTTGATATTCTTAGGCTCATTGGGAGAAAAATGTAGAACAGTACTATCAACGTTTACTCTACAGTTTATGTATGAGACTAACCTGTAATCTCACAATTGTCTTATGAAATAAAATCCTGCTCATCCACAGTTTAGACATGAAGAAAAGGTACCAAGTCACTTGCCTAGGTTAAACAGTTGGAAGTAATTGCCTTACACCCAAGGCTTTTAGTGGTTTTGTATCTAAGGGACGCAATTTCCTGAGAAATACTCAGAGCTGTGGACTAGTTGAGGATGGCTGGTTATCTTGCTTGAAGAGTAGAGATTCAGGGAGAACAGAAGAGAGAGATGGAAGATGAAGCAAGCATCTAGGTGAGGCCTGGAAATGGAGGTGACTGAGTTAATTAGGTCGCTATGCAATTAACAGGGTCATCAAGTTGTTCTCATTTACCACAGAGGCCTAAAGCAAACCATTCCATGTGACTGCACTTCTTAGGTTCTTGAGTCACATGGACATGGATTGTGCCTAAGTACCTTAACAGAACTGATGCTAATTAGTACAGTAATTAGTACTTAGGAAGGATGAACCTTTCTTGACACTGGAAATCATAGCCCTTTCTAAGTGAAGGTTCACAGCTTTCAGGATTTTGTTTCCTATTTTTTCTGCCTGCTGTACATACTGAGCATTCAATCACTGTGGAAGGAGGGAAGAAAGGAAAGACAAAAGACAGACTTTTCCTCCAAAGTTGTTTGTACAACAATATTTTATGACCAGTGCTTTAGCTCAGTAGCTAAAGGTGTCTGCATTCCACAGGTGCCTGCTCCCTCTCCATAAAAACAAACAAACAAACAAACAAACAAATAAAAAAACATAACTGTGTGTGTTATCTTCAACAGTCTTTCAAAATGTGGGTGTTGTCCTTTGGACGTTAAATATCCCTGTCCTTCTACCCACTTGCCTGGCTCATGTGTTTCAGCATTGATCTCTAGTTGGTGGCACTGTTAGGGAAAACGGAGCCTCACTGGAGAAAGTGGGTCACTGTGGTGCCTTGAGGTTCTGTAGTTCCACCCCACTTCCTGTTCACAAGCTGGTCCCTGAGGGCTCCTGCTTGCCATGGTTTTCTTACAATGATAGAATGGCTTTCTGAAATTACTTCTAGTCAGGTATTTTATTACGAACAACATGGCAGATAACTAAGACAATGGGCATATTTTAAGAAGTGCTGATGGAAAAGTAAGTTTTAGGAGTATATGAATATGTCAAAAGATTTAAGTGAGCCATATTTGTCAAGGACGTGATTTGGTGCTTGCTCTCAGGCCTCCAGGATTTACGTACTGAATTTAAAAAGTTTTAATTGTTGCATACCTGAACTTCATAATTAAGAAACTGTATTCCATATCTGTATTTTCATGCATCTGTCAATCCATGTCTTAAAAAGCATTTAAAAAAATTTTTTTATTATTTATTCAATTGTGTGTGTGTGCGTGTGTGCACGTGTGTGTGTATGTGTGTATGTATGTGTGTGTGTGTAGAACCACGGACGAATTCGGGAACCACCATAGACGCCTCACCTCCTCCTTGTTTACTCTGCCCCAGGATTCACAGGCTCCGCCCTACCAGGACCAGAAACGCAGGCTGCCCCCACTTCCGCCCAGCATCTATACGTGGAGTCTAGGATTCGAACTCAGGACCTTCCGCCTGCAAGGCAGAGGCTTAACCCCTGAGCCACCTCTCCAGCCCCTTAAAAAGCATTTTTAAAGTACGCAGAACAACGGTCATTTTAATTTAATGTTTGATTATCTCCTTTCCTGTAAAATTACAGGTTTTTGCAGCCTTGTGTATGTGAGGCAAACATTCTGTCACTGAGGTACATCCCCAGACCTAAAGTTGTGTGTGGTGAATCCCATCAGTCTTGAGTATCCAGTGAGATTATGAGCACATACATTTGGCAAGTCGAAGCTCTGTCAAGCTCCGCATGTTCTGGTGGGACCGTGGTGTTCTCCGTGCTCTTCCTTTGCCTGTTCCTTAATTATTAATGGGTACTGTGGAATTTTCCGCAAATGGTACTGTTGCAGTCTACCTCATGGCTGCTGCTGAAAGACCATCTAACAGCTTAAGGGAACAAGGGGTTATTTTCTTCCTGATAGTCCAGTTACAGTCTGTAGTCCATCTTGGCGGGAGAGCATGCACCAACACCAAGGTCAAGGGAACTGGCCCTACCCTCTCTATGTAATGGCCGAGAAAGACACGATCCTTACTTGCCAAACCAGCATACACAAGGATGTACAAGTGTATACAAGGATGCCGACTTCCTCAACCAGCTCTCAGTATTTTATTCGCATGTTCAGGGCTTAGTCCCACCCATCATAGGCTGGGCCTTTCCCACCAGCTAGACAATCTCCTGCAGGTTTGCTCTGGGCTTCATGCAACCACTAATTCTCCACAAATGTGCCCAGAGCGCAAACCCTCAACTGTCAGGATGACACCTGTGCCTAATTAAAATGGCAGGACACTTGTAACTACTTAAAAAAAAAACTTTATTCATTTTAGTGTGTGTGTGTACGTGTATCAGAAGGCACATGTGTCCCTGTGGAGGACCAAGGGTGACTGTTGAATCAGCCTGGATTGCTTCTGCCTTCTTGGTTTGCTCTGGGATTTTCCAGCCCTCGCCCACAAGGGTCAGAAGTGCAGGCTGCTGTCATTTCTGCCTGGTGTTTTTACGTGGGACCTGGTACCTGAGCTCAGGACCTTCTGCTTGCGAGGCAGAGTCTTAACCCCTGAGCCATCTCTCCAGCCCAATAACTACTTGTTATGTAGTAGAAGAATATGACCTTGAACTTCAGGTCCTCCTGCTTGCACCTCCTAAATGCTAGAATTACATGCAAGTATCATCATACTCTGTTTATGTGACGCTTGAGTCAAACTGGGGGAGCCTGGGTGAACTCTTTTAAATAAAGTTTCTTTTTTTATAATTTTTTAATTATTTATTCAATGCGTGTGTGCGTGTGTGTGTATGTATGTGTGTGTGTGTACGTGTGTGTAGAACCACGGACAAATTCGGGAACCACCATGGACTGCCTCCATCTCCTCGTTTACTCTGCCCCGAGATTCACAGGCGCTGTCCTACCAGGACCAGAAACGCAGGCCGCCCCCACTTCCTCCTGGCGTCTATACATGGGGTCTAGGATCGGAACTCAGGACTTTCCGCCTGCAAGGCAGAGTCTTAACCCCTGAGCCATCTCTCCAGCCCTAAGTTTCTTTTTTAATGCATATTTTTGCAATTTGTTTATGTTTTATCATTACTTTCTTTCTATTGGTTAAGTTTGAAGTCATCCTATGAATTAGTGAATTGTCCCCCACAGGGTCACGTGTTTGTATCTTTAGTTGTTTGGGAAGGTCATTTCACTTTTAGGAGTTGGAACCTTGCTGGAGGAAGGTAGTTATAGGGAGTGGACCTTGGGTTGGTTAGCTCCACCCTGCTTCAGTTAGTCAGTCTGCTCTTCAGTTTGGAGTTTCGTGGCTGTCAGCCTCTATGATGGATGTGACTGAGACCTCCTCCAGTCTGCCACTTGCCTTGCCTTTTTCATCATAATGGACTGTATCTCCCCTCTGGAACCATAAGCTAAATGAATCTCCCTTTTTCTCTTTAAGTTGCTTGACTTTGAGTGGTATCTCACATAAACAAATGGTGCAGTTAGTTTATTCAGAATTCTGGGCAGTGTCCATTTTAGGGTTGTAAAGACTAAAACCGATCATAACATTCACATACTAGGCATTTTAAGATTTTTCAAAATGTATTTCTTTTGGGAAAATATCAGCAAAGGTAGTTATTAGGTCACAAAAGTGGCATGTGTTTTATTTAATGAAAGCCTGTTAGACTGGGATTAAAACATTTTGTGTTTGTGTAAGTGTATGAGAGAGTCTACTCTGCTCAGTATTTCCTATGGTCAGCCCTTTACTTGGGCACACAGTCATGTCTTATTTTTACTTGAACTTATGCATGTGTGGCCATATCACCCTGAACACACCTAACCTCACTGAATTTATGGGATGGCAAATGATACCAAGTTTTTTGCATGTCTTCATTGGCGATTTGTAATTCATTTGTGAAATAATCTGTTCAAAGCTTTTGCTAGTTCATAAAAAAGTTATAGGAATTTTTTATTTATCATAATCTATTTTTGGTATATGTTTTCAAAAGTTTGTAGATAAATTTCCTATTTATCAAAAGCTATATTTTAGTGAGTACATACTAATTTTTATAAAATATAAAGCTTATTAAGATTTTTCCTTCATAGCATTACTTCTGACCTTAAATAATTATTAATACCTTCAGAGGAACCATATTTCTAGCACTCATGAGATTTATTAAGAAAGATCTTGAGTTACCTAGTTGAGGGCCAGCCTGGGCTACATAGGATGGCCCTTTCTCAAAAATGATGAAACAACATCCCATTCCCTTTCTGGGGTTCATGTACGTATGCATCTGTATTTATTTCTAGATGCTTTAGTTTTCATTCTTTTGTGTAGGTTTGTGATTTGTGTTAAATTAATTTGTATGTATTGTGCTAGATAAGGTTAGGATTTTCCCCCCATATTAATATCATTTATTTCAGCACCACTTGTGGCAATGAATTTCCTCTTTTGGTTTGATTGCTGTAGTACAGATGTAGATATTAAGCTGTGCTAAGAGTGATTCTGTCTAATTCTGCTGGTTTCTATAACTAGTTTTTTTATTATTATTTATTCAACTGTGCGCATGTGCATGTGTATGTGCGTGTGTGTGTGTGTGTGTGTGTGTGTGTCTGTGTCTGTGTATGTGTAGAACCACGGACGAATTTGTGAACCACCATGGACGCCTCCACCCCCTTCTGCCCGGGGATTCACAGGCTCCGCCCACCAGGACCAGAAGCGCAGGCCGCCCCCACTTCTGCCTGGCGTCTATACGTGGGATCTGGGATCCGAACTCAGGACCCTCCGCCTGCAAGGCGGAGGCTTAACCCCTGAGCCACCTCTCCAGCCACTAATTCTGCTGGTTTCTATGTCAGTCTTTGTGTTAGTAATACTGTGTACTGATCGCTTTTAACATATATTTTGAAAGTAGTTAACTTCCAATCTATTGTTCTTTCCCTCCAAGATTTCAGTATTTTTTAATACAAATACTTTAAAGTCACTTACCAGTTTTTACCAAGAGACCTGATGAGAATATGAATAGATTTTCATCTGATATTTTAGTGGGGACAGTGGCTGACTTCTTAACAACACTGGGTCTTCTGCTTCATGAACATGGTTTATCTCATAAACTTCCATCTTTTTGAAATTTACCATTGAAGTTTATGCCTTAAAGACATTGTACTTTTGGGAGAATAATTATCTTGATGTTAGGATTTCAAAAATTTTAATTATTTGATAGCCATTGAAAATAAAATTGATTTTTACATAAAAATTTTATAGTCTCTGACTTTACTAATTTCCTGTTTATTTAAATAGTTGTTTTATGGATTAGAATGTTCTGTGTCTTTTTGTCATGTCTCTAAAAAGAGGTAGTTTTTATCTCTCTATTTGGATCTTTCCTTTTTTTTTTAGGCTAGTAAATAGAGGCATGCTTGTATGTGGGGTGGGATGGGAGGAAATTAATACATCCTGAGGGAAATTGCATAGAGTTCAAAAGATTAACTTTTTTATTTACAAAGAGGAAGAGGAGGAAGAGGATAGGTGGACTATGCTTTCAAGCATCATATTTAATATAAGAAACAAAAAAGATAAATTGAAATGTAAAACCAAGTCTGCTCAGAAATCTTAAAATCGAAAGTTTCCCTGAGCTAGCAAGATGGGCCAGTGGGTAAAGGAGCTTGCTGTGCAAGCTTGAAGGCTGTTCCAGTTGCTCCTTCTGTTGCTCTGAGACATCACTCGTACACAATCGAAGAGAGAAAGGGAGATTTATTTGACTTCGATTCCAGAGGGGATACACAATATCTTATGGTGGGAAAGGCATATTGGGTAGTAGAAGCTGGAGATGGTTCAGGTCATAAGTCATCGAAGAGGCAGAAGAAGCAAGAGGTAACCTCCAGAGGGAGCGCGACAGGGTCACCAGACCTTAATGAAGGCCTGCCTTCTGTGACTTGCCTTCCTCCAGCACGGCTATACCTTCTGGAAGGTGTCACAGCATTCCTAAGCAATAATGTTAGCTAAAAGTGCAAAAGCATGAGTCTGTGGGGGGGACAACTCACATGAAATCATGACAAAGATCTTAGTTTGACCCCTTGAACCCTCATATAAAGGTAGAAGGAGAGAACCTACTCCACAACGTTGTCCTCATACCTTCACACATGCACCATTGTACATGTGCATTCATGCTCTGTCTCTCTTCCTCCTCCTTTCCTCCCAGCTTCCCTCCATCCTCCACACAAATAAATGAATCAAAGTTAAGTGAGACCTTCTGGAGGGATCTATTAGGATTAGATGGGGGCAGCAGGGTGGGGCCACATCCATGGCATTATTAGGAGACAGAGAGGCCCAGGGTAGCATGCCTAACGTGTCTTGCCATATGATGCCCTGCACTGGGAAAGATGCAGCAGGAAAGTCCATGCAGATGCTGGCGTGGGTCCAGCCTCCAGAGCTGCTAGCCAGCTAAATATCTATCTTGCTTATTTGTTATTTGGTCTCATACATTCTGTTGCAACAGTGTAAAGATAATCAAAGACATCATCCTTAATCCTTAAGGTTTGACTTAACGATTCTCACACTTAAATATTTGAGAACAGTTTCATTGAGATTTGAAATTCAGGTGTGAACTGGTTGATTCTCTTTGTGTTCTATAAGTATTTCATATTTAACTTTACTGGATCTGAAAATTGGGAAAAGTAAGAGCTAGAAGATAAGAAAAGCAGGGCTTGCCCTTTTGCTGGAGTTTGTAAGCATGCCAGGTGGCAGGCAACAAGTGGACCTTTGGGCTCTTGGTCTCCATGACCAGCTTCTGGTAAGAAATGTTTTGCTCATTAGTGATACTTCAACAGTGTCAAACCCTCCTGTCCACTAGTCAGTTCTAATTAACCAGTCTTCTCAGGGGACTTAGCTTATTTGTACAGAAGTTCCGCAGATTATTCATTAATGATCTGTCATTTTTTTTTTTTTTTAAGGAAACAAGGGATTTTTATTCTGGTTTATGAAAGCTGGGTTACATTCTCTTATCCAGTTTGACACCAACACCATGATTTGAGGCAACTGGCCACACTATATATACACAATATTTGAAAGTGTAATAGCACCCAAGTACTAGCAGTACATGTGGGCAAGTACAGAGAAAGATGCCAACATTCTCAACTAGTTTCCCCTATCTCACATGCCCAGGAATAGCCCCGGCATCCCTGGATTGGGCTTTCTCCATCACGTAGGTAATTTCATGCAGATTCATTCTGGCCAAACTCTCAGTTCTCTACAAACGTGCTGGGAAAATTGGAACCATGAAGAGTCAGGTCAACGCTTGTATCCAACTGTGAGACCCAGATAACAGTTAAGATGTCATTAGTCAATACCAGTTCTCAGGTGCAGTCATTGCCACAGGTGGGAAGAGGGACATTTGTCCTTTCCTTTAAAGTCTTCATGCTTTGATGACCAGACACTGGTTGGGAAACATATTCCCTCATGGACAGGTGTCTCATAAAGTGTGTTTGGCAGTGTATGCCTGTAATTCCAGCACTCAGAAGCACTCCCTCCCCATCCCCCAGTGCCTCCCCCCCAATTCCCAGAGAGTCCTTTATTGTGTATGCCTAACTCTCCTCTTGGTCCTCCTCTCTGATGATGTACAAGACCCAGTGGCATTTCCCTGAACCCTTTCTCGTGTTCCCCTTAAGCATAGGAACACTACTGTGGCTGTCAATCCCTTGCCTCCAAGGATCTTGGTGCCTTTAGCTGATGCTAGACTTTGTGAGGTTAATAGTGTGTTGGACATTGTGCAGGGCATGCAAAGTCCTGTTATGATTGCTTCGGCCCTAACTAGTGTGGAGAATCTTGCAAATCATTGCTCCTCCCATCCTTTTGCTCTTACACTCTTACCGCCCCCTCTTCCGCAAATGTCCCTGAGCTTCAGGATGGGGAGAGATTAGGCTGGCCTAGTTCTATGTGGTTGATATAGAGTCTCTGAAGTTCTGGATTGTGGTTTGTTGATTTTCTTTTGCAGTTTTGCTGCTCCTGCAATGCCCTTCACTCCATCCTGCTGGGCACTGTATGTCACCCCCTGGTCAGAGTCTGTCTCCACTTTTAGACAAAGACTGAAATATTAGCCCTTCCACCCTTCTGCCTGCTTCTGCCTGCTCAGTACTGCAGATGATTACCAAGGTTCATATGCCAAGCAAGACACCTTCACCAAGTATTACCAGTGGCCTTGCCCAACTTTCTTCCCCTCATTGTTCCAGGCCCTTGGTTGTCCCATTCTAAGGCAGGAGGAAGAGTGAGAAGGAAGAGGCAGGCTAATTCTGCTGAGGTTGAGTATGTTCCAAGCAGTTCTCATACAAGTATTTTCCAGCTGTCTCAATTGTGGCTACTTAAGTACTCCACTTGATGTTGTCGGAAGTCGATGACGAAATATTTGATTCCTGACTCAACCCCACCTGTCTCTACCTGTTCATACTGCCTGGACCTAAGTCACCTGGGGCGAACTTCCTGTGTCAGTAGCAGGTTGATTCCACTCAGCACGGACTGCAAGGTTTGGGGATCCTGGGTCTGCATTAGAGACCCCACAGGGATTGTGTCCACTGGTGAGGGCCTCTTTAAAGAGTGATGGGAAGAGTTCCCTGGGAAGAATCTCTAGGGCAGAGAGAGCCAAGGCCTCATCCTTCAGCAGACTGTGCATTGCCAACTCCAAGAGGGTGGATAGAGCCTTGATGTCCATCTTGTAGATCTCAGGCAGAAGGATCCTTAGCCAGTCCAATCTATCTCTCCTGCCTATGCCTGGAGGTGCTCACCAAATGTTGAGATGTTGATCTTCTGGCCGTGGTCACCAAATGTAGATATACAGGTCCCTGAGTATGGGACCAGATGGAAACCAGAACAGGCTTAGAGGATTAAGGAAAAGTTTCTCAGGGGAGACAAAGAAGGGAGCTCAGGGACTGTAGATGTGGAGTACCATGAGGGACTAGGGCGCCCTGGAGAAGTCCTGGACTCCGGGCATGGAATCCATGAGGGGAATGGAGCGGAAAAGAACTTACAGAATCCAGATGTGAAGTGCCATGAGAGGCAGACCCCCAATGATCTGTCATTTGACATACTACTTTTTGTACACTTACAGATTTGTTTCAATTGCTAGGTTAGTTGTACTTCCGTCCTAGTCATCTCAGTAGCTAGGTTAACTGTCCATTTTATGATAAACACTAGATGTCTGAGACAATTTTCACTGAGAATCGAGAAAAACTTGAACTACTTGGAGTGCATATGATTGAGTTTTGAAATCTAGAGTCATTGGATGGGGGAACAAAAGAAGCCGGAATGAAGTAAATGAACAAGAGTAAATCTTGGGTTTGGTTTGAGACGGTTGGTCTAGGACAGACAGCACATTTCAAGCACCTTTATTCGGCTTTATGGCCTGCGTGACTCACGGGTGTGGTCCTGCTGCTCTTCCGCTCCCTGCTGCTTCCTTTTCCCCTGGCTCTCTGCACTCCAGATACTTCGTCACCTTTATGGGGTCGTGGTAAATTGTATTATCTCTGCTGAGAGCTCTCTGCCTCCTTCCCTTTCATCTGCCTGCAGTTTCTCTGAATGTCTGATCTCAGCTGAAATTTCTAAAAGCAAGTAGTAGTTTATGGTATCTGTGTGAGTGTACCAGAATATAAGCTCTGTCTTTTTTTTTTTTTTTTTGCCTACAGCTGTTTTCTGGGTATCTATTGTAGAGTCTGGCATCATCAGGTGATAATGAATGTTTGTGTGAGCAGGTAAATGAACAGATCTAGAATGAGTTGTGTGAAATTTCCTTTAATTAAGTTAAGTTAATTTTCAGTGAAACAAAAAACTGCTAGTCTACCACTGAATATTATAGAGGTGATAGTGAGCAGAACAGAGTATCATGTAGTGAATGGTTCTGGATAGATGTAGAAGGGAGGCTCCCCTTCCTGTGTCATAACTTGGTAGAGGCAGTAGGTACTACTAAGACACAGCAAGTCTTCTTTCCTATTCTTTTAAAGATGTCCCACTTTGATGCCATTATTTAATCTTAATATTTCTCAAAGGTTCTTCTTGCAACTATCGTTAATATATGAATTTTCAGATTGTTATTGGACATATGAAATGTAGGGATACATTGTAAAAACAATTGCAAAAACCACAAGATGATTGTGGAGACTTTAATCCTCCCACCTAACTACCTTTGACTCAGAGTGAGGAGGAAGTCTCCAAAGCTAACAAGCAAGGCAGATGAGTTGTTTTCCTGTACACTGTTGACAGACTTTCTGAGATAGAACCAAGGAAAATAGTCTTACAATAGCCTGCAAGTAAGTAAGCAAGCAAGGAAGCACACACACACACACACACACACACACACACACATACACACACACACACACGCGCACACACACACATGCACACACACACATACATGCACATATATGCATATACATGCCAAACAGATCCAATCAGAAAATCTACACATAAATGATTTTTTCTTTTTTTAAAACTTTTCTTTTTTTCTCCCACATTTTATTTTTGTCCCAATCATACAAGCTCAATAGGTACAGTCCTTTCCCTCCCTCCTTCCCTTCCCATTCCCCCTTGCACTTTACGCCCCCTTTCCCTTTCCTTTCACCCCCTTCCCTCCCTGCCCCTCTCCCAATGCCTCCCCCTTCCTTCCTCCCATCCCCTAGAGCATCCTTTTATGTGAATGCCAAATGTCCTCTGAGTCCTCCACCATAGTGAAGGTTCAGGAATCAGTGGCATAGCCCAGAGCTCTTTCTTGGGCTCTCTATTAGTATGGGAACTCTATTATGACTGTTAATCCCTTGCCTCTAAAGATCCTCCTGCCTGGAGCCTTCTCCCCTGTGATCCATGCTAGACTTTGGGGTCATTGATATGTCAGCCATTGTGCAGGTCAGGCAAAATCCAATTCTGGCTACTGCAGACCTAACTGGTTGGAATATCTTATACATAGTGAGTCCTCCCCATCTTTAGGTTCTTACAATCTTGCCGCCCCCTCTTCCATAAGGTTCCCTGAGCTTTAGGATGGGGAGAGATTTGGCTGGTCTGGTTCCAGGTATTAATGTAGGGTCTTTGGTATTCTGAATTATGGTTTGTTGTTTTCAGTGTTGCTTTTCCTGCACTGTCCTTGGCTTCATCCTGATTGGTATTGAAGTCTCCTCCTAACCAAAAATAAAAGACTGTTTAAATGAAGATCTTAATATAAGAGAGACTCAAAGGTAGATGGAAGAATAGGAGTAAGACACAGCAGTGAGGCAGGGGGTGAGGGGCATAAATGTCCCATTTGCAGGATGGTTACCATCTATCTGCCAGTCCGTATACCCTCCCTGATTGGTGAGATCAAACCTCTTCAGTCGCAAGTGACCAGGAAGGGAAGTGAGAGTGAGCTTCACCAGGTGACTTGTTAATTATGCAATACTTGATGGTGACCTATTTTCTCTACTGAAGCATGATCCCCTCTGTCCTTTTTGGGGGGGGGGCCCTCCTTCCCTTTCCCTCCTGTTTATAATCCTTACAATTACAGTAGGTATTGCAGATATTTACTTTTGAATATGTCATTAAGTGGGTCTGGTACTAGAATCCATCTATTAGTGAGTATATATAGTGTCTAACTTTCTGTGTCTGGGATACTATACTCAATATAGTTTTTTCTAATTCCATCCATTTCTCAACAAATTTTATTAATTCATCTTTTTGATGGCTGAGTAGTATTCCATTGTATAAATGTACCACATTTTCACTCTCCATTCATCAACTTTTGGGTATTTGGGTTTATTCCATGACTTTGCTATTGTAAATAATGCTGCAGTGAGCATGATTGTGCTTGTGTCACTGTAGTGAAATTCTGCATTATGGGGGATTATTCCCAGAAGCGGTATAGCAGGGTCATATGGCATTTCAATCTTTAGCTTTTTTAGAAATCACCAAACTGATCTCCAGAGTGGTTGTATAAGTCTGCATTCCCACCAGCAATGTATGAGAGTTCCCTTCTCTCCACATCTTCTCCAGCATTTGGTGGTGTTTGTATTGCCTGCACATAAATTTAGCCAATGATGTTAAAGACTTCTATGATGGAAATTACAAAGCAGTGGAAAAATAAATTAGGAAAGATATAAAGATGGAAAAACCTCTTCATGTTAATGGATTAGCAGGATAAATATTATTGAAATAGCCATGCTAGTCAAAGTGATCTGTAGATTCAGTATCATTACTGACAAGATATCAGTGACAGCACGGAAATAGGAACAGCCTTAATATTCACATGGAAACAAAAGTTTCTGAATGTCAGGCAGTACTGAGTAAAAAGTAAAATGCTGGAAGTATCATCACAATACCTGATTTCAAACCCTACATAGAATTGTAGTAACAGTAACAGCCCAGAAACAATGCTGAGGACCCCACCCCAGACAAGCCACAAGTGCAGCTTGCAGATTTTTGACTGAAAACAAACATAGGACAAAATAAATCCTCTTTAAAAAGTGGTATCAGGACAACTGAATTTCCACATGTGAAAAAGAGAAGCTAGATCTCTATTTAAAAAAAATTGTGAGAACGCATGCACATGGAGGGGGTGGGGAGAGAGAGAGAGAGAGAACAGAGAGAGAGAATGAATGTTTGTCCAAGTCAGAGAACAACTTGTGGAAGTCATTTTTCTCCTTCAAACATATGCATTTCTGGGAATCAAGCTCTGACCACCAGCTTTTCTACCTGACATCTTATCTGCTGAACTACTTTAGTGGCCCCTATTCAAAATGGATCAGAGGTTGTAATGTAGCCCCTGAGACTCTGAACATGGTAGAGGTGACACGGAAATACGTCAAGATCCACACGTAAGAAAGGACTTTTTAATAGACTCCATTAACCCAGCAATAACAGCAAGGGTTGACAAATGGGGTTGTGTAAAGTTTTTATACAACCAAGGAGCCAGTTAACAGATTGAATAGCTAATAAGAGCGAGAAAGCCATCATCTATCAGGGTATCAATATCCAGAATATAAAAAAGAACTAAAAACATTAAGCACCAAAAGAACAAATAATCCAGTCAACAAATGAACAGATGAGCTCATATCTCAAATAAAATCTATAAATGCCTTGTAAATGCAAGAAAAATAGTATCTTTGATGAAATAGAGAAGTATAAATGGTCAATAGATACATCCTTAGCCATGAAGGAAGGCAATACAAATCAAAACTGCCTTGAATTTCCATCTTACCATCGTGAGCATGACAATCATAAATAAAACAAAAGATAACAGATGTTGATGTGGATTTGGAGGAAAAAGAAACTTTCATACATAGTTGTTGGGAAGTGAAATTAGTCCAGCAACTGTAAAGTCAGTGTGGAGAGTTCTCAGTAATGAAAGTCAGAGTCCCCTGAAATCCTGGTCTCCCAGCTCTGCGATATATCCCAAAGTATTAAAGCCATCTTGCTAGGCGTACCCTGCTCATCACTGTACTGTTCCCAGTAGACAGGGAATCCACTAGGTACCCACTTGAGTAGATAGAGAAAATGTGGCTTAGTTACACAGTGACATTTTACTCAGTTATAAAGAATGAAATGATGACATTTGCAAGAAAATGAATGAAACCAGAGGTTATCATGTTAAATAAAATAATCCCGTTGTATATATTTTCTCTCATAGTTGGATTTTGAGGTGGAGGAAGACATAAAATCAGAAATAGTAGATCTGTTGTGGGGGTGGAAAAGGAAAAAAGGGTAGGTGATTAAGAGTACAGTTGGGGTGAATGTACATGGGAATTTTGAAGTTAATTATTTTGGGCCATTAATATGTACTGTAAGGAATGAGTGGGCAAAATGGAAAAAGTAAAGACTTTTGATGACTTATATGAAATACTTCAAAGCGATGCTGGTGTCACATCCCTACTGCTGTACTAAGCAGCCACTGCAGAGACATGAGACAGGACTGTACAGTTAGGCGAAAGGAAGAGCATGTTGACTTTGGAGTGGGATAGAAATGTCCCAGAAACTGAAGATGCTGAAGATCTTTTCTTAAAGCCCCTTAAAAAGATAGTATATTAGTTTTAAAAGTCTCTCACTCACTGAATGAATACAGTTTGCTTGAACAAGAGCCCATCAGCTAGTTCCAGTGGGAATTATGTAGTGACCCGGCTTTATTTAATACATTTATTATTACTTTCAGTGTGCCATTACAATTATTTGTTTGCAAATTTCTTAGCTATGTATTTTGAAGTTTCTGAAGAGCAAGTGTGTGTGTGTGCATGTGCATGTGTGCGTACGTGTGTGTGTGTATCTATGTGTGAATGTAAATCTTTGGCTCTCCCTCTGTATTTTGTAGTGTCTGTTTCTTAGTCACTCAAGTGTTTTAATAAGCAACCATAAGCTAATGATTTATAAGCATCAGAGAGGTAGTTTTTGTGACTCTAGAGGCTTACTTTCTCAAAATGAAGTTTGATCCCATTTTGAATTTGACCTAACTTCATTTCACCTGAAATCTTCAAAATTTTCACAGTTTCAATTTGCTTTGGAGAGTCACTCCAGCAGATGGAAATGGGAGACTTTCTTCTCAAAGAAAGAACCCTTTGCCAGAAATCATATTAGTGCTTCTAATGGCTCAAAGGCAGAAACGGATGCAAGCCAGTGTGTTGTTTCCCCTTTCCTGATTTAAAAGGAACGTTCCTTACCTCCTGCGTCCAACTTCCAGGTGTAACCAAGTGCAACCTTACCCACTCCACACTGTGGATATAAAGCAGGTGATTTGCCCCTCCGCAGCACCTCAGAATATGACTGTATTTAAAAGTTGTTTGTTTACAGAAATGATCAGGTTAATTAGAGTGAACCCTTATTCAGTACGGTTGTTGATTTTATGATTTGAAGGAGGCCTGGGGTGTAGAAGACACGTCTAGAGTGAAGATCCTAGGAAAATAGGGAGAAGATGGTCATTTCTAGGTCAAGAAGAGAGATCCAGTCTGTTTCCTAAGAAGGATCCCACTTGTCTGTGTCTTGGTCTCATATTTCTTAGACCCGTGTGCCATGTATTTATGCTGTGTAAGCTTCCCAGTTTGTAGAACTTAGTTATGGCAGTCCTGGCAGACTAATGCAGATGCTATCAAAGCACCTCACAGCAACTTTGTAATTAGTTGTGCTTCATTTTGCTATGCTTATTTCATGCGTATGTTGGATATATTAAAGTTGCTTGTAAATTTTTTGAGATCCAATTTATATTTCACTATCTTTCCCTTCCATCTAGTAAATTATACGAGAGATAAAAGATGCTTGCAGCATACAAATAGTAATGCTTTTGTTGCAAACAGTTGATGTTATTGAAGCATCAGTGTGCATGTTATCCTGAGGAAAAGAAAGTGTTTAATTTTGTGCATTCTAAGTTAAACAGTTTGCATTCCTAGTTTTGAGCACTCATTTATATGAATGAAATTTTTATGTTTTGGTTATACCATTAGAATCTTTATTATAAAATTAATATAACCATGTTATGAGAAATACAGACTGAACAGAAAACATCAACCTATAAATGTGCTTGTGATTTTTCTTTTAGGTCTTTACTAATCCAGAAGCACTTGTTTATATAATTATGTATGCATGGATATATTTGCAGATTTAAACCTTTCTGGTTCATATGTTATAAATACAAGGTATTAGGAAACTTAGAAGTGTATAATATCATTTAACTGTATTGCATTTATGTAAGTTTTCTGTTTTTGGATATTCAGGTTTTTTTGTAGTTGTTGACTGCTACATAGTATAGAGAACATTTTGTTCATAAGTTTGTAATTCGTGAGTAATTTTTGAGCTGTTTTTACAAAATGGGGCATCTAGGCAAAGGTAGTGGGATATTTTGTGTTTATATGTTATCCATTTTGCTAATCTGAGTCTCTGAAAGAATTATTTCTTATGTCTCAGTTTGAAACCAAATTTGCAGAAGTGACGAATATTTATGTGAAGTTGCTTTCAGTGGTTGTTTTTAAGGTGCTACTAACCCTAGTTTTTTTTTTTTTTAATGATATCTCCTGAATTTGGAGCTATATGAATTTCATCATTATATAGAGGACCACAAAATTTCTTATTGATGCTTTGGTATTGGAAGGTTCTTATTAACAACAGCTGAAATATTTAGTACATTAATTTTGACTCTTGGTCTATGAATGGAAATTTTTATCACCATTTGTGTGAGATTCAGGTACACATGGGCTGGTTCTAACACTTGAAGCTTTGGCATCGTGAAATGTTATGGGCTTGTGGTAATATTTACATTTGAATGGTTGGTAGGTTAATGGTTTCGGATGATTTTTTACTATACAGTCAACTCAGATTAAGTCAGTGGCTGGAGATGACTGCATAGATCCTGAGTAAGGGGGAGGACTGCGGAGGGATCCTTAGATTGTTAGGATTCTGCAAATCAGCATCTAAAGATAACCAGGACACCAAGTACAGGCCCATTTCTTCAGAAATAGTTCATCTCATCATTTGTCAACAGCCTAGAATTCCCCAGGAGGGCCTCTTGGCCACGCCTGTCTCATTTATGTTTATTGATGTGGAAAGACCTACTTTAATTGTGGATGGGGCCATTTTCTATGTCAGAGTTCCTGGAAGTAAAAGAAAGGGGGTTGAGTGTCAGCAAGCATAAGAGAGAGAGAGAGAGAGAGAGAGAGGGAGGGAGGGAGGGAGGGAGGGAGGGAGGGAGAGAGAGAGAGAGAGAGAGAGAGAGAGAGAGAGAGAGAGAGAGAGAGAGAGAGAGAGGGAGGAGAGAGAACACACAGGCTGGCAGGAGAAAAGAGGACAGCATTGATAACATTAGCAGTAGATTCTCAACTTCCACCATGTGGGATTCAGGGATTGAACTCAGTTTGTCAGATTTGCATGCAGATTTGCACACCCGTTTTACCATCTTGCTGACCCTGTTTCTGTACTCGGGCTGGAGTATGACTCCTTGCTTCGAGGTCATGTTATCTGCTGTTACTTACCCTGCAATGATAGACTATAACCTTGAATTGGAAGCTGAATAAACCCTTTCTCCTTTAAGTTGCTTTTGTTAGGGTATTTTATCACCCAAAAAGAAGCAAAAAAAAACTAAATAAGCCCTAAAATTAAGGGTTTTTTTTTTATTTATTCAATTGGGCGTGTGTGTGTGTGTGTGTGTGTGTGTGTGTGTGTGTGTGTGTGTGTCTAGAGTCACAGGCGAATTCGGGAACCACCATGGACCGCCCTACCAGGACCAGAAACGCAGGCCGCCCCTGCTTCCGCCCGGCATCTATATGTGGGGTCTAGGATCTGAACTCAGGACCTTCTGCCTGCAAGGCAGACACTTAACCCCTAAGTCACCTCTTTAGCCCCTAAAAATTAAAAGTTTAAGTCCAGAGTATCTGATCGAATGAATAAGGCTTAAAAATGAATTCTCAGTCTTACCTGCTGATAATGATAAACCTTGGCTTCATCAGGGTGACATTCTTTGTGACCTGCTACTATTGGGGTTTGGAAAAGTGGGGATTCAACTTAGAAGTTAAGTGATTTGCCTAAGATCACATTATTAATCTGAGAAGGTTTCAGACTTGATATGTGTATATACACACTAGTGAAAGTATTGAAGCACTATCTTCAATACTGAAATTAGGTACAAACTCATAGTTGATATATCAAGTGCAGTTGTTTGTAAAACCTCTAAAATTGCTTGCTATTTGGACAAGTATTTTTTAAATAACTATCATCTATTTGCAATTGCATAAAATCATTTGTAAAGTTTCTCACTATTTTACATTTATATTGTTTTATGGCTGTGAGTTTCCTTACCACCTTTTATTGAAATTCACTAATAGTATGGTTGAAAAAAATGGTTGTGGATTGAGTGTTTTTACTGCAATTATTAGTTTTAGAAACTTTTTGAGCCTCTTAAAGATAACTGTATTTATAAATCTTGACCATGGTATTTGTACTATACATGTTTTAGGAGTGGTTTATAGTAAATTTATGTTTCTTTTGAGTTGATAAAGCAGTAACAATGAAACATAAAACCAAGAACTAATTATATCCCTGTTTTGTTAAGTAAGGACACACACACTCAGATCACGTGAATAGACTAATAGGGGAATATGGAAAATCATAACATGTGCGGATTTATTTTTCAGAAGAATCATTCTTTAGTCAGGAATGTGTATGTGTGTGTGCATGCGTGTGTATGTGCGTGTATTTGTGTGTTGGTCAAAGTAGTATGTATGTTTATTGCAGAAAATATTGAAAATGTATTTGAAAAAGAAATGAAAGATAGGTCGCGACGCCATAGTCCACAGTGCTCACTGTAAACACGCAGGTATCTGTTGATGCTGCTGGATATTTCCCATTCACAGGGGTGTGGAGGCCAGCAGGGCCGAGACCACCGCAGGCCACCAAGGAAGCTTGAATGTTCTCTTTGTACCTGCCTGCTGCCTTAGTTTTGTTTTCTTGCATTATTTCATTTATTTATGTGTGTGTGAGAGGTGTGTGTGTGTGTGTGTGTGTGTGTGAGAGAGAGAGAGAGAGAGAGAGAGAGAGAGAGGGAGAGAGAGAAAGAGAGTCACAACATACAACTACAATTTGGTCAAAGGCCAACTTTCAGAAGTTGGCTCTCTCTTTCCACTATGTGGATCTTCAGGGACCAGACTCAGGCCTCTGGGTTTGCAAGACATTGTTTTTCCACACTGAGCCATCTTGTCAACGCTATTGCCTTAGTGCATAACATTAATGATTACCATTTTTTTTGTATTTTAAATACTAGAGGATTCTTTCCTTACTCTTTTTCTGTTACTAATTTCCCACAGTACTTGTACTTCATGTGAGAAAACTCGATTAGCAATAATACATGGTTCATGATCAGGAAAGAATAAAAGAAGGTGGCATCAAGTAGTTCCTGCAACCTTAGTTTTGAAGGCTGTAAATGTCAAACCCTTTAAAATATTAGAAAGTAGGGTCATGTTTATAAAAGCCTGGAGCCTTCAGGAAATCCGTGGGAGATTATCTTAACTAATGGGGTCCATCATGGGCTGGTGGTGGAGTTGGTGCTAATTTTCACAAGTGACTTTCTGATGAAACAGTGAGGTGCTTCATGGTACACATTTGATGCTCATGCATAATGCTGATGAACAAGCTTTTGGGGGGTGTATACTTCATAAAGACAGAATTATCTCTCAGCTCTTCTGTCAGTTTACTGATGGCCATGTCTGCCATCTTATTGTAGAATTAGGAAAATAAGATACTTATTTTGCAAAGATAGAATTGGAAAAAGTTAATCATTCATTTGTTCTTCAATCAGTCCTTTCAAGAGTAATGGTTAGAAGTGTTTGTTCATCAATGAAAGTTAATCAATTCTCATTGTTTTTTTCCAATCTGATTCACAGTGGCAAAGCTTTGTATAAAGTAGGCATAGATGCTTCCTTGGATATTTTAGCAATTAAGTTTAATGGATGCATTAATAATAATAAAATGACTTTTAATTCTTGAGCTGTTGCCAATTTCAGTTTTTAAAAATGTGACTATAGCTTTGTAAATTAAAATATTTCGAACAATGTGAGATGTCTTACATGCCACTGACTTCCTGAGGTGTCTAAGTCTCGCTCTTACCTCTGTCCTGTTTTTGTGTCCATCTTTCATGGGCATTTCCCAGGGTACAAAGATGTGTGGTTAAGTTTTCTCTGTGAATTTACCATAGTCCAGCGGTTCATTTATTGCTTATTTATCTAGTGCCGTATTGATGTAGTCCCATCACATTGAGACTAGATCTTTGTAACTGTAGTCACTAATCTATTTGGAGACCCAGGTGGAAACAGTCTCCACCACAGGGTGTTAACCGCCTTCATAAAGCTAGACAGGCATGAAAGTGCTTAGGAAAATGGCAGTAGGTTGAGGATGTGACTTAGAGAACATTTCCTGGAGGAAATTCCTCCTCAGGTCGAGGTGGAGGTGCCACTAAATGTGGGAGACTGCAAAGAACATCTCAGCAGAGCATGACTTTTTCTTTCTCCACTACTTTTCAATTCAAAATGAGTGTATTCTCACCATTTCTCACCACGGTTCCACCATACTTGTGGGTGTGAAACCCAAGTCCTTCTTATTCTCTCAGGTCCTCTGTTCCTCCTTAAGAACAAAGAGTTTGACTTTGTGTGGACATTTTGCTTTCAGAACACGTTGTTTGTTTCACACTTTCTTTGGACAGTGCTTTCTGGCTTTCAGATTTGTTCTCCATCTGACCTGATACTCTTGCATCTGTATTTTCTTATAAGTCCCCCCCAAGACTTGTGGTGCTAGGTTGACAATATTCTTTTGTAGCTTTTCTTTCCTTTAAACAGCATGGACAGTTTCACCTCAAAAACAAATGTGTCCTCTCAAAACAGGCCTATCAGTTTTCACTTGGCCCACCAATTCCTGTTTTCATGTCATGAGAGCATTCCGAATGTACACTGAATCATGGAATTATCAGATCATTTTTATAACCTAGAATGTTATTTGACCTCATGTAATCATGTATTGACCTTGATTGACTTATTAGAAGCTCATACAAATAATAAATAGACTCATCATCGCTCAATAAATATGGAATATTTCAAAACTATTCAAACATAGTAATTTGTTTTAGAAAAAAGTAGAAATACAAAAAGCAAATATAGCTATTTAAAATATCAGTTATAATTCTCTGAGAGTTGTTACTCATATTTTGTTGTTATTGTTGGAGCTTTAAAAGTAATTTAATTCAGATTTTAAGCATGAGGTTGAGAGAAGAAAAGAAATGCTGGAGAAAAACAGCTCCATTGGAGACCATGAGAACTTCCCTCCCCATTGTCTTCATAGTAATCACACACAGGTTTGGTGGGCTTTGAAGCTGTTTTCTTCAAAGCATTGCTAAGGAATCTAAAGGAAACACAGGGCCATCCACCTGACAGGGCTATAGTTGGCAAGGTCCCTGGGATTCAGGAAGGGAAGGCATTTTACTATAAACAAAGTGAATAGTCTCACTTGAGATTCCCAGGAAATGTGAGGAAAAGACTGATCCTACCCAGAGTCACGTGCATTCAGGTCTCAAGCCTGGACCGTTGCTATTTGAGAACAAAGTGTCTTTATGTGAAAGGAATATTTCTCCTTGTTGACAACCTGGCAGCACATGTTGATTGTGCAAGGTTCTTGATTCTTGCTAGTGACAGTTTTAAGCGGACTCCAGACTAGGGCTTCTCCCTGCCTTGTACACTGTCTTTGATCCCTCAGTGGGAAGGGTTGCTGAAGACTCAAGTTACTGTGATTTCCTTTGTGCTGAACAGGAGTAGACCTTTCCAGGGATCAAATCTCGGCATCTCTGTCCTGTCAGAGGGACTGGGGGTGACCGAGTTCTTAGACTAGAGGGTCATGATTTGAGGGAATCTGGGAGGGATGATGTCGTCGTGCAAGACGTCAAACCACATGTAAACAATAGAGCTTATGGCAGATTATTATGCTGAGTTTACTTCCCAAGTAGCAGGGCCTTTTTATCATGATGTGTGCAAAGACAATGGCATTAATAAATCATCTAAATTTAAGGCAGAATCTGACAGGATTTGATTTGGGTGTGTACGACTTAGAGGACTAGGCCATATTGTCTCAGGTGTGAGATGTATATATAGTAATAATAATGGCTCAGATTCTCCTCATGATGTTAGATTATCAAGAGGCACCAGACCTCTAAGATAACCGTCATTTAATGTCAGTGTCTAAATTTTAATCCAGGCAAAGCACAGATTCTTGACTGTTACAGAACTCACATTCATACCAGTCAATGAAGTGCAAACTCGACTATGAAGCCTGCCATTCATGACTAAGTCAGTTTCTTCATTCTCTCTATGCATTTATAAATACTTAAACACCATGGGAATCATGTGTAGCAACATTAGGTCCAAAAGACACTGTCCTGTTGTCTTTAAAGGGGAGGATAACTCTGAATCTAGTAATAACCTATTCAGACAAATCAGTGTTCTGGAATATAATATGAATAAGGACATTTTTGGGCACCTGGATTCAAAAAGCATCCAGTAGGCCTTTGACAGTGCATTCCTAGTAAGTGTACTCTGGCCAGAAGAGTAGTGGACCAGGAGGAAGAAATTGGTCACAGGATGTAACGGTTACTCTTAACTATTGCTGTGAGAGAACACTCAAAGTTGAACTTAGGGGAGAAAGGGAGATTTATTCAGCTTATGGTTCCGGAGAGGAGAAACAGTCTTTCGTGTACATGGCTGGTGGCTGAAGCTGGAGGCAGCTAAGTCACTGCAGACATCCTGGAGTCTCTCTTCTTTTCGGTCTTCTGTGGTTCCTTTTATCTGGTCCGCTACTGGGAGGTTCCAATCAGATCTAGGGCTGGTCTTTTAATGTAAATTATTGATCCAGATAATCTCTTCAGGTGGTTGGACAGCTGATCTTGGTTATTGCCAGGCGTGTCAAGATTACACCCAGGATTAACATCACATAGGATGTAATCATTTCAAAGCAAACATGCTGCTAAACTAAGTCTCGTTTTTTTTCCCCCCCATGGG
Organism: Typhlomys cinereus; assembly: GCA_023101885.1. Taxonomy (NCBI): domain Eukaryota; kingdom Metazoa; phylum Chordata; class Mammalia; order Rodentia; family Platacanthomyidae; genus Typhlomys; species Typhlomys cinereus. The sequence continues at coordinate 740,199 of JALPQD010000335.1, forward strand.
AAGTGATCCTGATTGGGGAAGACAGATACAACATTAGATTTTGCCAGGGAAAATGAGCTTATGTTCCTGAGCATTTGCTTTGTGTCAGATACGTTGTAAAAAAAAATTACCAAATAATTAGTTGGTAGATTCTTTTGGAAACAGGCGAAAGGTCTTAGATGGGGAAGTGTAAAAAAAAAAAAATCAAGCTTTATCTTTATGGAGGCCATTTTCAAGAAGAAAATGGTTTTGAATATTGCATCATACCACATATTTACATCAGAATATAAGCCCTGACTTTGGGGACTCTATTGTTGTCTTAAAGTGCACTGTGATGTTAATGTTGTTAATGTCCCTTGAAAGGTTAGCAGAACTCCAGTACATCCTAAAAACTGGAGATACAATTCCCCCTCCCCCATGATGATACTGTATTTTGTTGAACCCATTGTACTTTGAAATACCATAGATAAAAGGTACATGGTAAAAGTGCAGGTAATTCACCTACCAAAATTTGTAGTGTAGAGCAGCATAATATGCTGTAGACTTGTGGTCATGTGATTACTGTGGGCTTTGACTGTCTACCATTTTGAGAACATTTTGCCACATACTATTAGCCAGGGAGATTGAAACTCCAACTTACAAGTGTAGTTTCTACTGAATACATGCCAGTCTCTGTGATGCATAGAAAAATGGATAAGCGGAGAAGATAAGCGGAGAACATAGGTGGTAGAAAATTGGATGAGCTACTTACTCATTGTAACAGTTACTCTTTACTATTGCTGTGAGAGAACACTCAAAGTCAGTCAACTTAAAGGAGAAAGGGAGATTTATTCAGCTTACAGTTCCAGAGAAAAGGTACAGTCTCTCAAAGCAGAGGCAGCATGGCTGGCTAGCCAGCCAAAGCTGGAGGAGGCTAAGTCACCACAGACATCTTGGAGGCTGAGAGTTGCAGACTGCTTGCTGCAAAGGCTGACTTCTCCTGGAGGTAGGGTGGGAATAACCCACCTCAAGGCCCACCCCTTGTGACTGCCTTCCTCCAGCAAGGCTCCATCTCTCAAGGTGTCATGACCTTGCCAAACAAATGAGACTGTGGGGGACACATTTCAAATCATGACACTCATCAAGGTAGCAGTGGTGGCAAGTGTGTGATGGCCCGTGACTTCAAATGGGAAGAAAACAGCAGCTGTCTCAGTGGCAGGAGAATGAGCTGGAGCAGGCCGACTGCAGTCCTGGACCTCTTCCCACAAGCACTAGTCGGCTGTTTAAATCATTGCACAGCCTTGGCTTTATGGGACAAGATCACTAAATTAAGAGCACATTTCAGTCCATTCCTGTGGAGATCATTTAAGTGATTTGAATGTCACCAAATTTGTTTTTTTCTGAATAGTTCTTCTGAATAGGCATGTTCATTTTTGTTGAAATTTGGTCTGGATAAGGTTTGGTAAGATGCTTTAACCTCTGATTTACTCATTAAGGACTGTGCCCAAGTCTTTTCTACTTGTCAAGTGTTTGCAATCATGTCCTGTATCACAAAGGAAATGAAAGCGAAAAGCACGAGGGGCGGCTGGACAGGTGGTCCCCTTCTAGTGTCTCTCCTTTTGTTCAGTGTACACACGACCAGAGCAGGTCAGGGAAGCAAGGGTTTTGTCTATGCTCACAATCTTCAGCTACATTCATCAGCTTGGCAGGGACATTCCTACCCAATGTCAGGACTTGAGGGAACCGACTGCACCTCTCCACCTGCCCATGATGGGCCCCCGTTAGTTAAGATAATCTCCCACAGCTTTGCTCAGAGCTTGCCTTAAACAGTTCTTCATAGGTGTACTTAAAGGCTCAGTCTTTAGGTGTCAAATTGTCACCTACAATTAATTGAGGCAGCACTGCCCTTGTCAACCATTATTTCTTAGTTGACTTTTTTGATTGATTCATACCCTTTGAAGTCCCAATATACCATTTTGGAAGTGATTCTGTGGGCACTATCAAAAGTACCTGCAATATGCCATCTTGCTTCCTCATGTTTAAGTCATATTTTCTCAATTTCCTTTTTTCTTTTTTTATTATTTATTCAATTGTGTGTGTATGCGTGTGTGTGTGTATGTGTGTGTATGTATGTGTGTGTATGTGTGTGTATGTATGTGTGTGTGTGTAGAACCACGGACAAATTTGGGAACCACCATGGACGCCTCCACCTCCTCCTTGCTTACTCTGCCCTGGGATTCACAGGCTCCGCCCTACCAGGACCAGAAATGCAGGCCGCCCCCGCTTCCGCCCGGTGTCTATATGTGGGGTCTAGGATCTGAACTCAGGACCTTCCACCTGCAAAGCAGAGGCTTAACCCCTGAGCCACCTCTCCAGCCCCTCAGTTTCTTTTTTTAAAATTAGTGTCTGTGTATGTATGTGCGCATGTGCATTCGTGAGTGAGTATGTGCATGTGCGCGCATGCACGCACGCGTGTGTGTGTGTGTGTGTGTGTGTGTGTGTGTGTGTGTGTGAGATGTGCATATCTTGGCATGTGTATGGTGGTCAGATGACAACTTTTTGGAGTTGATTCTTTCTTTCCTTCCTCTTTTATATGGATTCTCAGGGTTGAGCTAAGGTTGTCAGGTGTGTGTGGCAAGCACCCACACCCAGCCATTTTGCTGTCCCATACTTTGTTTCTTACAGGCTGTATATAGTTGAAGCTTTTGCTTTATTATTCGATAATTATTTTGCATCTTACTACATAGTGTTTTTAAATTCAACTACTTCCGTATGTGCGCGTGTTTGCGTGTGAGTGCAGCATGTGTTTGCTGCAGTGGATGTGCTCAGGTCAGAAGACAGCATCCCAGAGTTGCTTCTTTCATTTCCGCTTGTGCATTTTCTGGAAATTGATGTTTCATGTTTTCAGCTCTGTGCAACTTTGCTTTGGCCTGCTGAGTCATCTGTTTAATAGAAAACATTTTAAAATTGGTAATGGGTCAAATTCAGTGCCTCATCTTTACTGTAATGAAAATAACAAATTGCTATTCACTTTCTATTTAAAAATATTTTATTTTCTATTCAGTTTTGAAGGCTAGATTTCTGGGTAGAGTATAAATGTATTTTTTTTTTTTTCACTCTGTAAAGAAGGTGACTTCAGGGGAATTCTGGTACTTCATCGTGGTGCAGTGCGCTTCCTCTTTGTAAGTCGCTGGGCAGACCAACACCCTCGCCCTGAAGTCCCCTGCCTAGCCTCCCAAATGCTACATTAAAGTTCCGGTTTTTTTTAAAAGGTATTTCTTCTTAGGTGCGTGGATATGATTGTTTTTGTGTTATTGAGATGAGCTATAAGACACGAGTATTTATGGAATCTCCAGCTTAACTTTCAAGCTGGTGTATAGACTGACTTGTGCCCATCTTGGAATAGCTCATCCTTCATCTCTGGCTTTGCGCTCTGCGTCCTTGCTTTCATCCTTGCCTCATTCCCTGTGTATTCTGGGTATTTTCTTTTGGCGTATGTCATAGCTCACTAATTCTTCACCTGTATGTAATTTGCTGTTCAATCTGTTCATTATTTATTTGTTAAAATTGTCTGTCAGTTATAGTTAGTATGTATCTTATTTTGTATGGTTTTGTCATTTGTTATTTACTGAAACCTTGGATCTTGTGTCTGTGTTTCTTAAACATGACTGATGGATGACTGGTGTAAAGTGTGTGTTTGGTCACTTTCTGGTTCTGCTGTCGGTGTGTCCTGTAGTGACCTCTGTGCCTCTTGTCTTCCTGGCCTGTGTTCGAGGAAATGAAAGCTAATTGGCCTAGCACTTAGAACAGTGTTTCCACTGCTGGAATATGCCTGAGATGGGGGTGAAGAGGATTCACATGCACTAGCACAGACTGGGATGGCCACAGTGTGATCCATAGGAACAGTTAAGTTTTGGTTCTGTTTTTGAGAGTATAAGCAATTTGATTCATTAGGCACCTGGATGCGGAGCAGTTAGGGTAATTCTGATATTTTTGGCCTGAATTAGGGGAAAGGCGGAGATGTCGTTGATGAATTAGGAAGTCTGAAAGAGGAATGATGTGTCTGTGTTCACCAGAGAGATTGTTCTATAATTTCTTTCTTCTTATTTTTTTCCAGTTGTATATTAGTTTTGGTATGGGATAATATTTTGCAAAAAAGTTTGGTACAATCCTTTTCTGATCCATGGACTCTTTGGGAAGCATGGTGTTAGTTCTTTAAGAGCTTGGGAGAATTCAGCGAGAACATCTGGCCTGGACTCTGTTCAGTTGAGAGGTTAATTATTGTTGCCTGCATCTCCTTGCTTTTTATAGATATGTTTAAGTTATGGTCATCCTTAATTTGTCTGGTAGGTTTTGTGTTCAATTTAGTGGACTATGAATATTTACGATATGTCTTATGATTTTCTGAAGATTAATGGTATCTGTAATTTCTCCGTTGTCAGATCTAATTTTATGAATTTTTCTTTCTTTTGTTAGTTGGCTGAGTGTCAGTTTTGCTTATCTTTTTTATTTACTTTTTTATTTACAGTTCACCAGTTTCTATCCTGATCTTATATTTTTTTCCTGCTACTGATTTTGAATTTATACTGTTCTTTTTCAAGGTCCTAAGGTACATTGTCATGTAATTTCCTTGAGACCTTCTGCAGCTATGCATGATCCTGTTAGGATTGCGGTCATTGTAACCCATAGATTTTGATTTTCATTTCAATTCGAGTTTATTTTTTTTTAACTTTATTTATTTCGTGTGTGTGTGTGTGTGTGTGTGTGTGTGTGTGTGTGTGTGTGTGTGGCATTGGGTGTCCCTGTGAAGGCTCGTAGGTGACTTTTGGAATCATCTTGGGTTGCTTTTACCTGCCTCCTTTTTGCTTTCCTCTGAAATTTCCCAGGCTCTGCTTACCAGGGTCAGAAGTGCAGGCTGCTGCCATTTCTTCCTGGTGTTTTTACATGGGTCCTCTGATCTCAACTCAGAACCTTCTGGTTTAACCCCTGAGCCATCTCTCCAGCCCGATTCAGGGTTTTTTTTAAATTATTATTTTGATGAGCCTGTATTAAATCTTCATGAGTTTTTTTGTATTTATATTCTTGCTGTTAATTTGTAGTTTTATTCCATTACAGTCAGAACATAAGAAAATATATTTTTCCTACATTTCTTTTTAAAATATTTATTTAAAAGAGGTAAATAGAGAAAAGACACAACAGATATATAGAAATACAGAGAAGGCACATACTTGCCATAGAATATAGATGGAGATCAGGGGACAAAACTTTAGGAAATCACTTCTCTCTTTCCATCATATGGGATTCCAGGATTAAACTCAAGTTCCCAGGTTTGCAAGCAAACACCTTACCTGCCTAGCTATCCTGCTGGCTCAAAATTGATCTTGCCCTCTATTTTATAAAGACTTACTTTGTGTCCTACTATACAAGCTGTTTTATAGATGTCTGTTTAAAACGATGTACATTATTTTGTAGTGTTTGGATAGAAAGGTCTGTAGATTCTGTTAGAGTCATTTGGTCTGAGATATGATTTAACTTATATTTTTAGTCAATTTAAAACAATTTGGGCTGAAATCTATTTTGCCATACATTTTTAGAGCAGTGATACATCTTGTTTCCTGGTTCTATTTGCTTGGAATACTTTTTTTCCCTATTCTTTTCTTCAAGTTTGCATGTGTCTTTGTTGGGAGGCAACAAATAGATCCTGTTTTCAAATCCAGTGTGTACTTCATTTGTTTTGATTAGGAAATTTCGATCATTAATATTTAAAGTTCTTTCTGAATGGTTCATTCTTGTTATTTCGTTGATTTTGTAGGGTTTGATATTTTTGTTTTCTCATTTGCTAGTGTGTTTTATTCATTCCTGTATCCTCATGAATGTATTCTCTTTTTTTTCTTATGTGTGTGTGTATATATATATATATACACATATATATATGTATGTATGAATGAATGAGCTGTGAATGTGTGTATGCATATTTGCATGTGGATGGGGGTTGTACCAGCACATGAGTGCACCCAGGTATGTGGAAGCCCGAGGGCAGTATCAGGAACCATCCTTGATTGCTCCTACTGTTTTCAGGCATTAGGTCTTGTCTGGCTAGCCAGCTTGCTCTGGGGATTCCCAGGCTCTGCCTTCTGGGGCTGTAATTAGAGGCAGGTCTGTGTGCCACCTGTCATTTCACATGGGATATAGAGAACCGAACTCTGGACCTTTTGCTTGCACCACAGGTACTTTTAACTGTTGAGCCATCTCTCCAGTCCTACGAATACATTCGTTCTTCTCTTCTGTTTGATATGTGTGTATGTGTGTGTGTGTGTGTGTGTGTGTGTGTGTGTGTGTGTGTGTTCTTTGTAGAACTTGGTTGATGGTCATGAATTCTTTTATCATGATCCCCTTCCCCTGCCTCTGCAATTTTTAGAAATTTCTTTGTTGGTTGTAGTAATCTGTGTTGGCAGCTTTTTTTTCAGGGCTCAATTACTTCATTCCAAGACTTCCTGGCATCTGAGTTTCTGCGGAGAGATCTGTTAGTCAGATGAATGAACCTGCCGTTATATATGACTTGGCTTTTGTCTTTTACAGCTTTCAGTGTGCTCCTGAGATTCTGTATATTTAGTGTTTTGACTATAGTGGGGGAGGTTCTTCTCTGCTCTTGTCCGATTGATGTTGCACGTGGTCTTATGCCTGGGTGGACATTGTTTCCCTAGGTTTGGGAAGTTTCTGCTGCCTTTCTGTTTTCTCTCCTTTTAGTGTGAAATTCTTCTTTTTCTTCTCTGGGCATGGAGTGCAGGTTTGGACTTTGCATAGTGTCCTACAGATTTTAAATCCTATGTTAGTATCTTCTTATTAATTTATCTTGTCATTGTCTCAGTGTTCCCAGTTTTTCACTTGTCTCTTCAACCTTGATCTGTTTTCCACATATCCCTTCATATGGTAAAGCTTTCCATAGACCTTTTTTATCAACTTAACTCATCTTTTCATTTCAAGTAGTACAGTTCTTTTTCTTTTCAGTATTTCTACTTGTTGAATTCATTTGGTGCGTGCATGTGTGTTATTTTGAAGTGAGCTATTTCATGGGACTTGGAGTCTCATTAACTGCAAGACCGATGGCAGAGCGCGACCCTGGAATCTTCCTATCCATGCTTCCAGTACCAGGTTGCAGTTGCATGCTGGTCAGTTGGCTTTTTATGTGTGTGTTGGAGAAGTGAACTCAGGTTCTTTTGTTCTATGCCCAGCACTTTGCCCACTAAGCCATCGTCCACTTTCTGAATTCTACTTATATATACTGTTTCGACATTTAGCTGCTTGTTGTGTTATCTTGAGATTTTGTAAGAATTTGTAATCTGGCATACTGTATCAATGACTGTTAACAGTATTTTTAACTTTTATGATAAATGAGTTTCTTACTTTGTATTAGAATCTAAGCTGTATATTTGATTGGAAAACATACTTCGTTATAACTCATTCATTAGCTATTTGATTTTTTTGTTTATTTTTATTCCTAGGTATTTTATTTTGTTGTCAATTAATTTGTTCTGTCTTTAAAGGGGAGTTGTCCTTGTTCCCTCCCTTCCTTGCTGGATTTTGAACTTAGGGCCTCATATAGACTTAAGTTATTTCTCGAGGTCACTGAGTTATTTCTTTTTTTTTTTTTATTTCATACAGTGTTTATACAGAAAGAGAATATGTTAACAACAAAGTGGAGGAATAAACGCAGTTGAAAATGCAGCTGTGTAAACCAGCTCATTATTTCCTTTCCTTATCTACAGAATTTAGGAATAGCCATTGCACTTCTTTGTAGCCCAAACAATTAATGGGCAAAACACATTCTCGGCAGAATATTCACTTCTTTCAAGGTTAATAAGTAAGATAGTATTTTTGACTGCACTACTCAGGGCTCAAAAGTCTTCAAGATGGAGTTTCTCAGGCTCCCACAATTATGGGAACATTCCTTATGTCCCACAGAAAGTAAAAGATTCGCCAAGCATGTTCAAAACGCATCAGGTGTAATTTATAACGGTCATCAGTAAATATGCTCCCCACACTTCCTTTCTTTTCTGCTTTTTTCTCTTTTCTTTTTCTGAGGTGATGGAGGGCGGGCATCTCAATGCAGGCCTCCAACTACAGATCTTCCCCTCTTCATCTCCCAAGTGCTGAGATTACAAGCGTGCCACCCTGTGTCATTCTTGAGGCATGGACTTTGACATCAGGGAGAACTCCATGAATTGGAACTGCCGTCCTTGGCCTCCGGAGCCTGCTCGTTGTCTGTGACGACCTGCGGCCGCAGGGGCCGGCGCTGCCGCAGTCCGTCCGCCTTGCTCATCCTCGCCGGCGTCTCTACGCGGCCAGCGCTCCGCGGAGTGGACCACTGAGTTATTTCTTTAGGTCAAGAAATGGGGGGGGTCCTCCCATACTCTACCCCATAGGATCCTGACATTTGACATGTTCCCTATAAGGTTCTGTAGCAGAAACTAAGATATTTGTGGAGAGCTAGATTAGAACTCTGACCTTTTAGAGCTTATGTTCTTCTGTATGAGGAACAGATAATATGCACCTAAAGCCAGTACAGGTTTTAAATAGTGCTCGGAATGAAATAATGCTTCTTTAGTTCAGTATTGATCGAGCCTGGGCTCTCACACATGCTAGGCAGGGAAGCTGTGTCCCCAGATGTGAAGTGATCTAGTTCTGATACATAGTTGACCTGCTCGATGTAGGTATTAGTGAACGCGCGTGTGTGTATCTTCCTAGGAAAATGTTAGGAAATGTTCATTCACTCGGAGAGCACAGTGGTGTGTGCACGCAGCGGCAGTTGTTTTCCACCTAGCTTAGTGAGGCAGAGAGCACCCCGGGACTTTACAGGCGCGCTGTCTTGACAAACCCTCGAGCGTGCGTGGGGCTCCTTCCTTGGAGCTCCCTGCCCAGGTTTTTGTAACCAGATCAAAAGGTCTTGTCTCCCCTCTAGTGGGTGGGGAGCAGTGCAGTTTCCCATCCCCACATCCCTTTTCCAAGCCGAGCTTCTTCAGCCTCCTCAGCCTCTCCGGCCTCCTCCTCCTCCTAGGAGGGAGCGCTTGCGTGCGGCGAACAGAACAGCTCCGTAGCATCAGTGTCGTACGGAGTGGGCAGTAGCGCAGCGTAGGCTTGGGGGTATGAGCAAGGGAGTGACGGCACAGGCCTGTGGAAGAAGAGGCCAGCCAGACACACGTGGCCAGAACCCAGCCTACAGGTGACTCAGACCTGAACAGATGTGGCCCGAACTGAAGGAGCCATAAGGTTATAAACTGATGAGAGAAACGTGGAATGTCACTAGGCATCTGCTTCTCAGGTTTGAGGGTCTGGGAATAAGTGTGGATTCAAGCGCTTTGGAAAACCACTGGAAGTGTGTTAGGCATAACCTCTTATAATCTGGAAAGATCACGTGGCTGGGGTAGGAGCCAGATACCTTTTACTTTTGTGCTTAGTTATGTTTTGAAAAGATTGGAGCTGGGGGTGAAGATCAGTGTTAGGGTACTTGCCTATCATGTTAAAACCTCAGGTTCAGTCCCTAATATTCAGCAAAAGAGAGATCTTATGTGCATAATTGAATCCTTACTTTTCATTTTCCCACCATTTTCCTTATAATTCGAAGGGCAAAAGTCTGAACAGTGGATATTCTTAGTTGTTATTTGTCTGTAGTTTTTGTTTTGCTTTGCTTTTATTATGTATAAAATAGATGAGGATTTTTTCTGATAGGGTAGGAATTAGAATTTAAATGTATATAGTTATTTGACAATAACACTTGTTTTATTTCCTTTTACCTGTTCAGATTGCTGTGAGCAGCCGAGTGCACTAACATCTGCTGTTACAGTCAGTTGTTGATCTATGTTATGGCTAGATGCTGTATCTGTTGCTCTGACCTATTGTTGTTAAAACACTTAACATGTGGGTGTGTTGTTTTTGGTAAACTGCATATTGTTCAACATATATTTTAAAGATATGTTTTGAAGTAAGCACTTACCGTATAATAGTTGGTCTCTTTGTTTTCTACTCCGTTCCCTAGAGTTTTTATGGACTGTAGTTGTAGCAACCTTGTTATACACTTGAGTATACTTATTTCTATATCACAAAAAGATTGCCAATAGGAATTGCTTGTAGAGAGGACTAGTTTAAAGCAATAGGGAACCAACCAATGATTTTCTGTTTTGTTCATCTTGTTTCTCAGTATCATTAACTTTTATTATTTTCATGCTCAAATTATATTTTCTTTTTATTAAATAGTTACCTAAAAGTTCTTTTTCAGGTGTACCAATGATTAGTGGCAAATCTTTTGGTTTAGAGGCTTGTAGAGGCACACGTTTTTCTTTGTCTTGAGTTGCGGGTTCTCTGGTAGTAATTCTTTAAGGTGTGGCCAGTGAATTGGTCTAGATTCTGATTTTGACACTAGCTTTGGGGTCTTGGGCAGGTTATTTAACTTATCCTAACCTCAATTTCCTCATGGGAGATACTCATTACTCAATTATGAGAATTAAAGGACATACACATAAATTACTCAGCTATTATAATGAGCCAGAAAATGGTAATGCTTCATCCCAACATTTCTACTTATATCTCCTTGTTTCTTCATCAAGTGGCATATAAGTGAGATATAAAAGGTAGAGCTTTATTTTGAAGAAGATTCCTTTTACTAGAAATTAATACTGGAAAAGTTATATAATTTATATTGTGTCTGCTTCTGAAAGTGATTTCAATCGGTTTTAACGGTACAAGATATCTGTCAACTGTGAGAAAGAAGCAAAAAGCATGAAGAAAACTAGGCTAGGGACTGGTGCGCTGGCTCAGTGAATAAAGATGCAGGTACACAAACATGGTGACCTAAGGTCCATTCCCCAGAGTCCACATGGTGGAAGGAAAGAACCAATTTCTAAAAGTTGGTCTCTGACCTCTGTACTTCCTACTCTGTAGCATGTTTGTGCCTGTGTTGATTTCTTGTCTCTTGAGTAAATGACAAATTCAAGCCACAGATAAAATACTAGAAATAAGTTAGAAAATGAAGATTAATAGGAAAATTGTGTTTATCAATTTTTTGATCATTAAGTTATCCTGCCTGGCAGCCAAGAGAAAGTAGGCTACTCCATAAAGACAATAAAGTGCTTTACAGTATTCTACTGTCTGATGCAAGAGAGCATTTTAATTTCTAGCTGCACTTAATATTCTGTCCACATTTTATGAGAAATATATTCCTTTAGAAAGGCATATCGTTAATATAATAGGTAATGAAAGTCACCCAGAATTTAGATGTCTGAGGAAATGAATTACTTTTTGGTCTTTGTCTAAGATCAAGTATAAGAGATGAAAAATTGTATTTCTGTCTTATACCATATTCTTATATCATATTGGGGTACTTGTATTTTTAAGGGCTCTCACATCTCTTTCATTTCATCTTTTTGCCCTGAGTTATGAGTCACATTAAATACCATGTATAGTAGAGTTCTTGAAGATTATGCAAACGTGTCATGGGATAAGGAAAAAGATTCTGCTTAATTTTCGATAAGAAATATTCAGGAAAGCCTTCTGGTAAAATGTGAGTTGACCCCCCCCCAAAGATTACTATGATTTTGTGTGTGTGTGTAAATTTATTTGCCAATGCTGAAAGTACATCCATCCTTATTGTTATGCATGTAGATGAGTGTTTTTTTTTAAATTGCTGACCAGTATTTCATTGTATGAAACCACAATTTGTTCAGCTTTGTACATATTGAGAAACATTAGGTACTATTAACAAACACGTACAGATTTTGGTGTGCATTTAAGTTTTCACTTTTGCAGATAAATTTCCATTCAGTCAGGCAGATGCAGAATCATATGTTAAATGTAGTTTAGTTTATGTAAGCTTCCTGACTATTTTTTAAAGTACCTGTCCCAGTTTACATTTACAGAATCAGGATATGAGAGACTTAGTTATCCTGCGTTCTCACCAGCACTTGTTATTGACAGTGTTTTTATATCTAACTGTTCTGATGATTATGTAGGGCCATCTGTGCCATCCATGTGTCTTTGATGTGCCCTACTGTAATTTAGTTGATTTTTATTTACCATTGAGTTTTAAGATTGCTTATCTACTGCAGATACAAGTTCTTTATCAGATACTGGTTTGCTAGGTATTTTTCCTAGTCTGTAGGTCATCTTTTCAACCCTTTCATCTTTCCTAGCACAGAAATGTTCATTTTGGTCAAGTCCTTCTTAGTTTTGACTCCACTGTGCTTTTATGTCAGATCTAGGATGCTTTTGTTTACATTTCAGGTTTAAAGTTTTTTCTGTTTCTTTTTAGAAGTTTTACAATTCGTATTTACACATTTAACTTAGTTTGAGCTAATTTTTAATAGCATATATTAATTGTAGAAAGAAATGGGGGACTGGAGAGATGGCTCAGGGTTACAACTCTGCCTCCCAAACAGAAGGACCTGAGTTCGGATATCAGATCCCATGGGAACAAAACCCTAGAAATATCTATTAAACACATTCTGGTGGGGGAAAAAAGAAACTCTTATGTACTGCTGAGGGGAATACAATATGGTACAGGTTTCTCAAAAGTTGAACACAGAGCAATCATTTGACCCAGACATGCCAGTCCTCTGCTTGCGTCCAGAAAAATCAAGCATTCATGAAGATGCTTTCTCCTCATTGTTTACTTCATATTATTCACAACAGCCAAAGTATAGAAGCAGTCTACATGCTCACAGACCAGGGATTAAGGAAATGTGATATGTACACCATAAATAAAGCTTTTTCAGTCATAAAAGAAGGAAATTGTGTCATTTTTAAGAAAGGAAATTGTGTCATTTTTAAGAAAATAAATTAGATAATTATAAGTAAAATAAGCCAGACCCCACAAGACAAATATCTCATTTTTCTTGTGTATATAATCTGGATTTAAAAGCTATATTTGTGACACGAAAGTTGAAAGAGGAGTAAGTGGGGAGAAGAAGGGACTGAATGGAAGAGGGGACAAGGGAAGATAATGGGAGAGGAAAAAGAAGGAAACATTCCATGTTCTCTTATGCAGAACCTAGATTTAACTACAGACACACATACGCAAGCACACACATGTGCACATACACATGCCCGCACACACTTGCGTATGAGAAGGCAGAAGGCAGACAATATTTGAGGGGAGGAAGGGACCAGTGGTAGTGGAGGCTGGGATTATTGTAGCGGGGATGGACCTATATGAAGAGGTTATAAAATAACTTATTTTTCGTGCCTGCTAGCTTTAAAAAGGTTTCTTCTTCGTTATTGTGTATGTTTATCAGCTTAGACTCTTTGCTCTTTGCTGTTTGGGTATTAGAGTATTTTGGATGTTCTTTGTCAGGATAGCGAGTAGTTTTCTCCCATTCTGCATTTTTTTTTATTTACCAAGTTGTTTGTTTGTTTTTTGCCACATGGAAGCCTTTGATTAGTGCAATCCCTCCTGCTAATTCTTTCTGTAATTTCCTGGGTTCTCAGAGTCCTGTTCAGAATGTCATTGCCTATGACTAGGTCCTGATGTTTTTTCCTGTAAGGTTTCTTCTAGCAGTTTCAGATTTCAGGTCTTATATTAAGGCCTTTTGTCTGTTTTGAATTGGTTTTTGCACATATATGCGATAGAGATCTAGTTCCAAGCTTTACCTGTGCATCACCGCTTGCTACAGAGGCCGGCTTTTCATGCAATGCAGAATTTTTGGGCGTCTTTGTACATAATCACATGGTGTTAGCTGCATGGGCTGATTCTGAATTTCACTGTTTTTGTGTCTTCATCATGCAGCTTTTGCTACTATGTCTTTGTCCTATAGTCTCAAGACAGACTAACAGAAAAGAACGATAAAGACTGGAAGACATCCCTATCCAAAAATTGCACAAAACACAACAAAGTTACACACCCACACACAATGTAAGAGGTGTCGCAGTTACTCTTTCTGTTGCTGTGAGACAACACTCAGATTAAAGCAACTTAAAGGGGGAGAAGGGAGATTTGTTTGGCTTATGGTTCCGGGGGAATGTAGTGCATTATGGCAGAAAAGGCATGGTGATCACATCAGAAGCTGAAAAGGAAACTTAAATCACATTGGTCTGTGGAGATTGAGAGTTCAAGAGCAGCCTACTAGAGGAAGCAGGGTGGGACGATGCATCCTCAAGCTTCACCCCCTGTGATGTGATGTGTCTTTCTGCAGCAAGGCTCTACCTCCTAAGGGTGCCTTCATCTTCCCAAACATTAGCAACAGGTAAGGATGAAAACACATGAGCTTGGGGAGAGATCTCACATTCAGACTATGACAAGAAACCACAGCCTCACAACCTACTGACTGTGACAGCTAAGAGGCATCGCTGTTTTGTTTTCTCATCTGATAAAGATTGCCAGCCAATCTGGACAGAAGAGACGGAGAAGGCAGTTACTTATTATTATAGGGAACGATATAGGAAAATGATATCTAAGTTGTAAATATTTATGCACTGAATGTTGGGGGCTCCAGTTTCACAAACTCCAAAATGAACTTAATGTTACAGAGTTCCTTATATATAACATAGTGGGGGACTTCAGTTCCCACTCTCATTTTCACATAGATCTTCTAAACTAATTCTGTGAGCAAGTATTACCCTGATGTCCAAACCACATAAGTACACTACAAGAAAAGAAAAAATCATGTCAGTTTCCCTTATGAACACAAAAATTCTAAACAAAATACTTACAAACCAATCTCAAGAACACATTAAGAAGGTCACACATGGTGACCAAGTAGGTTTCATCATAAGGATTCATGGTTGACTGAATATATGCAAGTTAGCTAATATGACATATGAATTGCAACTGAAATCTCAGTTGGATAAAAGGCATTTGATAAATCTCAGCATCCCTTTATGATAAAAGTTCTGAAGAAAAGAGCAATAGAAGAAACATTTGTCAACATAGTAAACACTGTTTATGAGCAATGTATAGTCAATAGAATGAGTGGAGACAACTTGGAGAAATTTTTACAGAGTCTAAAAGGAGATCAATGTCTATTCTTTGCACTCTTGCTCAATATATTACTTAAAGTTAAAGTGAGAGAAAGAAGAGAAATAAAGAAATAGGCAAGAAGTCAAGTTATTACTATTTTCAAATGTCATAACCCTATACTTAAAAGACCCAAAATCCTCCATCAGAAAACTCATAGATCTGATACTTTCAGCATGATACAAAATCTACATACTGAAATCAACTTTTCTAGATAATAAAAATGCATTGTTGAGAAATGACAAAAAAGTCCCATTCATAGTAATTTAAAAATACCTAATTAAGGAGGTGAAATCCCTGTATATTAAAATCCCTGATTACAAAGACAAATTGAGCAAGCTGCTAGACGATAGAATGATTTTCTGTGCTTATGGGTTGGCAGAGTTAATATTTATGAAAATTGTTGTATTGCTGAACGTATTCTACTAGTAATAGACACAGTAATGGTACACACACACACACACACACACACACACACACACACACACACACACACAAGGCAGGAGAACTCAGAAATAAAACCACAAAACTACAGTCATTTAATTTTGGCAACGGTTTACAAAACACACATGGGGAAACAAATCAGCCTCTTCAACAAATAATGCTGGGAAACCCAGATATCCACATGCAGGTGAATGAAAATGTCTGCTTTTCACTGTGCACCAAAAATCATCCAAGTTGGATTAAAGATCTAAGCTGTTAAAACTGTTAGGAGAGAACATCAAGATATGAAGATAGACTTTCTGAAAAACAGTATTTGAAGTAACCCCAAGAATTTACAAATGGGAACACATGATGTTCAAGAGCTTCTGCCCAGCCAAGCAAATAGTTACCAGGGCAGAGAGACAGCCCACAGAAGGGCAGGAGCACTTTGCCAACTGTACAGCAGAGAGGGCTAGTAGCTAGATTCTGTAAAGAACTGCAAAATTTAGCACCCCAAGCCAGACCTTCCAATCAGTGAAGAGCTAATGGACTTAAAGATAGTTTTCAAAGGAAGAAACACAAATGACCAATATCCATTTAAAAAAGTGTTCTGTGTCCTTAGCCATTGGGAAAATATGAAAGGAAAACTGCTGTGAAATTTCACCTCATCCCAGTAACATTGGAAACAGCATGCAAAACTGAAAACAGACAGCAATGAATGTGGGCAAAGATATGGGGAGAGGAGAGCTTGTCTGCACCACTGGCGAGAGCCTAAGCTGATACAACCAGTTGAGTATCACTGTGGAAGTGTCTCAAAGCATCTATACCTACCTGCACAAACTGTTCACAGTAGTTAAAGGATGGAACAAACAGAAACAAGACTGGATAAAGAAAATATGACACATTTACACAAAGAAATTTTATTTGCTGTAAGGAAAAATAAAATGGCATTTGAAAAAATGGATGGAACTGGAAAGCATATGAGAAATTTAGTAGATTAATTAAAACAAATGCATTTTCTTTTACGCAGATTCTAAATATTGTACATGTGTATAAATGTGTATGTATATATATGTGTGTGTGTACATATATATATGATAATGGGTCCTGTAACTAGCAAGTGATCAAGAAGAGAGAAAAGACATCTTGAGGTGGTGGAGAAGATAGACATGAAAGGCCAAAGGGGGTTCCTGTTGGAGGAAAACACCTTCAGAGAGGGCAGATGGGGGACTGGGCAGCGCGCAAGGAGAACCAGTAAGGGCAAGGCATGCAGACAAATGCCAAAATAAACCATCATTCTGCTGACTTCCTAAAGTAATAAAATAGTTATTGTAATCTTTGTTAATGCAGACAGCATTTTTAATACTTCTTTAAATTCAGATGGAGAGAAGGTAGACAGAGATGTCTGAATGTCATAAGCTTTTCTGGCCTCCATTTATTTAAAATATGTACTTGTGTTTTTACTTGGAGAGAATTAATAAAACAAAAGGCAGTTAATCAAGATATAGCATTCTTTTCTGTCCGTTCAGATCTGCTTGTTGACCTATAGTGAATTTTTCATTTCTGTTGTTCTGGCCAGTTCATATATTTTTAATGAGCTCCTTTTCAAAAATTTATGTTTATTGGTAATCTCAAAATGTTGAGATATTATTCTGCTTGCTTTCTTTTCTTTTTTGTTTGTGATTTCCTTTATTAGAATTAAGATGTCAGTTTCAGATCTTTATCTAATAAGTCTAAGCAGTGCTAGGGCTTCCTTGTACATAGCTTGTTAACCTTTTTCTGTCTCTTTGTAACTGAATTGGGTTTTATTGTGCTTTCTTAGAATTTTTGTTGGAAACTTGCCCTTTTTGTTGGGGTGGGGGGAAGTGGCTGCTGGAAATTAAACTCAGGCCCTCACACTGAACTATGTAATTGTTCTACCACTTAGCTGCTTCAGTCCTTGGAATGGACTTTTTTAATAGTGTAGAGCATACCTTTGATACCAGATCTTATTTTTGAGTCTTTGTGTTTGTTGTTTCTTTTGTTTTTAGAGTGTCTAGTCTAAACCTCGTTTTAGAGTTATGCATTCCACTTTTGTGTGTGTTTGGTGGTCAGGTAACCTTTTGACAGTTACTGTTAATGCCTAGAATCCAAAAAGGGGAAAAACCTTCATCATTCAGTCTTGATGGGTTCAGTGTCTCATAGAACTTCAGTAACTAGAGATGAAAACTTGGATTGTGCATATGTATGTGTTGCTTCACTTTTGCTATCTTTGGGAGCTTTCAAATGTTTCCTAACTGAATAGATCTTTCCCCACTTGTCTCTAGTGTTAGCTCTTGCTCCAAGAGTACCATCACTGTTTCTTTTGCCTCCAAGTGCTTTCGGTCCTGGAAAAGCTATGGGTGGGCAGAAACCAAGGAAATTCTTTGTACTTTTCTTCCAGGTAGTTGCCAGACAACTGGCAGGGCCAGTTGGTGTGAACAGGAGTGGCGCTCCTCCCTCTGGGCTAGTGGTGCTCACTGAGTGCTGAAGAACCCTCCAGGCTGTGGCCAACCTGGGGTCCAGGAAATAGCAGGATGGTAGATGGATGATTTAAAACACCATGGCATCTTTTACCAAAAACAGGAGCTTTTTTCTTCATCAAATCTTGCTGTAGTTGTTAAACCTCTGACTAGATTCTGGAAATCTCCAAGAGTTGATTCTGATACTTTTTGCCAGATCTTTAGTTGCTTTGAGAAATCAGGGTCACCCTGGAATATACTACTTTTGCCATTTTGTTTTGTTTTGGTTTGGTGGTAACCCCCCACCCCCAGCTTTCCTTTTCAAAGGATTATTATGTTATTAGGAACTAATTTCACTTGAATAGAACTGAATGAAAGCATTTAAGTCCTGTTTGAAAAACTGAAAAATGTACCTAGAATGGTTAATATAATTGGGAAATTAGATAAATTTTGCCTAAGTCAAGAACATATGTCCTTAATTTTAAGTTTGTGTATGTGCATATCAAACTACCTATCTTTGCAGTAGTCATACAAAAAAAAGTAAGTCAACTGTGTTATATAAGCAGAGTTGAGGAAATATCTTTGGCTCTGAGATTATCTCTGAAGCATTGAACAAGTTTTATTTCAATTAGATAATTCACTGCTGAAGGCAGGTGTGAGCATACAGAGCCAAGTCTGGCCAACTGCTTGAGAACTGACTTCCAGCTTGCTTCCTTCCTGTTGTCCTGTCTTTCTGTTGTCCTATTCTGTGGCCTTCTCTTTCCTTGTGAATTACTGAATAATTTACATGGGCTTTGCAGTGCTATAGTGGTATAAATATAGTGGGTAATGAGAGGAATGGTCCTCGTTCCTAAAAAGCTTACATGTAGGGTGGAAAGAAATTCTGTAGTATCTACTATAAACTATTTCCTTTTGTGTCTTAGCTCAATCTGGAGACCAGATACTATGACCTTATGTGCTGGGAGTGGGAAGTCCCACAACCTAGGTGCCAGCAGATATGGGGCTGGATAAATGCCCACTTCCTGGCATGCAGGTAACTACTTCTGTCACTGTGTGTAGCAGAGAACACTAGTGTCTTTCTATGTAGACACTGATGCTGTTTAGGGAAGTCTGTTTCCTGATGTCATCTTAATATAATTATGTTCCAAAGTGTACTCTAGGCTGATTGGCCTGAAAGTTTCTGTCTTCATCTCCCACTCTTACTTCATTGTAGTGAACTGGTATTATAGATGTATGTCATCAAACTGACTCTTTTTTTTTTCCTTTACATATGTGGGTTCGAGGAATCAGACTCAGGTCATGAGACTTGGATGAGGAGTGTTCTTACCTGCCCTTGTTGTTTTTTTTTTTTTTTTTTTCCTTTTACGTCTACACCTCTGACTTCATAACAAAGTGCATTTTCGGGTCTATATTAAAATCCTGAATCTTCCACTGACTTATGTCTGATGAATCCTGCTGTTTAGTCCACCTGGCTTCCCTTTCCTTCATAGGACCATCTGTGCGCTTTCTGTACAGGACACTGGATGGAGAAATTCTTGACTAATAAGGCAGCTAGTTTTACTTATGTGCTTTAATTGCTGATAACCATTGGGTTACTGTTTAAAGTGGGGGATAAATGCTTCTCAGTTTAGAAGGTAGTTTCATGCACTAGTCTGTTTAGCATTAATACTTTAGGATTATAACAGAACTTAGATAGACTAGCTGTCTCCAGGGAAAGTAGATGAACTCCACAATATCTGCACGTTTCTACTATTCGACCAAATTGCAATGTAGAAAGGGATGCTATGTTTTTAATTGTGAAAGATAGAACCTTAGACTTCACTTAGCAGAACTTGTTAGATTATAGACATTAAGTCATTTAAAAACAGGTATTTATCTTTGCATTGAATTAATCTCTGCTGTTTATGTATTTCATAGATATTAATTCTTATGGTATGTTAGTTCATTTTATTGTATCTAAAAATGGTTTAAGGAATTAGTGCAAGGGGTTGGATGGTAACTCAGTAGTAGAGCATTTGTCTTGCAGATGAGAGGCCCTGGGTTCAATCCCCAGTGTATCCAGGGGAGAAAAAAAGAATTTTATATACATGCATTCTTTGAAGATTTATACAAAAGATCACAGTATCACTTTCAGTAGTTGCTTCTTGTAAGTTCAGTCCATAGTATCCACATTATTGAGTTTCAAACCACTTTATTTCTATGTATGAGTCATTTCTGGAATGTCTTGTGAGTTGCTCATCACTGCTACACAGGCACATATAGTGATGACTCAAGTTAATTGGATATTTAATAATGAAGTAAAAGTTCTTTAGTTGTATGATTAAATTATGGATGGATTGATTTTGATAGATCTTAAGAGAAAGTGAACGTGACACACAAGAAATTTGTGCTGGCAGCATAAGACAAGTTGGAGCAGCTTTGTGGTTCTTTAGAGTTACTGAGTGTGATAAGTACGTGTTTTAGTTGGAAGCTTGGGATTGCTTGGAATCTAACAGATTTGGACTGACGCTGTGTAGATGGCTGCCAAGTACGTCTTTGTGTGTGCATGTATTTGTACACATGTGCAGGTGTATGTGTGTGCATGTGCACAGCAAGGTCAGAGTTCTTCCTCAGTGTTTCTCCACCTTATTTTGTGGACAGAATCTCTGAGTCTCAGTCCACTGATCAGTCAGACTGGTTGGCCAGCAAACTTCGGGATCTTCCTGTTCACCTCTCAGCACTACTCCGCCAGCTTTGTTGGGTCTAGGTGGTTGCCATCCAACTGTAGGTTCTTAAGCTTGCTTGGCAAGCACTCCACTGTCATCCGCCTCTCCAGTCCCTGTGCAAGTACTTCTTCGAGTATTTCACAACAGCCCTATGAGAACTTTGATTCCTGTTTTTTGGGGGTACCAAGGCATAGAGAAGGAGCTGTACAAGGTTTCACAGCTGGCGAGTAGCAGAACCAAGACTCTTGAGTTCAGGAAGCGGGTGTCAGAGCCTGTCTTTTCATGATGGTTACAACTGCTTTCATCAGTATGAAGAAATAAAATTGTGACGTTGTTTCAGGTTCAAAAGTAAAGCTAGAGAATAGGTCAGTCAAAGGTCAGAATTGGGCAGTGGAACACCGTCTTATAATTGAATTTTATATCTTATGGTGATGGTAAAATATCAAATTTGAAAAATTGAGACATATATCTAATATTCTAAGACCTTTAGAATATTCCTAAATGAAATTTTATTGTCTATGTGGATTTATTTGCCTTTTTTCTGGGACCTTTGTGAACATCTTCAATTATTTAACTCTGCACCTGGGATTTTATCTTAAAAATGAAGATAGCAATAGTGTCTTAGTAAATGTAAAGCACTTAGAGTAGTACTGAGTGTCGTGTAAGGGGAGTTATTGATGTTTTTAATCACAATCTTTTGTCCTGTGTATATTACTTGTGCATATTTGTAAATAACTTTCAGTAGTAAGGAATACATTTCTTGGAGGTTTACTTTGTGTTTATTCCTACTCTTGTTTTCTTTTGTTTCCTCCTTCTCAGTCATATTTTATGCCATCTTTGTGTTATATATTTATATAAATATATAAATGTCTTTTTTGGAATAGAATAGAGTACATTTGCATCCTTTGCTCCTGGAATTTGTCACTGGCAGCATATGGACCACTGATTTTTTTTTTTCCCTACTGATTTGTCCTAGGCCCTAAAACAGCAAATTGAAGACATGTCAAGTTTTTTTGTATGTATATTGTGTGTGTGTGTGTGTGTGTGTGTGTGTGTGTGTGTGGTGTCTGCCCATATGTACAGAGGCCATAGGAGGACATTAAGTATCCTGCTTTATCACTCTTCACCTTATTTTGTTTGAGACAGAGTCTGGCACTGAATCTGGGTAGACTGGTGACTGGCAGGCCCCGGTGATTTGTCTGCCCCCCTTTGCCACAGTGGTAGGATTGTAGACAAATGGTCTATAATCATGTCTTTAAACAAAACAAAAAAACAAACCACACACACACAAAAAAAACCCACATTGTTTCTGGGGATTTGAACTCAGGCTCTCATGCTGGTGCAGCGAGTACTCTTAACCATCTGCACCATCTCCCTCGTCCCATGTGTCAGACTTTTTTAGAAAATAAATGCTTTTTATTTTATTCCTAAATTTTCCATTTTCTAGACTAGATAGGTGTTAAATTGATCAGTGTACCTTAAGATATTCCCATGAGATTGATCAATGTCAGTATTTTATTCCCTGCCTTTTTTTATGTATGTGTGTTTGGTGGGACTGGTAATGAACTTAAAGTAGCATATGATAAGGATAGTAAAATCTTTTGACTACTTTGGCCTAAAATCATAATGTTGACATTAGTTAACTTTTCTTCACTCGATTTATAGCTTGTGGTTTAAAAGCAATATTGGAACGACTTATATATTTTCTGTACAATTTAGTTGTTAACATTCATCCATCATTTCAATATTTATTCTTAGTCATCTAGTCTAAGTTTTGTATTCCTTCACCTACTGTATGTGCCAGTTGCACCAAACAATATTTTCTTAAGACTTTTCTCTTTTTTTCTGTATATCTAGTAATAAAAAAATGTGCACTTTCTCTTAAAATTTATCCTTGGGACAGGGTTCCATGGTTAAGCACTTGCTACACAAGTGTGAAGACTGAACCCTTGTAAATGCTGAGTATGTGTGGCAGTGTGCCTGTGACTCAGCCTGGGAAGCTGCAGCAGGGGATGCTGCAGCAGAAGCTGACAGTGAGACTTGCCCTGCAGGCAGTCTCTGTGTCTCTTTGTGAGACCCAGCCTCAAGGAATAAGATAGAAGAGAGAGAGGATGGTTTCCAATATCAGCCTCAGAACTCTGCATGCGTGTGTACCTGTGTATACCCCCCATGAATAAAATGTTTCCTTATAAATTGTATTTTCTGTTAACTACCGTTTATAAAGCCTCCCTCTCCTACTTTTTCAATTTTAGGATTTTTCCTGAATCAAACCTAGTAAACATTTGCTGTATCTGTGTGCTCTTCTAGATATAATTCTTCCCCCCCATCTTTGCAAACATTATATTTCAGGTGGCTAGTTTTGTTTCTTATACTTGTAGCTCTTAAACTTTGGTCAAAATTTGTTTTTTATAAGGCTTTCCATTTTTAGAGTATCTGTGGTTCCTTGGAAGTTAGGTGATTTTTGACTTATCTTAGTGCTACAGACACTTCCCATATGTCTCTACTTACTTTTCCCCTTTTCTGTTTACTTTCAGCTGGTTGGTGGAGAGTTTGATCTGGAGATGAACTTTATCATCCAAGATGCTGAGAGTATAACGTGTATGACAGAGCTGTTGGAACACTGTGACGTCACGTGCCAAGCAGAAATATGGAGCATGTTTACGGCCATCCTGCGAAAGAGTGTTCGGAATTTACAGACTAGCACAGAAGTTGGACTAATTGAGCAAGTCTTGTTGAAAATGAGTGCAGTGGATGACATGATCGCAGGTACGGGCTGTCTGAGAGAGAACTGTAACTGAAGCATTCAGGAAGCCTTGCATACTTTCTCTTTATGTTCTGTGGTAGTCTAAGTGTGTTCAAAGTACCTTGATTTCAAATGGATAGATAGGCATGCATGAGAAGTTTATCTTTTATATTAAAAGAGCACGCAAAGATTAGGAGAGAAAACACAATGACTTTACTTTACAATGACTTTTCTTTTTGACATTTTGTAAAGTCTCAGTACTGTGGTGTACATACATTATAGTAAATAATAGTACATATAGTAACTAAATAGTACCTCTGACATTATGTATAACTGAGCCTTTACATACTTACACTATCACTATGCAGTCCAGTCTTCAATGAATGACCCTTTACCAGGTAATTGCTCCTCCATGTTCTTTAATTTGCCACACATTGGCAGATGATAGAAGTGTCTAAAAACTTACAGTAAGTGTGGTATATCTTTTGGGTACATAGTTTAACTTCCTATTTTTGGGAGAACTTTTCTATTAATCCTATATGGTAGTACAGAATATCACATTTGCACAACACTTTTTGCTTATTGTAGATGATTTGAAACAATTATTGAAATTCTTGTTTTTTTTCATGACCAGCCCTTGCTTCTGCACAAGGTGATTCTTCTCTTTGATTACCTGTGTTTTAGTAAACATGTTTTGTCTGCTGTCCCAGAATAGCAGTTATTCCTAGACACTTTTTAGGGTTAGAAATACTGCTGTTTTTATAAATAGAAGATATTTAGCATAAGTATCATCTGACATAAAAATTGATTTCATGATTCCGAAAGTGCTGATTTCATTTTATAATATCATAAGTGGTCCTTCCAGAGGTTAAAACCTAGAGAATTTTTTTAATACATTGACATAGATTTTAATTTTAAAATTTGTAAAATAAGACATTAAGAAGCGATTAGACAGTAGGCCAAGAACAGGGAGTTTTTCTTCCCTCCACACCATTTCTGTGTGTTTGTGTGTGATGCATGTGTGTCTGTGCGTCTTCTGTATGTGTGTGGGCACTCATGGCTGTGTGGCTATGTGGCTATGTGTGTGTGTGAATGCTGGTGGCTGTGGAGCCTTAGCTTGATTTTAGGAATAATCCATGATCGTGCTTCCACTTCACTGTTTTGAGGCTCAGTCTTATTATTCAGCCTAGGGGCTATGATGGGACTAGTCTAGCTGGCCAGTTTCTTCAGGGATTATTTTTTTTTAATACATTTTTTATTATTTCCGCTCATACAAACTTAATAGGTAGACCAGTTCCCTCCCTCCCTCCTCCTCCCCCCGAACCCCCTGTTCCCCCTCCATCCCTCCCCATCCCCCAGTGCCTCCCCCCCAATTCCCAGAGAGTCCTTTATTATGTATGCCTAACTCTCCTCTTGGTCCTCCTCTCCGATGACGTACAAGGACCCAGTGGCATTTCTCTTCAGGGATTCTTAATCTCTGCTTTCTGTGGCTATAATTACAGATGGGGCAACCACACCCACCTGGAATTTTAAGTGGGATCTGGGATACATACTCTAGTTATTTCGCTTACACAGCAAGCGCTTTAATTATATTTTATAAGTAATCTTTTTAAAACTTGCTTTTCTTAATGAGTATTTTAAGATCTTTTCTAATCGCTGCTAATTTAGCTTATATTCTATTGAGTATAGTTTATCATTCTCTATATTGGGTACTTTCACAAAGAAGTGAGATGTAGACTTACATCCCTGTACACCTACCACTTGTGTAAATTCCTGAGTTTATACCCACACACACTCACCCACACACCCACCCCCCCCACACCCCACATATACCCACCCACACCCACACCCCCCCACATATATAAAAGTGAATCAGCTCATAATCTTTTATTTCCAACATCTGTGCTTCAGACCCCCATTTTGTCATATATAATGTGACTGCCACTTTACAGAATATAGTTTAGAGAAGGACCAGAATTATGCATAGTTGTTTACTTATTTCATGAGCCTTAAGACAGGAAAACAGTGAGAAAGGTTGGATCGCAGGAATTAAGGTTGGGACATTTTCTATCATATAAATGTCTCTGAGTCTCCTGTCTTTTTTCTCAGTAGAGTATTTATAATAGAAAAAGGATTTTTTCCCCTATTTTAAGCATTTCCTTCTGAAACAACACGATAGTGGAAAGACATGAGAAAAGGAATTGCGTGTCTGGAAAAAACCTGTAACTCCTCTACTTGCAATAGAGAAATAAAATTTTGATCTATTTAAAATACTTTAATAACTACAAAATACTATTAGTTTTCCTCTCTGAAGGTGTTGGAGTATGTTAATTTCAGAGTTTCTCATTTGAAAAGTAAATATACTAAAAACTGATGACATTCATGGTTGGTAGTTCTCTTCATTTACAAATTTTGTTTTCCAACATATGTAATTTTAAAATTGAAATGAACGCTTTCATGTCTAACATATAAGAAATTTAAAGAAATCTGCTAAACAAGTATTCAATAAACCATATTTTGTCTTATTCAGTTTATTACAATTAGAAATTTGATATTTTTAAAAAATATTTTTTATGTAAACATTTGTAAACACTTCAGTAATGACTACTTCATTAATTGATTAAAAAACACACTGGCTTATATTATAGTTTTTGAAGTTCTTGATTTTTATCTAGAATTTATCTAGTCTTAGAAACTGACTTGATCTTATTAGTGCTACTATTTTTTATTTAAATATTGAAGTTTTTGTTTTATTAAAAGATTCCTCAATACTGACATATCTACTGCCACAATCATAGAAATTGCTTAGGTATTGTGATAATAAATAAGAATTAGTTAACTAGTTACCACAAAGAAAGTCATATTTCTATTTTGAAATGCACAAGTAAGAAATATTTTAATCCCTCACATTCCAGTTATTAGTAGTTTTGATAATGTGAATTATTTAACAACAAATCATTTTAAGTTGCTCATATCTACTCTTTTTATTAGTTGTTGATAAATTTTAAGACTAATATTTATTGGGTCCTATTAACTTGTATAGGATGCTTAACTCTTAGAAGCGCTTTAGAAATGGAGAAAATATAGTATCAATATTTAGATGCTCACTTTCTTACATGGTTAGAAATAGTCATACAGAGAATGTTCTCAGAGATGAGATTAATTTTTCTCATTATTTGGTGTGTTGATATGTCTGTTCATATGTAGTTCATGTACAGTCACATTAGTATAATGGATATCACTCATTCCTGTATAGTCACATTAGCATAATGGGTCTCACTTAGACTGCGTAAATTGCATTCCAGTTAGTGGGTAACAGTGATGATTCTAGAACCCACTGCTTGGACTGAGTACCAACTCACTGTTTGCTAGGCTCTAGGGCAGTGTGACTATGTTATCATTCACTGCAATGTTCTAATTTTTAAAAGGAGACAATTATTTAACTCACAGACTTATTATGATTTGTGATTTTATTACATATAAACCACTTGAAATAATGTTCCATATACAGTATTTGCTCAGCATTGTTAATAGTCCAGGAATTATTTCAAGAGCATATTTCATTAATAATATACAATTCTGAAAGAAAGTAGGTCACTTATAGTTTTCCTTTGGAAATAGCCAACATGAATGTTAGATCTGTATACCTTTACATGTTTTTATCTCCTTTTTCCTACCTGTAACATGCCTTTGTGTGGAAATTGTTAATTAGGGTAGCCATTCACAGCAATGTTATATACTAAGTAGAGGAGACATTTGATAACTTTTGCTCTTAAAAAGTATATAACCTTGAGAGATGACAGCTCATGACTAGAGTAGAGAATAACTTTGTTTTCCTTTGAAGATCTTCTAGTTGATATGTTGGGGGTTCTTGCCAGCTACAGTATCACTGTCAAGGAGTTGAAGCTTTTGTTCAGCATGCTCCGAGGAGAAAGTGGAATCTGGGTAAGTTGTGGTTACAGGGCGAAACATTCAGTGTCTTTCCATTAGTACTTAATGGTCAGCTTTGTGTCCCTAGAGAGCCATATATTTGAATTGGTTAACGGTAGTTCTCTGTTGAGTAAATCTTTTGTATGAATTTTCTCTTTAGTTACCAAACAGTGCATTGGCTGAAGTGGTATATTAGGCATTATTGCTGAATTCATACAGTGACATTCTTTTTCTTTTATTGTTTTCTCAGCCAAGACACGCAGTAAAATTATTGTCAGTTCTTAATCAGATGCCACAAAGACATGGTCCTGATACCTTTTTCAATTTCCCTGGGTGTAGTGCTGCGGTAAGTTTTAAATACTTACTTGGGTTTATTTTTATCTATCCCTGTCCGTGCTGATTCATTTTGTGTCCTAATAATTTGTCTATTATGTTTTTTATTGTATTAATTAGAGTATATTAAGAATTTTTCATGTAAATAAAACAATGAAATTATACAGTGTGTGTTAATATTTTTTGAGCTTCTTTGAGACAGACTTTTGCTATGTAACTCAGGGAAGTTTTTACTTCGAACTCCTCCTGCCTTGGCCTCCCCAGCAGTGGGATCCCAGGCAAGGCAGCACTATTCTGGGCATGCTCTATGTGACCTTTAGCGCTCACTCGTTTCAGTGATTTGCTCCTGGACAGGTGTTTTTTTTTTCTTTCTGAAACTATTCCACACTATAATCAACTATAGAAATCAGAAAACTCTAAGGCACATATGTTAGTTATATTGTTAGAATTATAGGTAAGGTTTTGGAGAAGAATCTGAAACCTGCTGAGTAACCTAGAATTGACTTTTTTTTCACTACCTGTTTGAAAGTATAATGCTCAGCTAGTTAACATACAATGCATGGAGATTATTTAAATAAGATAGTATTTCATTTCTATAGTTTATGGTTTTCTTTTTTTTTCAAATCTGTGAAGATATTTGCATTAATGACTTTGTACTTGTTTTAATGGATGCTTTATCATGTTTCATTGCTTTGTAGGCAATTGCATTGCCTCCCATTGCAAAGTGGCCTTATCAGAATGGCTTCACCCTCAACACATGGTTTCGTATGGATCCTTTAAATAACATTAATGTTGATAAGGATAAGCCTTATCTTTATTGGTGAGTAATATGATTTATTTTTAGTATGCTTGCCTTTAAATACCCAAATTTTGTGATATAGTTTCAAGTTCATATAGTAGATGATACATAGATGCTAAAACACATTCATCAAAATTTTGTGTAATTTCTCTGTCAGTATCCTGTCTCTATTTCTCTGTCTGTGTCTTTCTCTGTCTGTGAGCCTTTCACTTTTCTTTTTCCAATTACAGTCTAAGGTCAAAGATTTCAGACTTTTCCATGTGCATTCTGCTTCAGTACATGTCAGTTAGATAAATCTGATATGAGAAAAGAAGCCAAATTCTCCCTCAATTTTGTTCGCTTTGTCTTTTCATTTATTTTTTTCTATGACTTTACCAGATAAAATAACATCATAAAAGAAATCATAATAGCTAAGATATTTAATAAATAATTAAGCTTAATTAATGTTTAATATTTCTTATTTTGATTACAGCATATATTGTTTCGTGTAGTCATTCACCTCATTTATCAGTATTGGCTCTTTTTGTTGAAGTATTTTCAAAGGCATTGTAAAATAAGAACAAGTTCTTACTTTGAACCATGAGCTGTATAGAAATGAGTTTTATGTGTGATAGTTGGAACTGATCCTTAATGGCAGATAATAGTGCGCCTGATACACTTTACTATTTTTATGAATGTGTGGTATTTAACATTGAAATGGTGGAAGTTTTTATAGTTTTTTTCTTAGTTTATATGTCTTATATTTTAGTCATTGTAAACAACTTTGGTTTAGATTCTGTTTCTATGTATAAACTCCAGTCCTATAGTGAATTAAAATTTAATGTTCTATAAAATATTTAATAGACAATAGATACATATTTTAATCATTCTTTTGTTTTCTCATTCATTACAGTTTTCGTACTAGTAAAGGAGTTGGTTACTCTGCTCATTTTGTTGGCAATTGTTTAATAGTCACATCACTGAAGTCCAAAGGAAAAGGTTTCCAGCACTGTGTGAAATATGATTTCCAGCCACGTAAGGTAGGTGAAAATAGATCACATCATTTTCCATACCACTTATCTCAAATGAAACTTGACTCCTGTGATTTCTGCAATAGCCTCTTTCACTGGTGTTCTAACATTTGATTATTTGCTCTTGTTTGTATTTCTTTATCTTTTGTGTCTGGATTTGTCTTTTATAAGACCTCTTACATTATGTCTTTCTCATGCTCATTTTGTGGTATTCTTTCCGTAAGTGCTGACTGTTTCTTGCAGGCACTAGTCATATGACTGACACTAGTCTGGGAAGCATCTCATTCTGATGACATTCATATTTCATTGGGGATTTTCATTCAGTTGCTTAACAGCCGTCTATTCTTAGTCTTTTCTGTGGGTCTCACTAGCTGTGACATAGTCATCTGATATCTTTCTGAGCCTAGATCTCAGCACATTTAACTCTGAATTGATGCTCTCATCCCATATCCCCTCGGGTTCTGAAGTCTTCTGACTTAGAGGTCTGCTATCTTCATGATAATTGGGACTCATAGTAACTTTGCCGTTAATCTTTTGTTTGATAATTACATTAGTTCAGTTTAATTTTCTTACCTGATATTTAAATTCTTGATAATGTTCTCTCTTCAGATTGAGTGATTTGTGTCTGTCTTTTTCTAAAATATTTCATGTACTAATACTGGGTTTATCTTTCTTATTGCATTCCTCTGCTCAAACTATTTACTTTTCAGTAACTGCAGAATAAATTAAGATTTTTAGCCAAGTCCTTTATGATTTGGGTGAGCTACATGTACTTGTTCCAGCAGCTGTAGATCCTGTCCTGTTGTGTGCCTGAATTTACAGAGCATGTGTAGAATCCCTCCCTAGCTTGTATCCCCTAAACCCCGTTTCCCTCTCTGTCTTCCCTCCAGTGCTGGGGAATAAGCCCAGGGCAGGTTAACAAAACACCTTTCCACTGAGCTACACTCCTGAGCCCTCTTCCCTTTTTCGTCTTGTTATCATATATGATAAGTGTCTCTTAGAACATCTCACTTTAGCATATCTTGCAGTGCTATGAAATCATTTAGACCTTCCTTCTTCATGTATATGGTAACCTAATTATTTGAAGTACAGATTAGAGGTGGATTTATCTTCATAGTCTCTCAAATGTCCTACTGAGCTTATGACTTAGTAGACCACCAATAAGAAATATATAGATATATAAAATGACTTTAACAAGTAAAATAAAATTTTGCTTTTTGTCTTAGTTATTTTCATTTGTTTGGATAGCTAAACTTACTTGACCAGTTGAATTAGTACAATGTGACTGTTGGTAGAGGAAAAGATGGAGGCTGGAATCTTGCTGTGGTCAGTGATGTTTCCACAGTCAAGAATGCCAGCAACCTGAATACATGGCAGTGAGAGAAAAAACAATTGGACGTGAGGACCAGTCGATTTAGCTTGTTACTTATGGGACTCACTCTTTAAGTGTGAAAGCTAAAGTTCGGTAGCCTTTTTCCCCTGGCATAATAATAGTAATAGATAATGTGAAAATAAAAGTATCCTTTTCTTTCTTAGTTTTGTTTTGTTGTTTGTGTGTTTTTTTTTTCTTTAAAAAACTTCATTGTGCATGCATGTGGGGGAGGGGGGAGAGTGGGGGGCACTGTGTGGAGGACCAAGCATCATCCTGAATTGCTTCTACTTCCTTTTTGCTTAGCTCTGGAATTTTCCAGACTCCACCCACCAGGACCATTTTTAAGTATGACTTGGGATCTGAACTGAACATGTTCTGCTTGTGAGGCAGAATCTTAACCCCTTAACCATCTCTCCAGCCCTTGTTTTTTCATTTATTCTTTGCCACATAGTGAAAAAGAATTTGAGTAGTATTTTCATTTTCACATGATTTTTTTCTTCACATAGTGATGAAGATTTTTAGATATTTATTTTTAAATTTTTCCTGATGCTAATAAAAATGTTTGCTTTACACTTAAGGTGAGGCAGCAGTTGTTTGTATAACAAACCATAATTCATTAATATGTAATTGGAAACAAGTTCACAAAGCAGTGAGTATGATTTGAATCTCAGTTATTCTCATTGAAAAAAGTATCCCATTCCTCACTTTCAGAAATTCCTATTTATTAGAATCCATGAGACCTGAGTTTGCAGAATGTGGCAGAATTATTTTCATTTTCAGTAATACATATTTTTGGAATTAGTTTCCATGCTAGTCGAACCCAATCCCTCTTTAATTACTAGTGCTTTTCTTTCAGTTCAGGCTCATCTGTTTTCTATCCTGAAGCTTTGTGAAGGTTTTCAGGCACCCCAACATTGCTGTTAACTATATTTCTGAGCAATGATGGTGAAACTCATTTCACTTTTCTGGTCAGAGTCCTTGTGATAAGTACTCCAACAACAGGAAGCCAGATGAAATTTCCCAAAGATGCCGACACTCTTTTTACAGTCATATTGCTGTTTTCCTGCTACTTCGGCCTAGTGAAGCTTTATGTGGCTTCTGCTGGACCTTCCTCTACCTAGAATGTGTCTTTTCCCCTTGTTCATTCAGTGTTTCCTTTTCATCCTACTAATTCAGCTTTAACTTTTGCTTAGAGTGAATTTTTTTATGATAGACTGGAAATGCTTTTTGCCTTTTCATCCATTCATAATTAACCACTTAATTTGCTTCCATATTTATATTTCAGATAGTCTATGTTGTTTTCATGTTGATTTCTCTACTGAAAAGTTTCTCCACTTTTTTGGGGATGTACATGTTGTCTGTCTTGTTATGCCCACATGCAGGGTATACAGGCTAGGTGGGCACTTGGCACGAAATAGGTTTTCAATAAATAATTTGGAGTTAGTGAATGACAATGATAGGTAAATAAAGTCAGTGTTAGTAACATCACGAGGACACAGCTAGTGAAAAAAATAACCCAGAAATTTATTTAATGCTAGAGATTTTATGAACTCTTTATGTTTTCACTCAGTATGCATTAGCCCTTATTTTTGGAGAAGGAATAGGTTTAGAGATGAAAAATAATTTCCCCAAAGTTAAAGAACTAGTTAAACCATGAATCAAATTTAGGTCTGTATGAATTTAAAATTCATTCTACTCAGTGCAATAAATTATATGCAGTAATAATTAAGTAAAGGTTGATTGAGTTCTCTACATAAGTGCTGTGACAAATATAATAACACATCTAATGTCATAAAACATGTTTGGGCAGAAAAATCTTTCCTTATATAGACATTCATGTATTTATTTAGAAATTTAAATTTTTTATGTGTGCGTGAGGGAGAGAATGATAGAGAGCGAGCAAGAGAGACAGAGACAGGGAAGTATGTACATTTTTAGGGTTCAGAGGACAATGCGTGGAAGCCTGTTTCTTCCTCCACTGTTGGAGTTCCGGTCTGGGTCCCGCTCAGGCTCCAGGTTTGCATGCAGCTCTCTTTGCCATCCAGTTATCTCCTTGATCCCAAGAAATTTATTTTTTCACAAAACATAAAAATTGTGCTGTCAATTAAGTAATACATTGGTTGAATGTTTTTAAACTCTGAAATATGATTTATGTACATTTTAATTCTTTATATATGTAAAAACATATAAGAATATTCTTCAGTGTATCTGAACTTCAGTTTTTACATTGTTTTCCTGATAACATTTAATGTTTAGAAACAGAATTGTTAATGAGTTTTTAAGTATTTCTTCCTGATTTCAATCATAATCAGCTTATATCTTGGTTTCTGATAAGGTGAAGACTCAGTTCTTAGTAAGTTCAGGGTAGAAACCTGGAGTGAAGTGACTTTAAAAGACAGGTATTCTAGACTTCGGACCTGTCAGAAGTCTGCCTTTCCAGGAGTTGAACAGCTGCGTTATTTTTCACTGCCGTCCTCTCCCAGGTGTTCAGTGCGTTCTTTAGTTTTCTCAACAGTAATGGATGAAGTTGAATTTTGTTCAAAATGTGTATCTTGAAATATCTTATATTTTGAAACTTGAAAGTTATTACTACAGTTTTATGGTTCTCAAATATATATGAAATATTTGAGCAGTATTTTTAAATTGGTAGAACACAGTTTATATTTCATACTAATTTCTGGGCAGGGATAAGTGATGCAACTTTTTCTTTAACATTAAAAGCATTCTTGTTCTGGGGAAATCTGTACTCTGTTTTTACTAAATATAACCATCCTTTAGTCCTAAGCTATTATCTCTGAAAACACTAAAAATTGTTATGAAATTTCAACCTTGCCATACCAGAGTTGATATACTATTTTTGCTGACACTAGTGACTATAAAATGGACAGTGGGGTGAAGTAACTCTTCCTTTTTTTGAGATAGGCTTTTGTCATGTGTCCAAGGCTGGCCTCAAATTTATGCTGATGCTTGGGCCTCAGTCTCCCAAGTGCTAGGATATGAGAATGTGCTGTCATTGACTTTTATAAGAAGTTACATATTTTTAATTTAAAATGTGAAGTTATTATTAGACTTAATCTAGATCGTACAGTTGAAACCACTTAAATCTTGTTCTCAGTGTAAGATCTTACTCTTTTGAAAGGCCTTTCCTGATCATGTAATTTCAAGTAGCAACCTAGATTATTCTTTGTCACTTTATGTTGTTCTTTTCCCCTTTAGAGCCACGTAGGTTATAATCCAGTGCTGATGTATCTGCTTCATGAGTGTAGAATCCCATCCAGGAGAATTGGGTGTGGGCTTCTGTGTGGTCAGCACGGAGCATCTGCAGGGCCAGGCAAAGTGTAAATTTTAATAAATGAAGAACACACATGATCGAGTCTTCACAGGATCGTGGAGGGAGGGTGAGGACAGTCTTGGGTGGAGGGCATTCTGTATCATGGTGTATTCTTTATGTGCCATTGCTTTCATCTGAGAAGTGAGACAAAAGTCACGTTGTTGGAGGTCTGGAGGGAATGTAGTAAGCGATTATCCATTTTCTTCCCACGGAAGTTTGCAGGGCATTACTGCCCTTTAGACAGTAACAGGTAGATATCACATGGCCATTGTAATTGTTTTATTTCAGTGGTACATGATCAGCATTGTCCATATTTACAACCGATGGAGGAACAGTGAAATCCGGTGTTATGTTAATGGACAGCTGGTCTCCTATGGCGATATGGCTTGGCATGTTAACACAAATGATGTAAGTTATTTATTTATTTGTATTATTGTATGTGTGGGGGGAGCATGTAGTATATATGTAGAGGTCAGAGGACAACTTATGGAAACCATTTCTCTCCTTCCAGGTTGTTAGGCTTAGTGATATGCACCATTACCCACTGAATCATCTCCAAGCCCAGTTTTTAATGGGCTTGATAATATGGTCTATAACTATAATGTAAATAAATTAGTTTGATAGAAACATGAATTTATTTTTGAAAGCTTTTTTTAATTTAGTAAATCTTAGTTCTTGTATTTACTATGAAAATTCCTACAAATATTGGTTAATGATATTTAAAAAGAAGAAAGTATATTCAGATAAATTTTTAAGTGTTTTGCATCAAGAGATATCAGTGCATATCTCTGCTTTCCAGAATCTTAACATCAAGTAAATTCTTACTTGAATATAGAAGGAACATTTCAGCACAACGAGTTTCATGTAGTTACTCTCATTTGTTTTTTTGATGCCAGTAAATTCCGTGGAGAAAAATGAAGTGCGTATAGGTATAGAAGGTGTATAAGACTTGAGGAAATGAGTTGCCCAGTGATAGCGTTAGTGACAAGAGGTGATTTTGGTAAGCCTTTGGTTATTTAGAGATGTACCTCCCCAGTAGTTCAAGGTGAGTACTAAGCCTGTAAAGCAGAACTGGCTAATTTTTTCTATCATCAGATGGAAGAAGGGGCGGAACAGTGCAGGATGAAGCATGCGGTGTTCCCGGGTCAGTTCTTGCAGTACCTTCTAAGAGCGCAGACCTGGTCTCTCCCATCTTACCCAGCCAAAAATCCTCAGTAGGTTTTCAGCCGGCATGTAATGCCTGTGTACTTTTAATACCTTTGTACTGGCTGAGTACTGAGAATCCTGTGACAGGAAGTGACTATAAAAACTATGCCTTTTAAGTAGATGATGTACTGTAATAGTAACACAGACATCCTTGTTTTAGCCCGTGTGTTAGTGTTGGAGCAGGAGACGCTGGATTTAGGATAGAGGAGATCTGGAGCTGAGAATCTCAAAAACTGTTTCTTTAATTTGGGTCCTGCCCTATTTTCATCCCGGATGTTTAGAGCCAAAATAAAAAAAAAATAATTTTAGTGCCTAAAGTTCCTTTGAGGCCTGTTATACACACCCTTCCCACATATGTGGTTTTAAGACTTTGTAATTTTGAAAGGAAATTTGCTTCTCAATTTTGTCTGCATTTCTTTCACCTATTTCTCCTTGAGGGGAGTTGCACCTGTATTCTGTTACACAGTGCTGTTGCTTAGTCTGTAGTCTCCCTGCAGATTTGGGTCAAGGCTGTACTACTGCAGTGTCCTTGCCAAGTCAGCCCCTCACCTTGTTTTTGTGTCTCCTGAAAGCTAAGAATCTTAGTTTTTACAATATAAATCTTTTTATGCAATGGCAACTACATTGGCTTTCAAAGATAGAATATTTTTTAAATCTGAGTGAGTCTTTGCAGGAGAAGTTCATTTTATTGTCCAATGAACTCATAGTTGAACTACAGGCAAATTTATTTAAATGAGAAGCTTTGTTAGAATTAATAATAAATACATGAAATTCTGCTTTCCTTTTGTTTTCTGGGACTAAGGAGAAATAATCTCTTATTTTAGCCTGAAAGAAACACCAGTAGTTTTGTTGATATGGATGGTAGCATATGAGACAATATTTAAAAAGAGATGTAGACCATCTAATCATCTGCGTTACTAGTTCAAGAAATGGAGAAGCCTGAGCTATGTAATACATTTACACATTATGTGGTAGTATGTTTAGCTTCCATATTTATGATTAAAGGTTCATATTTAATGAGTTCTTGTTTTGTATTCCATTTACATTTTTAATTTTATGAAACATAACAGTTCCATATATAGATCTCTCTTATTAATTATCTACATATACCTGTTTATGCATGATCTAGTGATCAATGGATTTATCTATTGATTTGTTTAGGTGATAGCTGGATAGTGATGTGCTAATTTTAAAAGTATGGTGAGGGGAGAAATTTGGCAGCGGCAGCTTCCCCTGACCTAGACCTATGACCTAGAGTGGTAGGATTGAAAAACAGTAGGTGGGAAAGGGCTTCCAAATACTGATTGCACCTTTAAATCTTTTATCTATCTATCTATCTATCTATCTATCTATCTATCTATCTATCTATCTATCTATCTATTTATTATTTACTTACTTACTTAGGACCACAGCATGGGCTAGTGAATGAATTTTGTCTGCATCTCTTCTTGAAGGACCACTTCCTGAAGTTGTTCCTTCTACCATTTGGGCTTTAGGTCTTGAGCTCAGTTTCCCAGATTAGCGTGCAGATGCCTTGACCTGTTCAGCCATCTCACAGGCCTGAAGCCTGGCTTCTAATCTTCAAGATGGAGAAAATTATACCTCTGTTTTTATTGGCAGAGTTGTCTGATCATTATTTATTTGGTTCTGTGTGATGCCTAGTCATATAAGAGGAGAAGCTGATTCTCCTTATTGTTGATTTAGTGTAGACAAAGAAAGGAAATGAAAATGAAGGGAGAAATGAAGAAAAATTAAAGTAATAGCCCTCTGGATTTATATTTAAGAATTTGAAAATCATTTCCTTGATTCAATTTAATGTCTCTATATGAACAGCTATGAATTGTCACTTAAAATTTACTTTTCCTTTAGTAAAATAATTAGAAACCCTTTGCCTTTAGTGGTAAATTTGAAAAGTGGTTAAGTCGAAGTGTATAATGCATTTGTTTGCTTGACTCTTTTCTTGCTTAATTGATTTTATTTTCTCTAAAAAATCATTGATTTTTTTATTATTCAGATGTTCCATAAAAGTCTAAATACGATTGTGTTATTGGTATATTTTAAGGTATTTATGTTAATGTAGATAGGTGTATTCTCAACTGTTCAGACATTGTAAAATAATAATCCTTTTTTTGTGACTTTTAAAAAATAGAGCTATGACAAGTGCTTTCTTGGATCTTCAGAAACCGCTGATGCAAATAGGGTATTCTGTGGTCAGCTTGGTGCCGTGTACGTTTTCAGTGAAGCGCTCAACCCAGCACAGATATTTGCAATTCACCAGTTGGGACCTGGCTATAAGGTATGAGTACCCCTAACTGCACAGTCCCTCTGAATTACTCATCATAAAACTTTCCTCATCATGGATGAAGTATTTTTCTTTTCTACCTCACTTGTAGTGCTTCTTTCTAGGCACTTCTTTTTGTAACTGTTGTCCCTTCATGTGCATCTTTTATTCTTCAGAGTGTTTTCTAATACTCAAGGATCATATCTTTAGTTATCATTTCTGAACAAATACATCTTATACTGTTAAATATGGTGTTTGAAATCTCAAATTCCGAAAGATGTACGTTGTATTATGAACATATGACGTGATTCGTTAAGTTAGAGGTAATGTGAACAAGATAGCGATTTAAAGAAAGTTTGCTGTGTGGGGCTGGGAGATAACTATGCATGTAAAGGTGATTGTACTGCAAACTTGACAACCTGGAACCCTCATAAAGGTGAAAGGAGAGAAGCAACTCCATAAAGTTGTTCTCCAACTTCTCACATGTACACCCACACACATATCATACATGTATGTTACATGTACACAAATAATAAAAAATGCGATATATACCTGAAATTACTCATTTCTTGTCCCTTGTAGTAAAAAAGCATATAATGAGTAGTCTCATTTTATAAAACCAATTGATTTATGACCTATCATATTCTTCCTTGTTTTATTTAATTTTCAACATGGATTTTTTTTTAGGTAGGATATAGCATTAGCATGTATGAACTAGTTTTTATTGTTCAGCATATTTGGGAAATATGTAGAGATTTCATTTAAGTCACATTGATAATTTTGATTTCCAAACTACTTGGAGCTGAGATAGATTTATACATTGTAAGTAAGAGAGGTTTATAGTCTTTGAGAAATCCATGTCTTATGTTGAAATGCTGCTACTTTTTAAAATTTATTGTTTATTAGTTGATGAGAAGATTGTATTATGGAAGAGTAATATTGAAATATTCTTTCTTTACCTTTCTCCATTGATATTTCTGTTATTTTATTTTATGTCAGACTTGTAAGCAACAAATTGAAATTCCCTTATTGGAATATCTGTCTATCCCCACATGATGTAATAGCCCAAGTTTCTGTTGCAATAGTCATGCCTTTCAAGTTATTCTCTTCATTTAGTTTTATCCTACCTATAAATGAATTTGTGCTAGTATAGCCATTTTTGTACACTAATGCCGTTTTAGATTTGAATCCTTTTGTTAACTTTGCCTGGAAATCTTTGTACTTTTGTTTTAATACATAGTCTTCCTCTATTTCTTTGCCTTGTTCAGAAAATATTTGAAGTAGAGCTTTTTCAAACATTAGTAAAATGACATTAAATGAAATGAAAACAGAATACAAATAAAGATGAAAAGGATAAGGAATACTGATATGTAAACTACAGATCCATCATTATCACTGTATTTAAAAGTAAGAATTCATGTCAGTTAAAAAAAAGGAACAGGGACAAAAATATAATAATATAATTGGTTCAGAAAGAAGCCATTATTTGAATGTCTTTACAAATTCGGCTCTTGGTTTTCACATTCATTCATAACAGTGATCACAGGAAGTAGCCACGCCATTCCACGTTATTCTGTCCACCAGTATCCGTCTGTCCCTAGTGTACTGACAAAAAGGGTGGAAATGTAAAGAAAAATATCTCTAATTATGGATGTTGCATTAAAATACTTTATTAAATTATGATTCCAGCTAGCTGAGCTACTCTACAATGGAGACATTCTGTAAATCCATGGGTGCAAATGGCTTTTCTTAATTTGAAATACCAGAGTACAATTAATCACCACCACAATAGGGTGTATCTGCAAAAAACTTTGATTTTGAAGTTTTCTCCAGATTAGAGAATGAAAAGAAGATGCAATGAAGACCCGATTACATTTTGATATGAACGCTTCCTGAACTTTTGTCTTCATTTTCTTGGAAGTGAGAAAAAATACTTTATGAGTAAATGAGTAGAGGGCTGCAGCTTGGATTTAAAGGAATGTAGGGCATCACAGTTAGCTGAGAGTTTCATTGAACGTTTTGATGTGTATTTTCACACATGTATATACTGAGTGCTAAGAATACCCCATCCCCATCCTCACACCTTCAGATTCCACACCTGTATATAGTCCTGGTTCCCTTAAGGAGTTCCGGCCTTTTCCCACTGTGACACAATGCTGTGATCTACATGATCATGTAATAGTTTTTTTTCCGAGCTTTTTCCTATTGTGATACAATATTGTCATCTGTAAAGTTCACTCCGAGAATAACACAGTCATGTTATCAAAAAACTCATAATGTTTTAACAGTAAGTATATGTCTGCTTGGAGTCCTTTTGAAAAATACCTAGGAGTGCAATAGTTGAATTGTATGGTAGATCTATATTCTTAGCTTTAGAGTTTTGAATTCCTTATATATTCTACATGTTACTGCTAGCAAAAATTTTCTTCCATTCTGAAGACTGTCTCTTCGCTCAGTTAGCTGTGTTCCTTGCTGGGCCAAATCGTTCTGATTTCATGAGGTTTCCTTGTTGGTTGTCATCATTTCCTGAGTGACTGGAGTCATCTTCAGGAAGTCCTTACATGTATGTATTTTAGTTTGTCCCTACATTTTCTTCTGACACTTGCATAGTTGATTTTTATGTAGGACAAAAAAATCTCATTTCATTCATCTACCTATATCCAGTTTTTTAAGCCTATATCCATTTTTTAAAAAAGAGACTTTTTGCTCTTACAGATATTGTTGATTGTTATCTTTGTGAAAAGTCATCTTGTGATATCTGGGCTTTCTAATTCCATTGATCTACGTGTTTGATTTTGTGTGTGTGTGTGTGTGTGTGTGCCATTATCATGCTGTTTTGGTATAATGGCTCTGTACTTAGCTCTGTACTTAAACTCAAAATTAGGTGTGGTGGTACTAGTGTCATTCTTTTGGATTAAGACTGCTTTGGTTATTTATAACCTCATTGCCCAATAGTAATTAAAATTTTCTTTCTAGTCTCATGATGAATGACAGAGTGTTTTGGTAGGGATTGCCTTATCTGTAGATTAATTTTATTTAATATAGCCAGTTTTGTAGTACTAATTCTTTATATCCATAACCACTGAAGAATTTTCTTTTTCACTTTCTAATGTCTTCAGTATCATTGTAGAACTTTTTCATTTCCTTGGTTAGGTTTAGTCCAAGATTTTTTTCAAAAGCAATTTTAAATAAGATTGTTTTTCTGGTTTCTAGTGTTTGTTATTGGTATTTTGAGGAATTCTTCATTTTCATATGTTAATTTGGTGTACTGCCCCTTCCCTGGAAGTGCTTATCAGATCAGAGATTTCACTTGGAGTCTTTCCGGTCTCCTGTGCAGACTCAAATTATCTGCAAATATGGATACTTTGATTTTTTTCCTATTTTAAAATGTTATGTGATTGCTTTAGTTAAGGCTTTGGAAAGTACACTAAGAATGGGGAATTTATGTACCCTTGCTTTAGGTTCATTATTTTAGTAAAATATGTGTATCTATTACAGTTTTTTTAGTGTAGGCACTTGTAGCTGTAGAACTTCAGTCTTAAGGCTGCTTTCTTTGTATCTCATAGGTTGTGGTGTATTGTGTTTTCATTGACATTAAATGCCAACTTTTTAAAAATTTCTTTCTTGATTTTTTTCCAGTGAACTGTTGTTTATTATTCAATGATGCATATTGTTCAGTCTTCTTTAGTTTGTATTGTGTTCTGTAGTTTCCCTTGCTGTAGTTATTTGTAGTTTTATTCCATTGCGGTGAGATAGAATACAATAAACCATTTCAATTTGTCAAATCTGTTAAGATTTGCCTTGCAACCAGTAATATACTTGATTTTAGAGAATATTTCCTGGGTTGCTGAATCGACAGATACTTTTCAATGTGGGATGGTATTCTTTAGATGTCTCTGAGGTGTGTTTGATTGATGAGGTCATTTAACTTGGATATTTTTCTGTTTATTTTTTGATGGAATCATCTGTCTGTTTGCCAGAGGAGAATATTAAATTTAGCCATGCTTCCTGTTTTGGGGTTAATTTGTGTCTTCCCATCAAGTGGTGTTTGTATTATGAAATTTGGTACGTTTATTTGATTCATATTAGAAAATGTAATGTCCTGTTGATGGATATTTTCAATTAATTAGTATTATCTATTTTGGCCAATTTTGATTTTAATGGTTGCTTTGTAGGTATTAGAACAGTGATATCTGCTTGTTTTCTAGTTCTATTTGTTTGAAACAAATGACTTTTTCCATTTCTTATCCTGTCTTATGGCATTTCCTCCAAACAAATGACTGCCATTTGTCCTAGATTGTAAGATCATACTTGTAGACTGTTGAGGGTGCCTTTGAGACAGAGGGTGTGGGAGGATCTAAAGTGCACGTATTCCTATTGGATGCTCACCTACTTGCCAGCACATATTCTGTGAATGGGCTTGTTGTACCTGGGCACATGCCACACCCTCAGGCTCGTGGTGTCCATGTGCCCTTGTGAGGTTGTGAAGGTCCCCAGGGTATATAAATAAGCTAAAGAAGATTAGTTGGGGGAGTTCTATCTAGGCAGCTGTGAGGAAGCTGTCAGCCATGCTCTGGTGAGCTGCGTTTGAATTGTCCCTGCTCTCGTCAGTAATCCTTACCCCTGTTCCTGTAAGTAAGCCCAATAAACTTGTTACTTTTGTCCTTCAGAACTCCTATCTGGGGTGGATAGATGGTTGTATGATATCTCCTCAGGAGAAGTGTACACACAACACTTGACATAGTCAGGAGTATCATGACAGACCAAAGATGACTTGGGAGGAAGCAGTTACTCTGCTGTGGTGAATGAATGAGAGAGGAACATCAGAGTGGTAAAGGTCCTATAAGCTCCTATAGTCCTTTGAACAGACTGCTACCATTTTGTCCTAGATTATTAAGATTGCACTTGTTAGCTGTTGATGTTCTCTTTGAGACAGAGAGGCTGGGAGGGACAAAAATGCACATATTCCTGTGCACGTGCCTGCCCACTTGCCAGTACATATCCTGTGGATGCACTCATACACGTGCCTGGGCACATACCACACACTCAGGCATGTGCTACCATGTGCCCTCATGTGAGGTTGTAAGGGGCTCCATGATATATAGCTGAAGAAGATTAGTTGGGGGAGTTCCATCTAGGAAGCCACGAGGCAGATGTCAGCCATGCTGTGGTGAGCTGCTTTGAATTGTCCCTGCTCCAGCCCTCAGCATTACTCCTATAAGCAAGTCAGATAAACTCCTTGCTTCATCAGGTTGGACCTTGGCGTAGTCATTTCTTTGGTCAGTGGTTAAACTCTCATCTGGGGTGATTAGAAAGTATTCATACCAAGAGTGTTCCTGCTCTTGGTAATGAAGTGCTTTGATTCCAGACAACAAATAGAAAAATTCTGTATTTCAAATCCAGTCTGTGAGTCTGTGTCTTTTCATTGGTGTATTTAGATCATTGCTTTTCAGAGTTACGTTGAAAGGTGTATATTACTTCCATCATTTTCTGTGATTTATGTTTCTTGGTATTTATTTGCTTAATTATGATCTGGTTTTCCTGTATATTTATCTTTCTTATCGGTTTTAAGGATTCGAGTATATTCTGTAGAGCATTTTGATTGTCATACATTAGTCCAGCCTATTTTTTTTATATCATGAAACTGTGTTTTTTTTTTAATTCTTCTGCCAGTTATGACAGATAATTTGGCTGAGTACAGTTGCCTGTCTTGGCAGTTGTCTTTCAGATCTTGAGTTATCATTTGAAGCACTCCTGTCAAAGTTTCTCCTGAGAAATGTGCTATGATTCTGATGGGTCCACGTTGGTATGTAAAATTAGTGTTTCTGTCTTGCAGCTTTCTGTATCATGCCTTGGTAGTTTCTTGTTTATGTAGTATTTTGACCTTTAATGTGACATGGGGAATGTTTCAGTTAGCCTACATATTGCCAATAAATTCATGGCCAAATAGCTCATAGGAACAAAAGATTTCATTCTGGTTTATGATTGTCTGGTTACATTTGTTAGTCCAGGCTGGCTGGACTCATACCAACACCAGGGGTCTAGAGAACTGGCCACACAATATACATAGGCCTGTTGAGAGATGGCTAAATCTCTCTTGCCAGAGAATACACGTTATCCAAGTATGCCAAACACTGTCAACTCCTGAATCATCTCCTTCTAGCATATCTCTTTCATGTCACCATGGGCAGGGTTTCCCCTCACCAATTAGATAATTTCCTGCAGACCTGCTCAGGGCTTAATTCAAGTACTAATTCTTTACATATGTGCCCAGATCTTAAACATTCAGTTGTCAAGTTGACATCTATAACTAAACTATCACAGGGAGGCTCTTCTCCAGGCATGTCTGTTTGGAATTCTTAAGGCCTCCTGTCACTGAGTGAGCATTTCTTTCCCTAGAGAGTTTTCATTTAAAATACTTTCTAAGCCTTTAGTATGAGATCATTGTCCTCCTCTGCTCATGAGTTATAAATGTGTGGCCTTTACACCACGTCCCATAGCCCTTCTATAATCCTCTTTCCTGCTTAATCTGCCTTTGTCAGATTGCTTCAATTCCCCTACTTGTCTTTAAGTTCTCATGTTCTGTCCTCCCTTTCTGTGTTCTGTTGTGAGGCTTTCCACATGCTGTTCTATTTGGCTTTCTCATTTTTTCATTTATAATAATATAGTTTTTTCAGTATTTTTATATATGTTATGCTTTGAGATGTGAGTTGCCCCCCACAGGCTCATGTATTTGAATCTTTAGTTGTTCGGGAAGGTCATGACACTTTTAGTTGGGGGAGCCTTGCTGGGTGAAGGCAGTCAGTCACAGGGTTGGTCTTAAGGTTTGCTAGTTCTGCCCTGCTTGAATTAGTGAGTCTGCTCTTGCTGCTTGCAGCATTTCTCAGCCTCCACGATGTCTGCAGTGAGTTAAGCCTTCTCCACATTGCCAACCAGCCATGTCTTTTCTGCCATAATATAGTATATCTCCCCCCGGAACTGTAAGCTGAATAAATTTCCCTTTCTTCCCTTAAATTGTTTGAGTCTGAGTAATCTCATAAAGAAAAACTGGTACGGAAATTGCTACTAGAAAAGTGGTGTGCTGTGTGAGAGTAAGAGGACCCAGTAAGGAAAGTGAAGTATGCAACTGAGAGAAGTTGGTATTGAACAGAGAAGTATGGCCATTGATGTGGTATAACTTGTGTACCTTTGGAGTTGTTTGTAGGAGAAATATGGAAAGTCCTTTGCATCTTGAAAGT
This sequence comes from Typhlomys cinereus, assembly GCA_023101885.1. Classification (NCBI taxonomy): domain Eukaryota; kingdom Metazoa; phylum Chordata; class Mammalia; order Rodentia; family Platacanthomyidae; genus Typhlomys; species Typhlomys cinereus. Next base: position 785,009 of record JALPQD010000335.1, read on the forward strand.
AGGGCCCCAAAGGACCATGCTAGTGAGATCTTGGAAGGAAGCGATAGTGTTAGAGGTGGGGACAGTAGAAGCCCAGCTTGTGATGGTCCAAAGGAGAACAGACACTGTTTGGAAACTTGACCAGGGGCAAATGTAGCAATGTGTTGGCAGAGAGTTTGATCAAGTTTTGTCCTGAAATCTTGGCTGAAGTTGAATTCAAGTGTTTGGCAGAGCAAGTTTCAAGGCAATATAGTTTTGAGAGTGAGCTACTGCTATTTCGTGCTTTTGTTCAGAGTTAGGATGAAAAGGAGTATGGAAACAGGCAGAAAGGTAAAAACCGTCACTTTTGGTGATGAAAGATGTGGTGGCAAACTTGGAAGAGTTGAGCTTAAAGATTGCAAACAGCAAAATGGTGGCTATTAAATAAGTGAGCTGTATTAGTGAATCAAAGTCTGCTTTCTATTTGGATAATGGAAGAGGGCAAGATCCTTAGGGAAGACTCCTACGCATAAAAATGCAAATTCTTTTGGAAAGGAATAGCTAAAGGTCAGAGTTTCAAGGAAATTGCCTGCTTTCTAACGTGAAGCTTACAATAGAGTCTGCACAGCATCAATACACAGAAGCTGAATCAGCTGTGATTCAAAAGGGCCAGTCTCCAACCCAAGGCTGTAGCAGAATTTGGCAAAGTCATCCATGTGGTACTGGTTGCTGAATTTAGATAGCATGTGGCAGGAAGCCTACAGAGACACCAAATGAGGGCATTTTGTGCTGTGGAGTTAGAGTCTGGTTGTGCCATTGAGAAGTGAAGATGTTACAGATGATAGAACCAATGTGGGACATCTGCTAAGGAGAGCTGTTTATCCTGGGAAAGCCATCTGAAGAGAATGATGTGTTCTATGGGCAGCTGTACTGTGGATCTGAAGCCCTTTGGAATGGGCATGATTTCAGGGAAAGGTTCACCAGTTGGATATGGAACTATATGATTTGGAGTTTGTCCTCCTGGTTTTTAGTCTTATTACAAACTGATTTTTCCTGGATATGCTATTTAATCCTTTATGGGATGGGTATGTTTATTCTGTGCCATTGTATGTTTGAAGTATGTAACTTGCCTTTTGGTTTACAGGAATCTTTGGACTTTGGACTTTTGGACTGTGTTGGGACTATTGATGTAGTAGTCTTTCAAAGGGACTTTCAAAGTTGTACTGAGTATGGTTTGCATAATGCAATGGGAATGAGTGTGTAGGGGCCGGCAGAAAAGTGTTATGGTTAGAAATATGAATTGTTCCCCACGGGCTCATGTGTTTGAATCTTTAGTTGTTCGTGAAGGTCATGGCACTTTAAGGAAGTAGAGCCTTGCTGGAGGAAGGCGGTCACAGGGGGTGTGCTTTAAGGTTTATTAGTTCTGCTCTGCTTGCGGTTGGTGAGTCTACTCTAGAGCTTACAACAGCTCACAGAGACTCCATGATGTCTCTAGTGATTTAAACTTCCTTTATCTTCTGCTAGCCAGTCGTGCCTTTTCTGCCATAATGTACTGTATTCTCCCCCACCCCAAACTGTAAGCTGGATAAATCTTCCTTTTTCCCCTTATGTTGTTTATTTATAAATTTAGCATTATCACAAGCATGTCAGCATTAATTTAGTACTAACTGGTGTTTCAGTATCTACTGGAGGTCATATATCATGTTCCCTCACAGGTAAGATGAAGGGGACAATATTTGGATTTATTTCCATTATTTTTATCTTTATTAGTTACATGTCTGTTTATTACTTTATTTGTGCTTTGTTTTATGATAAATGAGTACTTCTGAATCTAACATTTTCATCTGAATCTAACATTTTCATTTTCAATGTTTTTATTCTATTTTTTTCTTTTCCATTTTTATGTGTGTGTTTGTGTGTGGTGCATGAGTGTGGGTATGTGTGTTCACATATGCATATATACATGGGCATGAGTTTGGATCCTTGAGGGTGATGTTGTCAGTCATTCTTTATCATTTCTGCACCTTGTTGTTTTTGATGTAGTGACTCCAATCAAACCCAGATCATACCAGGATAACTGGTCCTACTAGCTGCTACTCTAGTTGGAAGTGCTTTAACTTCTGAACCATTTCCCTAACCCCTCATTCCAATTAGGTGATTGTTCTAGGACTTCCCAGATACGTATTAAGAGTCAAGTTCAGATTTATACTACTCAATTCCAGTGAAATACAGAAAAATTAGTGCTATATATCTATCTATATCTATCTATCTATCTATCTATCTATCTATCTATCTATCTATCTATCTATCTATCTATATCTGTGTATATCTTCATGTTTTTCCCCTTTTGATAGTCTTGGTGTTCATTTTATACCTATACATTTAATAAACTCAATGTTATATTAATTATCACTTACTGTAATATTTCTTTTAAAAGAAACCAAAGGACATTAAGTGCAGATGTATAGATTTAATTATATTTGTGTTCTTGTTTATTGTCTGTGGATTTCATTTCTGTAGTCTTTCCCAAAGTTCATTTCCATTTTTCTTTTTCATTCCTATTGTGTTGTTTTTAGCAAATTTAGTGGATTTCTATGTAAATGTAAACATGCATTCTGGACATCCTGTTTTCCACAGTTGCTTTGAAATTAGTTACAGTAATAAAGAAGCGTATTTTCATGTGAGGCTTACAATTGCATAATTACCTTTGTTTATCTTGTATATTCACAGTAATTTCTGGGTTCACTTGTTTTTAGTGCGGAGGAATCTTGTGTGTTTCTTTCAAGATAGATGAACTCGCAGCAGGTTTTTCATTCTATGTAGGACTATATTTTATCGTTTCTTAGTGAAGTGATCTTCTCAGTGTGCATTCTTTGTTGACCTATTTGCACACGGATTATTCTGTTCCACCCTGTTCTGTTTTTGGATGAGACATTTGTGGTTGATCATATTGGTTGATCTCCTTGTAAAAGGAGAGTCCTTCTTTCTCATACTGCTTTTTAGATTTGTCTCCTCGGTTTACTTTATTTTTCATTTAGAAAATTCGTTCTTTCCTTCTGTCTTTGAAGGAAGTACCAATGATTATGCAGAGTAGAATGTTCTTTATATGAAAATTTTATTTATAAGTAGAGATTTTTTCATGTGTATTGGAGAATTTCATTTTATATCTTTAATTTTTTATCATTTTTAAGACCATTTTATATTATTTGTGTTATCTTGATCTTAAATTTTATGACACTTGTTTCTGTCTTTTTGCTTAGTATTGTTTATGTTCCTCAAAATGATGTGTATTATGCACTGGTTAATGTGCTTGAACTGTGGTACTAAAGTGGTCAGCATTGAAAAGGCAGCATCGTATTTTCTTTTGAAAATAGTTGCCACAAAATTTTGTGCCCCTTTTTTTCTTTTAAAGCAATTGGAATTTACTGAAATGTAGTCCTCATGTCAACAGCTCATTTGTTTTAAAATTACCAATCACTTATTTTTGGTAAACTTATGCGTCAAGCAGAGATCGCTTCAGTCTAGTGTCAGAGCATCTCCACCAGTCCAGACAAGGCTCCCTTGTGTGTCTTTGTATTCAGTCTTTATTCTCATTGTTGTCTTTTTTGTACCATTTTATATGGCAGTTCTGAAAACCCCTTCTGGAATGGTCCTCAGTATGGAGATTTATGTTCATATATGCTTATCATACAGTCACATATAATTTAAAAGGCTTATAAATACCAGAAATACCACAGGTGGGAAAAAAGAAGAGACAATTGTTATATTTATTTAAAGGTTACATTTTATAGTTTTCAAATTATATTATACATTGTGAAGTTTAGTAATGTTTGAATATTTAATTATGCAAATCAAAGGAGGATGGATTTAACAGTATTTTACAAAAAAGTATATTTTATTAGACATACAGTATTTCTTTAAGAAGATATTAAAAGGTTAAGAAAATTATGTTAAAACTCATTAATTCCAATGTGTGCAGTCCGAATAAAATGAAAACACAGATTTTCTTCTAGAGTTTGGAATGTACAAAATACTCCATTAGTAGTAAAATGCATGTATTGATCCCCACCCTTCCCACCTACCACCATGGACTTCTACATCCTTTTCACTGAAAGTGAAACAATATTTAAATAAAATATTAATCCAGGTGAGAAAAAATTTTTGTTGAGAAATGTTGCTGCACATTTCATGACTTGCAGTAAGGTTAAGAAGTATGTTAAAACTCAAGAAACTTATTTTCTTAAAACTTAAAAGAGGTTTCTTCTAAGCATATTAGAGATTCCAGGTCCCAAAAGCCTTGGAACAATAGTGGTGACATATACCCAGGTCATTATTTTAGTAAATGAACTTCTTTGACTTTTTTTGGATTTCCTAACTGGAAGCCATTTGCCTTATCTACAAAGGCAGAAAGTTGCAGACAGGACTGGATCTGAAGAGCCAGGTAAGCTATGGCACCGGTAGGTGCTCTTCTTCCCCACATACCCACAGGCTTCTCTGTTGCTAGTAGTTTTCCCAAGATGTTATGGAAGATATTCTCCACAGGACATTGTACCCTCTTCCAAAGCTGGGAACAAATCTGCGTGATTCCCAGAAGCTGAAAAGGGCTTTAAACTTAGCTAAGAAGTCAGTGTCTACCAATTCGATTTCAGCTCTGTGACCCAGCAGCTCTATCTAGTGGTAAATTTCATATTGTCTTTATTCACGGTCGGGATCCAGGGATGTTTCCATTAGGATGGTGCTTTTGAAAATAGAATCTGGAACCTAGGGAGATGGTTCAGTTGGACCCGAGTCCATTCCATAGCATACCTATAAAAACTAGGTACAGTGACTTGAGTTTGTAATCCCAGTTAGTGTTGGGAGAGGTAGATTTCTGGAGGTCACTGATCAGTCAGTCAGCCTAGTAGAATCCTCCCAAGTGGGAGGCACTGTCTCAGAAAACAAAGTGGATGGTTCTTAAGGAATGACCTCCGAGGTGGACCTCTGCCTTCACATGTAGGTACACACATGCATGAGCACCAGCAGAACACAGATACACATGCACATGCACACAGAACCTGCCTCATAAAAATACAAACTGAATCAGGGCAGGAGTCAGGTCAAGGTGAGGTCTTCAGATGGAGTGTAGCTGCCATGTTAGATGCCATGGCAAAGAGGCCATGGGATTCTTAGAAGCACCAAAAATTCTGCTTTCCTCCACTTTTCTTGCTTTCTCATTTAAAAGCATGTTACCAATGGTACTGGGACTGAACCTTTGGTAGCTCCTGTGTTTGGATTTCATGATGGCAGTCTTTTTACCATGAGGTTTGCTTGGCTAGTGGTGGTGTGTTTAAATGTGAGGAAGGAACCAAAGTTAAATTATCTTGACATACACATTGAAAACATCGTGGTCTTTCAGTTTACATTACATTGGCGTTCTGTTATGTGGGATCTGGGAGCTTCTGAGGTTAGCTTCTGATGTGTGCATGGGATGAAATAGGATGTTGGGGTGTTCAAATATTTGAAATGAAAGAAAAGCTTTTCAGCATATTCGGCACCTTGACAGTGTTTTTATTTGGTGATAATTTTTAGAAAGCAGATATTCTGAATTCTTTGCTTGTCTGTTGACAATCTTCTGTAGCCCAGTGGTAAGGATCTTGCTCTATAGCAGAGGATGGCCGTGATTCCTGATACTCCTTCCTCTGATTTTTCATGTCCTGGGATTGCAGGTACATGCCCTCCTTCTCAAGCATCAGAATCATATTACCACTTTCCTGGTCTGATATTAAAATTTCTTTGAATTAAATGTTGTAAAAGATAGTAATCAACTTCCAAAGAAGAGCCTGACTGTTGGGTTTCCCATATTCTGTGCATATAGAATTCAGATATATTAAAGGTTAAATCAGTCATTGTTGGTGTCAGAATTTAACCTTAGAAAAGATTCTATCACTTACATGGGCAGTGTGGGGCAAAGATTTTTACATTCATATTCATATTTACTGTTTCCTGAGTTTCTCAGAGCAGCCAATTCTTCAGTATTGACAATAAATAAATAAAAGGTCTTTTGAACAAACCCAAATAAAATTATTTCAGAAGTCAAAGACTACAAATTATCAGGTTTTGGAAGAAAATAAAAATGGCTGAATTGAGTCCAGAAGGAGATCAAACTCATGGAAGATGAAATAAAATATTGTATCTTATTTTAATCTTAAGGGCTGGGATTTTATTTTAACTGTGAATTTTCTCTCAATTAGGACAATACTTCAAGATGACCAGGGGGGGAAAATGAAATGATTTTATTAGGATCAATTTCTTCATGCACCTTTTAAATTTTTTTTTAAGAAAGTCTTTACTTTTACTTTATTTGTGTGTGTGTGTGTGTGTGTGTGTGTATCAGAAGACATTGTGTGTCCCCATGGAGTACGAAGGGTGGGTGCCTTTAGGAATCATCTTGGATTGCTTCTATCTCCTTTTTTTGCTTTCCTCTGGTATTTTCCAGGCTCCATCCACCAGGCCCTGAAGTGCAGGCCACTGTTTCTACCTGTTTTTTTAATGTGGGACCTGGATCCAAACTCAGGACCTTCTGTTTGTGAGGCAGAATCTTAATCCCTGAGCCATCTTTCCAACCCACACCTCTTAAATTCTGAGAATATTTAATAGAACATTCCTGTGGATAAAGGATTACTGTGGACATTATGAAAGCTACAAGACTGTCCTTTATCTTTAAAGGACTCATGTGTGAAGAGGAGGAAAATCTAAAAGCTGATTAAATTTAATAGTAACATGAACTCTTTTAATAGTAGCATAACATGAACAAGAGTTGTCCTTGTAGGAATTAGGAAGCTACTCATGGAGAAGACAGCTTTAAAATTAAGCTCTTAAGACTTTTGATGATTATTTTGGAAGTCTGTCATTTTTGTTTACTTCATTGAGTAAGATTCTATCTCCTTTAGGTATCTCTCATGAATTAAAAAATTGATAATTCTGTGGGTTTTAAAATTGATTTACCGGTGTCTTTAATTACCGGTGTCAGTTTCTTTTCCCTAAGGAAAAGGTAATTATAATTTAAAAAAATCTTTTTAACACTTGCTATGCAATTACAAATTTTCTTGCTTCGCTACATTTAGAAGCACTTAGCATACTTTTTCTGACCATGATGAAATATCTGGCACTGACCATGCCCTATCATTATACACAGTTATAAAACTGGATAAGTACCTAGAACGTGCCTCTCTGGATATCTGTCTATGCAGGTAGTACAATCTGAAATCCTTAAGAACAAGAAAATGTTTAAGGCAGGTCCTCATATCCACTCTCTGGACAAAGCTAGTATCTTTATTAAGCACAGAGAGTACAATATCTGCAGTCTGTTTTCCTTTCTGTTGGTGTGACAAAGTGCTCCAACTAAAGCAAATTAAAAGGGAATGGGTTATTTCGGCTTTCAGTTTCAGAGGGTAGAGACCATCATGGCAGAAAACCATGGTAGCAGATAATGGAGGATATGGCTGCAGGAATACGGAGTTCCTGGATCACATTGCATCCACACTCCGGAGGAGGGGAGTCAAGGAGCCATTGGGGTAGAGAGGGGAAGAGGGAGGACGAGGAAGACAGAGAAGGAAGATGGGGGGAGGAGAGAGAGGAAGTGGCACCAGCCTATAAAGCCTCAAGACCCATCTTAAGTCACAGTTATGCTACCTTCTAAAAGTGCCAGCCTTCCTAATCAGCCCTCCAGTTGGAAACCAAATGCTCACGGTAAACATTTAAAATACCGTACCTGGCATTCCATGGTGTCTTGCTGAACTGCAGAAGTGATCAGAATTCTTGGTTACTATAACAGATGGAACTTGCAAACTAAGATACTAGGGAGAAGTCTGTTTGATTAGTGGCCTTTGTGAGGGGTCCCTGTGTTTTCTTGGTCAAGGACTGATTCAGGGAGATGCACATTGAAGCTCTATGAGAGTAGGTTTATGCCCATACCTGCAGATGACTCTGTAACTAGTATAAAATGGGCATTAGTTATTGGGCAATAATTGCAGCATACATATGTGGATGTATTATATACATTTATGTATATATTCATATATCAGTTCATACCGTTTCTATTAAAATCATCTCTGTAGATTACATCTTTTATCTTTGCATAATATTGGTTAATAATGCAATCTAACTTTTAAAAGTTCTTAATTACTAAAATACCTAGTCTTCCAAGGAATGATAGGAGTGTTAAAAAAATACTTGACATTGGCAAGGAGGCTTGGTTTGATATTTCTTTTTTTAATGAGAGGGTCATGTTGAATAATACTGTTTCGTACATGTGTTTGCATCATTAATGCTTGTCTTTTAACATTTGTTGTGTCACAGTGATTATGTTGCTAGTACTTGGCATGTCATTGGCTACTATAAGGCATGCTGTTATCTTAATCACCATAGATTTTTATTAGTTTAGTTATTAGTTGCTGTGTTAAAATGCTAATTTCATTTTAGACATTGAACATTTCTTGCTCCCCGCCTTTGCCCCCTCCCTGTGCTGAGGAGATCTGGAATGGCCCTGAGCCACTGATAGCCCTCCCCCGTGAAAGTGTCCCCACAGTGCTAGTGGGATCCAAGAACAATCCTACTCTGTGACAATACAGCAGGGCCCATGCCAACCTAGTCTGGCCCCACATGCGCTCCAAATGCCTAATGTGGCTCACCCTTTAAGAGGCTATGGGCCAATTATGGGCCTGTCAGCCCCACTCAGAGGACTAGGCCCAGAGGATACACAACTCTCATTTCCTGTGCATTCAGCAGACAAACTACCCCTGAGGCAGGGTACTACCTCCAGGGACCAGACCCAGGCCAGGCCTCAAGCCCCAGGCTCCAGGAATGGCATACCTAGCTGCAACGTGATGGACTGAGTCCTCTTCCAGAGCACATTATTTTAGAATAATTTTATCTATTTATTTTGCACATGCCTCTGTGTGTGTGTGTGTGTGTGTGTGTGTGTGTGTGTGTGCACGTGCACATGCGCACACTTGCAGTTGTGCATCATGGGGTCCTGTGTTTCTGTGGAAGACAAAGTGTGACTTTGGAAATCATCCTGAACTGCTTGAGAGACAAAAAAAAAAAAAAAGAAAAAAAAGAAAACTTCTGTGCTGATCTGTCACTTGTTGTCAAACTGTGACAGTATTCTTTTTTCTTTGCATTTTTGCATAGTTAATTTTAATACATATGACTGTAATTCAATATGTAGACTATCAGTTAAATTAAAGCAACAGTTCTAATCGTTGGGGATTAATAATGATTATTTTTATACTCTTTTTATGAGGTATAATTATAGCCCTAAATACTTACAATTAAAATTGGTGTGTGTATCTGAAAGGATATATAATACAAATGTGATTAAAGTTTTATGCTCAGATGATTAGTTCCAGCCCTGGAGGATTTAGAAAATCTTATAGAGAAGGATTTTTAGGGTTCTTAGAGGACAAATGCCATCAGGGATGAACAGAAGGTGGTGACAGTATTAAGACAAAGGACCTGATTGAAGGGTGGGAACAGGGAGTTAAGGGATATTTATTTGGACCTATGATTAGGCTTAGCTGGTAAAACACCCAGGAGGAGGATGGATTTCATAATGAATCTCAAGAAAGGCTTTGAATATCATAGTACTGAATTTGGATCCAATTTTCTCATCAAGTAGAATCAACAAAACTTGTAGCAGGAAAATAAATTGATCATATTATGTACTTTTCAAAATAGGTTAGAAACACTGGCCCTGGGATGTGAGTGATTTTTATAATGGCTGAAAAGATTATTTATTGTTTTTTGGATTGAAAGTTGTCTCATAAGCAGATAGCACTATTGTTTTAGCCTCGCATCAGGACATCAATTCGTTGAAGATTGCACTGTTATTACCATGTCACATCAGTAACATTTGTTAAAGTGCATTGTCCTGTATATAAAAAAGACATGCAGGTGTGATGCGTAGTGACTGCAGTCCTAGCACTCAGAAGAGTGGGACAAGTGGGTTTCTGCCAGTTTGGCCAGCCTGGATATGCCAGTGTCTCTTAAAAGGGAAACAAAAAAAATTCTTGATGTTACTGAAGTTTTCTAGAGATTACTACTACACAGTAACATGCAACAAAACTTAGTGTTCTTAAGTACTATTTTGGCATATTTTCTCTTATTATTAGGTATATCATCTAGTTTAAGTATTTGGGGTTCAGCTCACTAAGTCTCTGTCTCATTAACACCCATATCACAGATAATCAAGAAGTCTACTGCCACAGATACAACATACTGTTAGTATTTAATTTGAACATGATGAAAACAGCTTTAGAAAGTGTATAATCAAGCAGAAAATGAGGCAGCATTGATAGCATCTACCAGGATCTTGGAAAACTTGCCATTGCTTCCCTTTGTGTCCTTCACACTCGAGTGGTGTTAGTCCTCTGCCTTCTTTAAATGCTGTGGAGATGTCAGACTTGGTCTGTCTTCCTCTCCAGCATCCTCTACTCCTTGTGCTTTGAAGTCGGTCTTTCTGCTGCAGCCTCCTAGTGAGGTATAGGGGTGCACCGCCATGCAGAAGACTTTTTGTTTAAAACAGGAAAGAATCATATAGTTATGACAAGTGAAAGAAAGAAAAAGTGTTTCTGTGATTTAGAGAAGTTGATAACTGCTTTTTATGGTCTTTGTGATCTTCTGAACTGTAATTCCTTTTAATTGATTTTACAATCATTAAGCAAAAAGGGTATGAAGAAGTTTCTTTTGATCATTTCCTGATCATAATTTCAAGCATAATTTCCAAAATAAGGATTGTGTAGCACTTAGTTTAATGCTAGATTCAATAAATATTAATTATTGTCTTGTATTTTATGTATTTTTATATTTTGTTCAGTTAAAATAAATAATGTTTCTCTTTCAAAGATTTATTTCTGTAGTAACTAGTTATACCAGAGTTTGCCTGAAGGGATGATGGCTGAAGCCACTTAGGTACAGCATCCTAAGTTTCATATTATGTAATAGTAGGGTAGAGTCGACTGGGTATTTCCGAGTTACTCTGGGAGTTTCATTGGGATTGTAGGTCGTGTTCCACGGTAAGCTGAGAAATGTACTCGTGGTGCTTGTTCATGCTCCAGAAGTGGGTCCCTTAGAACTGGACTGGCATGCTTTTGATTCTTCATTTTTAAAATTGTCCTTTCCAATTTTGTTGTAGAGTAAAACAGCATACTATTTTAAATAATATTGTATGTTATGCTATTCATGATAGCTGAAGTTATATCTTATGGTTTCAGCCTAATAGGTAATACTGTTAAACTAAACTCTTTATATGTATTCTAGTCCTTACTTTTAAAGCCATTTACTGACTCAGGGGGCTCTTATACTGCTTCATAGTTAATCCTCAGTAAAGTTTAGCCATTTTTATTATTTTAAGGAAAGATTTTTATATTATTTAAAATTGGTAGCATACTATCAGAATGAATAGGCTGACTTACGGTAAATAAAAATTCTTTTGTATTATAGAATATATACTTTTCTTCACTCTTGCTTACTTGCTGAGCTCATGTATTATTCTGAGATATAATTCATTTTTCTGGAATTTTTATGTTGTCAGGTTTGTAGCATGATGTAATTTGCCATGTTAAGGAATTCATTCTTATTTGTCCTCTCTTAATTTTGCTTCTACTATATACAAAGAACAGCAGAGATGGCTGTAGCAGTATTCACTTTCAAAGAGTTAATAAACCACTAGAATAGGTGCAGCACCACCTGTCTGGCATACACAGCAATAGATTGAGTTGAGTTGAAATTTCTAAACTGCTTTTGAAACTCCACTTGAAGCTTTAGGTGATAGTCCATATCCAATTAAATCTGCCTGCCTGCAGAGGGAGCATTGGAGTCCATGAAGGTGGACACCTGGGAGGGTGGGAGGGAGTAGGATGGATTGAAGATGGGAGGGGAAGGGGGAATGGGTGGGAGGGGGGATGGAGAAAAGGGGGGATGAGTACTCAATATGCTTGTGAAACTAAAAAAACAAAACCCTGATTGACTGTGACTTGGTTTTGATTATTAGGTGACTCATTTATCTAATTCTTTGAAAAAAAGTTCAAACTCAGAATATCAGAAATGTGAGTGGTTTTAGAAAGATTTCCCCTTCCTCTTTGAAGTCTGTTTATTCCTATATTATCCAGACATTTATGCTATTCTGCATTTAAAAATAGTATTACATCATTGGAATAGTAAATTATTATTTTCTTTCATGTTTTCTCATCTTGGCAAGTTACAGATAACATGGAATTCCATTTTGAATTACCACTTGTTATAGCAACAAATTCTATGACTTTCCTGCTTAGATAATGTCTGTATTGTATTTACTAATGCTTTACATGTATTTATGTTCTCATTTTGCAGATAATTTGAGACTATGACTAGCTACTTGCTCTTTAAAATATAAATGATTTACTTAGAAAAATTCTAAAAATGAAAGTCTCTTTTGAAAGTTTTTTTCTTTTTTTGCTGGTATGGCTTATATTTAGGAAACATTTTCATAGTTCATTGTTAGTCAACACTATGTAACATGATTATTCAGATTCATTACTGTGTTTTGTATTTCACTATTCTGGTAAATATTTATGAATAATTGTCTTTTGTATGTATTGACCCTTGTAGGAATAGTGAATATCTATTGCATTTGACAAAGCAGTATGTTTTAAGGATTCTTATCTTTATGTCAGGGAATTCATTCATTTGTCCTCCTTAATTGAGTTTTCACTGTGTGCAAGGGACAACAGAAATGGCTATAGTAGTGTTCACTTTCAAAGGGATATCAAACACATGAAAGTAGCACATAATTATAGTAAGGTGTCTTATGTATTGTTAATTGAAAAAATAATAGAGCCTTTTTTGTAATTTAAGAAAATACCCATATTTTATTAGACAAATCATTAGTAAGGTAGTAAGAAGTTGATATTCAGGAAGCAAAATAAAATACAAGTTTTTAAACAACAGAACAGCAGGTTAGTCTGATGCTTGAAGGCATGCCTCATAGTGGATGTTGAAGGTGATAAGGAATAAGCTTGGTCAGACCTTTCTTATTTTGATGTAGATCTTGCAGCAACAGTTTCTGGAGAAACATGTGTATTTCCTACTGGCACTGGTTGCAATAGGCAGGGCAGTATTGAGAAAACAGTAGGTTTGCAGCCCCTAGGCCCAGTTCAACCCTGTCATTGACAGTCTTAAGTCTTCCTCTCAGAGTCTCATGACTCTGCTGTTTAAACATTAACTTTTCTTCATTGAATTTGCTGTAATTTAGGTTCTGCTACCTCCAGTTGCTACTCCAAGCATTTACATGTTTGTCGTTAGTCAAGTATCATCAGCATGAACAGGCAGTTCTCTCAGTTCCCTACACTGTTTTTACCTTTGGCACATTCAACTCATGCACTCCGTCTTCCTTATTTGGTTGGCTTTGAGTGTTTCTTTTGTCTTCTGTAAATTGCCTTTTTTTTCTGCAAATGAAGTCATGCTTTTACTCCTGAAATAATTGTTGCTTCAGATTGGTGTTCTGCAACTTATCAATAGTCAGTGTAAAATGATAGGGTTAAAAACACAAGACCTTTTTGAGCATTTATCAAAATGCACATTAAAATATCAACTAATGAAGAAAGCAAATTAGATGAGTTTATTTTAGCAGTATTACTGCCTAAATCAAAATTTCACTCAAATATTTTTAGAAATTCTAGCTTTAAGTTTCTATTGTAGTGAAAATTAGGGACGACCTCTATTTTAACTTGGGACACATTTGGGAAATGTTATATCTGTTTTGGGAAGTATGAATCCATGGATTATTAAAAACATGATTAAACTTTGAAGCTTTGAGGTGCAAAGTGATGCTCAGTATTTCATTTACTTGAGTGGAAAATAGAATATCTAGTGTAATAATACAATTTTGCTGTTTTATTTCTGCTGTTGATACAGCTAAACACATTTCAAGCAAGTAGTTCTGTCCACAAAATACATAGACTGTTAGTTACTTATGATGCTTTTGCCCTGGCACATACCTGATAATTAGTGTTTTGCATCCAAATTGGAGTTTCAGATACTCATAAATAGTCCACAAGTAGAAAGCTGCCTATACTTGGCCTGAAGTACTTCATTTGCAGTGTTTTTAAAGCAAGTTAATTAAATTTAAAATTCTAAGTGAGGTTATGTTTCACGTTAACAAATCAAACTTTCGTAGGACTGAAGTGAGAATAGGAAAATGTGAAACACCACTGTGTTGTGCCAGACGCCTGGTCGTAGCACAGCAAAGTATTGCTGTCATTGTTTCTCTTTAAAAATTTAGATTTTAACTGTAACCTTCAAAAGGAATGTTTACTTGAGCTTTGTCTTTTCAGAGTACCTTTAAGTTTAAATCTGAGAGTGACATTCACTTGGCGGAGCATCACAAGCAGGTTCTGTACGACGGGAAGCTTGCCAGCAGCATGGCCTTCACGTACAACGCCAAGGCCACTGACGCGCAGCTTTGTCTGGAGTCATCACCCAAGGAGAATGCATCTATTTTTGTGCATTCCCCACATGCTCTAATGCTCCAGGTGGGTGAATAGGAACTGAATGTTTATTCTCTTATCAGCATTAAGAGCATCTTTATTTTCCACATTGAACATTGCTCATTGATAAAAGAAGACTATGACAGTTTTTTGCTTTTAAATCCTTAAATCAAGCATTTGTGATGTCTTTCTTTTTTTTTTGGACAAGTTCATTACCTTCACTTTGCCTTCTTCCTTAAAAAATCTATCCCATCTGTTATCTGTTTATCTATTCAAATAAAATCTTTTGACTTGCCGAAAATAAAGTTCTTATATATTAAAATATATTTTGCTTTGAGAATGTTGTGTTGGTAGCATAAAAACTATCTGAATAGCTCTAAATCCAGTAATGAAGTCTTTGAGAATATCTTTTGATTCACACACACATACACACACACAGACACACACACTTTTTTTTTTTAAGAATGTTTTTTTTTTTATTATTTATTCAACTGTGTGCGCGCGCGACACACACACTTTTGATAAACGCACGCATGCACACACACGCACACTTTTTTGATCATAATGATTTCTTCATGTTTAAAATTTAGAAGTGGGAGACTAGCGAGATGGCTCAGGAGTTAAAGCTACTTGTTAATAATAAGCAGAAGGATTTGAGTTTCAATTCCAGAATTCATGTGAAAATACTGGGTGGGAAATGGCAGTGATCTACAATTCTAGCCAGGTGGAATCTGGGGAACCTCAGAGCAGTGTACTAAGTAGGTAGAGTAATCCATGCTGATTCCCGATGTCACACTGTGATCACCACAAGCACACACACTCAAGTGCTCTTGTGTACACACACACACACACACACACACACACACAAACTTCAAAAAAACTTGCAAGTGGTTAGTAAAGATATCTTTTTTATTGTGTATGTATATTCAAAATTGTATGTTTATGAACTATTAAATGAAAATATGCTGTCTCAAAGCTGTTTAGAAAAGGAAGTAGTTTTGAAATTATTCTATAGATGTTTAATGAATATTTTTGTTTTTGAACGTAGGATGTGAAAGCTATAGTAACACATTCAATTCATAGTGCAATTCATTCAATTGGAGGGATTCAAGTACTTTTTCCACTTTTTGCCCAATTGGACAATCGGCAGCTCAATGATAGTCAAGTGGAAACAACTGTCTGGTAAGTGTTTTTTGAATGTACATTGTCTTTTCATACATTTTATGCATGGTACATTCAGTGTGTTTTAGAATATTTGAATCTTACCTTGAAAAACTAATAAAAATGCTTTTAGAACTAAGACATTCATATGTACTGAATATAAAAGAAGCATACTGATTCTGGTTACTTTAAAAAAGATCTAGATGAAGTAAAAAACATACAGTTAAGGAGAAAGCTTCATGCCTACTCTATTCTTTGTAAATGTTCATAGTCCTGCTGAACTATAAGAAATTTCATGGGTGAAATTTATTCAGTAGGACTGTAGAGTATATATCTTGAGGACTGACTGCTCATATTTAAAAGTGCAACTACTAGGCCTTCTGATTCAGACAGCATTAAATGACTTAAGCTTTTCTTTGAATATATTCATTTTGTAGAACCCAAAGAAAACCAATGGCATACTCATATTTAGGTAAAAGTGAATGTCTTTTATTGAAGTCAAATTCATGTATTCTTATCATAGCTTCCATTATTTTTATTAAAATATACCTTATCTGTCAAACTCTGATTTGTAGGTTATATGTCACATATGATATATATATTTCTGTATATAAGAATAATAAATATTTAATAAATATTTAATAAATATATAAGAATAATAAATATTTTGCTATATAAGAAGTATAGATTTTAATAATTTAATGAGTGCCTTTGGATTTTTAAGGACAAGTTATATGGACAAACATTAGCATTTTAGTTAAAAAGTATTATTTAAATGCTTTGTGAGTATCTACACATGGGCGTATGATCTTAAGTAAGTCATTTGATTTTAAATTAGTGGAAAAATCAGTGAATGAAGTTGTGGAGAAATTAAAGTCCAATGAAATGTAATACATGCTTTTCTCAGCTGAGTTAGCTGTAATAGCTTTCTGTTTCAGAGTAGCTCCTTGTTCCTGTTTTGGATTGTTCTTATGTAAGATGTGCTTTTAAATATAGCTATGGTATTATGCATTGATTTCATACAGCTTCTGTCTACAGCTCATGCTTTACTTTATGTTGGTATAATATAAAGAGTGGTGATATTGAAGTCAAAAGCTTGAAGTAAAACGGAATCCTCAGGCTATATTTGTTTGGGGGCACTAATATTTGCTATGTGTATTTGTTTTAATTGATTTGGGAGGTAGATCAGTTTATTGGAAAAAAATCATATTTTGAATCATAGTCCCGGATTTAAGCAATATATATTTTACTATTTATCATCTTAGCAAACTAGGTTACATTATGCTTATTAATTTAATGCTGGGCACTATGAAAATAAGTTGCAGAAAATTCTGTGTGGCCCTTAAACTCTTTATGAATGCTGTGAATGATACTCTATTAAACAGAGAATATTTAGAAAGTTAATGTAGTTTGAAATCTAATGTAGTTTAAAATCTTATAACTAAAATTATCACATAACTTATTCCTTATGAGTAGCCCTTATATATAAAATCTTAGTGCTAAAACCATTTTAATAGGTTCACTTACCTTGTACACATGGGTTTTCTTTATTTGTTGTTTTTTACTGCTTGATCTTAAGACTCACTTAATGTTTACATCTTAATATTTAAATTGTATTTCTTTCATTAAGGAATGAATTGAAGAAGTTAGTATACTGATTTCTACTTTGAATTGTGGGCTTTATATTATTTACCTTAATTTTTCTTTATAGTTTCTAACTTTTTAGATATGTACATTATGTTCTTAGTTTATAGCTAAGAGAAGACATATGACAGGAAAGATATTACTTTCCTCTTTAATAACAGTTCTTATTGGGCTCTAAGATACCCAGTATCTTATGATTTAGTTAGGTGTTAGTTTGGATTTTTACCTCTTACCAATAATATTTCGTTAAGTGTTTCAGAACTTTCCATGTCTTAGGCTTGCTTTTGTAAACATTTGTTATCATTCCTACAGTCTTTTGTATGTGAAATCTTCATAGGGCTCTGTATATACCAAAGTGTGCGCATCAGCAATAGGGCCATTTATTTTAGAAGCGGTAAAAGTAATTTGGTACAAGATGTCTTTGCCCATTTGAAGAATAAATATTTTTATCTATGGAAAGGTTTGTGGAGTTTCTTGTTTTTTACTTGTATTTTCATTTCATAAATATGAATGGGATGTACCATCTTATTTTGTCATTACTAAGTTACTCAAGATGAATAATCATTTTGATTTTTAAATTTTTCAGTAAGAATTCAGTGTACTTTTTTGAAAAGGTTTTTTTTTTTTTTTTTTGCTCAGGGTTCTGCATTTCAACTGAAGTATTTTATTTCCCATTTTTCCTTTTCAAATTTCCATTTTGGTACTATTGTACCATGTTATCAAACCATGAGTTTTCCTTATTATAAGAAAGCTTTACTTCAGCTAGAATTAAAACCACTCATTGAGGATGAGATTACTTTTTAGAACTTCCAAGAATGGGTTTATTTGTTCAGGATTAACATGATAAACCTTCATGTTATCCCAAGTGCTTCTTCATTGTCTATCTTGTTGTTACTCTACTTGTGGACTTTCAAGCCAGTTGAAATTGGGTTCAAATTGGAGTTTGCTATTGATTATTAGTGAAATGTACCGTGTATTGGTAATATTTTTTACTTCATTTTCTGCCTTTTTAAAATTCAATAGTTATAATTACTTAGACTTAATATAACAAAATATAGGTAGGTTCCCAGCTTGAAGCAACTGGTTTTGGTATTTTAATAGGTAGCTAAGTTATCCTGCAAGATTTTCTTGAACATTTTATGTTTAAATATAAAATGATTATGTCATCAGTATTTGAAGAAAAAGTGTTATAAAAAGCAGACATTACTTTATACATGATATTCTCTCTACTTATTATGTTATTTACATTAGAGATGTACTTATTTAATTAAGACTTCTACTTTGAATTTTAGTTATGGTAATAAAAATATAGAAATAAGTACCAAGGCACAGAAATTTGAATATATAAGATGATTTATCTTTAGTTGTCTGTTGGATTACCTGTTCTTGTACTATTAAATCCTGGGAAAGAATTCTCTTGTCTTTTTAAAGAAATGGGTGGTTGACCTTTAGGATGCAAAAAATTTTAAGCAACAGATTAGTAGATAAAACCTATTGAAGTGAGTCAAACACCTTGTGGCAACACTAGTAGTTTTTTTTTTTTTTTTTTTTTAAAGTGATCTGGTTTTCAGTATGTGAGTTAGCCATTTCCCAAGCATATGAATAGGCCAATGCATAGTACCAGTTGAGAGTTCATCTTTTCCATAGTTTTCAGTCACTCTGAGTACTATATTGTTGAAAATGAGGGGAATAAAAGTGAATGCATTCAGATTCACAGAAACGCAGGAGCTCAGAGTCCTTAGGAGTTCTAATCCTTAGAGCCTGGTGAGAGACATCTCACTCTAAATATCTTTGGACTACTGGAGCATTAGTAATACCTCAAAAAAAGCCCCCACATTTTATTCATTTGTGTGTTGGGGGGGAGAGAGAGAGAGAGAGAAACAGGCAGACATGTACATGCCACTGCCATTGCTGAGTGTGGCCTTAGAGGACAACTTCTTCTCACCAGCCTCTGGTGATTGAACTCCAGTCTCCATGTTTTGCATGTAGGTGTTTTTACCCATGGAGCCATCTCTCTAAGTAGTATATTTTATTAGATAAAAATTAAATTTCAAGTTATAATTTAAGTTATTTTGTTTGTAAATAAGTTTACCTAGAAAAATAATCTATTAGATTTAATTATGACTATGTTATTTTATAGAATGATGGAATGTAAGATATAAGATGACTAAGAGAATTTCATAAAGCATGTCTGTCAATGAGCACATCCTACCTTAAAGGTCCTCTTACGTTTCGAAGATTATGATTTGTTAATTTTTAAATAAAGTTAAATCATGATTTTTTTTTCTTAAAACTGTCATGATTGTTGTAGTTGCTCTTCTTTTTGTTGTGAGACAGTACTCAGACTCAAATAACTTAGGGAAGAAAGGGAGGTTTATTTGGCTTATGCTTCCAGAGGGGAGATGTATACTTAATTGTGGTGGGCAGGTCCCTGATGCGATCAGGAGGCAGAGAGAACAAATGCAAGCTGAGAGAAAGCAGGGTGGGGGCCAGCAAACCTCAAGCCCTTCCACCTCCTGCGTGGTCATTGTGCCCCTTCCTTCAGCAAAGCTCCATCTCTTAAAGGTGCCACAGCCTTCACACACCACCCTGTGTGTGGCAACTCACATTCTAGCTAGTGCCTTAATCAAAGTTCTACAAGCTACAGTCTCATAGCAAGTTCTAACTGAAGTATTGTCACATGTAAAGTAAAAGATTATCTGGAAATTATAAATATTTTGCTGTCTAATCACATCCTTTTTGTTTTGTTTTTGGTTTGTTTGTTTATTTATTCATTCATTTATTTATTTTTCTGCTCATAACATCCTATCTTTTAAAAAATGAAATAAAAATCCTTTGACTAGCCATGTTTTCTGAATTTTAATTCAGGAAAATGTGCTTGTTTTACATAGGCTGTTATAATGTTAGTACATACTTTTAAATCTAGTTGACATAAATGTAACATGTGATTGCTTTTACTAGACAAAAAAAACCAATATCTTATGAATTGATAGTACAGAGTATAATTGTTTGATTTGAAATTAATTTGATGTATTATATCAAAGCACAGCATATTCAAATATACTTCCTTTATTTTCTTTTTTTCTGAAAGCATGTTTTACTTGCTCTTAGTAGTTCTGTTTGCTTTGTACCTTTTCAGATCATTCACTAAACTGGTAATGAAACCGTCTTTGTGGTGAACCACGCAGAAATAATAGGAAATTGTCCATCGTTTTCATTGCATTCCATCTAGGAGGAGGAGTGGGTCATTTTGAATCAGATGTTAACAGATGTTCCAATTCTGCATGAATTTGAGACCTCTGTCAACTGCTCACCTGCATTTAATTTGTGGTTGTTTTATGCTTTTTCTTTAGGAAGACTCAGCACCTGCATTTGATTCAAGTGATTTTTTTTTAACAGTATCAGTTGCATTTACCCTTTTTTGGTGACTCTCTGTTTGAGTGCATCTGTAATCTATAGACACACTATTTGACTTTTCTTT
The DNA here is from genome assembly GCA_023101885.1 of Typhlomys cinereus. Taxonomy (NCBI): domain Eukaryota; kingdom Metazoa; phylum Chordata; class Mammalia; order Rodentia; family Platacanthomyidae; genus Typhlomys; species Typhlomys cinereus. The sequence goes on from JALPQD010000335.1 coordinate 805,757, forward strand.
TATATAGTAGGAGACCTGGTTGTGAAGTCAGCATTTTCATAAAGAGCACTAGGAAACTAGCAGAAATAATTGTCAGGAAGCCAGGCACAGGAAATTTTGTACTGATGGTCTTCTGTGAAATGAATATATAGGGCAAGTGTATGTGTGTATTTGTTATCTCTCTCTCTCTCTCTCTCTCTCTCTTCCTTTCTTTCTCTCTCTCTCTCCACATACACATATGTATAAAAGTATATTTAGTGCCAGATACTTTTATACTTGTCCTGTAGTTTGTAGGACTTGCATATCTTTAGTATTTCATGTAGTTGTGAATAGCATAGATATGGCCCCTTCCTATAAGTCTCAGAAATTTTAGTGACAGGTCACTATTAGTGATCTATGTATAGCACCTTGGCATAGATCACTTCAGTTTACAAAGAGAGCTTCTTATGCACTAGGACCATGTGAAAGGACTGACTTGACATGTTAATTTATGAATTAATTTATAAATGAAGTATATGTACACAATTATCTTGCAAGTATGTTGCAACCGAGTGCACAGATGACAGTTTTAGTGTACCTAGAAGTCAATAATTCATTGAGTAATAGAAAATCTTTTTTAATAGTTTCATTTATCTTCAATATTATAAATGTTTGCCTAGTAGAGTTATAATTTCTGCAGAGATTTTAGGCATTATTTTTGAACACCATTTTAACATTTCCTGTTATACTGGAGTGAAAGTACTGTTGAATTTCTTCCCTTTTCCATGATGGCATTACTGTGCATTTTTATTAATGGGTAAGGTTACCTTGAGTCTTAGAACTGATGATTTTTATTGCTGCCTCATGGATGGAGAGAATGACAAGTCCTGGAAACATATGTAATTTTTAAAAACAATCATCTATACAGAGGTAAACTTGTTGCAAATACTAATTTTCAAGAAAACGAGCAAGCCTCCTTGTGGACATGCTGTGTCCATTGTATATTTGGTGAACATGGCAGAAATGACAACATGCTTTTATCAACTTTTTTTTTGCATACGTGTGCCTGGGTGTGTGTGTGTGTGTGTGTGTGTGTGTGTGTGTGTGTGTATCAAAGGACACTGTGTGTGCTTGTTGGAAACCCATGGGTGATTTGTAAATCATTATGGATTGCTCTGCCTCCTTATTCCTTTGTTCTGGGGTTTCCCAGGCTTGGACTTCCTGGACAGTAAGTGCAGGCTGCCGCCATCTCCTCTGCCATTTTCACATGGGATCTGTTAATAGTTGCTGGAAGAATGTCAAAGGTGAACCTTATTTTTAAGAGCAGTAATTATTTGTCAGAAAATACTCCAAACAAAGTTCATAGCTAGTTTCATATAAGGAAACTTTAGCGTTTATTACTAGAAAAGTCCCATCAGCTCAAAATCGAAGGTACTAGCACACAGTAGGTCAAGGGAATGGAGTTCTTAAGTGTGCTTGCACAGTATGATGGCCATAGATTACAGTAATGTACTCTACTTTTCCAAAAGGTAGTAAAAAATATTTTGAATATTCATACTTGCCATGAGGAAAAGATGCTCAAGTATATAGGTATGTTCATCTTGATTAGCTATTGTGCAGTGTATTGAAAAAGTAGACAGTCATTAATATGTATTAAACAGTTGTTTCTTTTATGTTTCAGTTAAAAAATAAAGTTTTATGGAGACTTATTTGGAAGGAGAAGCAGGAGTCACAGTTAACATCATAATGACTTGTGGTCCTGAGTGAACGTCACCGTTACATCAGAAAGAGGTTGTCAGTGGTGTTAGTCATCTAAAGTGTCATTAAAATAGCATGGCAATGAGATTTTCATTTCCTTGATCCTGTAAGAACCGGAACAACTCCACCATATTCTTTACAGTAATCATGATGTAATCTGCAGTACAGCTGGAATCCAGACATTATTAAAGCCACAGCTCTAGAAGCAAGGCAGAATGCTTGGAACAAGGAAGCACTCTGTCGTTTAGCCTAAGAATGGGCGACTCATGTAAGAACATATAACCAGTGGATCTTGTGCATTTTAAATTTGTTTACATAAAGATGGCATGAAGATCTGGATGCACAATATTTGTGCATCCATTTCTATTTTAATCAAGAGGTCAGGTTTTTCTCCAGTTAGAGGAAATGATTAATTGTAAAGGTTTCCTGACCCAGAGAGAGCTCACAGTACCTATGCCAGATACAAGAAAGATAGTGATCTTCATCTGCAGCTGTGTTCCTCAGGCTGAAACCATAGTTGCTGAGTGCCATTAAGAAACTGGCTGTTCAGTGACTGCATAGGAAACTGTAATAAGCAATTGAGCATTGTTTTTTCTCATGAATCTATACTAGCCTACCTTAAGGAATTGCTTCCTTCCCAACGCTAAAAGAGCAGTGGCATCTAGTATAATCATGACATGGGACTCAGGAACTCTTGGGCAGACTTTGTTTAGGTGAACCCTTTGTGGTTCTGAGAGGATCCTGTTCTTTATTATGGGTACTGAATCCTGTAATATATTCCATCTTCTGTGTATTTGTAGAACTCTTAGTTCTCAGGATGTTAGAACTTAGAAACTAAAAAAAAAAATATTTCCAGTGTATTTCTGGTTTGGATATACTGGAACATCTAATCTGAAAGATAAGTAATACGAATTAGAAATTAGGTAAGAATAGTATAGAGGGACAGATGTTCAAATTCATGGCAGTGCTTAGCTTATAGCCTTTTTGTTTGTTTGGTCTGCTTGTATTAAGATTATCATTGCAGTGTCAAAACGCCAGAGATGAGTTGCTTTTCTGCAGTAAAGATTATGTATTGCTCATGACCAAATAGAGTTCATTCAGGTGTCTAGGCTTTTAAATCTCACCTTCATATTTCAGAGTAGCCAGTATTGGTTTTAAGAGAGGAGAAAAACTGAAAGAACTATCCGTGAACTCTTTATGTTTGTAGACCACTAGAGACATCTGTTCTCACTATATGTATTGATTTAGACCTGTGATTGACTATGAGTCCTAGGAAATGTGTTGGTTTGGTACCTCAGAAGCAGCAGCAGCAGTGTGATGCTGAAATTGTTGATAAAAACCTTTTCTCTCATGCCCTTAGCTGGTAAAATTAATGAGTTGCAGTGGTTTCTGGTAAGAATTTTAGCTTTACATTGTAAAAGGATATGAAGATAACTGGAGATATGGCAGCATAGTAGTATCAAACTTGACTAACTGGTGATGCAGCCACTACGGTTTGCCAGTATTTGCCATATTGAAAAAGTGTTATCAGTGTGCTGTCAAGAGGTAGGGACATAGATTGAAGGGGAAGGGGCATTGGGATATATTGGTTTGGAACTTAAGTAAGGATTCCAGTTATGGTTTTGAATGAGGTGTAGCGAACATACCACCTTGTTTCTGTCACACTCAATGTAAGAGCAGAACCTCACACAGACAAAAATCTACTTGCTAGCTATTTGAGCATGTTGACTGGAGAAGTGGGTCAGTGACAGGTATCATAGTACCTTGAGCCGTACTTGAGTTCACTATCATATTTGATCCTTCTGTAGTTCTACAGGAGAAAGCAAGAGAAGGGACGAAGAGAAAGAGGAGGAAATGAATATAAATATATGTGCAAGAGAAATCCTCCACCGTTAGTTTTGTCAGCTTGATAATATTCTAAAATAAGTGAGGAGATGAACTCCTTGTTACACTGGGAGGGATTACGGTTTCTTGAGAATGACTGTGAGCAATTATCTTCATTAGATTAACTGATAGACAAACCAACTTTGACTGTTGATGGGGCCATTTGGGCTTGGGTTTTAGACTGTCTGAAATGGAGCAAGCACAGTGCGCACGGCCTTCATTCATCGTTTTCAGCTTCTTAACTGTGCATGTGATGCTGAAGAGCTGCTTCAGGCTTCTGCTCCTTCGACTTCCCCATCATGATGAACTGTACCTTGAACTGCCAGCCAGAATGAAACTTTTCTTCCTTTAAATTGCTTTGTTAGAGTATTTATTATGGCAGCAGGAGAAGTCCAGGCATTCTAGTTACAAGTTCCCTGTTGATTTCTGTTTGGCTCTCTTCTTTCATCCTTTTGTCAGTACAGTCTCATCTTAGCAGATTCAGAGGCCCCTGTCCAGCTGAGCTCCAGCAGCCACACCCTGTGGGTGGGCCTTCCGTTACTCTGATGAGTGGACTAGTGCTCAAGAGGGTCTGACAAATTATCTCTGCGTTTACCTGTATCTTCCACTATCTGCTGGTGGCTCTGAATGTAGACACAATTAGGGAAACACATAACAGAGAGGGGAAAAGTTAAATTTTTGATGGGAGAAGTGAAAAGATTAATTAGCTCTAGGTTCAGAAAGTGTCAATGGATTCATGTAAATGGAAAAATATGGTATTGTGTGTTTATAACCTCTGTCCCATGTTATTCATGCATGCGTCTAATCTACTTTAATGCGATAAGGAACGAAAACCAATAGAAGTTGCAGAGATTAGAAATGTAAAATTACTCCTGTCAGTTTTCAAAGACATCATAATTATTGGCATATAGATTCTCAAGGGATTGACACACACATAAAATTTTAGTTTTAATAGGCATATTGAGCAAGAGTATAGGATGAAATGTTCTCAGACAAAAGTAAATTGTATTTTTCTGTATTAACAGGGATAGAGACATAATTTTAAAATATTAATATTTTGAAAAGATTGAAGTATTTCAGTATAAAATTCATGAATCATTTATAGGATTTGTCTGCTGAAAACCACTAATTGCTGATGGAAGGAAAGATGTACTTGGTGGAAGACATAGCATGTTAAAGATGACATTAAGTTAGTATGTAGATGTAGATCTAGATGTATTCATTGATTTGAAAAAGATGTTTCTAAGCTTTATACGGAAAGACAAAGTAGAATAACTAAAATGATTTTTCAAAACAATAAACTTGAGGGAATTTACCTGGGTCCTAAGTTTTACTGTCAACCTATACTAAGGAGAATATCTATTAATATAGTGCTAGACACATATTTTAGTAGAACCAGGAAATACTTTTATGTATTATGGATAATTACTGAAAAAATTCAATAATACATATCTTTGTTTGGTGAAGGGTATGTATTAAGTGAATGCGAAGGACTATAGACCCTCAACTGTAAAAAGCAATTCTGTTTTTCAAAATAGGCACGAGACTTAAGCAAACACTTCATTGAAGAGTAGTGTTTCACTGTTCAAGTAGCTCATGAAAATATGTTCAATGTTAATAGTTTATAAGGAAATATATATGAAAACTACTGTGCGATACCACTGTACACCTGGTAGAATAGTCAAAATTCATAAGAAAAAAATCTTGTAATGTGCATAGTACAGGAAGGCCACAGTTTCTGTTCATAGTCACTGCGAAATATGGTTATGTAGTTCAATACCGAGGTACATCTATGTACTCTAGCTTCCTACTTCATGGGTCTATTTATGAGAAAAGAATAAAAACTTTGTTCTTACATAATTGTGTAAATCTTGGGTCACAATTGTCAGGCTGTATCCAAAAAGTCTTTGCAGATGAATGGATGTCCAAAGTGCACTCAGTTCACACAATAGAATGCTCATCAGTTATTATTAATGAGTCAGGATTTATCCACTTACCTTGATGAATCTCAATATAGTCAATATGAAGAGGTCATGTGTAACGTTAAAAATGGAATCTCTGGAAGTGACCATGTTACAGTAGAGAAAATAGACCTTTATCAAGGACTGCAAGAAAGTAATGTGACACTTAGTTAAGTTCACAGACATTCGTTCCTGATCATTTACAACTAAGGGGGTATGAACTCACCAGAAGGGGAGGGCATATAGTCTGGCAGATTAAAAAGTAACCATTTTGCAAATGGGTGATTGACCCCTCCCATTGCCAAATGCCATATGACCCTGAGATTCCACTTTTGGGTATAAGTATTACATCTACCCTTGAATGTGCTCTTATAATAAGACTCTAGTTTAACAGGGTGACATACAGTGCCCATCATGATGGAGTGAAGGGCATTGCAGGAGCAACAAAACTGCAAAAGAAAATCAACAAACCACTATCCAGAACTTTAGAGACTCTATATCAACCACCTAGAACTAGGCCAGACTAATCTCTCCCCATCCTGAAGATCAGGGACATTTGTGGAAGAGGGGGTGGTAAGATTGTAAGAGCAAAAGGATGGTAGGAGCAATGATTTGCAAGATACTCCACACAAGTTAGGGCCGAAGCAATCATAATTGGACATTGCGTGCCCGGCACAATGTCCAACACACTATTGACCTCACAAAGTCTAGCATCTGCTAAAGGCACCAAGATCCTTGGAGGCAAGGGATTGACAGCCACAGTAGTGTTCCTATGCTTAAGGGGAACACAGGAAAGGGTTCAGAGAAATGCCACAGGGTCCTTGTACGTCATCGTAGAGGAGGGCCCAGAGGAGAGTCAGGCATGCACAAGAAAGGACTCTCTGGGAATTGGGGCGGGAGGCACGGGGGGATGGGGAGGGAGGGGTAAGGGGAGGGGGAGCAGGGGGTTCGGGGGGAGGAAGAGGGAGGGAGGGAACTGGCATACCTATTAAGTTTGTATGAGCTGAAATAATAATAAAAAATGTATTATAAAAAATGGAATCTTTGAAGGTTGCATACCATTATTTTATGACATTCTTAAGAAGTTAGAATTGTAGTAATGATAAAGTAATTACCCTTGGGTAAGGAGTCAAGATGATGGTATAGCTGTTAATGGCTGACACAAGGTTGGTGTTTGAAGTGTTGGAACTGGTTTGTATTTTGATTGTGATAGTGGTTAAATTTGTGTATCTATTAATGTTCTCAGGATTACATTTTAAACATTTAAGTAAGTTTTACTTCATTAGCATTTTAAAATGAAATTAATTATAAAATATTGAGAGTTAAAAGCTCATGTCAAATGCTTGAGCCTTCTGTGTAGTCAAAAAAAATCTTTGTGCTTGTGAGTGTAAGTGTACTGATGTCAGCAGTTGTAGGCTATGCTACTCATCTTGCTTCATTGAATAGGCTGGTACTTGGCTGAAAGTAGAGCCAACACCAGATAAAGGTCCACCTCTCAGGTCTTAATCACTGTGGCAGGTTTTGTCCTTGAAGGACAGTGGAATATGCATAAACATTAAGGCCATCCACTTAAAATTATAATCTGTTTTTATTTTTTTCTTTCCAGTTTTTGGTGTCTGAGGAATTCCTTAATTGTTAGGTTAAACAGTAAATTTTCTGAAATATTGTCATACTCACAGTCATAATAGAGGTGGCTGCAGTTTGTAACATCTGTAGAAAGTAAGGGGACAAGGACATTTGCTTTACAAGAGTCTTATGTAGGTGGAAATTAAGTTGCAGAACTTTGAGGCTTGAAAAGTTTTCCTTTAGCATTTTATTAAATACTGTTCATTAAATATAGGATAGAGATTCTAAAAATTCTGCTATATAATATGTACTAATATTAACTATCATAGGAAGTTAATGAATATTTTATATGTATATATATTCAAATTTTGTTATCTTCATAGCACAGATTGGTACATTTCAATCACAGACATTTAGGGTGAAGTTTTGATTTGCTGTATTTCTCAGAAGTAGTCTTATGAGTTTTAAGGCCAAAAGCTCTTATGAGCAAAGGAAGATATGGTTTTTATTTTATGAACCTGTTTTTCATGAAACTTCTACAGACTGCTTTTAAGTGTCCTCAACTATTTTAGCAATTACATTTATTAGTCATTCTGTTCCACACCCATTTGAAGAAAATGCAAATTACAGAATTAAAATTTCATGGCTGAGGGTGCCGTGGTGACTGCACATGCTTCCTTTTGCCTTTTGCACTCTGACACTTCACTGCCCTGCATGTCCTAATGTTCGTCATGTGGTTTTCTTTGGCATGAGGCTTGCCCGCCACGTGCACACTGAAGACCATGGCCATGGGTGTGGCTTAGTGGTCTTTACAAATTGCCTGTTTGGAAAGACCTGTTCAAAAGTAGCTGTTAAGTGTTCTTGCAATTAGAAATTGGTTGTGATCCCAGTTATGCGCATCTCTCTCATTTTGACCTGTGAAAGAGGATAATTTTTCTCATTTCTTGATTCTCTTTTTCTTCCTTTGCCTTCCTGGGGATTCAGTCTAGGGGCTCATATGTGCTAGTCCAGTATTTTTCCATTACGCTAGGTCACCAGCCGATTTTTCCTCCCAACTTTTCAGGTTGAGACAGGTTCTCTAAACTCTTCAGACTGGCTTTGAAGTAACTCTGCCGCCCAGCTGAGCTTTCCCCCGCCTCAGCCTCATGAGTAGGTGGGACCCAGCCTGCTTCCCCAGCTTCTCATCCAGAAAGAGTTTTGCAGTGATACAGAAATGGTGCATAGTGTATGGTACTGAATATATTACAGAACTTTAAATATCATTTGAAAGACTTCAGTCTATGTACTTTAATGGTGAATTAGGCTTAATTTACAAAATTTGAAAATGGCGAGTTTTTTTTTTTTTTTTTTTTTTTTTTTCGGTCCTTCCTGATACCTTGATTCTTACTTAGGACTTAAATCTACTTCTGAATTTATTTTGCAATTATTTTGTCTGAAGAGTTTCCATAGGAGACTAAATACATTGTTTTAAAGGTGGGAGGGAGGTGTTGGGTCTCAGGAAAAAAAAAATCTTTGATTTTCACATAAGTTGATGACATTCTTAATAAAAAAAATGTTTAAGAGCCAAACTAGCCATGATATCTTGCTTGTTTTACTACAATGCAAATCAAATAGCTGGCTCCTATTTTCTACGAGGTACCTGTGAAATAACTTAGGCTATGTCTTCATTTTAATTATAAAGTAGGCATATTTTCATGATATATTTTGTTTTTGAAAGGCTTGAAGTTCTTCAGAAGTAATGAAGCTTTTTGAAGCCCATGAAATAGGAAATCAGCATTAGTTAGTTGAAATACTAAGTGAAAAAGTTACATTGGAAATTCAGTTAAAGGTTCACTCACATAAAAATATAGTGGAACCTAAATAAATGACATACATTTTGAGTAAAATGACTTATATATAGTTTCTAGTCTTACATATTTGTGTGTGGACTTGTATTTGTTAATAATATGGATAGGATGCTATGGAGACAAACATTGAGTTACTGTAGGTATTCTACTCTTGCATTTTTCCCATATTCTATGATATTCGAATATCATTTCCTAATATAATTGAAGCTTATTAAGAATTGAATTAATTAATTTTAATTAATTTTTAAGGAAAAAGACCCATAATAAAATATTGGTTTTATTTTTCTTGAGATAAGGCAGGATATAAAACCTTTAATCAGTCTCGAAGTAGAATTGCTACCTACCCAAAATGTGTTTCAGCACTGTGTATCAAAAAGTTCAGCAATTTTATTTTATGTTGTAACTAGTATACTCTTTGGGTATCAGGTAGAATATTTTGCTGATAATCTGTTCCTAGGTATTGCTATATTTTTCAAGAGGGTGTTCTATGTTGTGTACATTAGCTTTAGCTGACATAGCTACTTGCTTTTTTGGCTTATCCTATGTGTTTAGATCCTCTACAGATGAACTGATGTGTTCTAGACAGGAAGTGGTACGTAGGAGATATAGGAATGGGCTGAAGTATCCTTTATATTTGCCTTTGTATCTAGGGGAGTTGGAAATAGGCAAGAATGGAGAGCAATTTTGTATGGCAGTACACAGAATTTTGCAAGTTAATTGTGAGCCCTGCAGCAATCCGATGCATTTTAGTTACTGGTAAGTTTGTTAAATTATGTTTGCACTTGTACCTCTTCGAAGATGGCCATCTCTGTATATTGCATCCACCATGTCAAAAATACCTTACTTTTAAGATTTTTTGAAAAGTTATGGTATTGCTATTGCATTGGGTTTTAGGTATAAATGATAAATAATTGGTTAGTAAATGCATTTGACTTTTCAGTTGTTGTCAAGGTTAACATAGAATTGAAGTTAACATTTTATGGATAGCATAGTCATGTGTTAAGAGTGTAGGATTTATAACAAAATATGTGTTTCCGTTTTTGCAATGGCACTCCACTGGATTTAGAGGTCCTACATTATGTGTTTGGAGATGGATAATTTTCTGATACAAAATATTTTTGTTATTCACACCGTTCTTGTAACTTTACATGGTTCTACTGGGAGGGTGACTCACTTTAAGAAATACTTTTCTCACATTCCACTGGGACCATTGTGAAGCTTTTCTGGGCTTTTCCTTTGGCAGTGCTGATGTCAGAACCTATCCTGCTTAGATCACTAATCCTGGGTAGTTGAGAGTCCCGTGACTAGGGACAGATTAGGAGATTGTGTATCGTCTAGCAGTAGTTTCTTTTACCTTCGACTTTCATACAGACGTGTTAACTGTACAGTAGTACTTATGCAGATATTTGTGAAGTGATCTTGACTATTGATTCATTCCATTTAAAACAAACTAGATTTTTTAATAGCTGTACTTCTTATAGAAACATTTACAAAGTCCCAAGGGAGTTCTTTGCTAGTCGTGTTTTTCATATAAAACTCTTTCTTTGATTCAACGACAAAGTTTAAAATAATCATTGATTTGTAATACTATTTACATTTTTTTTGTTGTGTATGGTTTTAAATTTGTAGGACCAGCGTAATTGAATTTTAATTTCCCATGATGAAACACTTTATTTCTGGACACTTTATTTTTTTCTATTGTCAAGTCTTTTAAATTACCAATTTCTATAATAAAGATAATTTGGCTACTGGCTCTTGTTTGAATATTCTGATTTGAGCAAAAGTAGCACATTATTGGAGAAATGTGCTGTTAATTCTTTTGAATACAGGATTTTTAGAGTAATTCTGACACTCGAGTAACTACCAAACTTTGCTAATTGCTATGTTTTCCTCATTACCAAATTTTCTTAAATACTTGTAAGAATAAGCAATAACTGGGTTTAAAGTAAATTTAGAAATTTGTGGCTTTACTCTTATGAAAATAATTAGGGAATTTGGGGTATATTTTAAAACATTTCAGATTTTACTTCAATTCACGACTGGTGTATATCAGATTATATAACCTACATTTAGGAAATACGAAGAAATACTTATTTTCATTTTTAGGAATAATATATTCATGTATCAGTGCTGCTATTAAAATTATATTACTTGTGAAAAATATATTACCAAAGTTTAATTCAGTACAATCACTTATTTTTCTTTTGTTTCTTCATTCAGTCATTCGGTAGATATTCCAAATGTTTAACCTTTGTCTAGTGCATTCCTTTTGTGTGCTTTTATATGTTTGTGTATACACTGTGTAGTTAATTGTAACTTTCATTTCAATATTACATAAGTCATTTCTTTACTATGCTCTCATTAACTTTTCTGAGGGCATGTATAGACATAAGTGGTATGTGGCATTTCTCTGGGTATTTTTTTAAAGTAATGACGCGCTTATGAAAATAGTTCTAAATCTAGTTATTTTTAGAATAGGTATATTCTTCACAAACAGTATTACACACTTATTTAACATTCATTGATAGTCTGTTATGTTATGATAAAATCTTTTATAAAGTACTGATGTGCTTCTTATATTGTTTTACTTTGAAGTAGGAAATATTTCTATAAATAATTGTGTTGTTTAACTGAAGAAGAAAATATGCATAACTTTTTCAGTTTATTGGATTTAATTTATAAAAGGATGAAAGTAATCTCATGTTTGCGGAAGATAAATGCTCTTAGCATAAGAGGTACACGCTATTTTTTAGCAAAATAGAAACTGATTTTGAATATGTTTGTTATCATTTGGCATAACAAATTACTGAAACACAGCACTATACTGATGAGAAGTATTTAATGATTACAAAATGAAATTGTCTGTACTTTACACGCAGTGCTACTCTTTTGGCATTCCTGGTTGAACTCCTTAAAAGTTCAGTAGCCATGCAAGAACAGATGCTGGGTGGAAAAGGCTTTTTAGTCATTGGCTACTTACTTGAAAAGGTAAGTGAAGATGTTGTATACTTTTCATGGTTGGAAAATGGACAGTGACTATTCATGTCTTCTGCATTTTTGTGCAGTATTCAAATTGCTTGATAATTGAGGAACATTTTTGTATTAGGACTTAAACATAACTATCGACAGAAATTAAATATTGAGTGAAAGTAACAACTGCAGAAAAAACATCATTTTATTCAAATTTCAGATATCACTTATTATTTTGGTTCACTTTTTCTTTGCTATCTTTAAACTCTTATTAACTGTTTGAGAAGTCTTATCATTTTGGTGTGTTTAAATGGATTTACTTTTTGGTTTTTGATTTGTCTTCATTTTGGATGGAGGTAGTACTAGAGATGGAATCTTGAACTCATACACGATGGGCAGTTGATGTCCCACTAGCTACATTTTCTGAAATATTTTTAAATTGTAAGGTCAAAATATTTAATTTTTGTGACAAGTATTTTGACCTTTTTCTCTTTGCACTCCTTGCACATGTGATTATTTCTTACTAGTATGTAAAACAACTCTACACAGTAAATGGTGGTTTTCATTTGTGTCATTATCGCCGTTTAATGACCTTTTTTCTTCAGTCACAAAAATATATTCTGTTATCCTATTGAATGTTGAATTTTTTTCTTTTTTGTGTTTTTATTTTCATGAGTGTGTGAGTTTGTGTATTTGGTACACATCTTGAGGTTGATAATCCTGGGTTGTTCTCCATTTGTCTTCTACCTCCCCTTATTCTGGTATTTGGCTTCTGCTTTAACCCTGAGTTTACTTGTATGGCTAGTCTGACTAGCCAGCTGTCTGTCAGGATTCCCAGCTCTGCCTTCTAGACATGGAATTACAGGCCAGTCTCCATGCCCGTTAGACACATTATACACAGGAAGTAGGATCTGAACTCCTTTTGCTTGGATAGCAGCCACCATCTCCACAGCCCCGAATGTTGAATTTTTTTTATTATTCATAAGAATTGCTTGTATGATGTGACTTCCTTTGATACCATGAAATTCCATCAACAAAAGAATTTTTAAAAAAGAAATATTACCACTTGTTCTTACTGGTGCTTGGTTTTTATCAATTAACTCTTTAGCTATTCTGAAAGCAAAGTATTTGAGAAGAAATAACAGGGAAGAACTCAGCAGATCAACTTCTTGCTGCCTTGGAAGAAGAAGATAGAATACTCTGCAACATGTATTTCACTTGCAGTTGAAGGTGTCCTCCCGGTGTGGTCTTAAAGCCGCCTTGCTCCTGAGGCTGGCAGGGCACCGGGGCAGTTGTCTTGCTAGAGGAATTCTGCTGGGATACTCTTTCTAGTACTCAGACTATTAAGAATCATCTGAAAGATACACGATAAGCTACTCTTTTGTGAGACAAGTTGCCAGCATAATTGTAAAGTCTTTCATGCTTACAACTCAGCTCCAAGTTAGAAATATTATGAAAAGCCTTCAAATCATATAAAATAAATAGAATAATTTCTCTTTCTGAAAACTAATCTTTGTAATTACACTGTCAACGTAATGGTTGTAGACTATCTCATTGTTTCTCAGTTTGTCTAGTTAGGTTTATTTTGGCTGGCTGGGCTTATTTTTAGATACACTTATTAGACATTCATCTTCTCTCTCCTGTGGTATCCTGTTTATATCCATTGTCATTTATCTCTTTATCCTTCTGAGGCTTCCTGTTTCGTATCACTTTTTTCTCTGTGAATTTCCTTATTGTAGATATTTCATGGAATTATACTCTTTGCCCCTTTGCATGTGACATATTTTACTCATATTCTTTATAATATTGGCTCCTTCATAACGTTATTCTTTTTATTTATGAATGATAACCCACTGTGTATATGTATATATGTATATATTTTCTGTCTATCCATTTATCTATTGATAGACATTTTTTTCCATCTCTTGAAGATTATGCATAGTGCTGTTATAAAAGTCCATGTGCAGAGGTTTGTTTCTGGATATGCTTTCGTCTCGGTCACGTAGATATTTAATAGGGGATTTATTGGATACCTTTAATCATTTAAAGGACTGAGAATATAATCTAAAGTGGTTCAATCATGTCACAATTTTTTCAATCATTTCATATTGAGGGCCTCTGTTTTTCCACATACTCATCAACACTTACTTTGTGTTTTAGATAAAGTGAACATGAGATGGATTATATTTTATGCATGTATGCATTTAGTGTGTGTGGTATATGTGGTGTATGCATACTGTGTGTGTGTGCACGCACCAGCACATGCATCCACTCATGTCTGTTTGGTGTCCAGCTCTATCACCCTCTACATTGTTTATCTGAAACCTGGTCTCTCAATGGATTGGAGGTCAGCAAGCTTCAGTGCTTCTTCTGTCTATGCCCCATCTCTCTACCCCCAGACAAGAATTAACAAGAGTGTGTAATTTCACCCAACTTTTATGTTATTTTTGTGAGCAAGCATTCTTATCTACCGAGCATGCCTTCAGCCTTGGACTGTAATTTGTTTTACATTTCTGGGATAACTAAGTGATGCTAAAAATTTTTTTTAATCTGCTCTTTTGCTGACTTTATATGTTTGTTTTTTATTGCTTGCTATAGCTTCTTTGAAAAAAAAAGTCTAGTTCATTTTTCCCATTTTCAAAAAAGGTATGTGTCTTTTTTGTGTGTGTGATTTGTAGCAATTTCTTAGTCTACAAAGAATCCCTTAATATTTATATAATTACACATCATATTATTTTCAGTTTGTATTTTCTTCTGTCTATTCTCCTTTGTTAAATAAGCTGTATATTGTTTTTACCCATTTTCTGTGAGTTGTTAACATGTGGCTGTTTTGTGTGTGTGTGTGTGTGTGCGCACGTGTGCGCACGCACGCATGCGTGTGTGCATGTGTGTGTGCGTGCGCGTGTGTGTGTTCTGGTTTGGAGAATGTTATGTGTGTTTTCAGGCCTTCCTTGCTGGCTGCCTGCTCACTCATAATGGTATCTCTTGAACAGAAGCTCGTAATTTTAATACAATACAAATCTTTTTATGATTAGTCCATTTTGAGTTTTTTAATATCCAAAAGCCATGAAACTGTTTTAGTTCCTTCACAACATTCTGTTTTTTCCTAATTTAGATCATAATCCATCTGGAGCAGAATTTGTATATTGCTGAGATATATTAGATTTTTTTCATATACATGTGGTCCCCAAATTATGACTGTTTGACTGGTAATTTTTCACCTTAATAGTGGTAGGGTAGTATTTAATCAAAGCTATAATTCAAATTTTCAATGTTAGGAGCCAAGTGACTTACACCTGTAATTCCAGTCTTAGGACGGCTCAAATGAGAGAAATACCAGCTTGGAGTACATTGTAAAATTCCCTAAAAAATCAATGTATTTATTTTTGATCTTTTTCCATTCTGGGCAGTGTGTGAGTGCAGTGAACTGAAAGTAGTGTCACATGTGTATGCCATGCGGTGCTCAGCCATGATGCTGTGGAGGCAAGGTGTAGTGGATGGACTCTTGATTCATGGCACTCTCAAACCATGATGACTTTACTGGGATTTAAACCCACTGTATGATGAGGACACCCATTTGTTTGTAGATGGAGCAGTGCCACTTACGCGACTTCATAGAAATAGAACTTTTTCCTTATCTCAATGAACCACTATATTTTTGTATTTCTTTTTGACTATGTCTTGATGTCTGGTAATACAGTCATTAGTTTTACAGTATTTATACATTTATACATATCAGTTTATAGTTTTGCTATCTATAAAATGCTAGCATTTGCATTCTGTTTAGCTCACAGATATGTCTTTATTTAGGAACTCTTCTAAGGTTCCAATTTTGTGTACAGAAGATTTCATGTTTTTGATGGGTATTA
Source organism: Typhlomys cinereus (assembly GCA_023101885.1). Classification (NCBI taxonomy): domain Eukaryota; kingdom Metazoa; phylum Chordata; class Mammalia; order Rodentia; family Platacanthomyidae; genus Typhlomys; species Typhlomys cinereus. The sequence continues at coordinate 821,570 of JALPQD010000335.1, forward strand.
TTTGACATTTTAGAAATTTTTATTTTAAAATGAAGTCATCTCTTCTGGCTTTTAAAGCATTTTCTTTGTTCTAAACATACTGAATTTTTCTCAACCATTCCTTCTATGTTGCTTTGTCTTATTATTTCACAATATATTTCTTAATAAGCTTATGGATTGGTTTGCAGGTATTAAATCCCAGTACTCTATAATATATATCTGTTCCATTTAGGCTTTTGTAAGCTGCCTCCTTTATGTGTCTGATATCATTGCTCCCAGTGGCACTTATTTTTTAATCCTATAGTTTTCTAGGTCTTGTTCATACAACACAGAGAGAGAAAGAGAAAGAGAGAGAGAGAGAGAGAGAGAGAGAGAGAGAGAGAGAGAGAGACTTATTTTTTATTTTTTATATTTTCGGGTGTATATTTGTATGGGGTATGTGCGTGTGTGTATGTGGGTGGGCACATGGTATATAGCTATTCATATGGAGACACAAGATTGATATTGGGAATTGTCAGAATCATTGTTGGTCACCCTTTTAACTTTTTGTTTTAAGATAGGCCCTCAAACTACAACCAAATCTTTTCTATGGGGCTAGTATCGGCTAGCCAGCTTGCTCCGGGCAACTCCCAGGATCCACCGTCCAAGGGTGGAATTACGCAAGGCCATAGCATTCACCTGCTTTGCATAGTATCTGAGATCTGAACTCTGGTCCTTCTGCTTTTGTGGTGTGAGCCATTTCTCCAGTGTCAGGTCTCTTCCTATTTGGTTCTCACTGCAACCTTTCATTCAAACATTCTCCTCTTCTTAAATTGCTGCTTTAGTGTGATTTGTGTTCACATTCTTTCTCTGTGTGGTTTTGTTTCTCTTTTCCTGTCTTCTTTTTATCCTCTCCTAGTAATTCTTCCTTTTTAAAGTTCTTAAGAATGCCTTCTCCAGGTACTTATCTTGAAATTTTTCTCTTTCTGTCTACACTTTGGGTTTATACATTTTACTTTTCATTATCCTGTAGATACTAATTATTCTCATGCTTCCTCCATTTTTCATTCTACTAGAATGTCCAGTGATCTATTCAAATTGAAGTTAGCCAAATTATTGTTTTTATTTTTCTCTCACATCTTCTTTACCTTAATCTGTGGTGTCACTTTATAGTAATTTATACCAAACACATTACTCCTGTTCGATGCTGCTTTTTCTGTACCAAACAGTTAGGATTTATGTTGTCTCAGTATTGGAACATATTGAGAATCAACTGCTTCGGCCTTATCCCTAGTCTGCCTCCCACTGTATTCATTGATGCCATCTTATTCCAGATGATCATCCTCTGTCACCATTGGTCACACATTACATTTCTTATGGGTATTCCCACATAGTACTTTGTTAAATGTACTGGATCTCACTGTTCAGTCCTTTGGCTGAATCATGTCTATAAGCTCTCATATCTTGTGTAACTCTTCTTGCTTTGACTATTTCATACATATTGTCCATTACAAGGCCCTTTTTGCCATTCTTTTAAAACCGAAAGTGTTAGCATGTGCCCTTCTGTGGTATTCTTCTGTTGCTGTGATAAAATACTTTGACCACAGTGACTTTAGGGAGGAACTCCATAGGGATAGAATGCATAATGGAGCAGAAGACATGGGGCCAGGTTCCTATCTCATTCACACTTAGGCAACAGAGAGAGAAAGTGGGATGGAGTTCTAAACTTCAAGAACCATTCCCAGTGATATACTTCCTTCAGCAAACTTCACGTCCTAAAGGTTCTAAAACCTTGTCAAATAGTGCCAACAGCTGGGACCAGGAGTTCACATGTATGATCCGATAGGCAAGTGAATCGATGGAGGATGATCCCATGAGAGAGTGAACTAATGTGGGGTGATCCGATGGGCAAATGAACTAATGGTGGATCATCCCATGAGAAAGTGAACCAGTGGGAAGTCAGTATTTTTTGCATTCTGTTTTTCCATATTTCCATCATATTATTTTTTGTATGTGTCCAAGGAACTTGATTCTGTGCTTTTTAAGCACCCCAATGTGTAGCTTTCTGGGTAAGAATTTAGAGAATCCTCTCTTATTTTAAAAGAATGTCTTTCTTGTTAATTCCTTCACACTGCTTTACTTTTAAACAGAGAATGGTCACAGGCAAGGAAGATTTATTTTTGTTCTTACCAAACACTAAAAAGTCACCTAGCTCTTATCTCCTTGTTATAGAAAGTATAATTTAGATAACAGTTTAAGTCAAGGAGGGAAGACCTATCCTAAACGTGGTGGCACCATTGCATGGGCTGTGGTCCAACCAAAATATAATAAGAAAGAGGTCTTGTGAGCACCTGCCTGCATCTCTTTGCTTGTGAGCACCTGGTGCGTCTCTCTGCTTTCCAGCTATGGGCTAGGGAGCATCTGCCTTCATTTCTCTCCTTCTTGTGACCAGCAGCATTATATGGACTGGGCCCTTGAAGGGAGAACCGAAATAACCTTTTAAGACATCCTGAAGTTGTTTCCTGTAAAAGTATTATTTGTTCATAGCAATGAGATTACTTACTAATGCAATATCGGAAGAAGGTCATTTAATAAGAAAATGTCTTATTAATTACATGCATGGTATGCCATGCTTAAATTACTGTTCTATTTGATGTTACCAAAATACCGATTTGCAGAAAATTTGGAGGTATTCTAAAGAATTACTAGTAGGGTATTTTTAGTTATTAAAGTTAGTTTCAAGATTAAGGAAATAAAGAAACTTGTATGATTGAAATCTGTGATCGATCAGTGGTTTCGTTAATAAGATTTATTTCTTGCTCTGACAAATAAATGCTTGTGAATGATCTAAATAGAGGAAAGATTTGCTTTGGCTTGTCATTTCAGAGGTTTCAGTCCAGGCAGCTCATTCTTCACTGTGGGTCAGATCCATCATGGTGGGATGCATGGTATCCATGCAAAATATCTTATCTCCATAGACAGGAAGCAGAGACTGCAGCCAGGAAAGCTTTTCCAGGACTTGACTTCTATGACTTGTATCCTGCAGCATCCCTTCCTGAACTGTCATCTCTTCTGAACATTGTACTCCCAGCTGGGGACCATGCCCTCATTACATGAGGCTGGATGATAGTTCACATTGGCATGGTTACAGTGGCTTATCAGTATTGATCTTTGATAGGAGGCTGATAGCACGTCCAACCTGAATTATTGAAGTGTTTAATGCGTGACCATTTAAAAAGTAAGTTGGGACCATTGTTAAGGGAACTTGGACAGGGTTAATGAGAGACAAAATGGGGTGTTTAGTATAACTAAAGAGAAAAGTACTGTACCTGACTAGATTGTGATCTTCAGTAAAGAAATGTATCACATAGATCTGGACTAAATTCATTTTCTTCCTGTTCATTAACTTCCCTCTGATGGATCCAGCTAGTCAAACTCTGAGCTGTCACCCCCAGGCAAGAAAGCTTCCCAAGCATATTGGAAAGATCTGGAAGCCTGAGAGTCATCAAAGAGGTTCTGGGTTTGGATAGCAGTAGAGTCACAGACCCATTGCATGTGCAGTGCTGGAAATATTGGATAAAAAACTCTCTATTCTATAAAAGTTTCTCCCTGGAGCATCCACCGCTCCTGTTTGCTGGTTCGTTATTTCTAGAGAGGATGCTATAATTGCGTTTTCTAATTTCTTACATTTTCCTTACATGTTTTACTATATACTCTTGTCTCATTTTTCTTTCTCTTCACCTTTCTCTCTTCTCCTCCTCCTCTTCATTCTCCTTCCTGCTGGCCCAGGTCTCACTGTCAGTCCACCTCCTCCTTCTGGGTGCTGGGATTACGTGTGTGCACCACAGCACCTGGCCTCAGAGACCATCCACTGTCAGTCTGTCTTGTGTTGTTCTCTTTTCATTTTGTAGATTGACCCATGACCTCGCATGCTAGGCGAGTGCTCTACCATTGAGCCACAATCCCAGCCCCACAGATTTTGTAAAAAATACTTTTTTTTTATAAAATGAAAAAAATTTTCAACAAGGTATTTTAAAGCAATCAATCAAAGTTAGCACTTGAAGAAGATATTTTCTATAAATCTTAATCTTATCTTGGTTTATCTGTTCTTGCTCTCTTTTTGAATTAGGCTTGAATACAGTTTAACATTTGCTGAGGATTTAGGGAAGGGAAAATAAAAGATGCATAAGATTCCGTGCTTTCTGTTACCAGAAAAGACAGATTCAGGAGTTACTCAAAGTGATACAGAAACAAGGAATAATGCTACTTACAGGTAAATGCAGCATGCTATTGAAAAGAACATTCATGGGATGCATAGTAGCACTTTAAAGAGCCAATGTAAAAAGGTGCATTTTTAGAAAAATGTCTTGTAATGATCCAGTTTGAACTGGAAAACTCCTCGCTGCAACAGCAGTTAGCACGCAAAATAGCAGGTACCTTTTCCCATTAGTGTTGAGACCTTATTTGATGCCTTTAGCATACCTTTCATAGCTCTCAGCGAGCTCAAAATCTGTATTTCAATTATGAATTACTCTGTCAAATGAATATGCTCATAATGGTCAGTCTGGTTTTGTTTAAACTTTAGTCTTCCTTGTAAGTACAGTGCAAATCATTTTTATAATAAGATAAAGGTTACATAGTTTTGGAGAATATTTAGGATCTGAATCCAACTCTTCTATTTTGGAGTTTTAAGAATAAAAGCAGAAGATGTCAAATAATGTTATCAAAGTCATTACCATTAAACAAAAATAGGACATATGAAAGTAGTTATGTAAAATTATAGCAAGAAAAGGGAACAACTGAAATTTTAAAATAAGCCTTGATTTCTTACTTTGGTTGTATTCCTCTAAGGAATATGATGTTTTTATTCCTTCTTTGAAGTCCCTTTGAGAATAAGAAATCATTTTTTCGTTTTTACTCCAGGTGTGCATCAGGGCTATTTCTACCCTTTCTTCTGAGATCTTCATGTGAGCTCAGAGGTCTGGTTTGAATTCGATTGAGTCCTGCTCTTCTAAGCACCATTTTTTGTATTTTCTTTGTTTTCTTTAAGACTGGATCTCAAGCAGCCCAGGTAGTCTAAAACCCAGTGATTTGTCCCAAGCTCTCAAAGGCTTCCACCAATCATGACTTATTTTTGAGCATAAAAAATAACAATCTATTTAAAATATAAGCCCAGTGAGAAATTTTAAAGGTATTTCCTCCTATACCTTTTTGTATTTTATCATTTTTCATCTCTGTGTATCTCATGTGTGCTGTGCATATGTGTGAGGTGGTATGCATGTATCATCCTGCATTTGTGAAAGTCAGAAGATAACTTTGTGGAATCAGTTCTCTCTTTCCACTGTGTGCATTCTGGGGATCCAGCTCAGGTGGGAAGACTTGACTGGCCTTGTATTTTATTTTTGACGAATAAGCACTAGTTACACGCATTCCTGAGGCTCACTGTGTGGTTGAACACATGGGCTGTGGAGGCAGGTGACTTTCCATGGATCGTGAAAGCATGATGACCAGCTTGCAGAGATCCAGATATAGTTTCCAGTGGACAGATAGGCCGAGAAGGCTTCTGCCGAAGCAAGACATGTGCTAGGTCCCCAGGGCTCCCGTGCAACTTCTGAAGAACAGAGCCCTTGGAATGCTGAAGTCTGTCATTTTTATTGTGGTTGATTGGGAGTTACTTTGAATTAAAGGCACTTCTTTTTCCTAACAGCTTTTTTTGAATTATTGATTACTTCATTCTTGATTTTTTTGTGTGCAATCTCTTGCTGTTTTTCAGATTCTTATTTATAACTTATTTTACTTCCCTAGCTATACCTTCAAGTAACTTTATTTAACCTGAGTTGTTTATGTCTATTTGTCCTAAAAGGGGGTTCAGACAATGAGCTTATCAAAGGAAAAAATTGAAAATGCTGTATATAATTACACTTTTACTGATAGATACAATGCAAAATTTTGTATTTCAAATTTATACTATTAGGAATAGTATAAATAATCCTTACAGACATACTAGGTCAAAATGCATACAATTTGATGTTACATTTTTAGTTAGAATTTCTCTTTCCTTCCAGTCATCAAGAGTCCATATAACCAGAGCCGTCTTGGAGCAGTTTCTGTCTTTTGCTAAGTATCTGGATGGCTTGTCTCATGGAGCACCGTTGTTGAAGCAGCTGTGTGACCACATTCTGTTCAACCCCGCCATTTGGATACACACACCTGCAAAGGTCCGAACTCTGTCTTCATTTATCCTTCTTAGTGTGGTGTTATGAAATAGCACTTGTAGTTACAAATACACTTTCAGCTATCAGTAGAAAACATTAGGATTTGTTCCTTATTTTGTAATCAGTGTAAGGCAGTTGCATTAGTAGCAGAGATCAATACTTTGAGAACATAAATTAATAAATAAAACTATAGTTAAAATTAAAATTTATTCAGTACTGAGTTCTGATGTTATTACATGCAATTCATGCGTTGTCGGAGAGTTTGGTTTTTTCAATTATTGAAAATCTTTGTACAAAGGGCAAGTAACAGATTTAGCATAGTCACTGTGAACATGTAGATTTGGGCATTTACTTTCATTTTCAACACAGTTTTTTTTTATCATGACATATAGTTAATATTTTTAAGTAAGAATTTATAAAAACCAGATATTTTTCTAGAACCTAACATAAATGTCTTTATAGTACATAATTGAAGTTTATTCCATTATATCCTAAGGGAAATAAATACTGAGATGCATTTTGATCCAGTGTTGTCTTTTACAAGTTTTAAATCTCCCATACACCTGGATGAATAATGTTTAAATTTTGATTCTTACATAATTCATCTCATTGTTTATTGAAATCTAGTGCCTCAGACCACTGACTGTGCCACCTTTCTGGACAAAATCTAAGCTTGACTTTAGTCACTCTTTTAATCAAGGTGTTTGACTTACCAACTTTATGTTCATATGGTTCATTTCCAAAAACCAAATATAATGACAATAAGTGACAAAAATTTGTTCATGTTTTTCAATTCCAAAGGCCATAGGTGATGAAAATTTGCAACACCTTTTGGCATGTATGACAGCTTTTTTTGATACATTGTAGCTAAGTGATGATACTTTTGTGGGAAAAAAAAGTAGATGCAAAAGGTGTTACTGAATTTTACTTTTTTTAAGTTGTTAACTTTGGTCAGAGCTGCTGTTTCATTTCATTTTTTTGTTCCAGATTAGTTTCAATTAAATTGCTGACTCACTTATAATTATTTACCAATAGTAATTATCCTTATTGAATATACTACCTTCTTATTAATTAAGCTATAGATTACCTTTACTAAATCAGTTTTATTATTATTTTGTTTTTAATTATTTTCTTTTTATAATATAAATATCATTTAATTAAAGTTATTTTAAACTCATAAATTTTAATTTCTTGGCTGTAATTTCTTGCATTTGAATTAAAATGGATTTATATCTAAAAAGCACTTATTTTAAATTATTCTAATTATGTATTAGGTTCAACTTTCCTTGTATACTTACTTGTCTGCTGAATTTATTGGAACTGCCACCATCTATACCACCATACGCAGAGTAGGAACAGTGTTGCAGCTAATGCACACATTAAAATATTACTACTGGGTCATTAATCCTGCTGACAGCAGTGGCATTACTCCTAAAGGATTAGGTAAGTCCGTGCCTACTTCTGAGCCACAACTTTCCTGCTGGTCTTGTTTATCCTGAGTGCAGCTGTAAGTGAACACACATGCATGAATATGAAATTGTTCCAGAACTGTTTTATTGCTTGTGAACAAAACTATTATATTCTAAAATGCATATGGTAGAAAAGTCTATAGCCTTTCACTATTATGTTTTTTTGGAATAAAGGCAAGCTTAAAATATGGGCTTCATTTTAACTGAAATGCTTTTTATTGGGTAGATTTCAGAAACATACATTCATAATATTAAAAACTGATGTATGGTGCTGGTTTCCAGTATTGTGTTCTAGCAATTTTGACATTTAAAATAACTTCCTTTGAGTATTCACTGTATATTTGCTCTTTGCTCTAAGTATAGTATCAGCTGATATATTTTTTCACAAAGCTTTCTTTTATGTTTTAAGAATATAAGCATGCTTTTCAGTTATATAAAAATGCACTTCCAGAAAAGGAGATAACCTAAGGTTGGGAGGATGGCTCAGTGATTGAAACTTGCTACACAAATAAGAAGACCAGCTTCTAGATCTCCACAAAAACATGCGAGAGCTGGGGGCGGTCAGTCAATAGCTCCAGCCTAAAGCAAGCTGACTAGCCTGATTAGTCCTATTTGTCAGTATTGGTTTGGATTGAGACTCCATTCTCAAAAAATATAAGGTGTAATAACTCACCTTATGCCTCCACATACACACATGCATGTCTGCTCCCCAAATGTATACCCATATACATGTGAATAAGCATACATGCATGTATGCACACCCCGCATACATACATGAAAATAGAAAAAGGAAATGGAACAATCTCAAAAATATTATTCATGGTCCAAAACACAGGTATAAGTACTTTAGAAAGTTAGCATGTTTCTTCTACTGTGTCTCATGACAGAACATATTTTAAGTATTTTTACAGAATTAAAAATTTTCCAATTTAAAATATCCTGTGAGGATAGAGCATTTTCATTGCTTTTAGGATTATTCTGTAGATATATATTCATTTTTATAAAACTATTTCTGTGTTTGATTTGTGTGGGAACTGTGAAGTGACTTTTTTCTCAACTGTTAGTTTATTGTTTTACCAGTAGCATGCCACATTCCTTTTCTCAGCATGTTCACAGTATATCGAATTTATCAATATCTTTGTTAAGGAAATACTAAGAAAATGTTTATGGATAGGGGCTTCAATAATTGTCATTCAGACTCTGGTTTGTCCTTTCAAGGAATTTTTCCTTTAGTTTTAAGGTCATATTATCTAAATTTCACTGAATCCTTGTCTTGAGTTAGATTCTGTGTTAGGGGATTGTGTTAATTGCTTTAATAATGTGCAATGCATTTAGAGATAATTTTCAAATATGTACATAAAACTCTATGTGCTGTTAGTATCATACTCATTTTAATTGATTAGGGGACTGGAAGTTGGCATATGGATAGCTTTGGCATTTGAATCACATCTATGAGACTTTGGACTCAGTACCATGGTAGTCTCTATTTTAATCAAAATCATATTACCACGAAAGTTAATTTCTCCTTTAAACCATTCATTTCCAACACATTAAAAGTAGCAAGAAGTACATGAAAAATTCTTCATTATGTTTATATAGTTTCTCATTCTACTTTATTAAACCAATCTGTATGTTACCACTCAAAGACTTTATCTTTCTCACACTTTTCATGAAATACCTATGGCAGTATGTTTTCCTGTAACAATTGAAAATATGTTGTACATTTGATGGCATCTTATTTCTATATGTCTTCTTCTGTATGTTTTTACTAAAAGGTAAACACACTTCTTTAAATAATAATGAGGTATCCAGGTGAATGAGGATGTTAGCACTAATGCAGATCATCCAGTGACCGATACCATGTTTTACCAATTACCCCAATAATAAAGTTTCTAGGAAAAAAATACCCCTTTGGTACCAAATGCTGGTTACAGACTCCTAAGTTGTATCATTATAGATTTTGATGCTCATGTTGCCTAGATTTTTCCAGTAGCAGGCTAGACAGACACTTATGTCCCGGACTTGTGTCCTTTATCTTGCATTGCTTTCTTTCTTCACAGCATGGCCTGATCTTGGTTCACGTTATGTTTTTCTTCCCCCAGCTCTGTTTCTCCAAGGAGCCCTGATGTGGATTTAGAAACCAATGTATAGGAATTAGCTGTGCTGCTTGTGTCTTAGGAGCCATTTCTTGTGGGTATTTCATTGAACAAACTTAGGGAATTCAGTCTTAGGTATTTGCATACGTACGACAAGCATATCCATGAGTTCACACTGTCGCTTCTACTTTCCATCTAAAACCACCTGACCCTGTCCAGTTTCAAACTTTTCCTTCCATAATAATGTCTAGCTTCCATTAGCTCTGAAGTATTTATGTATTTCCCCATAATTCTACTTTATTAAGGCAATGTTTCAGCATACATACCTTGACCTTGTCAGTTTTAGCATTGCCAGATGGTCCTTTTGGCCTCGTCAGCCCTAATCCTGGCTCTCTCTTGGTGCTGCGGCTCCTGAAGAATCTGCCAGATCTAACTGCCTGGATTCTTGTCAGCCCTTCTGTGTGCTCGGTTTTGCTATAGCTGGACCCAGTGCTTGAGGATCTGGCTGCCCTGTTTTTAGCAAAGGGGAGGGGAGGAACCCATTAACTATGCCTTAAAGTGGTGAGAAAGTGAAGAAGCATTTCTTTTCCTTTGTGATACAGTTTATTCATTCACTTTACCATTTTAATGTTTACCATTTTAATGTTTTTAGATTAATTTTATTATTTTGTAGGATAAGAACTTCTGACTTAACATACAGTTTTTCTTAGTGATACTTTTAAGTAATTTTAAATAAAATTTTAAGTAGTTTTAAATAGAATGTTTTCTATTAAAACAATTCTTCAGGGCTCACAGAGTCCATATCTGTGAGTTCTTCTGGCCTCACTTTACCCTCATGGGACTCCATTTCTGAAGTCCTCCAGTTCCTTACGTTTCCTTTGCCTCTCCTGGATTCCATGCCTGGATTCCGTGACTTCTCGGCTCTCTTGTCCCTTGAGCAATCAATGTCTCAGAGTTCTGTTCTTTCTCTCCTCTAATAAACTGCCTTAATCCTCAAAGAACAAAATAAATACAACAGTTCTACAGACCTTATATTGGTGTTTTTAGGATCATTGTCTGAAAACATTAAGTTTGAGAAACAATCTTTATTTTAAATATTGTATCATATATATATGACATCATACATATATGACATCATATATATATATATATATATATATATAATGTATATATATATATATATATATAATGGGGGGAGAATAGACAGACACATGTGGAAGTCAGAGAAAACTTGCTTCTCTTTCCTCCTTCATGTTTGTGGCAGCAGCTTTATCCATTGAGCCATATTTCCAGCCCTAAAAGTAGAATTAAGATGCTTTTTTTTTGATTGTAAAATAAAATTTTGACTCTGAAGTTATTTTATGTGGCTGTTTTCAACATACTTGCATATAGACTACCATTGTAACAGTTGGTAATTGCAAGAGACCCCGTGGTGGGCAGTGTGTGGACTCTTAAGTGCTCCCTTGGAGCCGGCCTGCCAACCTCATGCTTCTTTTCACCAGGCACATCTTTTCCAAAAACCCAATGTGAGCATTAGTAGACTGTGTGCCTCCATTATGGCTGACGCTTTCCATTATCTGTAACCCCAGCAAATTCCTCTTTAACTATAGGCACATATTTTTCTCTTCTCTTTTTCTCTCAGCATCCTGCATTTGTGTACATACTTACTTAGGTGTGTGTGAGCACGTGTGTGGTGGTGCATCTACACTTACGTGTGGAAGTCTGGAGTTTATGTCAGGTGTCTTGATTTTTCTTCACCTTATTTATTGGGGCAGGTTTTCTCAGTGGAACCTCTAAACATCGTCTATTCTAAGTGGCCCTTGTCCAGAGACTCCCTGTCTCGGCCTCCTGTGTGCTGTGACACCAGGCACCGGCCATGCCTGCCTAGTTTTTACCTCGATTTTGGATCCAAACACTAGTCCTCATGCTTTTATGACAAGTGCTTAATCTACTGAGTCATCTCCCCAGCCCCTTCATATATTCTCATATACAGCTTCTGTGATATGTATAATCACATTATATATCTAATTTATATAAACAAATGATGTATATGTATATTCACAAATGATGCTTTTGTATTTAACTTTATATCTGTTCAGTACATCTCTTTCACATTTTACTTGACTATAAATGTGCTCATGTGATACAGACAGCATGTACTGTTGCTGTGCACTGTGTTGCTTGCATGGTGAAGTATTGGACAGTTAATCCATATCTTAATCCTTGCAATAAAGAAAACACATCTGAGGAACTGTGTAAAATGGGTTCCAGGTTTATGAAATGGTAGCAAAGGTGTAAACCAGAATAAATTATTTTTAGGTTATGGTTTCCTGTAATTGGAGAGAACAGTGGGGGTGCCATCTACCAGGGGACTGTGACACTAGCAAGGCCTGTGGCATTAATATCTAGGAGTGTTGCAAGCTGGACAGCACTGAGAGCTGGAACTTAAAACCAGGCACGGTAGGAGCATTGACACAACAGGAACCATACACGTGGCAATGCTAGTCCTGCACATAGTGCAGCCCAGCACAACAGTGTTTGGTGGGTTCACTATTTCCTTTACCTAAAACATGATTATTCAGAATTTCATTTTACATTAATTCATCAAATTATGCATTTATATATTCAGTAATTGCACTGTTTCACAATGAGACGTGTTTATGAAGAGAATTTCAAATATTGATATTGACGTGTAAATCCTGGTTGCTGTAAGAACCGTGTAATGTTTGAGGATTGTTGTGAATCTAGCTATAATTAGTTAATTGTTGCATTTTGCAATAAGTGTGCATCATTTCGTATTCTCGGTTTATTGATGATTATTTTATTAAGTCCTTTAAAATCTAGACATTTTGATGATACTAATGTATATATTTTAACTTTTCACACTTATTTTCTTCTGTCAGCTCAGCACATACTGAGTTCCCATTGCATTGTGTACTATGTATGTGTTCACAAATATTAAGTTTGCAAAATAATGATGGGAAAGTAGAATGGATATTTTTCCAGTGTTGTTTCTGTGATGTGGGTGCTAAAATGTAGAGTCTATAAATAAAGAAAGCTTGATGGTCAGAGAAATATCAGGACACGTGTTAATAAAAATAAATAAGAAAAGCCATGTAAATATTTGGTAATTATGCAGTCATCAGTGGGTGGAATTTTAAAGAATCTCTTTTACCAAAATCTAACACTAAATAAGGCAGACTTTCTGTAAATCTGGAAATTGATTTTAGATATTCTGGCATTACTCAGTTGTACATTATTGATACTAATAAGTATTGTGATTTTATTAAATGTATTCTTAAGAATTTCTGCAGTGTGAAATATAGTGGATAAAGATTATGCATTATATCATGTCTTTTTTCTCTCAATTTTTTTCTTTGTTTCATTTTAGATGGTCCAAGGCCATCACAAAAAGAAATTATATCACTTCGGGCATTTATGCTCCTTTTTCTTAAACAGCTCATACTAAAGGTAAAATAATTTCATTTATTTCACACTTAAAATTATATCAGATAAAAAGGAACTATTTTTTAGCTATTTTTAATATTTTTAACTATTTTAATACTTAACATTATCTAAAAGATTAAGATGGTTCAGGAACTGAGATGTCCAGCGAGTAAATTACTTCCTGCACAACCATCAGGAACAGAGTTTGGATCCCCCAAGAAAGTCCAGGTGGACTCTTGACCAGCATGCAGTGTGGGCAAAGACTGGGGATCCCTTGGGCAAGCAGGCTAGCTAGACTAGGCAATTTGGCCAACTTTGTATTCAGTAGGAGACTCTGCCTCAGCAAATGAAGTGGAGACAACGAGAGGAAGAGATTCTTGTCAACGACTGACTTTACAAGTATGCACTTCTGCTTGCAAGCATACCTGCACACACACATGTGCACCCTCATACATGCAAACACACACACATGTACACACTACATACCCATGCAAAAAAAAGTCATCGAAGGAAGGTAAGTGTAGAATTAGAAGATAACTAGAAAAAATACACAAACTGTTGCTGCTATAAATTCTTGAGTTTGTATTGCTTTAAAAATATTTAGAAAGAAGTAATATAAGACAAATTTCAATGTATTAGCTTTTCATATTACCAAATATCAATAACTTTAATATTTCCTTTTTAACTTGAAGTAAATATTCAATTATGAAGTATTGAAGAATTTTAATTGAAATGTCACTACATTCGCAGTGGTCATTTTGATGGCTTTTTAAAAATTTTAACTTTTGATTTTAATATTTTTTAAAAAATAGGATCGTGGGGTGAAAGAAGATGAACTTCAGAGCATATTAAATTATCTACTTACAATGCATGAGGTAGTACACATTATTTGTCTTTCATTTGTATTATTTAAGTTAAAGTTTTAGAATAAAATTTTAACTAAGCGAATATTGATGATGCTTATTACACAGGATGAAAATATTCATGATGTATTACAGTTACTTGTGGCTTTAATGTCAGAACATCCAGCCTCAATGATACCAGCATTTGATCAAAGAAATGGAATAAGGTATGATTGGTTAGATTTGTAGTTTTACTTGTCACTGTTTGATTTTGACTTCAAGTCATTGCAAAGGATCTTGTTCATAAGGGAATAAAGAGAAAAGCTGTTATTGCTCTTCTAAAAAAATCAAGGAACTTATGAAGTACATGGAAAATATTTCTTGAATCATGATGAATAATTATAATTTAGCAAAATCCTTGCAAGTAGTAGGAAGAACATTATTTTTTGAAAAAGACATTAAATAAATTGTATCTTTCAGAAAAAAGAAGATGCAGGAGTTATTTAGTAGGCCCAAGAGAGTGAGCAGCCAGATTCAAAGACCAATGAAATCATAATAAGTTTAGTTTCTACTGATGGTGATAAAAATTGAAGGTTTTGAATGGGGAAGTGATTACAGTTATGCATTATTAAAATAGTTGAGCAATATTATATATATATTTATTGGAGAAGCTTTCAGCACATATTGTCAAAATTTAAAAAGTTACAAAGTGTTACTATACTAACTTCACACTTGTATCTAAAAGAACTATGTATGTATATATCTCTCTATATATGTGTGAGGTAAGTATATATGTAATTTTCTAAAAAGATATTCCAGATGTAGTTACATGCTAGAATATGTGTCACAGTTATTTAATGCATATTGTGGATGTTTAGAAGGTAATATATTAAAAAATAAAGATCACAGTCAGCTGTGTCAACTTTTAGTCAGAGGAGGACATGATTCATGTAGTGAGATCTAGAGAAATCATTTCCTTACTAGCTCTGGAAATGATGGCCTGAGGCAGAGCCAGTGAACGTGGCTTGAAAAATGTTTTAAGCCAGGAGAGCAAAATAAAAATAATTTGAAAACTAACTTCAGTTAGTAGTGGTAATTTGTTAGCTGTGCAGATGGGTTAAACAGCATCTCTCTTTTTTTAATACTTCCAAGATTTAATAACCCAGAATAAACATAATAACACAGAATAAACATTTCTATTTCAAGTAGAAAGATTGAGGCATAGAAAGGATTAAGCAAATCCAAAACACCATTCAGTAAGGAAAATACGAAATCCTATAGCTCAATGTCCAGCAATAGGTTCCAAAAGCTTGGATAACCCTTATCCTACAGCTTTGTTTCTTCTTTGGGTAGCTCCATTCCAAGCCTGAAAACAGCATCTCTTGATTAATATGTTCATGAACTTAAACCTATGATGTTTGCTTCAGTGTTTTTTTAAATTATTGTCCTAGAGACTCAGTTAGTAGAATGATCAGGAATAAAAAGATTTAACCTGTTATAATTCTGGCCATTTTTTTGCTATTATTTTATTTTACCTGTGGTCCTAGAAATCAAACACAGAACACTGTACATGATAGATAGGAGCTTTACCACAGAGTTACACCTCCAGACCTAGTTATACTCATGGCAGTGAGGAAGCCCTTATGATAATGAAAAGGCTGAACTAAATAGCGAAAATTTTGACATTTTTTTTTTTCTGGAAGAGTTCAAGCCAGAAAAAAAAAAGTTGTAATAAACTTAAGTGGTGAATAGTGTTATTAATTAGCATCTTTCATTACAAGAAAGCATACACTAATCGTCTCATCAGTTTTCTTCTCATACTGCAGCATTATCTATGCATGAGAGCCTTACATATCATCTTACTTTAATGTTAATCATAATTTCTTAGTTTTCTGAATAGAGAAGCAAGAAGGAAGGTGTCTACTGATGGGTTAATTACAAATGAATTTCAGCTACTTCTGATGTTTGGGGTAGTCCTAAGAAAAGAAGAGATATGGTCTAAGTGTCTATCTTAAAGCTGACACTTTCCCAGTGTGCTGGGAAGCAATAATTATGAATAGCCATCTATATTTAAAGGTTAAGTTTAAAAGAAAAGTCAATGAAATGCGCTGATCCCTTTTTTATAAAAAATTACAAAAATACTGAGAAATATTATGTATTTTATGTTTGTGAAGCATTTCTTGTGTTTTTTGTAATATTGGTATATTTATTTTTTAGGGTGATCTACAAACTATTGGCTTCTAAAAGTGAAAGTATCTGGGTTCAAGCACTGAAGGTTTTGGGGTATTTCTTGAAGCATTTAGGTCACAAGTAAGTTATTGCTTTTATAATGAAATAAAACATAGCTTCTAAAAATTGTCCCGTGAGTTTTTTTATCTAGTGTTTAGCATATGGAATTTGTCTAGAATTTTCTGTAGAGCAAAATGTGGTAGTGTTTTTATCATATTAATACTAGAATATAGAAACCAGATTTAAATTCAGGAAATAGTTTATTTCCAGTTTGTTTGTATAGAGAAAATATTAATTTAAAGATTACAGGAATCATTTGTCAAAATAGAATAATACATACTGCAAGATTTCAGTGAAAGTTTTTTCTGAGAGGATGCCATGTATGTCGCATTCTCTCTGAGAGGTCGGCTGAACACTGACTTGGCTTTTGTAATTGTTGTTTTATTTCCTATAACAGTGAATGGGAGCGATTATGTTGGTGACTCCTGAGGCGTTCACTTTTTCTTCCAGGTTCTTTGTTTTTTTTGTGAGTGACAACTGTTGCCTTGATGCTTGTCCTTCATACTGTGAATCCTATGAAAAAAATAAACAGAGCAAAGAGTGCTATTATTTAGTAATATACATTATTGTTGCTGAATTTTTTTCTGGTGTTTAAATTTACAAAAAAAATACTATTAACATTGATGGAAATTGCTGAAAAGTTGAATTTGACATATCTAATAACATACCATAGTATCTAGAGTTATTTATTATTATTATCACTTTGTTTTGGTGCCAAATTGATAAGTAATTGTAGAATTTATATATGTAGGAAATAATTCAAAGGAAGAGTACACGAAAGGTCTCCATGTATCTGATGCCAGTAAATAGATTAGATGACAGAATTTAGGGAGTCAGTCTGATACGCACATTAAATGTTACAAGAGAAGAATTTATTTAGAAATTGACCTGAGCATAGTTGAAAGATTTTTGCCTTAGATATACTTTCATTATAAATATAAAAATACACTTAGTATTAAAAACTATCGAGTGTAATTTGAAATGAAAATCATTGGGCAGTTTTCTATATAATTGAGATATTCCTCTTCATTTCCTATAATATCTACAAATAATACACCAAAAGTAGAAATAATACAAACTCTTATACAATTGTGAAGCTAGATGCAGTCCATGAATTCTAGAGTATGAGCTCCAGCTGTTTGAAGCCAGGGCGCGGTCAGCACTGGGAAGCATGAAGACAAGGGAGAAGAAGAAGGTGAAAGGATTGAACAATGGTCAGATGCTTAGTCATCATCAGAGTGTGTTCTGTGAAGATGAAAGGCTCACTTGAAGTTGCACAGGCATCCTGTGTTCAGAATATTAGAAACATCGTGACTTCCAGTAAGAACTTCTTAAACACATTGGCTTCAGAAAAGCAAAAGAAGCCTTCAGAAAGAGTTGTGCAGATAAGCCACATTTGTAGGAAGCAGTGTCTCTGAGATTTTTCACTGTGAAATGAAACAGGTGATCCCAGTGTCGCCTATATATGCACAGGTAACTCTTGAAAGGGCTGCTGTCTAGTAACACAAAATTCATCACAGCATCTGCGTACATCAAGTAAAATTCTTTGAAGAAAAAGCCTAAACAACCAAGAAATGAAGAACACTCACCAGAAAGCATGTTGTAGAGCACATATAATAAATAATTCTCATTTCATTCTTTACCATGAGGTAAAAAAGGTAGGAAATAAATGAATTGCTCTGAGAAGAGCAACTACTAACCAGAATTTCTACAAGTTGTAATTCTAGAAAAACAAGGAGGCATTCTATTATGAGCTACAAAGTCTTTAGAAAATGTGGGAAAAGTAAACTCTTATAACAAATAAAAATGAAATTATTTGAACCCATTCACCTGATGAAAAATTTTATAGCTGGCAGAGAAGGATACACAAAGATGAAAGTGAAAATAATACAAATAATATGTAGAGGTAAAAGACAAAAGAGGAAGATAGATTAGTTCTAAAGCAATGGGTATAATGAATCTAGAAAGAAGGGGTGTCCACCACTGATAGTAGAGCTTCCAAATAAGAAAAGAATAGCAGTGGGACAAAGATACTGAATTGCAAATCAGGCTTGTCCTAATACGGGATTTTTCTTTACACCTGTTAAAATTTAAAGGCCTGGTCTTGGACTGTGTGATTACTTTGAAAGTATATAATTGGATTTAACTGTAAAACCTCATTTTAGAGCACAATACAAATAAGCAGAACAAACTAAAAATTAAGCCTGGCTTTATTCTCTTCTAAACCAGCCTGCAATTAAGAAAATACAGAATAATAAGAATAAAATAGAGTCTAGAGAAAAGTTATCCTCTAAGTAAAGAAGATGCAGCCTATAATTTTAACCACTGTGAATTACTTTTAGGTCTAATTCCTGAGAAAGTGCTCAGGACAGGTTTCAGCAGTTACTGGTGGACAAAAAGAGTAAAAGGAAAACAAATGCTTAAACCAATAAAAAGATCAAAACTTGCATTTATGTAGCTGGATAATATAGCTGTGTCCTATCTAAGATTAAAGTGGAGAAACAACAATAATAGCATAGAGAAGGAAGTTCAAAGAGTTAAACGATTTCTGTGCATCCCAACAAGGGAAATTTACAGATATGTCCTATAATTTGATGGAGAAATAGGATATCTTTGTGAATACAACTAATAATTACAGATTATTATATAGAGTAAAACACAAAAACATATTTAAAAGTGTAAAAACCAGATAAGATATGACCTATGATCAGACGTGTGAAGTATAAAATTTTAAATTTTAATATTTTCGTGAATCACGGTTCTAAGATAAGAAAACTCACAATTGGTGAGAGTAACAAATCCTCATTGTGTTTGTTGAAACACACAAATCTGATGACTCAGACCGAGAACAAAATTGAGTGAAGATATTCCACATGAATACAAAACGAATTGATAGGAATTGGGATCTTCATGTTTGATCAATTAGCATGGAAGCCAGAACGTAGCAGTATTAGATAAAGGAAGATACTTTATAATGTACAGTCTTGAAGGGTTATCAAGCAGAAGTTGGATCCACTTGAGATTTAAAGCTTGAAATAGATTTTAATTCACCTGTCTCAATCTGTAAAGTGAAATGAAACATAATTAAATACATCAGACACATAACATACTTTCACACATCCATGAAAAATTTGTGAATATTTGAGGTAATGTAATAGAATTCAGTGAACGCTTCTAAGCTGTAGTAATCATAGCTAAATTATAATAAAGGTTAAGATAAAATAAAGATTAGGATAAATCTTGTTTCTGTAACTAAAGAACTTATAAAATAAATTATGACATCAATAAAAATAAGTAATGGAATATTACAGCTATGAAATAAAACCAGTAAGACGGTATGATTTGCTATCATAACTATATAGTTAAATGTTTTAACTGGTAATGTTAGGGTATGTATTTTCTTGTATGTGTAAAGTAAAAAGAAAGCTAGTTGATTCCACAAGAGTCAAGAAATCAGTAACATGGCGCTAATAGAAAATCGATAGAATCAGAGTTACATGTAGATCTTTGTTTTAGTTTCTTTTTATGTTGTGATAAATATTAAGCAGATAGACGGGGGGGGGGGGGGGGGGGGAACAAAGCGTTGACTTCAGCTTACTCTCTGGTTACGGTTCATAGTCCAGCTTGGGAGGAGAGATCACAGGAGCAGAGGCAGATGGCCACGCCACATCCATCTAGAAGGCTAAAAGAGGGACATACTCGCTCTCTTGCCAGAATGCCTACACAACAATATGCCAAAGTATGCTAAGTGTGCCCAGGCTGCTAAAACGTCCTCTCCTCTGCCCAAGAAATGGTTTTCCCTCATCTGCAGGCTCTCTCACAAATCTCCAACAGGCACCTTACCTTTTCATGTCTTCTTCAACTTCAGAGTCCTCACTGTTTCCACATTTCCCCATTGAGAGTGTTCAGAATTCATAGTGACCAAATGGCCAAATTTACCAGCAACAACCCCCACTTCTCAGGTACCAAATGTATTGTAGTTTGTCTTCGTGTGTTCTTGCCGATAAATCCATGACCAAGCAGCTTGGGACATAGTGCAGCTTGGCAGCAGAGTTCATACTAGCGTCAGAGCTGAGGGAACCTCCACCGCATATCCACAGACATTGGGGAGACGGGCTCTTCACCCGACAGGCTGCTGTCTGCCAGAGTATGACAACCTATGCTCGTTGCGTGTCCTACGCTCCCTCTCTTATTTATATGCCATGGTTTGGTCTTGGTTGGTATGTGTTGGGTCTCCCCTTGACACTTGGGCTTGCATAACTTGCAATCCTTCACATCTGCCCAGAGCTCAGTCTTCTGTTGTCAGATTATTACTTGTATCTAATTACCCCAAATTCTTTTAATGCTTTAAATGATCTATTGAAACATTACTGACAACATTGCTAAACTGTGAATATTAAGACATAACCTCAGTGGAAAATCTTACAAAATCTTTGTGTTTTTAGGGGGATAGTCAATGACAGAATAGCTGAATAAGTTCTCAGTGGGTATCATCATGGAACAAAAGGAACAAAGCTAACACTGAAATTGTTATCCTTCTTTCCGAGACACAGAGAATTGAGCCCAAATTCTATCAGTGCGACTATAAAAATTAAATCTGATACTCAAAGGTGACATGGAAAAGAAAACATATATTGGCTAATGGTTAATAAATAACTGGTAATAAAATACATGAAGCAATCTCTGCTCAGCTGTGTGCTTTCTGAATGTTTTCTCACCCTTGATGTCATCTTATGTCCGTGTCTCCCTCATGAAACTTTAAGGATATTATGCTATTTATATAAAGTGGTTGATCACGGTACATAGCCATCTTATAATTTGAATAGTGGGTAAACACTTAACAGGTACAACTTATTTCTTCAGCATAATTAGATATTGTCTGACATAACTGGCATCATTTATACACATGAAACAGCCCTCTTATCAACAGTGAGACAAGTGATTCCACTGTAACTTAATAATTAATTTAAAAATTATTATTCATGATTTGAATTACAAAATGAAACAATTATCAGGGAGGAAGAAGCATATATCATTTTTTAAATGATTTAAATTGAAAAATAGGACAAATGCTGTCTCCTGTGCAGACTTGGGTGTGAGGGGATCCTGTGAACACAGATTTAAAGAGTACTCCTCTTGAGGGAGATAACTCTCAGAGGCTGGGCAAGCGGCTGAGGCCTGACACGATCCCTGAGGTAAAGATGCAAAGCGACCGCTCTTGCTCAGGCATTGTTCTCAAAGATTGCCCTTTCCATCTCCTTTCCTCTTCTTATCCTGTCCTTTGACCCAGAGACATGTTGACTGTGGCTCTCACGGTGCTAAGAGGCAGAGGAAATAGTGGACCAAACCACTGTTCTTATATTTGTGCATATACAGGGAGGGCAGAGTGCGGAATCAGTTCCCAAGCCTGTGTATAGGATTCAGGCTGCCAGACTTAAACTCAG
Organism: Typhlomys cinereus; assembly: GCA_023101885.1. Classification (NCBI taxonomy): domain Eukaryota; kingdom Metazoa; phylum Chordata; class Mammalia; order Rodentia; family Platacanthomyidae; genus Typhlomys; species Typhlomys cinereus. The sequence goes on from JALPQD010000335.1 coordinate 843,330, forward strand.
TGAGTCTAGAGAGTACTTTGCCTTGAATCACTGCAAGGTATCTCATCATCTAAAATTTACAGTCATGAGATCTAATTTTGACAAGAAAAATGATGAAATTAACAGCTAACTTGAAGAAGCCTGTGGCTAGGGACAGGAAAGAAGGGATAACCATCAAGTGAAGTGCTCGTTGAAGAAAAGCTGTGGTTGAGCACTCTCTGATGGTTTAAGTAAGCAAGTCATGTTCTGTCCCTTTAGTTCATGATTACAGCTATCCTCCCTTCTCCCTGCCCCCAGATTTGTGCACTAGGATGTGTCAAAATACAGAACAAAAACAGAGAAAGTAAAGCTGGAGGAAACAGTTTAGCATGTGACTGACTAATAAAGAGCTTTTCATTGGCATGTGTGTGAGTGTATATGTGTGTTTATATATGTAGTGGGAGTACATGTATGTGCCCGTGCTTTTAGGTGAGCATACATTTGGAGGCCTCAGGTTGACATTGGAAATTGCTTACTCCTTTTTGAAGCTGGATCTCTAAATAAGCCCAGAGTTCTCCTGTAGGGTTAGTCTAGGGTTAGTCTAGCTAGCAGGTTGCTCCAGGGCTTCCCAGGCTCTGTCTTCTGGGGTTGCTATTCCAGATGGGCAGCCATGCCCATGTTTTTGCGTGGATCTGGATGTAGGAACTCAGGTCCTGTCACTTCATAGGAAGTGCTTGTCCCACTGAGCCAGCTCCCCAGCTCCCTGAGCTTGAATTTCTGAATATCTGGCATTTAATATAGCTAGTTAGAATGACTGGAAAAAGTGAACTGAAGATATTATGAGGAAAAGACTAAATAAGCTGTATGAATTGATGGTTGAGGACATGTGGTCCTTCAAACGTGAAGTCCAAATTAAGAAATGATAATGATGGAACTCAAGAGATTCTGTCCAAGAAAATTTAAGTCCTTTATCTGAAGATCACTTAAAACACAAAAATGGAAAGTAGTTGTAATAAAGACATAATTTTCTTGATATTAAAATTCTTGTAATCAGAAGGAACTAATGACCACATGGAAAAATAATGGCCAGAGGACAGTTCTTAGAAATAATATGAATGATCAAAAATTTATTAAAATTTATCAGCCTTTTTTGTACATGAAAATAAGGATAACACTTTTACATAGCCAAGTGTTTCATGATTATCATAATTGAAGAGGCTGTGAAGCTGTTGAAAAATGTATTTTGTGCCTAAAGTGGAAATATTAATGTATGTACTTTTGGAGGTCATTTTTGCAAATGCTCATTAATAAAAGTAAAGATATGAAAGATTTTAACCTAATCTTTTGGTTGTAAGATTTTGGGGTATAGGAAGAACCATTGAAAGGCAAAAACGATTTATAAAGGAAAAATACTAGTAACGATATGTATTCACATGAGAGAAGAGATGCAATATATGTTGCTTTGTAGACAAAGAGCTCCAGATTGCTTCCAGCCAAACAATTTACATCCTAGTGCCATCACTTACGTTCATGTTACATGATCATACTTGTGATGTAGTAATGACCAGACCTGTAAAAACACAGAAGAAAAGCTGGTATTTAGATTAATTATTTTATGAAATTGAAAACTTTCTTAAGTTTTTACATAGTCTCTGAATTTGTTGTAAAATAGATATATTTCCACAGTGATCTATCTGCCTTAGTTTGCAATAAATCTGCAATTTCTATGAGCAAAAGATTATTCTGTTTAAAAAAATATATATTACACTAGATCCAAGAAGGCAGAAATCCTGCAGAATTCACAAGGTAAAACACATAGGCCCCTGAAAGTTGAGATTTGCTCTTGGAGATTAGCTGTCGATATCAGTTTTCTCAATACATGTCCTTCTTAAGTCTTCTCTGGACTGTCTATAGAGCATCTTTCTTATAAAATCAGTGGGAAACACAGTTATTTGTGGTATGGGGTTGGTATAACTACTTCCTGCCTCAAGTGGTAGGTGGCATTTTTTGGCAGGCTCATGACTACTGTGCAGCAACATTTATTGGTGATCTGTTTTATGTGGCTATTTCTTAAAATAATTGCTCAGTATCCTACACACTTCTAGTCTCTAACTGAGCATCTGTATAAACATTTACAATGGAGGAGGAATTCAAGGCGATGAAGTTTTTGGTGGTTGAAGTTGTAGAGGCACAGTGAAGAGAAGATTTGCAGTTCCAGGAAGCCCGATGTGGACAGAGCTGTCACCTGTTCTGTGTGGCAGAGACGAAGGAAGGCAGGGCTTTAGCATTTGTTCTGGTGTCATTTGGCGAGTGACGGCTCCAGGACTGCTTCCAGTGGCTTGTTTGATAGGATGTCAGCTTGCCCCTCCATCATTCCACAGTATGCATATGTCCCATTTTCGTTTTGCAATGACCAGTTGACCTTTTCTAACCTGTGTTTTTTAAACACAGCAATGAGACTAAAGCTCTTGCTGTCTGCATAGTTTTTCTGTTTCCCCGGACTGGCCTGAGAATGACTGGCAAGGACCGTCCTGTGTCTTTGTCATGAAGTGTGGGGTCGGGAGGCTGATGATGGAAGAAACATTTCCTTGCAAGTGGTATTTAGAGGATGGTTTCTCTTTGATTTCTGTATTAAGGTAGTGACAGTTACTGGAATACACAGACACTGAGTTTTTACTGACTTCTAAGCTAGTTGTCTTTTTCTATTCATTTAAAATCCGTGTGACCTTAACATGTTTCCCCATCTGGATGACATTCTTGCAGTAGTGTGTGGTATGAGACACCCAGGAATCTTCTGGCTCCTTAGTCTTCATCATGTGGCTCCTGTTGCTGGGTTCACAATGGGCCTTGAAGATACCTGAGTGTATTTTCTATGGCCTAGATGTAAAAATAAGTCTGTGTATTTTACACTGGTAACTGCCTAGAACTCAAAGAGCACATCTAACTGTAAGAATGTCATGAAGAAATGTGGCTATGTGTTAGGAATACAACATCAAGAGTTTGGTGATGTGTAGTCAATATGTATTACAACTGACAAATCCAAACAGGGAATAACAGGAAATAAAAAAGAAATACTGAAGGTTGATGACCATGCATACCCAGGTCTAGAAGTCTCTAGAGAGCCATGAGCAAGGAGTATGTAGAAGTGAAGTGTTTTTTCATAGACATTTACTAGACCTTCATTTTGCATATGGTTATGGGAGTTAACAGTTAAGTTAGCAGAAATAAGTTGCTGTATTACTCTGGAAGATCACTAATGTAAGCAATGTTTATTTTCCTCTGGGAATATTCTAATAATAAGTATGAACATTCATTTTTAACCATTTAATCTTAGATATTTTGGTGTTAAGGTTTGCTAAGACAATGTTACAGATTGTGAATTATGTTAATAATCTTAAAATCATAAAATAATTACCAAATTACTATTAGAAATAAAACCTGTGAGCTATCATATATGGTTATGTCATGTGCTTGTATTTCACTATTTACTTGTATAGAAATCTTATTTTTGAACCACTTACATGGAAATTGTGGGACTTGAGAATATACAGCTGTATGATAAATTGTTTCATTTCGTAGGTGGAAAGTGATGCAAATAGCTACTTGTATGACTCTGCGTCTGCTTCTAAGCGTGTTTCCTGATGAGGGATTCCAGTGTGGCTCACAGTGTTTTCTCCCCTTCTCTGCAGGAGGAAAGTGGAAATCATGCACACTCACAGTCTCTTCACTCTTCTTGGAGAGAGGCTGATGCTGCATACAAACACAGTGACTGTCACCACGTACAACACACTCTATGAGGTAAGGTAAAGCCATGTGAAGAAAGTCTTGATTGAGCGGCGTGATTGTACACAGCACTTGGCCAGATAGTCTAAAAACCAATTACGGGCTAGGAGATAGTTCAGTAGGTGAAGCGTTGCTGTGTAGGTTACCCCAGAACCCAGGTTAAAAAAAAAAATAGTTGGGCCTGGTGTTGTGTGCCCAGCACTGAGGGATGGGAAGAAATATAAACTTTTTTTTTTGATCCAGTTTTTGCACAATTCTTATAGGATAGTTTAAAAATTTTCAGTGTCTATTCATAAAGTGGAGCCTTACAGTGTTTGTTTGTTTTTTAAGTATAGTAATGGATGACTTTACAACTTTATGGTGAATGTCAGTAAATGTCAACATGGAGACCACGTTGTCCACAAGTCGCATCTATCTTCTTTGTGTGCTGCCCTTGCACTACTGCAATAGAGAGTCTCCCCCCAACACACATACCTTTTATAAAGTATCATCTATTATAAAGCTTTGAACGCTGTCTTATATTTATTCACATGTAACAGATTTTTTAGTAGAGTGTGTTTTTCGTTTGCAGCTAGTAGACTTTTCCTGTAAACAGACTGTAGTAAAACAACTTAGCACCATAAATTATCTGTTGCAACACTCAACTCTACATTCAGAGGGAACCATTGAATGACAAAAATGGGCAAATCACATTTGATGACAACCCCTAATTTTCTCACCTTTGGTCTATGGCATTATTTTTTTGCTATTTTATGCAAAATAGCATTGTGTTCTACTTGTGAATATCGGCATGTCTACTTTTTTGATAAACTTTCCAGCCTTCTGATGATTGTTTCTGAGCCTAATATGCCTGCTTCATGGTAGTCATTTCATAAATCACATGATTTCTAGACTGTCCTCTTGCAAATGCTCTTTTGAATTACAATATTTTTATGATGGCATCGCCAATATTTAACATTCAGGACTAAATAAGTGTTGGTTAAGTGCACTTTACTTTTTCAGAGTGTGGTAATTGGGTCTTTTTCTTTTCCTGTTTCTGTTTTCTTCTTTTCTTGAGGCAGTGGCTCACCATGTAGCCTGGACTGGCCTTGAACTTGAGAGCCTCCTGCCTCCCAGTGTCAGAATGATGAGGCATGCTGCACCATGCCGGACAATTCCTTCTTGATTCTGAAACTATAGTTCCTTAATAATAGTAACCACTTTTTATTGGGTGCTACTTAGGGAGTGCCCCTTTGTGAATACTATATGTTTATCATTTTAGATCGTAAAACTGTCTATGATACTGATGGTTTTATTGTCTGTTAATACAGACAGATCAGAGCTCACAGGTCAGACAGGTTTATGTCATGTCACTGACAAATATAAAACAGGTGGGCTGCATGTATGTGAGGCAAATGTCATAGTGCACCGTCAGTTGATAGATAGCACTACTGGCCTCTTCTGAATCCAAGTTTCACTACGTGTTGTGTTAGAGCTTCGAATGCTAATGTCCACTGCTGGTCAGCTCAGGTCGGTACCTTCATTTCTTTCTTGTGGCTTTGGCCAGCGATGCTCATGTGGACTTGCATCATTCTTCTACTTACAGGAATTTCTCACCTTCCTTGTTTTAACCTGTTATTGGCAGTAGAGTAAAAAGTCAGTATAGTTATTGGGGTTTTGTGCTACAGTAACCATATAGTATATTCTTTGAATTTCAAGACTCTTTGTATGTATCAGCCTGAAAATAAGATTCCGTTGTATGTGTGCATTTCTGTCATACCTGAAAAGCTGCTCAGCAGTGAATACAATGATATCTTTCCTGCAGCTGCATACTTTTCTGTTTCTAATGTTCAGGTTTTTGTCCGTGCTTAAATCTGTGCTAACCAAAGTCAAGTTGTTGCTTCATATCTCATTGTGAATAAAACTCAGATTAAGCTTGGGAGGTTGATAATTGGGTATTTCAGAGGTCCTGAATAAAAAAGAAAGAAGAAACATAGTTATTGAGTTTTGCCTGACCAATTTAGTAATAACTTGTCTTTTTATAGACTACTAATAATCAGTGAGTAATTGAAATAATTTTTAAAGGACTCGAGGTAGTTAATGATCTCATTTTAATGTTTTGTAAGTATATGAAAAGTAGAGAAAGATAATATATGGCTGGTCAGCACTGCTGATCCTGCACCATGGTAAAAGAAACTTGGTAACACTAACCCATTATCCCCTCATTGGCACTCTGTGGGTCACTGTTTCTGAACAACCAAAGTATCAGGGTGGCAGCAGTTTGGCTTAGTGGCATCTGATTGTGAAAATGCAGCTCCTGTGTTGAATGTTGACTCAAATTTTCATTATCATGAGATTTAATTTAGAAAAGAGTTTCAAGACTGCTGCTTGGGTTTATTTTACGTGTGAGCACCATGTAGGCAGCCAGGTTCTGCCTTCTGAGCAAGAACTATATTGATAATTCAGTTTGATCCCTCCCTCCCTCCCTCCCTCCCTCCGTCCCTCCCTCCCTCCGTCCCTCCCTCCCTCCCTCCCTCCCTCCGTCCCTCCGTCCCTCCGTCCCTCCGTCCCTCCGTCCCTCCCTCCCTCCGTCCCTCCCTCCCTCCGTCCCTCCGTCCCTCCCTCCCTCTCGCCCTCCCTCCCTCCGTCCCTCCCTCCCTCCCTCCCTCCCTCCGTCCCTCCCTCCCTCCCTCCCTCCCTTTTGCCCTCCTTCTCTTCTTCCCTTCCTTTTCTTTTTTTTTCCTCTCCTGTTCTTTCTTTGGTTTTAGTTTGGAGAAATAATCTTAATGCCAGTATATTAAATAAGATTACTGCTCTTTTAGTTGATATAAAACAAATTTAGAAATAATAAAGAACTGTCACACCTGTGGTGTTGACAATGTTTTTTTAGGATATAACAGAAAACAATCAATTTTAAGTTATTCAAGCCAGTGTTTTGAAATTGTATTGGAGTAGAAGCTGTGTCCTGGTGATCCTTAAAACTCATGTATGTTGTATGTAACAATAGATATTAAATCATAAAGTCAGACTTTTTAAGCAAGATTATATATACTGTGACAATAGATGAGTTTTTTAGAATTTCACATCGATGCCCTTTGCTGCATATCCCAAATGTACCCTTGTAGGTTTCCCATCCTATGTTTTAGCTGAAGGAGAGAAGTTGGTGCTTCGGGATGCCACAGTACCTTCTTATCAGCAAAACCAGCCCAAGCCACTGCCTCTACCTTCTCATTCCAGGCTTGCAGTGCTGTGTCTCAATTCCTGCATCGCCTCTGGATGTTTCAGGAGGATTATTGTGAATATAACACAGTAAAGTTATATACAAAATTAAATCACTGGTTTTTTAAAGTACATCCTTCTGGAGGTTATACATAGGCGTGACATGTAGTCTGCAGCACACTGAGCATTCCCACGTATGTTCATCCAATATGAATGAGCTTCCATTCTGCCACCCGCCATGGTGTCGCTCAGCGCTGTTGCGTGCTGGCCACCAGAGCTTGGCTGGCAACAGGCAGGTCTTGAGCGTGTGAGGTAGCAAAAAGTTAGTAATACGAGTCAGCGATCTTTGGGGCACATCCTCAACTTGTGCTGGTTTTGTTATTTGAGCAATAATAATAAACAGTGAACAAAAGTGAGCCATGTTTTTAGGCCCAGCTTTCCTTTCTCACTTCAGTTCAAGCAGGCACAAGTCAGGCATCATTTTAAACTTATTTTCTGATTTGTTTTATTAATACAACACAAAGAGTCAAATGTTTATGATTTATAACATAACTCTGTTAACAGTATACACTGAAAAATTATTTCAAACAGAATAAATTTGGAATATCTAATTATTCTTTCCTTCCATAGAGATGGTGTCTTCTTTTTATCTTTGTCCAAAATAAGTAAAATTTGAGCAATTAGACTTCCAAGTATTTAAGGATTTGTGGAGTTCAATTAAAAGCTCCTGAAGAGAGACATTTCTTTTTATCTCAAAGAAATTGACACTTTTTTCTTACTGATTCTTTATATATTTTGCAGCTCTCATTTAATTTCTTCTCTAGATGAAGCTCAAATTCTTTATCTTTCAGATCTTGACAGAGCAAGTGTGTACTCAAGTTGTACATAAGCCACATCCAGAGGCAGATTCTACAGTGAAAATTCAGAATCCAAGTGAGCAAATGGCAGTTCCTTACTCGCCTACGGTAGTTGCATGGCGGTGCCTGAGAATCGGTCAGACTTTCCCAATGCTGGACTGATGATGGTGTTGGCCCACTTCACAGCAGTTATGACTCACTCTTGAGCACTCAATATTTAATTGAACTAAGCTAGTAACTGTGGTATATATCTTAGTTAGGTTTATGATTCAGTTATAAATGTTAATTCAATTTTGTTTGTTTGTATACAGTGATTCTTAAGGTGGTGGCAACTTTGTTAAAGAACTCTACACCAAGTCCAGAATTGATGGAAGTTCGTCGATTGTTTTTATCTGATATGATTAAACTTTTCAGTAACAGCCGTGAAAATAGAAGGTAAACGATCTGCGTTCTGGAAAAGAACTTTCAGTCCACACAATCATTTCTCTATCCTTAATTTTTGATGTTTTTCAAGTAAGAAAAAAATTAGATCTTTCTCATTCTGCTAAATACTCCTTAATCATTTTAAAAGATTTTTTTGATGTAATGTGTACTCAGCCCACTTATTTTATATGCTTTTATTTCATTATCTGGATATATTTAATTACATGTATGTGTGAACACACAGGTACATTGATTTGTACTTGAAGCTCTGTATTTCTAATAGATGTCAACCACTAATTGCACTTTTAATGATCATAGGGTCAGATTAGCCCATTTTGACCTGTGTTTTGCTTTTGTGGTGTCACCGATTGTCATTATTCATTTTAAAGCTGGTCAACTCAAATGTGAGGTTCAGTCTGAGGCTATGAACACTTATCATAGCATGCTGCCCACGCTGGCATTGGCACAGGAGAAGGTGTGAGTCTGACTATATAGTCAAGTATATAAGCTTATGATGTGTGCTAAAGGGATAGGAGCGTAGAGAATAGTCACAATTTAAGAGGTCTTGGTTAAAATTCAGATTTTTCTAATGAAGTAATGAAAAGTTGCAGAATACCAAGACTGCAGAATTATTATTCACCTAGTTTCATTTAGGTCACATCATGTTTTCATTATTTTGTTCAGATTTCAATGTTTCAAGTTTGAATTCTGGTATTTTTAATTCACGCTCTTTCCTACTTAGATGCTTATTGCAGTGTTCAGTGTGGCAGGATTGGATGTTTTCTCTCGGCTATATTAATCCTAAAAACTCTGAGGAACAGAAGATTACTGAGATGGTGTACAATATCTTCCGGATTCTTTTGTACCATGCCATAAAATATGAATGGGGAGGCTGGAGAGTCTGGGTGGATACTCTCTCCATAGCCCATTCCAAGGTAACTGAGATCCAATGGCTTCTCTCACTGAAGGTTTGCATCTGGTGCCATCTTGTGGACACTGTCAGTTATGGCAGACTCTTTTATCCCAGTTTTTTGTGTGTTTTTCTGCCCTCTGGTTATCTTATAGTATAGAATTTTTATTTCAAACCCCAAAGTTTGTAAATTTCAATTTTTAGGTACCATATGTGTTTGTAGAAGATGTGAGAACTTGCGTTTGAGTCAATTGTTCTTTTAACTAAACCATTTGTTCTCATAAGAAAATTTCATGTAATAGTCCATCAAATGTACCTTTAAAGACGTTCTTAAAGTAGTCAGATTTGTTTTTCTTTTCTTGGTAAATCACAAATGCATTTAAATTTATTAGTGTTACTTCTTATTTTAGTATCTTTTATGTATTTTTAATCCTAAAAAATCTCAGTTTTTCCTCCATTTTCTTATTTATCTGTTCTGAGGGATATGCATGTGTGTGTATGCATGTGTACTGATTTGTATGTACGTGCACTTATGCTTGTTCATGTGTAATCATACTCAATTGTTTTTCTACCTTATCTTTTGAGATAGGGTCCCTAATAAAGCGCAGAACTCAAAGATTGTGTTACTCTCACAAGTTAGGTTTTTCTGGAGATTCTCAGTGTCTACGTACTGAGGCTGGAATTACAGGAGGGCTGCCACACCCACCCAGAATTTTATGTGGATTCTAGGGATCTGAGCTGCTGTCGTTTTGCTTGCATGGCAAACACTTTACCACTGTGCTATCTCCCTATGTATTTTGAGATATAGATATTATTTGATCTTTGATAAGGAAAAATGGTACAAGTATACCACAGTGAATTGTATGGATTCAGTGTTACAATTTCTTTTTTTCTTTTTTTTATATTTTTTATTATTTATCCAATTGTGTGTGTGTGTGTGTGTGTGTGTGTGTAGAACCACAGATAAATTCGGGAACCACCATGGACCGCCTCCACCTCCTCCTTGTTTACTCTGCTCCGGGATTCACAGGCTCCGCCCTACCAGGACCAGAAACGCAGGCCGCCCCCGCTTCCGCCTGGCATCTGTACATGGGGTCTAGGATCCGAACTCAGGACTTTCCACCTGCAAGGCAGAGGCTTAACTCCTGAGCCACCTCTCCAGCCCCGTGTTACAATTTCTTAATGTGTAGTGTTACAGAAAAATGAATAGCAGAAATTTGGTTGCTGATCCAGTTACCTCATAAATTTAGTGTTGTGATTATAGGAAGTTTTGTTGTTTCTAATGGAATTAAAAAAAATATTCTAAAAGATCAGATAGTAAATGTTTTGGGCCTTTTTTTCGGCCCATGATGTAGCTGGTCAAGTCAGCCATAATAGGAACGGTACAGAGAACAAGTGTATGAGTGAACATGGTTTCCAAACAGGGTAAGCACATGTATAGTCTGTGAGTGGCAAAAGTGCCCAACCCCACTATTGGGGAATTTCTTCTGTAAGTGAAAGGGATTTTTGTAGCATGTTTTTAATTTTTTTAAATTTTTTTATTATTTATTCAATTGTGCGTGTGTGTGTGTGTGTGTGTGTGTGTGTGTGTGTGTAGATGTGTGTAGAACCACGGGCAAATTTGGGAATCACCATGGACGCCTCCACCTCCTCCTTGTTTACTCTGCCCGGGATTCACAGTCTCTGCCCTACCAGGACCAGAAACGCAGGCCGCCCCCGCTTCCGCCTGGTGTCTATACATGGGGTCTAGGATCCAAACTCAGGACCTTCCCCCTGCAAGACAGAGGCTTAACCCCTGAGCCATCTCTCCAGTCCATGTAGCATGTTTTTAATGAAAGATGAATCAAAATGTTCTTTTAGCCTACTAGTCACTATAAACTGTTTACACACGTATTTATAAGGAAAGCTTTTAACATTAAACATTTTGGAAGTATTTATTTCTGTTATAGTGATGCATTTGCATTGATATTGCATTGCCATAAAGCAATTTATTATTACTTTAAGAAATTTGTAAGTAGCACAGAAAACAACATTGCAAAATATATCCTTATATTCATAACTATGCATAATATATATGCAAAAATATATCCTTATATTCATAACTATGCATAATGAAGTATCAATGCTAATGTACCCTGTAGATGGATGAAATTGTAATTGAGCAGTTTATAAATTATATATTTATAGATTTATATGTTGGAAATCGTGGGTGTGCACTGCCTTCCTTTAAGCCTACTTAAGGTACACAAGTTACTGGCACATTGGCTGATAGCAATATAATACTTAATCCAAACTAAAGGATTTTAATATTTCTAGTCTGTCTATAGTTTAGGGCAAGTCATGTAATTTCATATAGCTCTGCTTGCTGATTATCTTCAAGTAATTAAAACCAATCACTTGCATTAACATTAACGTGCTGATTTAAAAAATCATAAAATTTCTGGTACCATTTTTGCTGCCATTTCTGCAATTTTCTGTTTGCATTTTGACCATGCACAGTGTCTTAGGTTCTTCCTCTGCTTATTTCCAAGGTCACCTATGAGGCGCATAAGGAATACCTCGCTAAGATGTATGAGGAGTATCAAAGGCAAGAGGAGGAAAACATTAAAAAGGGAAAGAAGGGAAACGTGAGCACTATCTCAGGTCTTTCATCGCAGACTACGGGAGCCAAAGGCGGAATGGAAATCCGTGAGATTGAAGATCTGTCCCAAAGTCAGAGCCCAGAGAGTGAGACAGATTACCCCGTCAGCACAGACACACGGGACTTACTCATGTCCACTAAAGTGTCGGAGGATATTCTTGGAAATTCCGACAGACCTGGCGGTGGAGTACACGTGGAAGTGCATGATCTTCTAGTTGACATAAAAGCAGAAAAAGTGGAAGCAACGGAAGTAAAGCTTGATGACATGGATTTGTCACCAGAGACATTAGTGGGTGGAGAGAATGGTGCTCTGGTGGAAGTTGAGTCCTTGCTGGACAATGTGTACAGTGCTGCTGTTGAGAAACTCCAGAACAATGTGCACGGAAGTGTTGGTATCCTTAAAAAGAGTGAAGAGAAGGATAATGGTCCCTTGATAACCCTAGCAGATGAGAAAGAGGAACTGCCCAATAGCAGCACCTCCTTTCTCTTTGAGAAAATCCCCAAGCAGGAGGAGAAACTGCTTCCTGAACTTTCCAGCAATCACATTATTCCAAACATTCAGGACACACAAGTACATCTTGGTGTCAGTGACGATCTGGGATTGCTCGCTCACATGACTGGGAATGTAGATTTAACTTGCACATCCAATATAATAGAAGAAAAAGAGTTCAAAATCCACACGACTTCAGATGGAATGAGCAGTATTTCTGAAAGAGATTTGGCAGCATCAGCTAAAGGCTTTGAGTATGCCGAAGTGCCTGCCACGGCTCTAGGACCCGAGGTGGCAGCAAGCAAAAGCGCAGCGAGTATCGATGCAGGAAGCATGGTTTCAGATACCGAGCGATCTGATGATGGCAAAGAGCCAGGAAAGGAAATCCGAAAAATCCAGACCACCACCACCACACAAGTAAGTGGCTCATGGGAATCCTAGGCGGTGACAAAGCACAGTGCATTAGTAGACATCCGGCTGTGAGGCCAGGCAGTTTTTCCTGATGGCACTGTTAATATTCATTCAGTGTGCATCTTAAGTGAGGAGTGTGGCATATGTGTGTGAAACTAGCATTGTCGGCATTTTATTTCCAGTTTTGCCATATTGTTTTGTGTGATTTTGCTCAACTTCTCTGGGCCTAATATTCTTATATCATACAGGATGTTATATATTACAACCGTTAGGTCTCTGCAAGCTTTAACATTTTATGACTCTGACTACATTTTACCTTTGTACTTGAGGTCTTCATTCTGAATACTTCATTCATTCTCATTTTACAGCTCCAGGCCCAACCTTTTTCCTTGCGGATTATAGAAAAGAGGACTTGTAGTCAGGGCCCAGGTGATACATGAGGGGAGGGAAGGGAATGTTGTTTAACGCATGCCTACTGTGTTCGGGGGCTGTTTTCAGACTTAATTCTCACATCAGCCTTGTGAGGTACTTTATGTGGCTTAAGAAAATTCGCATTTTTTGGCAGTGAGAATTTTCTTTACCACTGTTGTGAGGTTTTTATGTCCAGGTTCTTGTGTTCAGGAGTCAAAAATAGAAACTAGAACACAAGTAGAGGATAAAGCAGAGTTTATTAGAGGAGAGAAGGAAAGGAACTCATGAGTCCCGGAGGGGCAAGAGACTCATCTGGTGGTCGGCAGGGTGAGGGGTATTTGTAAACTTGGGCAAGCCCAGGAAAATGGCCTTTTCTCATTGGCGAGTCAGCTTCTATGAACCCGATTGGTCTGCTGTGGGGCCCATGGCTGGACCAGACCTTGTGGTTGAGTTGAGGAATTTAGTTTGTTTGCATTTAAGAGCTTTTCTCTATCTGCATTTTTGGAGCTCATAGTCACATCCCTTCAGAAACAAGGGTTGGGCAAAGTTGGGACCTTACCTTGGTGTGGGTTGGCATCAACTTCTCATAGCAGGACCTCAGGAGTCTCCCCGCAGCCTTTCTATGCTGTCAAAAACGGCCTGAAAGAAGCTAGCCAAGTAAAAATTCTATTCTAAGCTGCCTAACAATTTTCTCTTTGTCATTTTCCTCCTTTTTCCTAAGAGAACCTTGACTGCTCAGAGCCAAGGGGCGACGACCCAAACTAACTACTTCCTGCTGAGTTGGGGCAAAGGACAAGGGAGCAGTCATTTATGAGGTGTTGGGATGTTCCAGAAGTCCGAAGTAGATGGGTTTTTATTTTCTCATTTGAAGTTTTATGGCTCTTATTTCATCTGTTTGAAATGAGGTGTGTTTTGGATAACTTGAAATAGTAAAGTAACACATCCCTGGAAATGGTTCACATTCTAGATGGTCTTTGTGTAAGAGGTGGTTTATAATAGTAGCCTGATTTGAGTACAACTGTGTGAAATTCGCTCATTTTAGATTTTTTTTAGCTAGAATTCTAGCTATTAGACTAGGGGTTTTACTAGGCAAGGGCTGGTAAATCTATTTGGAGACCTGCTCTTGACTTACCAAAAATGTTGTGGGAATTTTGTCCAATTTCTTGCATCCCAGATTGAAATGCGATGGAATGGTTTATATAAAATTTATTGAAAAGCAGAGAAAGGGACATCTGAGTGCTCAGGAGAATCAGACTGTCCTCTCTGATCTTTGAATGGCGGTCCCTGTCAGGGCCAGATCTGAAAGTCCTGTTGGTGGGCTTTGTGGTGGACTCTCTGGTGGGGTCCCTACGTGCTGAATTAACATAAGCTTCAGGTCAGCCTCCCTCCCCAGTGTGTATGGTGTATGTTGTTATTCATGCAGGCTTGGGGCCCAGCCTAATTTCCTCTGGCCTCCTTTTCTGTTCTCACTGCCTAGAGAAATCTACCTCTGTCAATAGGATTTTGTTACTTAAAGATCCTTAGGCCTGGAGGTTGTGAAATAAAGTTAGGGCCAAAAAATTTGCTCATGGCATAGTAAGGCTAAAAACATAACATTTATACTTTAATTGTTGGGCTTTGAGTTGTGACTGCTTGTGAATTTTTGAGCTAAATAATACCTTACAGTTAAGAGTTTGAGAAGCTATGGGGAAGCTTTGCCTTTCAGTTATTTATACTTAGTTACTCTCCGAGTTTTGCACTTGCCTTTTAATGTCATTGTGTTACAGGGTCTCTCTGGGGTCTGTATGTGTCCAGGTTCTTGTGCTCGGGAGCTGAAGATTGAAACCAGAACATGTGTAGAGGATTTAGGCAGAGTTTATTAGAGGAGAGAAGAAATGGAACTCACAGATGTAAATCCGTGAAGGGCAGGAGAGCCCTGGAGAACTCAAGGACTCCAGATGTGGAGTACCATGAGGGGCAAGAGAGCCAAACAGGGCTGCCTAGTGAGGATCATTTATAGATCTAGGCAGACCTGCAGGGTTGGGGAGGGGGGATGGTTTTTCCTCATTGGTTAGCTCCAGTCCCTACAAACCTAATTGGAGCTTTTGGTCCTCTACACCTCATTGGTCTCTTCATATTGAGGTCCAACCCAGTTGATCTTGTGCTGGACCTCATGAGCAGAGGGGTGGAGGAAGTTGGCAACTTTATCTCTATGAAGGATTAGTCAGTTCCTCTGGATCAATAGGATGTGTTCCTTCAGGACAGTCCAGCGTGGAGGATGACTTCTGAAGACCTTCAGAGACTGCTCTAAACCTGCCTAAATTGAAGATGAACTTGCTTATTTTCCTAGTTTTAAACTCTCTGTACTCCTATAAGAATATTTCATAGTATTTGTTCCTTAGCTGCCGGTTTGCATTTTTTTTTTGCAGTTGTACTACAATGATAATTTACTACAGTGATAATTTGCATTAGGTATAGATTAAAAATACCTAATGTGGAGCATTGTCTATTGTACACAATCACTGGGTATGACTTTTTCATTGAGTGCATTGACATGTTTCCAGTTTGTTTTCTAACTACACAGTTCGCTTGCCTTTTAAAGCATTGTGGATGAAATGTACTTTGAGTGTATTTGAAACTACTTAAATTATATTTCTTTGTAGTTTATGTCTGTGGTTATCATGGGTTGATGGCTTACACCTCATTCCACGGTCTGTAAGTGAGCATCTTTTGCTAGCATAAAGACCTTACAGCAAGTCATGAGGATATGATTTTCAGTGTGAAGTTTTCTCTTAACCTTTGAGCACCTTCCCTAGCTTCTGCCATGTAGAAACAGCCATTCTGGCATTAGACTTTTCAGATTGAAAAGGTTCTTGGAAGAACGTACAGGTGAATAATGTTTAAAGTATCTTAACCTGCTGAAGTCATGTGTAAAAGCTTTACTCACTCACTGGTCTTCACTGTATTTTGTACCCTGCAAAAGTTTACCTTTTCTTTGCTTGTAGGCCGTTCAGGGTCGGTCTGTCACCCAGCAGGACCGAGACCTCAGAGTTGACTTAGGCTTTCGAGGCATGCCCATGACGGAGGAGCAACGGCGGCAGTTCAGCCCTGGCCCCCGGACTACTATGTTTCGGATTCCCGAGTTTAAGTGGTCTCCTATGCACCAGCGGCTTCTCACTGATTTGCTGTTTGCGTTAGAAACAGATGTGCATGTGTGGAGAAGGTACAAGCATTTCTTTTTATAAATGATATTCTTTTTACTTAAGACAATCAATACTATTTTTATTGATCATTAAATGATTCTTAAGTAATTTATTTCACTGAATAGGATTCATAACATAAGTTTGTTAAGAATAATTGAACATTTTAAGTTTTCTACAAGAAGGAAAACATTTTATGAGCATTTAAGATGTGGAGCTCATATCACAAGATATGCAACACATAGGCCTAAAATGAAAACCCAATTTTTTAAAATCTGGCATTGCCTGTTCTGTGTCAAAAATACTTGAAGTTCAGCTTTAGCTTATGCTTCTGTGATTGTTTCTTTTCCTGTTAAAATTATTATTATGAACTGTAACAATAGCAGGTAGCAACAATATTATTCTATAATATACACTACCAAAATAAAACTTTGAATCTCCCAATCGCATGGATGTTATTAAAAACTGTATACATAAGGAGTTAGTGAATATCAATTTAAATATAATCAGTTGAAGAAAAGCCTACCTGAATTGAACCATTCCTTTTCCATGTTTCAGTTTCATTTATAAAAAGTACCAAGGTGCTCTACTCTTTGAGCTATACACACTGCCCTTCAGTTTCATTTATAATAGGTATACGACACCATGATTTTTTTAGAGTGCAGGATTCAAAGTGCAGGTGTAAAAGTCTGGAGGTTGAGGACTACGAGTGGCAGAAGACATCAAGTGAATGAGTGGCGTGGTGAGTGAGTGCTGTGGAGAGTCAGTGCCGTGGTGAGTGAGCACCGCGGTGAGTGAGTGCCGTGGACAGTGAGTGCCGTGGACAGTGAGTGCTGTGGACAGTGAGTGCCGCGGTGAGTCGGTGCCGTGGTGAGTCGGTGGCGTGGTGAGTGGGTGCCGTGGAGAGTGAATGCTGTGGTGAGTCGGTGCCGTGGTGAATCAGTGCCGTGGTGAATCAGTGCTGTCTGCCACCTTCTCAGAACTCAGGCTGGCACCTAAGCGCGTCTCCTGATTTCCTTTTAGGGTTCCACATGGCCCAGACTCAGGCTTCAAGATGCCCAAATTAAAGGGAAGGGTTCTTCCTCTAGAGTACCTCTTCCTTTCTTCTTACTCCCATTTCCCCCACCCTTCTTTTCCTGCTCACTTTCTCGAGAATGGAGGCCCTTATTGTCTCCCATACTGCCCTGCGGGCTTGTTTGCTCATTTCTAAGTCTCCTGTTAAATGGAATAGGGTTCTAGTGACTGGCCTTCCCATATGGACCAATGCTGGCTAATCAGCCAGTCGTCAAGGAGGTCAGGCTTCCCTGGATCCGGCAAGGCTTGGAGAAGAACAAACTCTGGAAAGTTTTTGGAGGAAAGATGTCATGATTATTATGGAAGTTGTCAATAATTTCCACCAAGGCAATTTGAGTCTTTGATTTATTTGACTTTATTCTTATACTTCTGCTGCTAGTTTTGTTATATGCTAAATTACCTAGAGATGGCAACTAAAGAAAATAAAGTGTCATGCCAGACAGTACTATTCAACATGAAGATCAATGTGTGAAGGCAAAAACTGATTTACTAATGAATGCTCTCTGCTAAGTGAGTGTGGTGCTCTGTTTTTCTTCCAACGACATACTATATACCTTTGTGTTCTCAAATAGAATTGTCTGTAAGGAGGAAAAAAGAAAAGAAAAAGGCAATATTTTATTTTTAGAACAGAGGAGCCATCTTCAAATCCAAGATACAATTGAGAGTATTTACAAATGAGAAGATACGAAGTAGTAATTTTTTGTATTGAGGTGATTTTTAAAAATATTTTCTGATTAGAAAACATTTCATAGCTTTGGTCAGTACCAAACTATAGCAGTGTATTTTGTAGGATATCTATGTTTCGTGTTCTATATATGGAAATAATGTTGCTACCTACTTTGTGATCTTCCTATTCTCACTAAGTCTTAACTTTTACCATTTGTTTTTTAACCTTGTGTTGGATCATGGCTGTGACTGGCATTTGCACACGTCCATACGATTGGTGAAAAGTGGGGACACAAATACATACTTCCCAACCTTCAGTCACTGCCAGCTGTGCTGCCTTTTAACACAGAACAACCACATGACAAAAATGATAGTTTAAATTCTAGTTATATGATTGCTGTGACTTCAAGGGTAGCTTGAGCTCCCTATGCAGAGTTGTGCTGGGTCCACCTGGAAGATAGCATGAGAACCTTTCTTGTGAAAACAAGCAATACCTTTTTGCTTAATGCACTTGGAAATAAAAACTCTACAGAGACAAATGCTTAGTTTTTGATATGATATCTTAATTGTAAATAGACTTCTAATGATTCCTTTTTAAAATGTATCTATTGCCAATATTTTATAATTATTTTCACTTTAAAATGTTATTTTGAAAAAATAAGTAAATCACTTATTGTTTAAATATTCAATTGTTTTTTTTTTCTGTTTTAGCCATTCTACAAAGTCTGTCATGGATTTTGTCAACAGCAATGAAAACATTATTTTTGTACACAACACAATCCACCTCATTTCCCAAATGGTAGACAACATTATCATAGCTTGTGGAGGGATCTTGCCTTTGCTCTCTGCTGCTACTTCACCAACTGTAAGTATTTTGCCTCCATCTAGTGGTTGTATTTTATAATGACATGAATTGAGCATTTCAGTCCTGTCAAGTGCAGCAAAGAGCACTTTTAAGCCATGTCTTTAGATTCATATGCAGTTTCTTTTATTGTCCATATTTAGTTCCTCTTGTGTGTTTATTAAATTATATCTCAGGAGATTCTGAGTAGTTTTTGTGAGGATCCATAATTATAAGTGGTTTAACTCTATGAATATTGTATCACTTCAAATATCTCATGCAATAAACTGTTAAAATCCTTCTTGTAACATTAACTTCACTTACTGATTCACCATTAAAAAATCTAGCTTTGTCTCTGTTTCTGTGTAAAACATTAAAAACAATAATGTAATAAATTTGAAAGCAGTTAGTGTTGTGTATGTCATTTAAAATCAAAAGACCTTTATCAGGCATGCGTATGACTTTTCATTTTACACATGTTTTTAGCGCAGGACTGTGTGTTAGAGCTGACACATGCCAGTGGTAGCACTGGTGAGATCCTGGGCGAGGTCCCCAGTGTAACACACACACAGGAAGATGAAGATATCTGTGGTTTCTACCCAGGCAGGACCCTGTAGCCACATGCTCAGCCGGGAGTGAGGTAGAATTGTGCTTCCCATACCACTGTGTTGTTGGAAGCCTGAAACACACTTTGCCACAGAGTGACTTCCATTTGACGAAGATGTCTGTTAGTTAGTGAGGCCACCTTTCCAATTGACCTCAGACTTGTGTCATCAGTAGCAAGTCTTTTCCACATGGCTTTGTTTCTCACCACTTCTTCAGAGCAGCACTGAAGTTTAAAATATTAGCAACACCAGCAGATTGTGTGCTCGAACATCTCCCAGAGGGGAACGTGCATCTGGACTTCAGGGATGCATCTACTTAGCAGCAGAGGGATACAGGCTAGTTAGGGAGCTCATCACTTGGGTCCTGTGAAATCAGCCAGGAAGAGCAATGTCAGTGGTTGTGGATGCGAAAGAAAGGCAGGCAGGCGAGGTCCATGAAGCACACTTTCTCTTTCGTCTTTCCTTTTCTCTCATCTTAAGGATACCACATTCTGGAGAAATGTAATTTTATATTAAGACCTGGAGGGCCCTGCTCCGCTTACTCTTGCTCCTCTTCCTCTTCTGCTGCACATGAAGCTCTAAATACACTGTTTTTTAAAATGTGTCAACTTTCTTATATAAATTTTGCATCATATAAATTATCAGTTAATGAGTAATTTTAAAAATTGTATTAAAAGTCACTTTCAAGTAAGTATTGAATGCTTTTACATTTTGTATAGAACAAAGATGATTTTTATGTAAAATAGTTGAGGAATGTTATCGAAGTTGAAAAGGTTTGAAATACTAAATATCTTCTAAATTTTAGTGTCAAAATATTTCCATTAGTAGAGAAATTATGATGTGATAAGTCATAAACATGAATTATGTACTATTTTAATGCCCAACTTATTTTACTATTAAAATAATAGATGAATAGTAATATACTGGAATTTTAAAGTTTAATTCTTCAAATTATTAACTGAACAGCCTTGACTGTTACAGTTTAGAATTTGAAATCCTGTTTTCAGCAGGCCTGGGAATTAATTTAACTGCGGGAATTTTTGTTTATTGTCTCTATATAATTCTGTCATATTGGTTCAATGGCTGATCGTATCTATGCATCTTGTATAAAATACCTCATTTTATGTTCTTTGCTAATCTGCTTTCACAAAAGAAACATCTAGAATCTTTATCCCTCTTTATATATGAGAGAACTATGAGGGATGCCGAATGCTGAGTATTGTTCGATTCTACAGTTTAACTACAAAATTTTGCTTAGGATTGTAGTAGAGAAAAATCTTTAGAAGATAGCTAGAAAGGAAATTAGAACTAAAAACATCAGCATTCTGAACTTAGATTTAATACACAAAAGGGATAAAAGAGTTCGGAAAGAGAAAGTAACCATATAATAAAAGAAAATATATTATCTATAAATACATAAGGATATCAGATGTATGACTGAAACACTTGGAACTAGTCTTCATTACTGAGTGTTTTAAAATTTTTGATTGAGTATATGGAATTTTTCAAATTTTTCTTATGTTATGTGAAATTACATTTCATGATAGCTGGAAGTAGTTAGAGATGGTATTGACAGTAATTGGTAAACTCTCTGTGGGGTCATAGCCTAAACATTTTAGCGCCATCTGGTGTCTGTCACGAGAACTCACGTCTGAATTGTATAAAAGCCATAGTGCCTGAACAACAGGCCTGTTATTAAATTTGACTGGAGGAACAGGAGTGGTGTGGACTTGTCTGGAGAGCTGTAGTTTGCAGAACACTGACAGGGCATATGCTAAGGATGTCATAGTGCTTTGCATAAAACTTTATTACTTTTTACCTTTGAACACTCAATAGTTAGAACTTACAATAAGTAATAGCTTAAACCTGACTTACTGACCAGTCACTAAGTTCACCCACAAAATATCAAGTACCATTGACCCTCTGCAGAGATGCACTTCATACATTCAGTCCTTACAGTTACTGCTGTCATTAGACATTTCTAGTGTTCAACTATATAAAAGTCCCCTAAGATAAACAGGTTGCTTATCATGTTTTTTAATTCCCCATTTTAGAATCAACAACCCAAATCTCGGCCCACAGTTAGGACATTCTCACTTCTCAGGATGAATGCTGTGCTCAGATGATCAAATGCTTTTCATAAACAAACTTGTTTCTCAGTGTCACAGATAGGAGCTTTTGATGTTATATTTAAGAGCAAGTGGAGCTCAGCATAGACACATCTGGATTTAAACCTGGGCACCATTATTTTCTGGACCTGGACTTAATCGGAATTCTCCATTTGCTAATGGACATTAATGAACATCTCTGATAAGGAGCTTGTGAAAATTAAATAAGTTAATACATGTGAAATGGTCTAGACAGGGAAGCCTCTCTAGTAAGTTTTTTTCTTGAGTTCATTTTGGCTATATTTGTCTGGTGTTAAAATAGTCTTAGGAGTTTATAAAATATAAGCCTTTCATATTCAAAACTCTGTAATTCAAAATATTTGAGATGAAATTAATGATTCTGGGTGATCTATTTTGATAGCTAGAGTTTCAGATGGCATAATGTTTTTGTTCTTCCAAATGACCAGCCAAGAAGCCTTCTGGTCTGTCTGTGGACCCTTCAGTCAGTCCAGCAGTCTTGAGAACTCTGGTGTGAGGCCTTTGCAGTGTCACCTTTCTGGGAAAAGATTCGAACTGTTCAGATAAATCTTGAGCATGGGGAATTAAAAAACATAATAAGCAACCTGTTTATCTTAGGGGACTTTTATATAGTTGAACACTAGAAATGTCTAATGACAGCAGGAACTGTAAGGACTAAACTCTAGGAATGGAGTTCACACTGTTTATATTGATAGTGAACTCTAAAGAAGCAACTTTCCTAGATTATTTTCATACCCTGTCAGAGAAAAACAAGTCAAAAATAATTTTAAATTTCTATACTAACCCACTAATTTTGACTGTAATACTTAGGAAAAAATTAAGACGACTTGATTTGCAGTTTGCTGGAGGAATGTTGATTTTGTGAGAATCCAAGGTAAAGTTCTGGACTGGGTTGCATCATTGCAGCTGAGTAAGAACTGAAGCAGAGAACTGGTGGGAAAAGTGAAGAGAAGCAAAGAGCTTGGATCCCCCACATTCACTCACCACTTTTGTAGTAACCACATCCTGATTTCAAGTTTTTATTTGTCACCCATCCAAAACACGGAATGTTTAGAAATTAATTGTGTCAAATATAGTTTAATTTTCTCTGTTCTCAAAAAGAATAGAAACTGACATTTTGTTCCTACAAATAATCATGAGAAAGGAGAGCAACTTTTTTCATTAGTGCTCAAAAATCATTGCAGAATCTTACTTGTAGTTCTTTATTAAAATTATTATAAATTCTTGCTCATGTGTTGCTACCTTTGCTTGCTTTTCTTTCCAATTGACAAGACTGTCTTCAAATGTATGCTCATATATATCTGCTGCAAAAATCAGAGAACTGAAACAGTTGGCAACTGTTAATTGTGAAAATGTTTGTGATTTTTTTAATTATATGATTATAATTCTTAATTTCATAAGACTAAAACTTTAGACCAATGTATAATTAGTTTATAAAACAGACCTTATTTAGTACATGAATGAGTATTTTCTGTCATGGAGAATGGATTTTAAATTGTAATCCCTTAAATATTTTAATTTTGACTTATTAAAAGGATTGAATGTTTGAGGAAAAAATATTGTAATATGATTTCCTTACAGGAAAAGTCTAGAATGTTGGTATAAAGGAGTTAATTTCCTTATGTTATTTCTGCTGAAGTTAGTAGTAACTTAGGATTTTTACAAGGGTATGTATTAGTTCATTTGTTAAATTGTTTCATTAATCATCTATTATGAAAAGATATTTGTTTTGTAAAAATAGACTATGCATTATTTCTCCTTTATTTGCCATACTTAGATATACATGCTTTGGGCAGAGTGACACAAAAATAAATTTGAGTCTAAATATTTTATGTTTAATCTTGTTTACTTTATAAAATGAATATCTCTTCTGAGAATTTTGTTTTTAAAAAATAATATAATTTTAAAATATATTATTTTGTGTTTCAATTTTACATGTATTTTCATTTAATTTTAATAATTTTCTTTTTCTTGTACTTTTGGTCTGTTGTCTGTTTTGTCTAATGCATGTCCAGGGTTCTAAGGTTAGTATTACTTCTGTAGTAATTTTTAGGTTTTTAGTTTCAAATTTTATTTTGCTTATGAAATTTTTGACTTGGTTCTATTTTGAGTTTTCATGTCATTTTTTTAATCAGGCATATCTTTTAAAAATTCATTAAAAAGATTATTTGCTTAGTGGATTGATAAATTAGCTTTGTTGTTCACAATGATGACTAACTTCATGATAGTTAACATAATGAACATAATATTCTTGCTACAGTCATATCTGAGCTCACTCCAGTTAAAGGAGATAGGATGAAGAATATGTGAGCACTGAATGACTTTAGTTTTTAACCCTAGTCTAAGATGCTTAGGTAACATTTATTGTGTTTATATGTTACTTTTATAAAGAATATAATATGGATTCTCTTCTAGGATATTGTCTGGATTAAGACTCTTTTACCTCAAATTTTACTTTAATATTCAACAGTAACAGTTCACATATGCAATTGAATTACAAACACAACTGAATAATGCTGTGTTCAATTTTTGTTTACAGTTCACTCATTTCAAAAAACACATTTCAAGGGTTATATTTGCAAATTCTAACTTGAAAATCAGTCTAACTAATTCAGTGAAGTTGATCCCTTATTATTCCAGTAATTCAAAGTGTTGAATTTCTTTGAGAAATCATCTCTGATATACTTGATTTTAATTTTTGAAACATTTTTGAGAATGTTTGATGATCTAAGAGTGGTCACTATTCCATTGTAGAGAAGTTAAAAGCAGATTTAAGATAGATTCTATTTTTGCTTTTCTTTCAAAACGTATTGTAGTCAGTTTACTTGCAATGACATGTCAAGATGATGCCTATGACCAGGAAAGACAAATCAATACTCCACCACCTGCTGTTTTCAACGGTGATCAGATGTTAGAATGCCTATGAGTCATGTCAAAATAGTGTTAAATAGAAACAAAACTCTGTACCCAGCACAGGCTTTGGTTAGTGCCCGGTTAAGAGGTAAGAGTGATCAGTGCAGATAGCATGCCCATTTTTAGAAAGTTTGATGGACCAGTGAGTTGACTCCGCATTTAAAAATGCTTTTGCCATACAGCTCTGACAATGCAAGTTTGATACCTTATCCACGTGTAAAAGTGGAAGGAGAGAACTGATTCAACAACAGCTGTTTTTAGACCTCTACATGCGTTACCTGGTACATGCTCATACCCTCCCATGTGGATGCACATCATGCACATGCATACCAATGACAAAAATTGTTTGAAGAAAGTAGTATTTTTGTATTTTGAGTAGTATTTTTGTTTATAAATCATTTATTTTCTCTACTCCTTTTGTCACTGAGAAAATGAATTCTGGTAATAACAAAATACGGCCACTAAAACATTATGTAGTACATGTTTAAAAATAAAATAAGAAATGTTTCCATTCCTTAAAACTTTCTATTATACGTTCTAAGAAATAAAATACTTTTAATTTTCCCTCTGAAGCTGGAAATTACATTTTATTATAGACAGTATTTTACAGAAAGTGTAGCTCTAACCAGTAATGTTTCTCTTCTTATTGTGAGAGTTGTATAAGGCAGGAATTAAGTATCTAGAGGAATTAGTGATCTTTTTGATAATTTTTACCTGAGTTTTATTAGACATATGAAGTACCTACAGGTTTCAGTTTATTTCTCTAAACTTGGTAAGAAATTAGTGCATATTCTAGCCTGGCAGTCATATTAGTTTGAGACCTATGAAATCCCTGTAATTCTTTTTTATTTATTACAAAGGTGGAAAGGGAAACACATGTCTTTGTAGATGAGATTGCGGATTTTAGAAAAAAATGCCCATTTTTATACTCTCTATAAACTAATAAAACTAGTCTCAGAAGACTCTCTATATTTCTCTAAATATCTTAGTGAAATAACATTTAATTTTTAGAACACTCACATGACATTCAAAACTAACATTGTTTTTAAAACAGTTTTCTCCTTATTCAAGAATTTAGTTGGTAGGAAAGTAATATTTGGCCCAGTTGATGATAATGTAGCATTACTTATCATCTATATCCTTAACTAAATGTCTGTTTACCCATAGAATGTCTTCCATGACTTACATTTTCCACTTTTTAACAAGTCTTCCATGTACTTTTTTAAAGACGGAATTGGAGAATATTGAAGTCACACAGGGCATGTCAGCAGAGACGGCGGTGACGTTCCTGAGCCGGCTCATGGCCATGGTAGACGTGCTCGTGTTTGCCAGCTCTCTGAACTTCAGTGAGATCGAGGCCGAGAAAAACATGTCTTCTGGAGGCTTGATGCGGCAGTGCCTGCGGCTGGGTAAGCCGCGAAGGGTTGGGTGCTCAGTGGGCAGCTGCTAAGGTTAGGGAGACACAGCGCAGAGGTCTGGGGAATATCTGCTGGGGTTGGTGATTATGTAATTTCATGATTGTGTCTCAGCTCTGGGCACTAAATTTTAAAACCCTGTGTCTTCACATTGGAGATTACATTGAATTTATCATCCTTAATTGTTTATCACTTGAAGACTAGTCAAATGTACCCAGAATTCTTTAAAAATCAGTGAGGCATATTTTTATCATTGCCATGATTTGAATGTAAATCTATTTGTCAATCTTCAATTAAGTAATACTGAGATTTTGTATCCTGTGCTAACCTATGTATCTGAAGACTAATGATGTAGTTCCAGACACTGTGGTGTGTAGTTGAAAGATAAGACTGTCTGTGTCAGTCTCACTGATTCACAGAGTGAACAGATATGTCAGTAACATTTCTATCCCTACATTCTCGCTTTGTGTCTCGTGTTGCAAAGGAAGTTCTGCTGAAGCTTTTAGTCTGGATGAGCTGTGCATATAGGGCTGTTCTTCAGTGCTGTCTTTCTCAGAGGGAAAATTGTGTGCACTCTTTAGAGCTTTAAAGTGAGCAGCGCTGGTTGCTGTTTTTATATCCCTTTTGCTGTGCAAGCAGGGCATAAGGATACAAGGTGGAGGATAGAGGGAAGTTGATGTGATGCCCTTTGGTTTCTTACCTGTAACTTTAAGTGACTATGGCCAAACCTACCTGTGTGTAGTTACTGGGGATTGTTTCTGTTTTACTTTTTTGTTTTGTTTTGTTTTGTTTTTTGAGACGTGGTCTCGTGATGTAGGCAGGCTTGAGATTATTCCGTCTCAAGAGTCTACTGACTGCTGGAATAATAGCTTCATCTTGCCTTGCTAGCCAGTTATTTATGATTCACAAAAGGAACAGGACTTTGATTAAGAATAATGGAATAAAGTCTACTCTGTTGTATTGTGTTTTTTAAAGAAAGAATATCAACAGGAATCATTTTGTAGTTATTCTAGGGAGGCATTGGCCACTGCAAGATTTGAAAACCCCCCAAAAATGGGTGAATTTACTGTAGTCCATATGAGCAGTTCCATTAAATTTAGTAGGCTGAATTTTGTGAGAGAGACTGTTTTCAAATGCCTTGCTGTCTCAAAACCAACATTAATTTGGTGATTTTGAACTTATAGTTCCTGTTATATTATAAGCGCTTACTGCCGAATTCATTTTTATCCTAATAGTTCCTAGCAGACATTGCTGTTTTATCACCCACAGAAAACTTGTACAAATTAGTAAAGCATTTTTACCTATCTTGTGCTGCTTATTCAAAGTGTTTTTCATAAGCTCATTTTATTGTTTCACTAAAGGAGTTACTGTTTATCCTGTGATTATAAATGAAGAAACTGAGGCACCGATAGCTGAAGCAGACGTTCAAAGGCATATAGTTCATAAGTACCTGAGCCAGTGGTCAAATAAATGCACATGAGTCAATTCCAAAATCTGAACAGGAAGGAAAGAAGAGAGAGTGATGGAAAGGAAAGAAGGGAGAGAGGGAAGGGAGGAAGAAAGGAAGGAAAAAAATCTTAATGGACACAATCTGTTTCCAAAAATAAATGGGTGCATAGAATACTGTTGACAAGGACTACAGACTTTCCTACCTACTACAAAGAACGATAGACATTGGGACTTTTAGACATGCTAATCCCTGAAGTGGGAAGCTGTGCTCAGTGTCAAAATTGAAATCATCAAAATACAAGCCAAACCCCTATTACTGAACATTTTTAGGGTCAGATAGGAATTTTGTGCTGTGTTTCTGTGTGGTATGTGCACTGGAGAGGTCAAGAAGGATGTTAGGTCTCCTGATCTGACACTGTCTTCTACCCTGGAACAGGGTCTTTCTTGGAACCTTGAGCTAAACTGGAGGACAGCACATCCCAGTGATCTTCCTGTCCCTGTTGCGCACAGTATTGGGACTGCATTCCCATGTGGGTGTGTGGGATTTGAGTCCTCATGTTTGTATAGCAGGTGTTCTTATACACTGGGTCATCTCCCTAGCTTCCCAGACAAGATCTTTAAGCTATTAAATTTGTATTGATACAGAGCATTTGGAATAATGAAGGATGGAGGGCTGGAAGGATATTTTAGGACCTTCAAAAGCACTGGTCATATTGTTTCTTTTGTGAGCGGAGATGACACGAGTATTTTGCTTGTATAATATATATTTTATATGTATTTATACTTTCAGTATTATATATCATAATTAAAAATTCACTTAGTTGATTTTAAAATAATGGCTAAAAAGGAAAGATACAGAAAAGCATTTTAAACTATATTGTTACAACTTTTATTAATGATATCTTTTTGATTTCCTAAATAGTTTGTTGTGTAGCTGTGAGAAACTGTTTAGAATGTCGGCAGAGACAGAGAGACAGGGGGAACAAGTCTTCCCATGGAAGCAGTAAACCTCAGGAAGCTCCTGCGAGCATAGCTGCCACAGCAGCATCAAAGGTAACTAGCCATCTTCTGTGTTAGATAAGATTTGTTTTCACTGATGTGAACAGGCCAGCCTGATGTGTCCAGACAGCTCTGGGTTCTGCTGGCTGCATCATATCAACAAGATTACGTAACTTTCAGATTTGCATTTGTGACTTACTGATTGAAGATGATCTCTACATCATGGGTATATATCTGATACAATAGAAGAATCACCTCAGGCATGATACTAAAACAGTCTTCCTCATTCGACTCCTAATAGTTACTTGTATTTTCAGAGCTCAACTTATATGTATTGCACTTTGTAAATGGATGGACTTCTGAAGTTGACATGCATAATCAGAAAAGAAGAAAGAAATAAAGCATTGATGACTGAGTGGATAAAGCACTTGGTACAGGAGTATGAAGACAGTTCAGTCCCCAGAACCTACATAATTGCCAGCAGGGTGTGGCAGCTCACCTGCTATTCCAGAAATCAGAGATTCCTCAGGAGTCAGAGACAGGGTGTCTCCAGGGAAGCTAGGTAGTTAGATTACCTAATTAATGCTGAGGTGCGGGTTCAATTGAGAACTCAGTGAATAAAGTGGGAAGCAACTGAGGGGACCACCTGACATCAACTTTTGGCTTCTGTATGCATGTGCGCATACATATGTACACATATGTTCATCCACACACATGTGAGTGAACATGTATATAATCATGTTAACACCCACATACTTGAACACACACACACACACATACCATATACTATACACATTTAAGCTTGCAAAGAAGTTACTGAATACCCACCCACAAAATGGATGAGCAATATAAAGTATTTTGAAATATGGTAGTAATTCTCATTATAAATTGACTCTCTTTATCTTACATTAATTGACACGGCATCACATGTAATTTTAGTTACATGACTTTCAAGGTTCTATATGTCTGGCCTTCTCCAGCTCTAGCCTGCATATTTTCATTCATAATATGAAGACTTTATTTAGTTTGCAAAAATGTTTTTTAATATCTTGGACTTTGACCTAGTTTCTTTTATTTGAAATGCCTTTGAGTTCAACTTAGATGCTACTCTTGCTCTTTCCTTAATTTTTTATTCATTTTGTGTATGCATATCTGCATTTATATGCTATTATATGTAGGCATTTGCAAAGGCAGGTGTCAAAGGACAATTCTCCTGAGTTGTTTTTTCTGTTTTCTACCCTGTGAATCTCATGATCTAGCTTGCATCACCAGATTGCATGGCAAATCCCTTTGTCTATTGAGCCATCACATTGGTCCATAGCTGCCACTCTCTCAGGACATTTTTCTGACACCATTACCACAACTCTCACATAGGAAAAGTTTTTCTGATGTTACTAGAAACATGTTCTGTCTCTCTTGATTCTCTGTGCTTGTAATTAAATGTTCAATATTAGCATAGTACTTTTTTACTCATTAAGTGATGTCATAAAATTTAATTGCTTCAGGAAATTCCATGGTTCTGTATTTCTAGAACTTTCAAGAAGACCAGAACACATTTGTAATGTGTGTTATCTACAGTACTACAGACTCACGTTTTTCTTGATATTATCAGGAAACATTCTTTAGATAATTTGATCACAAAGCTCCATTGCTGGAGGAGTTAGTATTGACTTATTAGCAACCTGGCTCATGGTAAATGATAGCTCCTAGAGGCCAGTAACCACATTTTGTATGTCTCTGTACCTCTAGAGCATTTAAAGTAATATGAGTTGTAAAATGGATGGCTCTCAGGTATATTCTAGTTTCTGCCATCTACATGATAAATTTCCTTCTTTGGTCTCAGTTTCCCAGGTTTTAAAGGTAGATGCACCTAAATACTTAGTATATATAAGACGAATATTTTGGAAAACTTAGTTCTTAATTGTACCTATACTTTATTTATTGAATAACCATCAGTATGTGATAGTTGATATTCCAGAATATTCTATCCAAATGTGGTTATGGTCATGGACTATGGACAGAGTACTCATTGAGAAAGAAATCTGTGTAATTTAGTTGAGCTGGCAAGTGTCCTTCTGGAAAAAAGTTTGGCACTTAAGAGAGGATCAGTAATAGATAGAGAAAATTTGATTTGTTAGCCAAACACATTTTTAGAATAAGGAATACCAGACCTGAAAGAAATACCAGACCTGAACGATGTATTATTTTTCCTTCCTGTGCTCATGTGCTTCTCCTGTGGTACTTTAGTAGAAAACCACAGTTACTTTCTCTTTTTAATATCATAGAAGCACTCTGTGGTGTTAACTCTGTATGGATATTCTTCTTCAAGGAGGGAGCCTCATGCTGTTTAAACAGAAGTCATAATCCAGACTTTTCCTATTGCATAGTCCCAAATAATATTCGGAGCCTATTGCATAGGCTCAAATAATATTAAGGTCCTCTTTGTAAAATGTAAAATGGTATGGAAATTTATGTTTCTACTTTTTTTGCACATATGCTGTAAATATATCTGTGCTAAAAACTATATTAATCATCCTGTGATAAATTTTATCAGGCTGTTATTTAGATGATCTAGTTGAATTTGTAGAGATTCAGACACATGGACAGGATGAATATGGGAGTTTAACGGGAATTGTATAATTGTCAGCCCTGAAATATAATGCTCTTTTTTCCATCTACCCTGCAAAGAAGTACCACATTCTGATTTAGGAGGGAGATGTCACACCTGAGGAGAGAAGCAGAACCGTTCATTCTCTCTTACATCAGCAAGAAGCATGTACTTCAATATGCAAAAATTATATACATGCATGGTTATATTTAGCCCACAGAATGCTCCACACATTGCCTAGAGGAAAGTGTTAGAATGAGTGAGTTGCAGAGAAACTCATAAAGGCATGATGGATAAATTTAATCAGAGAATTGAGAACATTATTACCTGGAGTCAGTAACAACCAGAGGGCTTGATAAGAGAGACTTGAGCTCAGATCTTCTCGTATGCAAGGTCAGTTCGTTCCTGTATAGCCTTGAGTGCTATGTAGGATCACAGAGGACCCTTGGTGAGCAGCAGTGAGAAC
Source organism: Typhlomys cinereus (assembly GCA_023101885.1). Classification (NCBI taxonomy): domain Eukaryota; kingdom Metazoa; phylum Chordata; class Mammalia; order Rodentia; family Platacanthomyidae; genus Typhlomys; species Typhlomys cinereus. The sequence continues at coordinate 874,774 of JALPQD010000335.1, forward strand.
ACTGAGAAGCTGGGATGGAGCAGCAGACAGGGGAGGCTTGTGTGGGTTATCGTCTGTAAATGTCAGCCTAGTGTCCTAGTCTCCTTTCCTCCTCGCTGCAGCAGGTACCCCAGCTAAACAGGCAGACTGAAGGAGGAAAGTGTCTGGTTTGTCTCACAGTGTGCAAGGTTATGCTGTGGGGAAGCCACAACCGGAGGGGCTTGCAGCAGAGGGTCACATCATGTGCGAGCTGGTGCCTGCTTGCTCTCTCCATCTTCATGCAGTCCCAGAGCTCCTGCTTAGAGACTGGTCTCATCCACAATTAAAATGAGTCGTCCCACTTTAATTAACATAATCAAGACAGGCAAACACAGAGGCCCTTCTCCCAGGTGATTCTATTGTGTCAGCTTGGCAATTTATCGTAACCATCATGGCGGGGGGGGGGCGTAAATTGAACGACAGGCTAAGATATTTCAAATGACCATCCTAAGTAATTTTTTGGAACATATTATTTTTCACAATTCTCTTTTGTTTTCAAGACTCCCTTAGAAAATGTTCCAGGTAATCTTTCTCCTATTAAGGATCCCGATAGACTTCTTCAGGATGTTGACATCAATCGCCTTCGTGCTGTTGTCTTTCGGGATGTGGTAAGTTGTTTCTTCTTAGCTTTGGGAAGTGGGAGTTCCACTGTAGTTTATTAAATAATATAAATGTATTTGTAACTTCATATCCATACTGAATTCCCTAGTGTTTGGATTTATTGCTTACTTTAGATAGTAAAGTGGTTGGGCCTTAGTGTTCTCTGAATCTGATGTCATTTGTAAAAAATTATGAGGGGCTTGGATGATGGCCGAGTGACCAATGAAACTGGTGGACAAGCAGGAGTACTTGAATCAGGATTCCCTAGCTGTGACGTAAACGCTAGGTATGACAGGCATCTCTTTAATATCAGCATTAGAGAGGCAGAGATAGGCCCATCCAAGAGACTTGCTGACCGACTGGCTGCCTCCCTAGACGACAAGCTTCAGGGTCAACGAAAGACCTCATTCTACACACTGAGATGGCAGGGATGTCACTAGTGTCAGCCTCGGGTGCCACACATTGTGCTTGTATGCATGTGCCCTCACACACACGTACACTTGCACATATGTACACACGTATGCTCACACACATGCATGCAAGCATACCCTCACACACATGCACACACTTGTATCTGCACATATGCACACACATGCATACACATGTACACAGACACGTACACATACACACATATGTAGTCATACCAAAGATGCTAAATTTTGATAAAGCTTATATTCTATTCCATGATCAGGGATAGTTACAAAACAAATTGATTTTTATCTTACATTGCGTGTCCTTGTCTATTATATACCTTCCTCTTTCTCCAGATAGTTCTTGAATTAAGTATAAAAAAATAGGTTTTATTTTCTGTTGCTTGTATGTGTAGAAGCTATCTTTCATATGATTATCTGTAGATGGGTTTTTTTAAGGGAAAAAGAAGTTTAAGAAGAAGATGTATTGAGCTCTCTAATCACATGACAACTTAGGGGAAATAAAAGTAAGATTCCATAAAGTGTGCAGAAATGCATTTGAACTTTAGCATCAGCTCCTATGTTGACAGCATTAGTTAGCATAGTTCTTAATTGCCAGCAAGTTTAGGTTCTGATTTTTAGTATAATGACTCAAGATACATTAGATACAGTGGATTTTTGAAATTACATAATGATCAAGTGACCAATTAGAGTACTTTGTACATAACATGAATAGAAAATGGAAAAACTAGGCTGAGGAGCTGCCTCAGTGGTTGAAGCCCTGCCTTGCAAGCAGAGGCACCCGACATTGGAACTCCAGACCACACATGAAAATGTCAGATGGGTGCAGTGGCCTCCCTGGAATTCTAGCCTTGAAATTGCTGGGAATCTCTAGAGCAACTGGCAAAGCAGACTAGCCCTAATGACATGTTCTAGATTTAATTGGAGATCTAGGCAGTATTGGCGACCTATACTTCCCCAGAGCAAATCCCAGAGCAAAGCAAGAAGGAAGTAGAAGCAATATCCAGGATGATTCCTGAAGTCACACTATGTCCTCCACAATGTCCTATGATACACACACACACACATACACACACACACATAAAATAAACAAAATAAAAAAAAATAGTCTGTGACCTTTGGAAATGTTTCACATTGGTAGCACTTAATCAGTTGTATATATGAAAAATAAGAATTATTTATTTTCAAAATTTTGTAAAATTGCAGTCATCAGTTGCTTCAATTTCTAAAAAATCATCAAATCAGTTCTTTATACATAAATACCATTTACATGTACTTGCATTTATGTACATATATGTATACATATGTCTGTGTGTGTGTAGGTATGTATGTATATATCTTTACATATCAAATAATTGTTAGATAGTAATCTTAGGATGAAAAATGTTTTCTGTGAAGCTTTTTCAGGCATTTGACTTTTCAGAGACTTAGAATTTCAGTAAAAAAAACAAACTTTTTCATGCTGCTTGTGAGAGATGTTAAGTCGGCTACTACAGCAGTTTGCAGTCAGTTATATATCCAGAACTTCATTACTGACATTCCTTCACATGTGCTTGTCGGATGTTGTCTTCTTGCCTGGGGCTGGGTTTCCCATGATAGATACAGAAAGAAATATTGTGAGAAATAGACTTTTGTCAGCAGCTTGGTTCCTGTGTGAATTCACTTTTGTGTGGAACCTTTTGTGAGTCTGATCACACTTAATTTTCTTTCGTAGTATAATTGCTCAGGTACTTGATTTTGTCCCTTTTGTCTGTATTATTTCACCAGCATGATACAAAGGAATATAAATTTTAAACACTCTCTGAGAAACTGTCTGTAAAAGCTATCTGTTGCCCACTGTGTTTGAAGTATTAAGTCTATAGTATTTTAGAGCAAACAGTTGATTTTGATCATTTTCTTTATTAGCTTTGCTTATTCCACTTGACAATAGCAAATCATCAGTAAATATTTGTAATTTGTTTTCCCATCTGACAGTGCACTTAAATCCTGAGTCATTTTTATTAAATGCCATGGTAAATACTGAATGTTCATTACTGACATGATGATACGGTGATGTTCTTTCTTTCTTTGCTTGTATGTTTTCTCTTGCACCCACAGGACAGTTATGATTGCTGCAGTTTGGTTTGAAAGTTCTAGTTTTAATTAGCTGATAGATCTAATATGGGTCTAACATGGATGTGGCATGAGAGTTTCTATCTTGATATAATTTCCCAAAGAATAGTTATCTCCACTTTTGGAGTTGATCTTTCAAGTTTCCATGCAGTTCATTTATGTATTTGAGATGTAAATCTGTTATGACACTGTCTTTTCTGCCAGGTTTGTGTTTGCCTTCCTCATGAGCCTGGCATGGCCCGTGTTTTCCTGACCTCTTCCACCTGACAGAGGTCCATTTTATCACTGAGATTTGGAAATAAGTGTCCTCAATAAGTATTGGCTGTGCCTTAGAGGCCATTTTTCCAGTGCACAAAAGTAGATTGTTGCTTCTTTTTACCTGTTGATATAGTGAGAGGTTTAATTAGCTCTTTCTTAGGTTGCCATACCTTTTTTTTTCATAATGAGGCTTCATAAGAAACATTGTAAGAAATAGGATTTCTTACAGCTGTATCTCTGTGTGTATTCACTTCTATGCGAGTCTGATCACATTTCATTTTCCTTCATAGTATAACTGCTCAGGTACTGTATATGATCACCATTGTTTATATTAGTCTAGTTTGGACTCATAGTCTGTTGCTTAGGAAGTAGTATGTTATTCTAATCGCATATTTGCCTGTTAATTCTGTTCATTTAAAATGCTTGTTTGAATATTCATTATTAAACTAAAGAACATTGATTTTTAATATTTTATAAAAATGCACATACTGTGATGCAGATAGCAGCCAAAAGAGATAAAGAAAACAAAGGCTGGAAATTATATTTCAGCCTATAAATTCAGATATGTTTCAAGAATTCTGTGTGTATACTTTCATGATGTTGAATAAATGATGGTTTAGATTTAACAAGTTTTATCAAAAGTAAAGTAGGAGTCATTTCTCCCACTTTAAGAACTTATATGTTGATATTTTTGATGTGAGACTGCCCTTTCCCTTCTACAGGATGACAGCAAGCAGGCACAGTTCTTAGCTCTAGCTGTGGTTTACTTCATTTCTGTTCTGATGGTGTCTAAGTATCGTGACATATTAGAACCCCAGAGGGAGACCGCAAGAACTGGAAGCCAGCCAGGTAGAAACATCAGGCAAGAGATAAATTCACCAACAAGTACAGGTATGTGAGATTCGTTTTATTTAGTTTTTCACCAGTTCTTCTCCTTCTCCTTCTCCTTCTTCTTCTTCTCTCTTTCTCTCTCTCTTCCTCTCTCCCAATACTTTTACATCCATGTTTAAACTATACTTACTCATCATCTTAAATATTTATGAGTTAAACAGTTAATATACAAATGCTTATTGAATATTTTAATTCTATGTAAATTTGTTATAGTATTTCTATGGTATATGTTATGATTCTCATCAGTTTTTGTTACTTTTTCTCATTTATAAATATAAATCATTTAGTTTTATCATTATTTAATATACAAATAGCTCATGCTTTTGAGTACCTGTCTTTTTACATTTTTGTAAACATGAGAATAGGAGATCCTTAGAGTTGTTCAACACCAAGATAAAGCAAAGTCCAAATCTTTTCAGTCAAGTCCCAAAATAATGACCAAATCTTTTTTTCCTCCCTCCTTCCCTCTCTTCCTTTCCTCTTCCTTTTTGTCTTTTTCCTTCCTTCTTCCTGTGTAGTTTTTTTTAGCATCTAACTGTTACCAGTCATTTGTAATATGCAAATATACATTTTTAAATCTCGTGCACATTGTACAAAGTTTCTACAACACAGTCTACCTAAAGTCAGAGACCTGTGGGGCAGCATCGTGGTAGACAGCAGCTCATGAGCTTCTAGGTCATGTCATTGCTATAGCTGTTCTTGCATTATTGCTATTACCTGCCATGCTTGAGAACTGCAAATGTCTTTTCTGCTCACATAGTATTTCAGTACTTAAGGAGTGTCAGTCATTTGCCTTGGCTAACTTACATCAAAGTTCTTTCTTTGCCATTTGCTGTATAACCTTGATCACTCAATGTATCACTGGATTGATTTGCACATGAAATTCTTTCCTAAGTAAATGCATATGGTTTGTAAATTAAATGGGTATTTTTAAAACTGAATAGAAATTAGTGATCAAATCTCTGCATCTTGCTTTCTCTAGCATATTATATCTTTTTTATCTTTTACTCCTGTTATGAAAACAAAAGAAGACATTTTAGCTACAGAATTTTGTTATGTCTGTCATTTTTGACTTATAGACATTTCATTATAATTTAGCATGCTTTCAGTTTTCTTCTAAAATTTAATACCATCTTGCATCTTGAAGTTTATTTGTTTTCACTTTTTAATGCACTATTACTTGGTCATTTTTCTTCAATTCCAATGAGTTTCTCCATATTATTTGTATATAATGAATGATGTCATAATGAACCTGCTGGTTTTACTTTTTGTGTATATTTGTATGTTTTTATGTATACTGCTCAAAGTACTCTATACAATGATTGTATTTCTCCCTCCTCCTTAAAACATACCCACTTTCCTTCTCTGAGACACGTTCTTTATTGTTAGTGCCTTTGGCCTGTTGCAGTTCTGCAGCAGTGGCATGGGTCTTCTGTGGATCATGTTACAGCTTGTCACCTTCTGCCTCAAATTTGACTCCATGATTTTCTCTACAGTTGTGGTCATACCATCTATCCCTCATCCAAGTCTGAACCATGGATTCCTTGCCAAGTTAATTCCTGAGCAGAGCTTTGCCCACTCTTTTTACAAAGGTAATAATACTGACTTCATCTTCCAATCTATTTGGTATTCTCATTTCATGAAGTGTTTAAAATAAATATTTATGATATTTTTTTGGAGATGATAATGTTACATTTATATATGGCTATTGAGAAGAAATTATAGCTTTGATATTTGATATTTGTAGTCCATTGTCTTTCTTGCAGTAACATCTTCAATTAAGGTAGACATGAGATTTAGAAAAGATTGCCTATCACCCTGGATAGAATGACATATAATATTTATCATTTAGCTAGAAAAAAGTCCTGATATTGTTTAAAGGAATGTGAAAGTATCTAATGAAAAGTCTAAAAAATTTAATGTTCAGTATCCAATAAGACATTATCTAAGTATGTAGAAGTAGAAAAATACAAACATAAGTAGAAAACATAAGGGGAAAGGGGGGGAGGGAGCAAGGGGGTCCAGGAAGGGGTGGAGGGAGGGAGGGGACCGGGGTACCTATTAAGTTTGTACGAGCGGAAAGAGAGAGAGAGACAGAGAGGAGGAGGAGGAGGAGGAGGAGACGAAGGAGGAAGGAAGGAAGGAAGGAAGGAAGGAAGGAAGGAAGGAAGGAAGGAAGGAAGGAAGGAAGGAAAAAAGAAAGAAAGCTTAGTTTGAGAAACAAAGTGGGATACTAACACCTTGAAATCTTTTTATAATCACAATGAGAGGTCAGATAGTCAGCTGTTGGTTCAGGTTAATTTCCATATTCTATTGTAATAAAAGCTATTTGTTTTGAAAAAATAAACAGTAAATGACAGGAAAAAAGTTATTAAAATATTATCAGTATGTTCAAGAAGTGTTTGAATTTGAAGGAGAAAAGTGAACACAATAAGGAGACAATGAGATGATAAAAGAAAAATAACTGAATTAAAGTATTAGGGATGGAAAATATGCCACCCAAAATGGCATTATTTCTAGATAGGATTAACAAGAGATTAGTGGTTAAACAAAGGATTTTTGCAGACAGAATTGTGTAGTGGGCCTGAGGTTTTCCTGTGTGCAGGTGTCTCAGAATTCACAGGAATGGTAAATCTGATGGCTTCTATTCATAGTTGTTACATTATACAGTACATACGATTTTAAGACCTAGTGATTCTGAAGGTGGGCTACACACTATATCTAGTTCTGTGCCGGTAGAGATTCTTTCCTAGCTGCATGAGCAACATGACCAAGATTGGAGCAGTGACCGGGGAGCACTGTGTAGATGTGAGAAACACTGTTCTGCTGAAACCCAGCAAGACAGTAGATAGGGCCGTAAAGCCAAGGAAGAAGGAAAGAGTCTGATGACTGGAACGAGTTTGCAAGAGAACCCTGGCTGTATCCCCGGGATCACAGCTTGATGTGGTCTACAGCTGATTCTTGGGATCTTGGCATTATAGAACAGTTGTTTTTTTTTTTTTTTTTTAATACATGGTTGAATGCTTAAACATTATTGTCATGAATGGGCAGCCTTTGAAAAGCGTGGTAAGGTGAAGAAATTTTCTTGCTTTGTTTTATTGATGAACTGTGCGAATCAATAACACAAGCATTGTGTGGGGTTTATGGTGTGAAGAACTATTTTCCTATGTGTCAAAATTATTCCAAAATACTTGCCTATATTTGAAGAATCTACATTAGATTGTCAGTATGCTTTATTAAGAAAATCTTTGAAACAAATGATCGTAAACTGTTTTTTCTTAAACTATAATTACTGAAGAAAAATTTTCAGTTGGTGATGTCAAAACTGCAGCGTAAACTCTTTAGCTTTTTCTACAGGACATAAAATCAGATCAATTTAACTTTGAAAACTGAATTTGATGAGATTTTTGTTGGAATCTAAAGTAGACTTCATGAACTCAATGCTTTTAAACAAAGAAGAATGTCAATGTGTTTTGTAGTTAAGGTCAGAGAACATAAAAGCTATAAACTTCAAGCTGCACAGTCTTTGCTGAAGCTTACAATCAAATATTAATTACAAATGCAGTATCTTGATCTTTATAGAAGATCCAATTTTTTCATCCTCAGGAAGTTAAATTTATATTTTATGGAATTGAAGAATGTTTTATTTCTCATTTTTTTCAGTAATAAAAATCCATTTTTTATTATTAAAAGAGTGCACAATGCTTTCTCCACAACCTTACCAGCATTCTGATTGATGAAGTGATAACTAATTAACTCATTGTGGTTTCAGATTTTATTTCTCTGTTGATTAGTAGCCTTGAATGTTTTTTCATATTTCCATTATGTAAGTAAATCAGTATGTGTGTTAGATCAGCTATTTGTCTGTCTTTTTAAAAAAAGAATATTGTTTCAAATTGTATGTTCAAGTTTAACGTCAGTGGCTTTTCTTTTTATGTTACTTATGTGTTTTAGATTTTCTCTCATTCTGTTAATTTTTTCACCCAGTGGGTTGCTTCCTTTTTGTTAGGAAGCCTGTTAGCTTGGTGCAGTTCTGTGGGTCCTTTGTGCTTTCGCTGTCTGTTCTCTCAGGTCACTTGAAAAAAAAATCTTTCCAGAGATCTGTGTCAACAAGCCTTTTTTATTTTCTCCTGGTATTTTTATTTACAGGTCTTACTTTTAAGCCTTTATTCTATTTTAAGTTGATTTTTAGAAATGATAGAAAATGGGTGGGAGCAGTTTCATCACTTTTTTGTTGTCTATTTTCTTCCACAGGTTGTTGAAGACATTTTCCTTTCTGGATGTCAGTTCTTTGCATCTTTGTTGAACATGTGTTGATTGTAAATTTCTAGGTCATTTCTACGATATCTTTATCTGTTATGTTATGCGTCTACTTCATGCCATCACTATGTTTGTATGTAAATATAACTTTGCAGCACATTTCAAAGTCAGGTTCATGGCACCTTCAATGTTGTTCTTGTTCTTTGGCTTTTCTGGTTCCATATGAACTTTGTAGTTGTTTTATATTTCTGTTAAGAAATGTATCGGTGTGCTAGAGAGATGGCTTAGTTTAATTCCTGGCCAAAAACACCTAAGAAGGTGTCAGTCTTTCTCTTGGGACCTTCAGGTATTACATGCACACATCGCTGGCTCAGGAGCATTTTAGACTGTAGGGCCTTGTGGGTGTACCCTCACACACTCAGCGAAAGGCAGGGGATTTATGTCTTCAAGATATTTAAGGCTGGGCCAGAGATTCTGCCTCACAGGCAAAAAAAATCTTGATTTCAGATCCCAGGTAATGGCAGCAGTCTGCACTTCTGGCCCTGGCAGGCAGAGCCTGGGAAATCCCAAAGCAAAGCAAAAAGGGGTTAGAAGCAATCTAGGACGAGTCCCGAAGTCACCCTTGGTCTCCCACAGGAATATTCAGTGCCCTCTGATGGACACATGCACATGCACAGAAGAAAAAAGTTAGAAATTTGAATTTTTTTAAAAAAAGATATGTAAGGTAATGTCCACAATCATTAACTGACCACCAATAGAGCTAAGAAGAAACTACTGTGGGAGAAGATGATAGTAAACACATTTTGCAGGATTAGTTGGAGAAAGCCAGTGAATAGACTAGAAAAGACTCCTTGGGAGGTGTCAGATTTCTATTAGGAGACTTTATGCACAAGGTTTCACTTTCAAGTAAGAATTGTAAGTCAAATAGAGGAGGAAAATATGGTCACTACACAGAGCAGAGAGTAATTGACAGAAATATTCCTCTCAAAGAGAATACTATGGGCAGACTTTTAAATCTTTTACACAAACATTCACAGAATTCCAGTTAACCTATTGTAAAGAAACTTAAGTATAAAAATGATATTTCAGCAAACAAAGGATATATGCATGCATGTGTGCACACCTATGGTAGGTGCTTTAAAGAAAGAGGATAAATAATAGTTTTGCAGGTGAAAATTGTAGTAAGTGAAATGGAGAGTTCACTGTAGGACCCGGGAATGAAACAAATAAGCACCAAAACCAATCACAGGCTTCCCATGTCATTAATAGCGAAGAACGCACCCATCTGAAGAGTTGCAGAGGAGAGGAATGAGAAGGAAAGAGACAGGGTTTTTGACAAACATTTGGAAAAGAGTTTTCAAGAAGTATTAACTCGGGGAAAAGATGTTCATTGCACATATGCAGAGTGAACGCAGAGCCCCACACCTACACTGTAGTCAGAACACTGCAAGATCGTCTAAGCTCCTAATTATGTCTTCTTGTTTATCAATGTGTGTAGTAAATAGAGTCTGTCCTTTAATAGTAACCTGGAACTTCCAAAGCTGTATTCTTTCCACACACCTAATATAGGACATGAACAAGTGGGGCACCACATAGTTATGAATAATTATTCCATATTGCATTTTTAATGTGTGTAAAATAAACTAATATTGATTTAAAATGTTTTCATGCATTAGTTTTGTTTTGGGGAAATGATTTTTATGTTACCAAGTCTCATACTTTTAAACTAACATAAATAAATATGCAAGTTAATTGCAGCATTTTATGTTTTCTTTTAAAGGAAGGTGATTTCATTTGCTTAATATTGCTATTTGAGCAAACAAATACTAGTCTAATTTTTAATGCTTTGATAATGAGCACCTTTGTGTTTTACGTTATTTTTTATTTATAGTTTTAGAAGCAGTAAGCTGAGTACTTATATGTAAAACTTTTTGAGACGCTTCATAAATCTTTGTAAAATAATAATTTGCATGCAGGAACATGACAAATGAGGTCACTTTGTAAACATGACGTCATGTGTTGAACTTAATTCCATATTTTCTTTTCAAAATAAATGAAACAAATTCATTATATCCAGTGAACACTGAAAAAGAGAGGCATCAGGCACCTGACAAGACTGAGATAATACAGGCCAGTAATGTTTCGACTTTGGGTGTGATCTGGCCTGTGACTTCATGGCTAATGAGACTTGTTAAAAACTTACATGCTGCTATCATGAATGCAACCTGCCCAGAAGTAGTCACTGTCTGCATCCTGCTGCTTGGTCCTAGCTTCCTGTTCAAATGACTGGGTTAAATAGTGTCTAAGGAAGTGGACTGGAAGCAGGTAGAATCCAAGCTGGTTTGCTTGCACCGGACAGTTGGTTCTGTTAAAGGAGTCTGTGCATAGTGGAACATTGAAGTGGGGTTTTCCTTGCACTTATTCTTCCAATGTTCTCTTTTAGCACCTGTGTTTATTACTGTGTAACATCACAGGTTACGTTTATACAACTTTTTTTACTGGAATATTTAAATTTTGTTCCTTTTCTGAAGTCATTCATTCTTATAGGATTAAGATATTTTTTAATGATGTGCAAATATTTGTATGAACTATTTTAAGCTATTCTTATGCTAAGGATTAATGAGCTTTTGGGACTTTATAGGTTTTTATGAATCATGAAGTCAATATTTATGTTAAAGTTTCAGATACCCTGGAAGTTACAGATAGTGGAACACATAAGTAAAAAATGATTGGTGTTAAAAATCTTCAAAAATGATACTATGTGCATAATGTATCATTTGTTTACTTACATATTGTATTTACTAATGAAATGTTCATGTTATAATTCTTAAGGCACTACCTTCTGTCCTCATTTTACATTCTGGGTATTGTCAGTGGATTCCAAAGCTTCACCATTCCCTGGTGTGAATGACTGCAGAGTTTATGGCTCTTCTTTTGGCAGAGTTCTGCAGAGTATAATAATCCACAATTTAATTCAGTATTTCTTGAACACTGTCCCATTTGCATTTCTTGCTTATTGGCATGTTATAATTCTTTAACTTTCTTAATATATTCCAAAATATTTCATTTTTATGTCTTCCTCATTCTTCATATTGTATTTTAATTTAGTCAGTTTATGGTTTTATGTTTTCAATTTTAACTCCTGCTTTAACTGTTCCATGTTTCCCAGTGCATTATCTGGTATTATCGAAATTAAATGTAATTCATTTACTGTAATTTTAATCTCTAAACAGTAAAGGATACTACTACCCTATTTTTTCAAATTAATTCCAGTATTGATTATTGCCATAGTTCCCAGGCTATTTTTTTTTCTCACATATGAGAAAATCAAAAAGTAAATCAACAAAGCTGTCCCTTTTTAATAAGTATGAAAAGGACTAGAATATGGTATATGTGTTTTAATCAATTTGAATGAATATTAGACAATGAGAAGATTGAATAAGATGAAGATATTTCCCCCTATTTAGTACATATGTATTAATGTATATATTATGTAGTTTATAAAAGATCTAAATTCAAAATATTCTTGGAATATTTTACCCTGTTTACTTTACAAAGGATACACTTAAATACAATTTAAGATAATGTTAACACTGAACTCATATTCATTGTGTTTTATGTAGTAAATATAAGCAATTTGCATGATTTCTTAATATCTTACCTTCTTTCTTCAAAATAATGTTAGGTTAAAGACTATTGCTTATTCATTGGACTATAATTAGGTTCATTTTCTATTAGAATTTAGAACTTAACATTTTATTATATGAAAATCTTCATTATTAACCTTTGTGGAGTGATTTTCCATTTTTAGATGTTTCTCTTTTCATCTGTTTTAATAAGTAGCATATGTGCATTTCACATCTGTATATGTGTGTGTGCATATTTCTAGTTTCAGTTTTTGCAAGTAGAGATGTATATTTATCCGAAAAGAATGAACCTAAGTATTTTAAACAGTTTATCATGGAAGCACATATTGACAAATTCTTGAGGTACTCTAGAATATAATTAAATAAGTGATGTCATTTGACACCTTTATTTTCTGTAACTCACACTTACCTATGTGTAACTTAAAAGTTTCTTCAGCTAGAGTAATATGTCAGCCATTTCTATATTGAAGTGTCAGAAAAGTATTAAAATACTTTTGAGGAAAATAATCATTTTGAATGAATTTAAAAGAATTTCCTTTGTATGTCGTTTGGTAATTAGTACTGAATAGTTGGAAAATTCATGCAATAATAGTATTATTTTTGACTTATTGTATGAGATTGAAGTAAGATTTCCTAATTCTCTTAGGAGTATTAGTTTGGGAATACCAGGAAGTTTTGTCAGAGAAATAGGTTTATGTTGCTGTTCCTTGAACGAAGCCTCTGGATAATATCGTTTACCAGAGTTGAGCACATGTGCACACGTGCCCGTGCAGTTTGTTTTTCTTACCTACTGGGGAAATATTTACTAGGAATGAGTGATTTGCCCTGTTTAACTTTTTGACAGCATCTATTTCTTTCACTACAGAAGCACCTGCTGCATTTCCTGACACCTTAAAGGAAAAGGAAGCACCAACTCCTGGTGAAGAGGTTCAGGTGGAGAGCTCTATTCCGCATACAGATTCAGGGATTGGGGAAGAGCAAGTTGCCAGCATCTTGAATGGGGCAGAGTTAGAGACGACTGCAGGTCCTGACGCCATGAGTGAACTCTTGTCCACGCTTTCGTCAGAAGTAAAGAAATCACAGGAAAGCTTAACTGAAAATCCCAGTGAGATGTTGAAGCCAGCACCATCCATATCTAGCATTAGTCAAACCAAGGGGATCAACGTCAAAGAGATACTGAAAAGTCTTGTGGCTGCCCCAGTTGAAATTGCAGAATGTGGCCCTGAGCCTATTCCATACCCAGATCCGGCATTGAAGAGAGAAGCACAAGCTATTCTTCCTATGCAGTTCCATTCCTTTGACAGGTATGTGCACAATTGACATTCGCAGTGTTCTCAGTGTGGGAAGAACATTACAAAGAGTAGGAGCTTGTCAAGAACTTCAGCCTTATTACCAAGGTGCCACTGACCTGATTGACCAGGTGATACATTTTGTTGGTACATTTCAACATGAAGTTTCCAGTAATGGTATGCTGCATTGGAAATGGTGAACTGAGGTGTGCTTATCATTTTTCATTGAGGGATTGTTATTTTTTGGGGGAAGTCCTTTTTCTCTGTGGTGTTTGTTTTTCATGCGTGTGATAGAGAAGGGAAAGGCTATTCCTCTCCAATATGTACTCTTAACTCCTGAATTCCATTATAGTATTCAATATTTTAAAAAATTGTTGCAGATGAAATAGTTTGCTTTAAGTAACAACATTCACATTTAAATTTTAATTTATCCAAATTGAAAATACAAAAAAGTTTGAGATTCAGTTTATCCTATCATAGAAAAAAATAGTTTTTCCATATATTTGAAATTAAATATTCTGAAAGACATTTTAAAATAAGCTAGTTAGAATATAGTCCATATGTGCCTTTGAGTGTTAAATCATTTAAAGAATTTGTTAGATACAACACATTCCTTTTTCTCATTCTTTATCCATTCAATTTAAATATTAGTTCATGGGAACTATGTATTTTAAAACTAAAGAATCCGTGCAGTTAATCTATCCTACACTTTAAATCAAGGCAATAACAGAAAATATTTAAATGTCAATGCATATACTAAAGAACATGATGATTTGCCATCTGAATTAAGTTTGTTTTTAATGTTGAAAATCCATTTTCATAGCAAAAAATTGGGTATATATGTGTAGGAGATAATAAATTCCATTTTAGTGATAATGTGCAGTGAAGAAATTCAATATTTCCCTTTTGGTAAACACTGCCCCATGCTGTTCTTTGTGGTTGTTATTATTTTTTCATGTGTGTGTGTATCAGAGAGCACTGTGTCCCTGTGGAGGACCAAGGGTAATTTCAGGATTTATCCTGGATTGCTTCTACCTCCTTTTCTTCTTTTCCTTTTTTTTTTTTTTTTTTTTTGCTTTCCTAAGCTGGGCCCACTAGGGCCGGAAGTTCAGAGTTCTGCCTTTTTTTTTCCCCCTGGTGATCTGAATTGAGGTCCTTCTGCTTGTGAGTCAGAGTCTTAACCCCTGAGTCATCTCTCCAGCCCTAGACTATCAAAATAAAGACATAAGCAAAACATATCATCTATTTATTTTAGTCATATTTTTAAAAGTTAAAAATATAAATAAGGAAATAAGATTTCTCTGTTTAACTAGAGACAGTAATTTTTAGCTAGAGTAGAAGTGTGGCTTCAAAGTTATTTAGTTTAGATGAATTTGCATTATTTTATTTATTTATTTATTTTTGCTTCTGCATGTTTGTGTGTCTGTGTATGTCTATGTCTGTGTGTGTTAGAGGGCACTGTGTATATCTGTGGAGTCCCAAGGGTGACTTCAGAAATTATCCTGAATGTTGTCCCTCCTCTTTGCTTTCCTCTGGAGTTTCCCAAGCTCTGCCTTCCAAGGCTGGAGTACAGGCCAGTGCTATTCTGCTTGGCATTTTTACATAGGACCTCAGGACCTTCTGCTTTTGAGGAAGACGCTTAACCCCTGAGCCATCTCTAAAGCCCCTGAATTTGCATTTTTGTGCTTAAGTATAATTTACACTTTGACTATTAATACTTCGCTACTTTACATCTATGTCTTGAAACTTTGTTGTTAAATCTGAATAGCAGTAGCTATTATATGGGACATAAAGATGAGTAAATTGTCTTCAGTGAACTTACAGATTACTAAGGTAGTATGATATTCATAAGTAGTCATATGCCATATTGAATATGACACATTAAAAGTTAAAAAGTGAAAACTCATGAATACAAAATGTAAAAAAAATTTCTTTCAGTAGTCTATGCTAACTACTATGTGCATGTATATATTCATATAATGAGTGTTTCTGTAGTGTTTCTGTGGTGTTTCACATTGATGCTTTCTGTTGTACACATTTATTGATATGTATATTCATGTCTGAGCTTGTGTAAACATATTCCTTCTAAGTATGCACTGGTGAATACCTGTGTATATAAATAAATCATAGTAAATTAACTTAAGGTCCTTTATGTTCTGTATTCCACTTAATATTAAATTATGTCCTTAAATTTTATTAAAATTCATTCTTACGAATGCAGATAATTACTTTGATTTGCATGAGGATCCAGTGTAATTAAAGAAGATGTTATTTGTGTTAATTTGGTTTAGGTTTAAATTTTTTTGTTGAATCTTTGGAGTTACCTGAGTTGCCAATATTCTGAGCTGTACAAAATTTATACTCTTTAGAATATTGCTCTAAAGGTATAGAACTTTCCACTCTTCCCTTTAGTAATTGTGCAAAATGCCTTGAGAGTGGAATCATTATTCTAAATTGCATAAGTAGAAATGAAATGGAAGAGCACAAAGCCCAGTGCAGTTCTTTTAGGCCAACATTCCCTGGTGTAGTTAATATATGCAGTGCTCTAGAACTATCGAATGCAAATGATGAGGCGATATTGATGAAAGGCGGGGATTGAGGTCTCGGGGGCACTGATGACGGATTGAACAGAAGCGGCCTCTGCTGCACAGAACTCAAGTCTGTCGTCTTCACTGCTCAAAGCCGTAATGGGACGTGGCAGTCTGAAATGAGTTGCCACGGCCAAGAGTATTATTTTTGAAATGCTTTCACACAAATCACTAGGCCCTGCATACAACTTAGTTTCATGCTTTAATGTCATCAGGAGGCACAAATTGGTGTGTCTAATTGTTTGCCACCTGCCAGCAAAATGAGCTGCCAGCCAGCCAGACGGCTTTGATTGTGTGTCAGCTATTCAATAGATTGAGAGTGACAACATCAAAAATTTAACTTCCAACTCTGAAGCTTCAAGCAGCTTTGCGGAGACATCATGCCCACAAGAGCTACTCGACCAGGGCGTTTTCCCATTAGATTCCAGCGATGGGCTGCCATTTGCCTTATCTGTCTTAAGGTGGCTGTAATTACATTACGGGGTATATAACATATTTCTAGCACAGTAAAGACTGAAATCCAAGTTATGACATGTGTTTTACCATCAGATTGAGATCCTGGAAAAAGGGGATTCTGGAAGGCGGACTTCAGGATGAATTTTCAGAAAGCTATCAGTTTCAAGTAGAATTACCAACAGTCTCTCTACATAAGTGTTTTTATTTTCACTGGATTCTTTGTAACTAAAATCTTATTATTATCTAACTGCATTGGAAATCATCTATGATTTTACTTTTCTTAATAAATTGATTAAATCAGTTCTATCACAGATATGCCAACAAGGTAGTTTTGGACTTACTCTGTATTGTGATTTTTGAAAATGACTTCTGTAAATAGCTGCTTGTAGCTTGAGTCCTGTTTAGTCATTCCACCAAACCTGTTTCTTCCTGCGTAGGATAGAGAACTGAAGAGTTTTAGTTTTTTTGACCTTTATGGTATTCCAGTGGTGTTGGTTGCAATGTAAATTTAGAATAGTCTAGGGTATTTAATTAGATTTTCCTTTAGAATTAGGCACTTCATCAGATGGTGCATAAAACATGCTGATTTCTTTTATTTCCTCTCATCTCTGAAGATTTGAAAGTGTGGCTTTGCTTACACTGAGTGGTTCTAAAAGCTGCATACATATGAAATATAAACATGCCAGGACTCCTCTAGTGCCACCTATAGTAAGGAAGCACAGTGTGTGAAGAAATGACATAAGTATTAGTGGTTTTTTCCAATTTTTTAAAACATGAAACAAAAATATTTTTGATATTTGCTTCCAATGGAAAAATGGAGTAATCTCATGTTAGAGTTTTTATAGCAAGTTGCAGATTTCTTCAACACCTACTATCTCTTTGGATAGATATTTATGTAGCTGTGTGTCTTCATACTCCAGTCAAGGCATTACTTTTGATGTATTAGTTGCTGTGTTTTACTATTAGCTGTTTTCTAAATCTGCCATTTGTCAGTATAAAACTTTGTCTGTTGCCACATGCTTAGCTCAGTAGGACATTTGAAGAGATATTGTGGGTTTTGTATGTTTTCAGTATTATTGTTATAAACTTTTAAATTTGAGAAATTATGGAAAATTATCTTTCTATTGCTTCCTTGACTTACAGTGGTCAACAGTGCAAAACTTTTTTTGAATGTATGCCTGCATGCATGTGTGCATGTGTGTTTGGGCACTGTGTGTGCCTGTGGAGGCCAAAGTTGACTCCGGAGTTATCCTGGATTGCTTCTACCTTTTTGCTTTGCTCTAGGATTTGCCTTTCAGGGCAGGAAGTACAGGCCACCACCATTTCCACCTGGCTTTTTTATGTGGAATATGGTATCCGAACTCAAGTCCTTCTGCTTGGGAGGCAAAGTCTTAACTCCTGAACTATTTCTCTAGCCTAATATTGCAAAATTTATATCTCATCCTTTTTTATTTTATGAGCCTGCAAGTGTTCAGATTACTAGGTTTGATGCAATTAGGCAAATTGGTAATTATATTTTCATTAATTATTTGGTTTTCAAAGTTTCATCCTCTGAAAAAAATAACATTCAGAACATTCTTGAAATAGAATCTATTTTGCAAATATCAACTTATTTAGAAGCTCTATTTTTACACATAGAGTATCAGTATAGATATTTTCTCACTAGCTTCATTGGTTTTGTAACATTATTTTAATGCTATGAATACAAATTTGGGTATAATAAGAATTGTTTAGTAGAGTTTGATAGCGTCTTGTTGCATTGACTTTTTTTTAATGGTGGAGTTAATGTGTGAAAAGTTTAATTTCTGCTGAGGCTGGCACTCTTTTGTGCTTTCTACTGTTTAAGAAATGATTTTCGTTGTATTACTTAAAAGATAAAAGTAATCTAAGCCATACTTACTACAGACTTGGCAGCTACAGCATTGTTAATTCAGTTGCTCTAATCTCTGTTTTTATAATGCTGAGTGCCTTGTGTATTTAAAAACTATTTGTCAGAAGATGCATTTTAGACTTAATATGGCTGTCCCTTAAGTTCCCCAGTACTGCCTGTCTTTCCTGACATTTACCCAAGCATTTCAGTGAACTAAATAAAACAAAACAAAACCAACCAAACAAACAAACAAAAGACCCCACCTCCTTTGAGTCCCTGTTCTAAGGAAGTAACTCCTTTCTAAGGATGTTTCATATGCTTGTCTTTAAATGCTTCTGAAGCACAGAAGCATCACAGGTGAAAGCCTTAGAGCAACAGCTATGTGATAGTTACTAGAGTCACTGAGCAGCAGTATTGCCTAAAGTACTAATTGCAGTGGAAGTGTTAGGTGCTGCTGATAGTTGATCCCAGTGTAATTCATTCTGTCACCTGGGTCCATTCTTCTCGGTTTTTTGGAGATCCAGTTTTCATCAAAGTTGCCTGGATTAGCATGTACTAAGGCACTTACTGGAATATGGGCAATAGATCACTGGCTACACTACTGAAGAAAGTACTTTTCTGTCCCACGGCCAGTGTTAGCTATGAATGGTTCTTCAAAGAAGAATCTAATACGCTATTTCACCTTCCACGATGAAGTGTTGGCATTCCCAGTCTTGGGCAGGTTAACAAGTTCATGGCCGTGTTATGTTCAGAAAACGGTTTCCTGTGCTTTTCCTCACCCTCTGGCTTTTTCTTTCCTTCCTCTCTTCAGAAGGTCTTGTGAGTCACGAGGAAGCAGGGTTTTAGATGTGCTGCTCAGAACCAAGTACTCCAAGTGGCTCAGCTCTGTACTTTGCCTAGTTATGAATCTCTCTATTAAGCATCATCTGTGGCAAAAAACAAAGAGCTTCGCTTGTCTTTATCTATTACGATTTTTTTAAAAAAAATATTTTGAGAGGAGGGGTAAGGGAGAGAAGAAGCTTGTGTCATGTGATGCGTGTGCAGCGCTCAGAGGACAACTTATTCAGAAATGCCTTCTCTCCTTCAACCATGTGGGCTCTAGGGATCAAACTCTCCTTGCAGATTTGCATGCAAGCACATTTAGCTTCTTATCAGCCCTCCTATCAGCCTGGAGACACTTCCTTAATTCCAAAACTGAATGAAGATTCTGGAATATCTTGTTATCTACATACTAAAGACAAATTCATAGTTTGAATTAATAAGTCTTCTTCTTTGACCACGTATAAGGATCTAGGCAAACTTCCTTTGTCTGTCTTCTTTTTTAGTGTATCTGACTTGTTGAAACATTTCTGAATAAATGTGCATCTCTCTGTCTCTGTCTCTGTCTCTCTCTCTTTTTCTCTCTCTGTGCATTTTGTAGTATACAGTTGTTGTGCATGTGCATGTTTGTGAGTGTGTGTACGCTTAGATGTGGAGGTCAGATATTGATACTGGGTGTTTTCCTCTCTCTTTCTCTGCCTTATTTTTTTGAGACAGGTTTCTTTCTGAACTATTCTGCAAGATTAGCTAGCAAGTTCTGGGTGTCTTCCTGTCTCCACTTCCCCAGTGGCGTGATTGCAGATGTGTGCTGTCACACCTGGTCTTTTATGTCAGTGATGGAGGTTGAAGTCAGGTTCTCCTGCTTCCTCATCAAGGATTTTACCACCAAGCCATTTCACCAGATTTTATAAATATTTCTTTTCACTTGACAAAGTTCTGCAGTTTTTTAGTTTCAGCTTATTCTTTGATCATTCATTTTCTGAGTTCATGGAAGGATCTGAGCATTTCTGTGATCAGATGATTGCTGAAATAATATTTCACAACTTTTGGTTCTCTGTCTGTCCCCTTCTGTCTCCAAGGCAGGGCTGTGTATACTGGTGTTATAGTCCCTTCAATTCCTTGTCATTGTTGTATCCCACACTTACTTATTCTTCATAAGTGTAACAGGAAAAAGCAAATGAACAGAAAGAGTAAAGATAGCCTTAAAGGAACCATGAATAACTGTAAATTTCAGTTACTCATTAACTTAACAATTTACTATTTTAAAATCCTACTTTTTTTTAAGGTATACCACTTTATACTCAAGACAAACCATGAAATACACATAGTGTCCTTGCCTAAAAACAAATGTACATAACTATGTAATGGAGATTCACTCCAATTCTGTCCCTGGACTGCTTATGTCGGGTTGTACTCACTTTCCCGGCAACCTTATGCACTTTTCTAGCATGAAACAGTGTCTGAGTACTTATTGCTCTAATATTTATCTCATCCCAAACATCTCTCTTAGTCTAGATTTATCTATTTGTCTGTTCATTTTCACTATTTTCCTGGTAGCTTAACAGTTGCTGCCCTCTGCCTATGGTCTTCCTCTTCTTAATGTCTGGCAAGAAATATCTAGTATACCAGGACAGACATTTTTGTAACATCTTTATGTCTTCTCACACCCCATCTAATCCTCCTGTCAATATTATTAACCTGTCTGAAAAGTGACCTACATTTCACCAGTTTACCTTTGCCATCTAATTCCAACCACCACCATTTTTCTTTCAGGTGTTATCACATTCCTTCCCAAACCAGGTACCTACTTCCCCATGGGCCTCCTTAGGTCATGACAGTCAAAGTGGTCCTTCTATTATCTCAGGTGACACATAGTTTAATAAGTGCTCCATGCTTGCAGCCCCTCTCTGAGTACAGCCTATGAGGCGGTGGACCTGAAAGCTTTGTGGCCCAAGCTTTCTTCCTTCTGCTGTTCCTGAGAGTTTTCATGTTCTGCTTGCTTTTCTCTAGTTGCACTGGCCGTCTCATCCATCTATTTGACATGTAGATATTCCCATGGCATACTTTTGCACCTCTTCAGAGTTCCCTTAAACCCCACCTTTTTTCTGCTTTCTCTGGACTACCCTCTCCACAATACTCACTCCTGTCTGTACTTTGTTTTTTCTCATTACATTTAATATCCCCAAAACTCTGTTTCCTCCTGAATATTGCCAACAGATTCACAACCAAATGTCTTAAGGGAACAAAGGGCTTTATTTTGCTTACATTTCTTGGTTACAGCTTATTGTCCAACTTTGCAAGAAAGCTCATACAAACACCAGGGCCTGAGGGAACTGGCCACACCTTATCCACAGACTGCTGAGAGAGGGACAATCCTTACTTGCCAGACCAGCATGTCTGACCAAGTATACAGAAGAATGCCAGCTTCCTCAACCAGTTCCCTCCATCTTATCCACCTGAAGAAAACTTAGGTCCACCCACCATGGGCTGGATTTTCCCTATCAATCACAATCTCCTGAAGGCTTGCCCAGGGCTCAACTCATCTACCTTCACAGCTGTGCCCAGTGTGGAACCCTTCAATTGCCAAGTCAGCCCCTGTATCTAACTATGACAGTATCTTTAAGTTGCCACACTTTAGGTCACTTGTGATGTGAGTTCCATGAGGACAGTGCAGTTGCTATGACAACAGTGTGCACACACTGCTGAGTAAAGATTTGTTAAACTGGTGTATTCATGAAAGGCAATTAGATCACAATCGAAAGTTTTGAGTTAGAACAAAATTTATGATGGAAGAATTCAGTCAGTGACTTCAAAACATCTTCCCTTAATGTCTTGAAGTTGAATCAAAATACTTTGTGGTTTGCATTATTTTGATAGTAACCCTTACAATCTTGTTGTATATAGAGATTATCAATGCTGAAAGATAATTACCCAAGTTTTCTAGTTTTCACTCTTAACAATGGAGAGCAGAGGTCTAAAATTGTGTGGTAAAGCATAGAAAAATATTCATGACTTTTTTTATTATTTATTCAATTGTGCATGTATGCATGTGTGTGGGTGTGTGTATGTATGTATGTGTATGTATGTATGTGTGTGCAGAACCACGGATGAATTCGGGAACCAACATGTACGCCTCCACCTCCTCCTTGTTTACTCTGCCCAGGGATTCACAGGCTCCGCTCTACCAGGACCAGAAATGCAGGCCGCCCCCCGCATCCGCCCGGAGTCTATAAGTGGGGTCTAGGATCCGAACTCAGGACCTTCCACCTGCAAGGCAGAGGCTTAACCCCTGAGCTACCTCTCCAGCCCCTTCATGACATTTTTTAAAATGCAGCTAACAAGGGAGTTATGCAGAGAATTGCTAAGCATTCCCGACTATGAATTACAGATCAGCAAAGGGAGCAGTACTTCAATAGTTTCCATCAGTGGCTCTTGTTAGTGATTATGTTTAAAAAGTCATATGTAAGTTAAGTTGTCGAATTTTGTGCACATTTTAGTGTATATGTTCTGCACTTTTGTTTGCATGTTGTTGGTAAGTTCATGACCAAAAGAGTTTTATTCTTGCTGGACACTCTGGTTACATTTCCTATTCCAAACTTGGCAAAAGAGTTCATACCACCATCAGGAGTCAAGAGAACTGATCATACCACCATATCCACAAGAATTGCTGAGAGGGGCAAACCTCACTTGACAGACTGTAAGTCTGCCCAATCCATCTTAATCACCTGTCCAGGGGATAGTCGCATTCTCTCCCCCCTCCCTTACAATGGATTGGGTCTTCCCTCATCAATTACATAATCTACACTGATGTGCTTAGTGTCTGCCTTAACTACTAATTCTTCACATTTGCACCCAAAAGTTCAGTCTTCGGTTGTCAGTTTGGCATCTGTAGCTAACTGCCACAATGGATATGTTCCTAAATGAATATGTTATTGGGCTTTTAGACAGTTGGGGAAGACATTTTTGGTATAGAATGACTAGATCACCAGTGGGGAGTATTTGACTTACAAAAAAATCAAAATATTTTAAAATTTGACAGTTTTTACTTTTACATGTATGTTGTTACAAACTGAATAGCATTCTGAAAGATTACTTGGTCTGAACACATATTTAAGCATTAACATTTTGTAAAATAGGTTACTAAATACAAAGAATGTTTTGAGGTGGCCAGAAAAGGACAGTGTTAGTGAAAAATGGACACTAAGATCAAGAACTATTGTTCAGTGTCTGTGATTTTAAATAAACAATTTGATCCTGTAACTGAAAGAATCATCTCCCTAAATTGGTAGAGTTGTGGCTAAAAAAAAAAAAAAGCACTTCAGAAAACAGTAAATTTATCTTCTCATTTTAAATCATCCAAGCCTTTTTGCATGGTCATCTGAGGCATTTGTGCTTATCAGTAACTGGAGATTAGAGTTCATGGCCATTACCAGAAATTTCTCTCCTTGTTTGTTCCTAATTTGAGATGCTTGCACATTTCACCTCACAGTGTTTATATCTCTTTAAAGTTCACAGTCTTTTAACTCTTTTTCCATAATTTTTTGGTCCTTCCAGTCTGTGCTTTAAGACTTGTTTTCTTAGAGTTCGATTGTCTTAACTATTCCTTTTGAGATATGAATTTACGTGTCATCATTCTTGAAGCGTGACGTCATGAGGGTGACACTGGCAGTGTCCAGGGTCATTGCTTCCTTCAGTCTGGGTCCCAGTGCTGATGTCCAGCTGGCTGCACCCACACTTCTGAGGCACCCCAACAGTGACGACAGCTCAGGCACCACCACAGTGTGCAGTACTCCTCGTGCTGTGTTGGACATTTCACACGCAGCTCTCATTTTACTGTTTCAATAATCCTACGTGGTAGAAACCATCAGGATCTTACTTTAACAATTGGAGAACAGAGCTGAAAGGCATCACATGCCTCATCACTCAAGCCCATAATTTCAGAGCTAGAATTCTAATCCATACCTGCAGGCTGATCAAGCTAGGCTTTCAGGCACTGTGATACTGTGTTTGTATGTTGAGTTTGCCATCAGTAACAACACCAGAGACTCTCGGGTCAGTTGCTGCTAATTTATATGCTCTCAACATTTTTAGTAGGAAGTCATTGGGTGTTTTTTGTTTGTCTGTTTATTGATAAGCCATCATTATAAGCTCTGGAAGCTTGTTCTTTGCAATAATGTATTTTTCCCCTGCCTGTGCATTGGATAAAATACTACTAATATTCCTAGTCTGTAGAGAGGTTTTGCCCATAATTGATATCTTTAGTCTTTAATTTTTTTGTGTCATCTGCAAATTCATTGTAAAGCATTATTAATTAATTTATGTTTTTTGTGTGAGCAGGGCATGGGTGTAAACCAAAGGTCTCTGTCAGTTTGCTTCCTCAATCCTGGTTCTTTTCTTTCTTTTTTTTTTTTTTTTTTTTTGAGGTAGGGTCTCCTATTAGCCTGGATCTCATAGGGTCACCGTGCTGCCTGGCTGGGGAGCCTCAGTGGTCCTCCTGAGTCCACCCGCTCATTGCTGGTGGAATTGCAAGAGCACACCAGCAAGCCTCACTAGTGCACGTCAAGCTCTTCTCCACTGAGCCATCTATCCAACTCCAAGTTTTTGATCCATAAGCATTTTTGACACAACAGAAAATAAATAGTTTGCTAATAAATTCTTTTCAAGTTAAGAATTGGTACTTTTGTTTTCTTACTGATACTGGAATATCAGTGAAATAGTAAGTCTCTGATTCTTTCAAAAGCATAGAATTTATCAAAACTAAATCTATTTAATATGTGCCTTCCCTTTGAACTTGATGGCTTGGCTCCTACAGGAATTTAAGAACAGTAATGATTATTAACAGTTGTAAGGTACCTCAAAATTAACCAAAGCATTTTGAATTCATTCTTGTTTAATTTTCTAAGTTTCAGTTGTAGCAATATTACCCTCCATATTTGATAGCGAGGAACTGAGAATAAAATTGTGCAACTTGAGAGTGATTCAGTTCAAGTCTCAGTTTTCTGGCCACTTTCTGTATTTTTCCACAATGTCACATTACCTCAATGCAATGAAGGCGCTAAAAGTAGGAGTTTTTGAAATGAGAAAGTTGGGCATTAAGGACAGCTTAAAAACATCACCATCCATAGACAAAGAGAAGAAAATATCTGCAAAAAGGTAATGAGATGTTTTTATAACAGGTCTAAAAATTTTTAAGATTATAATACCTGTGGTCACATAAAAAGTCTTAAGTATCCCCTAAAAATAAGTATAATAATCATTACAAATTTCAATTTTTAAGATGCATACAGTTATTGAGGATACTCATAAAGTTGTTTCTTTGAAAATAGGGTTCTGTTCTGGAAGTTTGAAAGTTTGCACCATAAACTTGAGAACATGTTGTTGATACAGTTTCATTTAGTGGAATTTTTTAGTAAAATATTGTGGAGCTATTGTAAGACAGTAGAGATTGCATATCAATGCACAGTCAATTGCCAGTTTTCAGGCTTAACAATTTTCATAGTTAGATGCAGGTATCAACTTGGACAGTTGAGGGTTTGAGCTCGGCACAGTTGTAGAGAACTGGTAGTTGAGGTAAGCCCAGCGTAAACCTGCAGGAGATTGTTTAGTGGTTGGGGAAGGCCCAGCCCATAGTGGGTGGAACAAGTCCTTGAGCCAGGGGAATAAATGTGGAGGGAATTGTTTGAGAAAAGGGGTATCCTTTTGTATGGTTGGTCAGATGTGAAGGTCTGGCAAGTAAGGATCATCCCTCTCTCAGCCAGTTCCCTTGTCGTGTGGTGTTGGTACAAGTTCTCCTGCCAAGCCAAACGATTAGTTGTAACTGGACTATCTTCAGATCAGCAACCATTCAACGTTACTGCAGCAGCAACAACTAAACTTAAAACATCTCATAAATCTGTTTCCCACATACAGTCTTCATAGTTGAGTATTGCTTGGAATTTATGAAATTAATGTAAGGAAAGACAAGTTTTTAAAAATGGATCCATATTTTAAAATTAATTGTTACTTGAAATTAGCACAATGTAAAATCCAGAAAGTTTTTAGGTAGAATTTTTAAAAGTGCTTAAAATTGTAAAATTTCATGCTCTGATATTCACAGTTTTTGAGCACAAAAATTACATAGATTTTGAACCAAGTATCTATAGTATCACCTTAGCTCTCTTTCACTTTAACATTCCTAGTATAGAAATCACAAAACTGAAATCGATACTCGGTATGTTGTTCACTGTGGCTTGTTTTTTTCATCCCATTTTTAGCTTTAGGAGGGGGAAGCTTTCCAGGTCAGCTGTCAAGTGTGCCTTCACTTCTGTGATTTTGTAACTGTTGTACATGTGAAGACTATGATGTGAATAAAATGAATATCTTAGACGTATTTCACCATGATTATTCTATACACATGTGCAAAGTCTGTCAATTCAAATATGTGTTTCCAGTTTCCACTGATGTCATGATGATTATGGTCCACTCTGCCATTGCAAGCCAGCTTTGCAAAATACGAATTCTTCAGTCACACTCACCTAGTGAATTTTTAAAGTCATATTCTTTACAGTATTTGCTGAAGATCCTTTATCCTTTCTACTAATGAAGTTTTACTTATAAGTTTACAGGAGAGAGCAGGAAGGAAGGGCACATGGAAGACACAATTGAATGTGGGTCACATGTACATGCTATTCATAATGTGATCAGAATGTATCAAGTCTGAAATTTGTCGTTTCCTACATTGCATCCAGGAGTGTTGTGGTACCTGTGAAGAAGCCACCTCCGGGAAGCTTAGCTGTCACTACGGTGGGGGCCACCACTGCAGGAAGTGGGCTGCCAACAGGCAGTACCTCTAATATATTTGCTGCTACTGGAGCTACACCAAAAAGTATGATTAATACAACAGGTATTGTCCTTATATATTTTTGTGATACCTCATCTTTTTCTTTCTGTTTTCTATATCTTCATTTTCTCCTGTTTGATCTTAAAAATTAAAATGCCCTGAGTGATTAGAATTATCTTAACCTTGAGACGGCTATACTGTAGGTCACAACTTTTGCAGCTTGATCATAGTTCTAGATACAGTTATTATTGGTCATGTTAGGGACGGGACTGGTTTTATTTTGAGCTTTCTCAAAACATGGTGATTACTGAAATATAACTGGGGAGCAATGGCAGAAAATAATTTAGACACTGGAAATTGATACCTGAAAATCAAAACTTATATAAAGGATATCAAGGAGCATTAAAAACATGATTGATAGAACATGCAGTTAACCTTTTCTGATTGATTTCTAGTTAGTGCATATCCTTTGCTAAATCCCCTAAGGGAAGGCAGAGCTCCCTAAGGACCTTGAGCATATGCAGGAGCCTCAACTTATAACAAGTGCATGTGAATAAGAACCAGTATTTGACGTTAATTTATATACTTAGATTATAATTGTGTCCAATTCATTGTCCAGCTTTTGTCTAGGAATCAAAAATTCCAAATCACTATAAATTTTAAAAGCCTGCCTAAAATTATCTTTTTTTTAATAAATTTCCTGAAATGTTCCTGTTGATTATCAGCTAAATAAATCCTTACCCAAATCTTTGTGATTCCATTTTAGGTATTTATACAACGCAAGATGATCCCTGACTTTTCTTCCCTGACTATAGTAGTCTTCTCTTCTCCAAACTGTATAGCTTTGAACTTTTCCATTTATTGTCATTACTTAGATTTCTCCCATTTTATTACTTTCGTAGCTCTTTGTGCTTTCTGTATCTATCTTGTTTCCCATGCCACCTGAGTCTGACATACCATGCCAACACATTTATGGGGTTGTAGTAAGTAGTATGGCTGTTAAGTCTATATACTTATCTAAGCACATGAACATCATTAATGGCATTGTAAAGTTGTGAAGATTTTTTTTAAGTTTTTAAATATGCCAGTGTATTAGAATATGCACTTAGTTAGGTCTGTTGAGGAAAAGTATTTTTCTTTCAGATATCAATGAAAAAATTAAAGCGCTTCTTTGTATAATATATATCATATTTCCTTTTGTTTTCTGTTTTCAGAATTAGTAATAGATAAAGAAAAATAATAGAAGCAAGTTTAGTGATAGTATAAAGTGTATGCTACTATGAAATAATGCAAAGTAATAAAGTTCCTCTTTAAAATGAGATTTTGCAGAGGCTAAATTGTGAGTGCACATGTAAACTGGGCATGTTGCCAGTTTAGATATTGGCCCCTAAACACTGAGCAAGTGTGGAGACACAGTTGCTTGTATGGGAAGGAGTGCAAGTTATCATAACTGCTAGGAACACTAGGTGTCCCTCAACTCCACAGCTAGTCATATACTCACAGGAATATTACAGGAGAGTCTAGTCTAAAATGGCCTCTTCTTATCATCAAGGAGAACCCATTATTTTAAAACCAGATACAGTCATGCTCATGATAGGCTTTTTGAAGCTGTCATTCATCAGAATCAAAATTCGATGTTGCAGAATGTCAAAATTATGCTCAAACAGTTCTCCATTAAATTATGCTTTGATAACGAGAACAGAGAATATTACAGCATAGCAATTGAAAAAAAGGATGAAATTTTCATTTCTAAACTGGCATTGTTTTATCAGCTTTATTTTCTCTAGAATTTTTTTCATCTGTTGATGTCTTTTATTTATTCCCATTTGTAATATGTGATTTTGGTAGATTAAATAAGTAAATTAGCTAGATTTTAATGCAATATCCATTATTTAAAGTTGTAGACTTTATTAATATACTAATGATCAAATGATTTTTAATTGTCAAATTCTGCTTAGAAATTGTAAGGATTAATTCTTTGAAAAAATCAAATAGTAATGATTTAATTAAAACTATTTTGCTTGATAAGCTTATATTTAAGACTAAAAATTACTATTTTGGGAACAGGTGCCGTGGATTCAGGGTCCTCCTCCTCTTCCTCCTCTTCTAGTTTTGTGAATGGTGCTACCAGCAAAAACCTTCCAGCTGTACAAACGGTTGCTCCAATGCCAGAAGACTCAGCTGAGAACATGAGGTATGCACTTGACTTCCTTTGTCAGGCACAATCAGTTATTACATGTTACATATGTATATCCTTGGAATTGTTTGGAATGTAGCTTAGTTACATATTTTTATTATATTTTATAATTGCATCATCTTGAATTTTGGCTAGTTATTAAAATTGTTTTTATATATCAGAGCATAAACCAAGAGATCTTGATGAATGTTAAAGCATTGATGACTTGTTCGTTTGTGTCACACGTGTTACTCTTTCCTGTAGAAGTTATGACACATGCAGATGATAACACAAACAGATTCGTTAGTAAAATACTAATTTTCAAGTAAATCTGTCTAATATGTGAAGTGTGTGATTGAATCTGAAATAACTGTTCTACTTATTGTGATAAAGAGCATTCTTAAAAGACCGGTCAATTTGAATTAAATTTCTACATACTTGTTCTCTTACATAAACACCTGTTCATGTATTCATATTTTTACTGGAATTCAAGCACAAATACAATGCATGAAAATTAATGAAAGGAATTCACTCATGACTGTGACCCAAAGACAAGAGGAATGTGATACATTCATTTCTCAGTCACTGTTTCTTTTCCTTTCAAAATTTATCACCTTTTAATCCTAAGGTACTTTTATTGCATTACACTGTAAATATTCATTTGACTCTGGCTTTTTTTGTTCAATATTAAGTTTTCGTAAGTTTTCCCTGGTACATATAACGGTATTTAATTCACTCTTGTTCTTTTTCTTCAGTTTATGTATGAGCATACTATAGTTCCTTACTTCATTTTACTATTGGTGGGCATTTGGAATTTTCCTGTTTTTATGTATTGTAGATGACAATATAACATGTCATTATTATAGACAAAGTCTTATAATCTGGGCACACACCACCACACTAACGTACGTATCTGTTGGACAAATAAATTATTTAAAGTAGAATTGCTGGTCCATACTTTTTGTTTTTGCTCAAGTCTACTAGATATTATCAGATGATTTCCAGTTCATTTATGTAAATTTATTATCAGTTAAGGAAAGCAAATGCAGGTTACTTCAAATCTTTATTAACACTTGAAATCATTGTTCTAGTTTTGCCTACTTTTTGCATTTTTTGATATATAGTGAAGTTGGGCCATGTTTAAAATGTGTTTAGTACTTTTTTGGTTTTCTTTTTTTGTATTTTTTAATGTATAAATATCTTGCCCTTTTTAATATTGGATTGCCTTTTATTATTTAAGAAGCATTCATATATAGTCTAAACCTGAGCCCTTTACTAACTACAGGCTGCACTTCTGTCCTCTCCCATCTGTGACTTTTCCTGTCATTACTAAAATAGCCTGTTTTGATCAATGGAGGCTACATACTTTGCATTTCCCCCGCCTTCTTCAGGCAGCTGCTCTTTGCTTCTCATGTTGAGGTGTGTTACCTATCCTCAGTGGATTTCGTGAGTGGGTTGCAGGAGTGAGAGATGTGCAGATGCGCTCTGTTTTCTCCAAGAGCTTTGTCTCTATGTTCTAAATTAGGGCTTTGCACACAGTTCTTCACTATGCGTCCACTCTGCCACAATGACACAGTGCACTTCATGTTTAATTCCAAGCAGGAGGGGCTCCAGGCTACCATTTTGCCTGTTCTCAAGGAAGCTTGCGCCCTGCTCAAAGCTTCACATTTCTACTCCAGTTTTAGAAGCAAGGTTTCAGGGAACATGTCTAAAAAATAGTTTGAGTTTTCATTAAATACTCTTTTCATAATTTTAGTTTGTTTTAAACTTACCCAGTAATGATTTTTAGTTTGCTTTGTAGAAATCTTGTATGTTTCTCATTTGATTCGTTCTTAGGAATTTAATATTTCATATTTGTGTTTTTTGCAAGTTTAAAGTCAGTTTTACTGAAACCATTTCTTTATATTGTGGAAACACAATAAAAATGCTCAGAGTGTACACTTTAATGAATTTGTTCAGTTTCTGTACCAATAAAACCTCATAATTAGGATGAAAGGGAATATATTCATTACTCCAGAAAGTTACCACCACTCTATTTATAACTTACCATTCCCTGCCAGAGGCGAGGACTAATATGATTTTCAATATTGTTTCTTAGATTCATTTACATTCAAGGGTTTCCAAAGGATAGGATCATAGGATCATACCATATGTATTGTTTTATGCCGGGGTTTTTTGTGTTGTTGTTATTGTTGTAGTTGGCTTAGAGATTTGATGATTCATTAAGTCTTTTTGTTGATGAGTATTCTATTCTTTTCTAAGAATATAAAATTTTTGCTATTATCTGTTCACCTGTTGATAGACATCCCCCCCAATTTTAGCCTTTTATAATTAATAATTTTAAGAACACTTAAAATGAACATAATGTTTTTATTTCTGTTGAGTAAGCAATTAAGAATTGTTGGGTGATCAGTAAGTAAATGTTCAAATTTTTAAGAAACCAAAGAGCAATTTTGCAAAGTAGTGTTGGTTATATTCTTGTCAGCAGCGTATAAAGCACTGGATGTTTTACATTCTTGTCACTATTGTCACTTACAATGGAAGGATAATCATTTTAGTTCATTTTCCATTTCCTTATTAAGGATCCTGAATGTTTTTTCATGTGTTTATGAGTCAATGAACTCTTCACTGCATATTAAAAATGAATTTTTTATTAAGATATAAAGTCATTTACATACTTTTTAACATATTCATTTCATTTTTTCTATTTTTTATCTTCATTTTCTTAAGTGTTTAGAACAGATTTTTTTTTCATTTTAATAGAGTACATTTACAAAAGTAGTCTCTTTTGTGATTTGCTCCTTTTGTAATTTCTAAATTAATTCTGTCAACTCCAAAATGATGTAGATATTTTCTTATGTTGAACCTTCAAATTTGTGGAGAATTAATATTTACCATTGAATATTTTGAATTATCAGTTCTTTCAATCATGAACTGAGCTCTTGTAGCTTTGATTAAAAACATTTTCTATTTATCTTTGTGACTTTTAAATTACCTTTCATGTCTTTGACAATTTCATGACTTCAGGTTTTTATTCAAAAATTTGAAATTATGAATTAGAAACCAGGTAGAATGTATTCTATATGATTCTATTTATATAAAATTGAGAAAATGGAAAGTTATTTTAATAGAATAAATATCAGTAATTTGCTGTGCCACATACCCAATAAGAAATATAAGTGGTTTGTAGTTTTTTTAATGCTTTGTTTACATTGTTTTATTTTGTGTGTGAGTATCCCTGCACACATGTAGAAGTCCAAGGACTGTATGGGAGTGCTTCTCTTCTTCCACCAGGTGGACTCTGGATCCAGCTCAGGCTCTCTGTCTTAGTATTAAGTACCTTGAACTGCTGAGCCACCTGTTCGCTTCTGGCTCTTAGGTATTAATTCTGATTCAAGCAATCTTATATGTTCTTAATTTTAATAATTTTTGCCACGCTATTTAAATTTTTTAGCTTGTATAATTTGAATTATTTCTGTGGCGTCTTCGTTATTTTTCATGTAGTAAGAGATCGTCTCTCTTGTGCTGGCGCATCCCCTGCCCCTCCTCGGACTGGGCTGTCCTCTCAGCACCTCCCTATCCTCTCCTTGCTCTCTCCCTTCCCCTTGGCGCCCTCCCTGTCCTCTCTGATCTTCAGCTGCTTGTTCTGTCCTTATGTTGTGTCACCTTAAGGCTGGACTAGGGCTCCACTGGGCACCAGGTTCTCACCTCTAAATGATGTAGCATTTTGAAGAAGAAAGAAGAAGGAAGAAGGAAGAAGGGAGGGACAGAGGGAGGGAGGGAGGAGGGAGGAAGGGAGGGACAGAGGGAGGGAGGGAGGGAGAGACGGAGGGGAGGAAAGAAGGAAGTCATTTCCAGTTTTAGTCCTGCTGGTATATTTTGAGGATTCACCAAGGAAATCATCTTTGCCTTGAGTTTTTTTCTTTTGAGAAAGTTTTTTAATTTATATTCAGTTTTTTAATGGATGAATGCTTATTTATTTGTTTCTTTTATGTCAGTTTTGATCTTTTTTAGCATTAAAGTATCTGCATGTTTTATTTAAGTTGGTTGGCATAAATCAGTTTTAATATTTATGCATCAGATTTCTAATGATCTTTCCCTCTTAGTTTACATACTGTGTTCCATTGTGAGTGTTTGATTTGATATTTCTCAAAGTAACATTTAAAAAATTTTTTGGATCCCACTCAAAAAACAGCTGTTGTAGTCCTTGACTTCTTTCTGTGTCCTTATGTGGGTCACGTCTTGTCATTTCCCTCCACATGCTTCACACGTTTTCCTTTTGCTCCTTTGGACCGTTTCTTTAGGGTAGAAACTTAGAATAGGAAGTCTGCCTGCTGTGGTCAAGTGGCCAATCATCCCGCCTTCCAGTATTTGTCATTGGAGTGACTTCAATTTAATTTGTTAAATTTGAGTACAGCAGGGCTCCTTCACTTATGTGTTGCTGTGCATGGTGGCAGATTCAGGAAATTACATCAGAGGAAATGCAGCCCAAAATGTTCAAAAATTTAATCCTCATCGGAGAACATTTGCCAAATTCTGGGATTGACCAT
This sequence comes from Typhlomys cinereus, assembly GCA_023101885.1. NCBI lineage: Eukaryota > Metazoa > Chordata > Mammalia > Rodentia > Platacanthomyidae > Typhlomys > Typhlomys cinereus. The sequence continues at coordinate 908,558 of JALPQD010000335.1, forward strand.
TGATTTTACATTTCTCTTCCTCATTTGAGCATTTTCAAAGTCAGATACAAAGTGCACTGCTTTGTCTGAATCTCACAAATTAATGTTATTGTAATTTTCCTTCAGCTAACCTTTTCTAATTTTTCTTATGCCTTATTTTCTTCATCCAGAGATGCATTCTGTCTGACATTTCACCTAACATGTTCTCTGATATTTTGGTTAAAAATGATATATCTATGACTCAAATAAATCGCACTTTCTTTAGATTCTTGCCCATGGGGTCCGTGTAGGATTTTTTTTTTTTAGTTTTGAGTTATAATGAATAAAGTTGTGTGTATTTATTAGAAAGTAAGTTTTTACTTCTGTGAGATAAATGTGTAAGAGTAAGTTTGTAGGGTTTTTGTAAGTACCTGAATAGTTTTGTAAAAAAAACTACCTCCGTAGGTTTCAGAGTGATTGCACCACTTCATATTCACTCTGCCAGTGTGAAGAGGTAGGTGCACTTCTGCCAGGGTTTGCTGACTGTTGTTTCGTTTTAGCCCCATGGCATCTCCCTATGCTGAGCATGGCTTGGCATTCTCATTTCTGTTTTAGGTCCTGTTTGTTAAATATCTTTTGAATTTTTATAACAGATTTCTTTTTTATTTTTGCATTTTGAGGGTTATATTTTCTAGTTATAGATTTTCTTGTTCAGAAATTTTTTTTCAAATATTTCCTCCCAGATTAGCAAAATCACTTAGTCCTTCTAGTAAAGTCTTTGGCAGAGAAACATTTAAATTTCATTTCTGACTCATCAATTTTACTCTTAGAGATTATGTTTCTTATTTCATACATAAGAGCTGTTCACCTAGTACTATAATCCCAAATTTTCTCCTTTGCTTTTTATGAAGATTTGAAGTTTGGCTTTTGGATTTGTGACCTATTTTTTTTTTTTTTTTTACCAGAATGCAGGGATTTTTCTGAGGTTGGAGTCTTTGCTGTAAATACTATCTTTCCTGATTGGCTTCTTACTTCAAAGCACATCTAGAGTAGCTTTTATTATTAGATTAGTTTAGCCACACTTAGAAAACATGGACTGGGCTGAAGTGATGGCTCAGAGGTTAAGCTTTGCCTTGCAAGTAGGAAGGTCCTGTGTTCAGATCACTGATTCCATATATAAATGCCAGGCGTAAATGGCTTTTGCCTGCACTTCTGGTCCTGGTGGGCAGAACCTGGAAAACTCCAGAACAAATCAAAGAAGATGTAGAGTAATCCAGGGTGGTTCCCAAAGTCACCCTTGGGCCTCCAGGGACACTCACACACAGACACATGCAAATTCAAAAAAACAAAAGAAAGCATGGACTGCACTCACTGAATTTTCTCCTGCAGACTCCTAATAATGAAGTCTCCCTGGTATCTTGCCTGGCAGGAGAGCTATCCATTCCGTGCCTGTGTGCTTTCTGAGAGGTGGTGTTGCAGCGTAAGCTGTGCATTCCGTGCCTATGTGTGCTTTCTGAGAGGTTGTGTTGCAGCTTAAGTTGTGCATTCCCTGCCTATGTGCTTTCTGAGAGGTGTTGCAGCATAAGCTGTGCATTCCGTGCCTGTGTGTGCTTTCTGAGAGGTTGTGTTGCAGTGTCTTTGTGGTTGTTCATGGAATGTGTCCTTGTAGTCTTCTGAGCTTTCAGTTCACCCATGTAGGCCCTTGCTGAGCCTTTACTCAGGTTTCTGGATTGCTGTTCTTAACTGCTCCTTCCTTGTAGGAATTCAGTATTTCTGGTTTTTTTTTTCCTACCTTGTCCTTTCCAAGCTCAGTTTCAGTACAGGTAGCTCATCTCCAATACAATTTTCAAACTGTTCCCAAATCTCAAACTTTCTGAGTACCAATAAGCCTCAGATAGAAAAATTGCTTCCTATGACTCTTTGTTAACATACAGAAATATTTAAATATATGTTAGAGATTTTCCTTGGGCCATGCCTCTCAAACAGATCCTAAATTCAGATCCAGGTCCCATGTAAAAATGCCAGGTGGAAACAATGGCCGCCTACCCATCCGGCCCCAGTGGGCAGAAGCTGAGAAATCCCAGAGGGAAGCAAAAAGGAAATAGAAGCAATCCAGGATTATTCCCAAAGTCACCCTTGGTCTTCCACAGGGAAACATAGTATACACACACAATAAATAAATAAATAAAGTTTAAAAAATATGAAACCTGTAAGTTCTGGGATCTAAGCATTTAGGGTGTGTGTGTGTGTGTGTGTGTGTGTGTGTGTGTGTGTGTGTGTTGTATGTACGTGTGTGTGTGTGTGTGTGTGTGTGGGTGTGTGTTGTATGTACGTGTGTGTGTGTGTGTGTGTGTGTGTGTGTGTGTGTGTGTGTGTGTTGTATGTACACTGGACTCATTTAGGGCCCCCTGTCGTTTTATGGGGATTTTGATCTTCTCTTGGAACTTAGTAGGTTCCTCCCCAGTGCACGACTGGATAGTTTTGTTTTCCCATCTTGAACCTGTTGATTGCCCATTCATCAGTAATTTGTGGGACTCCATGGGTGTCCCCTCAGTTCACAGCTGAGTAATGCAGGTCCCTGTAGACTTGATGTCAGTAACCACCTTTTTTTGTGAACTCAATGTTTGCTATGGCTTTATATATGGTATTTTTTCTTTTTTTTTTTTTTTGATAAATGCTTTGTTGAGAGAAAAAGGGTGAGAAATAGGGAAAGAAAAAAAGGAATGGAAGATGGAGAGAGACAGAGAAAGAGAGAGAGAAGAAAGGAAAGAAAGAAAAGAAAGAAAGAAAAAGAAAGAAAGAAAGAAAGAAAGAAAGAAAGAAAGAAAGAAAGAAAGAAAGAAAGAAAGAAAGAAAGAAAGAAAGAAAGAAAGAAAGAAAGAAAGAAAAAGAAAGAAAGAAAGGAGAAAGAGAGTACAGTGCATGCATGGAAGTCATTGGGCAACTTTTGGGGTTATTTCTCTCTTTCCACCAAATGCACTCTAGGGATAGAATGTAGGTTGTCAATTTGTATACCTTTTCTTTTCCCCTGCAACTGTTGAACACACAATATCCATTTTTACCCTTTTTTGAATATTTACCGTGATATTCTTAGTTGCTGTAGATTTTTTGTATTTAACTTGAGCAATTTGTGGATCTTCTCAGATTATCAGTTTGTAGACTTTTCTCCATGTTCAAAGATTACAACACATTGCTTTTTTCTTTTTTTCACTTCCTCTCTTTGTTCCTTCCTCCTCTTCCTCCGGCCACTCAACTCTTTTTTCCCCTCCAGTAATGGATACTGCACCTAGGATCTTAAGCATGTTGTCTAGACCACTATTCTGCCAATGAAATATATATACCATCTGTGACCCACTATGTGACTGTATCCATTACTTCTTCCAAGTGTTGTATCTGTCTTACTCTGTTTTTTCTGAACGTTTATAAAATATGGACATTTTTAATAATTTAGTCTATCTATATTCTTAATTCCCATCCCTTTTCTTCTCCCATTGATTTTGAGTATTTTACCTCATAGTTCACTTTAATAGTAATATTGAGTTAATTTCTGCTTTTGCAAATCATATTAATATTGACATTCTAAAGTTTAATAATATGCTTAACCGTTCATATTATTTCTGTTGATTTTTTTTATTTCCACTCATACAGACTTAACAGGTCTATTGATTTTTTTGAAACATAACATAATTGGAATTTATTTCAAACTTAGTACCCAGTGGCCAAGGGAGACATAATTTTGCCTTAAAGTGGGAAAGCGTGAGAATCTAATTAAGATTAGAGAAGATAGGGAGAGAGCTGCCATGACAGCGTGGCAGGTGAAGAGAGAATGTGCAAAGAGCTTGTTTTACTTTTTATGAATACAGATATGTTTGCTCCCAAAAAATCTTTGTCTCACTATCTGCTTTTCTGCTGGACCTACCTCTACGATTCTGTGTTTAGACATTCACTAAGAACTTCCTGGCTGCTTTTCTATCTTTATTTTTATTATACTGTGAAGGAGCAATAGTAAATGGTAGAAAGTTCTTAAGATAATGTGAAGGTACAGAATGATGGTTATTTTTTCAGAAGGGCAAATTAAACTTTATTCTGGAAACTTTGTAGGCACTGCCAGTTCTGCAATACTTTAGGTTAGCTGTGGTTAAAGAGCCACCATTTTTATGCCTATGGGGCAGTTTGGTCACGTCTCAACTAAATTCCAAGGGCACTGAAATCTCTATACTTCGTCAGTGGACTCTGAACACCAGCTAAAACATTTGTTCAATTTTCAGTTATTCGATTGGTTCTTTAAAACATTCTCTGGGGGAAAAGTAGTCCACGCCTCGGAGTTGACTCCTTAGGGCATCTCCCTGGCTGTCACACTTCTCTGAATTGTCCTCCAGGGGTATTTGGTTTGGGATTGGTAGAAACTGCTTCATTTATTCTCAAAGGAGCAGGAAAATTAATCTCTCATTAAGGATGGCAGTTTAATTATTCCTATGTAGCTTGTTTATAAATCCATATTTGAAAGAGTGTTAATGTAAAGAATGACTTGGTTTTTGAAATTACTGATTTCAGTTTAATTTCATCAGATCCATTCATTGTCATCTTTTATAGTATTATGAAAAGATATGATAGTTTTATAATTTTCAAATTATAAAAAAATTAGTATTCTTGTATCTCATCTTTTCAAGCCAATCTCTTTGTTTTGATGATTGGAATCTCTAACAATAATTTTTTCAAAACTTCTTTCTTCAAATGTATCTGTATTTTTATATTTAAACCAGGATATTTTTAAACATGGTATCAACAAATCCTTCCTAAAAAATCAGTAGGATATTCTCTAAACTTTAAATGGTTATTTTTAGTAATTTGCATTGAATGCAATGACTGGTAAGATTTGATAATGCTTAAAAATTGCTCCATTCCATTGTTTTTGATTATCTGCCTCCTATTCCTTGTGTTAAGTTAATGCAGTATGTTTCCCTTCTATTTTGTCTTCAGTGTTGTTTTGTTGCTTGCTTGGTTTTTAAATATTTAAGTGGTTTTTAATGTTTAAATTTTTAAATAAGCACAGTGAAATTTTGCTATCATTGCATTATTTTATGCATAATATTGTTTTAGTTAATTCTTCCTCTTATTCGTTGTGCTAATGTTGTTTATCCTACATCTTATGTTGACACATCTAAGTAAGAAATTGTATGATGAAATGAGGTGTTCTGATTCAAAGGTAACACTTCCCTGGCATGCCTGATGGTCTGGATTCGATTTTCAACATGCAAATGAATTTTAAAAGTCAATAAAATATATTATCTTTTATGGACAATCATATTTTATAGCTATTAAAAATAAATATATTTTAATCGGTCACAGTGGCCTCCAAAGCTAGTTAGGAAGCAACTCTAGATTTTGGGGCAACCTGAATACCACAGTCAGACTTTTTGTCAGTAAAATTAAAAGAATTCATATTTATTGCATTTAGCATTTCCATCACTATTCTTTTTGTAAAATTAGGTTTCATCAGGAATTATTTCCCTTACTTAAAGACCTTCTTGTAATTTTTGTAGTATAAGCTAGCTCTAAATTTCACCCCAATATTTGTTTTCTTAGAAAGTCCAACTGTATGTTCATTGTTTTCTGTTTTCCAACGAAGTACACAGTTTGGATCTTACATTCTTTGGGAGTTTGTTCGAAATTAACTTTTTCATGTCTTCTGATCTTCAGTTTTTCTGCAGAGAATGTCGAGATTCCTAGAGAGCAGTCTGAAAGCTATTATAAATTTCTGCTGTTTGACACTGTTTTTCTCTCCCATGTAATGCCACATTAACTTAGAGATTTTAATCTTTCTGAATTGCTGGTACTTAGTGTTTCTCCTTCGTGTGCTCTGCCCCATCAAGTAAAGTTCTTGTATCTCAGCCTGTTTCGAGGTGCTTTTCTGAGGATTTCAGATTTGAAGGCTAGATGGTTGTCTGGCAACCTCAGCTTGGAATTAAGATTCTGTGGATTCTTTGACTTTCACTTTGTGTCTATTGTAGATGCAACTGGAGTACCTTTATTTCTTTTTTAAATGTTAAGTTTCTTATTGTTGATTTTTTAAAATTTGTTGTTTTTCCAAAATATTATATATGAATCAAATATAGTTCTAGAAACTCTTTAAGCTGCTACCCCGGAAGCAACTTTTTCAACCACACATTGCACGCAGCTTGTTTCCTTAGGGTCTCTTCGGGGTGCATCTCCTGTGGATGTGGCAAGTGATGCCTGCTAGGAAGGAAAGGTGATCATTTTTTTAAAAAAATTGAGAGTTCTTCAGACAAAATGAGTTTCTGTCACTCTCCTGATTTCATCTCCTCCCCTCTTCTGTCCAGCTGTATCCCTCCCGCCCTCCTGTCCCTCTGTGCATGTGTATCACAGGGTTCCTTTTGGGGTGCCTGTGTTGGTAATGGAGTCAGATTTCTATTGTAGTCTATGTGCTCATCAGTGGCCAAAGTCATAAATGGGGAGGTTTCCTTTGCCGTGTCCAGTACCTATCCCTAGACATTATTCGTGTGCAGTTGTTTGTCCTGAGATCCTTGCTAGTCCTCGGGCGAGTGACTGATATATTGGCCATTGTTTAGATCTGGTGGTAGACGTTCTCACTGAATGAGCTCCTGGGTACAGCCATGGTGTTGTGACCGTAGTATGGTGGTCACAAGTACACCAGTCCACCTTTAGGCTCTTAACAGTTTTACCCTCGCCCTCTTCCCCAAGGTTCCCTGAACCTCCTAGTGGGGCGGGGAGAGATTTTGATGGCCTTAATTAGGGCTGAGGATTCCAGGGTCTCCAATATTCTGCATTCTGGTCAGTTGTGGTTTTCTGCTTTTCTAGTCTTCTTCCGTTGTAACAGGTGCATTTTGGTTGGGCTCTAAGAACTTTTCCTAGCTAAGGGTTACATAAAAAGTGTTTAGACGGAGTTTGTTAATCAAGTTTTTGTAGTTAACTCCGGGACTTTCATTCCTGTTACTGTCTGTTTTCTTCCCTTCTACTGTTATTTGGATAGATTCACAGTAGCATTCATGAGTTCCCTGACAATAAGACGGGGTTTAGAAATTATTTCGAAAATAATTGCTTGTCCATGGGTGTTAATTACCACTGTTTCTCCCCTGGATTCTTCTTACCAGAGTTGTAATAGCTTGCAGTGTTCATAACTGGGTGAGGCCATTGATCCCTCTTTTTCTTTTGAGCCACTTGCCTCCCCCCTCTTACCCATTAGTAAGTTAGTGAAGATTATCTTTAATTCCGTGAGTTGCCTTTCTGCTTGGTTAACAATATCTTTTGCTGAATAGGTGGTTTTTAATTTCATAATATCCCATTCGTTGAGTGTTTGGTATTATTTCCTATGCATTTGGAGCCTATTCAGAATATGCTGTCCTAGATCAAATCAAGTATATTTCTTATTCTTCTAGGATTTTTATAGTCTCTAGTCTTAACAATGAGGTCATTGATTCAACTGGAGTGAATTTTTGAGTAGGATGACAAATAAGGGTCTAGTTTCATTCTTCTGCGTGAAGATACCTAATTTTGCCAGCACCATTTGTTGAACATGCTGTCCTTTTTCCAGTGTGTTTTTGGGGGGTGGTCTATGTCAAAAATCAGTTGACTGTATGTGTATGAGCTTATATTTGGGCTCTCCTATCTTGTCCATTAGTTTGTATCTCTGTTTTAAAGTCAATATCATGCTGTTTCTATTACTATGGATTTGCAGTATATTTTAAGGTCTGGTGCGATGATACCCACAGCAGAGTTTTTATTTCTCAAGATTGTTTTTGCTGTCCTGGTCCATTTGTGTGCTTCTATATGAATTTTGAAATTAATTTTTCATCAATTTTTGTGAAGAATTGCCTTGTAATTTTGATTGTTATAGCATTTAATATGTGTATTGCTTTTGGTCAGATGCCCATTTTTGTAATGTTAATTTTACCCTTCCAGGAACATGGGAGGTCTTTCCACCTTGTAGTGTCTTCTGTACTCTCTTTCTTTCGGGTTTTAAATTTTCATTGTACATGCCTCTCATATCCTTGGTTAGATTTATTCCAAGGTGTTTCATTTTTGGAGGAGCTATGGTAAATGGAATATTTCTCTTATGTCTTCTCAGTTTGTTCATCCTTTGTGTAAAGTCACTGATTTTTTCACATTTATTTTGCAACCTGACACTCAACTTATTTATTAATTTCAAGAGTTTTCTGATGAAACTTTTATGGTCTCTTAGTTATGGAATCATGTCATCTGCAAGTAGGAGTACCTTGACTTCTGCCTTTCCTATTTTTATCCCTTTTGTCTTTCTCTCTTGTGAAGTACAATATTAAATAGAAGTGGTAAGAGTGGGCAGTCTTCTGTAGTTCCTAATTAAGAAAATTAAGTAGGAATAATTTAAGATTTTCATCATATAGGATTATCCTTGCTGTAGGCTTGTTGTGTGAATCCTTAATGATATTGGTATATGTTAGTTCCATCCCTATTGTCTCTAGGGCTTTTATCACAAAAGGATGCTCAATTTTGTTAAAAGCTTTTTCTGGATCTATTGAGAGAACTCATGTGATATTTATCCCTTTATTTGTTTACGTGATGAATTAACATTTATTAATTTGCATGTATTGACCTACCTTGTATTTCTGGAACAAATCCAACCTGATCATAGTGAATCATCTTTTTGATATTTTTAAAATCCAGTTTGCTAAAATTTTTTTGAAGATCTTTGCTTCTGTGTTAATCAATGAAATTGGCCTATAGTTTTCTCTTGTGTTTTTACTTGGTTTTGAGATAAGTGTATTATTGACTTCATAAAAAGAGTTTGGAAGTATTTTTCATTTTCTATTTTAGGAATAGTTTAAGGAGTTGGTAGTGTTAATTCTTGAATGTCTGGTAGAATTCGGCACTAAATCCACCCTGGGTTTTTTTGGTTGTGAGATTTATAAGTGCTTTTTAAAACGTTATTACTTGTTACAAGACTGTTCAGATAGTTCATTTCATCCTTGTTCAACTTTGGTATATTGTGTGTGCTGAGACATTCACCGAATGATTTTCATATTTGGTGAGTATAAATTTTTAAAGTATGACCTTATGATTCTTGGTATTATTTATGATAGTTCTGTTTTCATGTCTAATTTTATTAATTTGGATTTTCTCTCTTTTGGTTTTGGTTAATTTGGCTGAGGGTTTATCAATCTTACCAATTTTTTTCAAAGAAAAATTGATTGATTCTTTGTATGGTTTTCTTTGTCTCAATTTCAAATATTTCTCTTCTGATTTTACTAATCTCTGCCCATCTACTGCTGTTTTAGTTGGTTCATTCTTATTTCTTTATTTTTAATAAAGATGTTGAGTGCTATTAGCTTTCCTCTTAGAACCACCTTCATTGTATCCCAAGATTCTGATGTGTTGTATTTTTATTATTAAGTTTTAGAAATTTTTGAATTTCCAGTTTGACTACTGTCCAGACCCATTCCTTGTTTAGTATATTGCATGGTGTTTAGTTTTCAAGATTTTGTGTACTTTCTGTTGTTTATACCTTATTATGGGTGTCAAGCTTTATTCCATGGTGATCAGATAAGTTACAGGATGTAATTTCAATTTTTCTGTAGTAGTGGCCTAGCATGTGGTCTATTTTGAAGAAAGTTCCATGGGTTGCTGAAAAGAATGTGTACTTTCAGTATTGGAAAATTTGGTAGAGGTCACTCAGGTCCATTTGGCTTTTGGTTTGATTTAGTTGCAGTGTGTTGTTGATCAATTTTTGGCCTGTTGACCTATCTATCACTGACATTGGGGTGTTGAAGTTCCCTATTACTATGTTTCTGTTGATTTGTTGTTTATATGTTGTAGTGTTTGTTTGATGAATATTACTGAGCTTGTTTTGAGTATGTTTAGAATTGTAAATTCTTCTTCATGGATTCTGTCTCTCTTAGGATTTGTTGTTTGTCGTCTATTGTGTTGAATATTTGAATTGTTACTCCTGCTTGTTTCCTGGTTTCATTAACTTGGAGTGCCTTTGACCAGCCTTTCACTCTGAGATTGTGCCTGTCTTTCATGGTTAGATGTGTTTCTTGAAGGCAGCAAACTGATGGGTTTTAATTTTTAATCTCTGCTTGTAGCCTATGTCTCTTCTTTGAGGGAGTTAAGTCCATTGACATTTCAGGCTACAATTAAGGATCCATTGATGTTCAAAGATATAATTGAGGAATGTTTGCTCTTTCCCGTCATTTTATGAGTTTTATGGTTTTCTCTGTGGTGTGTGTGTGTGTGTGTGTGTGAAAGAGAGAGAGAGAGAGAAGGAGAGAGAGAGAGAGAGAGAGAGAGAGAGAGAGAGAGAGAGAGAGAGAGAGAGAGAGAACTATGTGTCCCTGTGGAACACCAAGAGTATTTGAAAATCAGCCTTGATTGCCTCTATCTCCTTTTTACTTTGCTCTGGGATTTCCCAGGTTCCGTCCGCCAAGTCTGGACGTGCTGATCATCTCTGTTTCCACCTGATTTCATTATGTGGGACCTGGAATCCAAACTCGGTTCCTTCTGCTTCCCGTGAAGCAGAATCTTGACCCCTGAGCAATCTCTTCAGCCTAGTTTTGTGGTTTACACAACTATCTCTTTGCCTAAGGGCTGTGCTGCATTGTTTTTCCTTTCTATCCTCTGAGACGTGTGCATCCTTTTCTTTAGTCATAAGTATTTTTCCTGTTATCTTCTGCAGACCTGGTTTGGTGATCATATAGGCCTTCAATTTATTTTATTCTGGAAAAAATTCTTTTATCTTCAATCATGGCTGATGGTTTTGCTGAATATAGCAGCCTTAGTTGTCATTTGTGATCATCCATAACTTGAAGTACATCTCTCTAAGTTCTTCTGGCTTTTACCATTTCCATTGGAAAAGCAGCTGTTATTCTGATAGGTTTCCCTTTAAATCTGATTTGGTTTTTTTCTCTCTCTTGAGGCTCTCAAAATGTTTTTATCCTGTATCTGCAGTTTTTTGACTAGTTTTTTTTTTTTTTTTGCTTTGCTTTTGTTGCGCCATGTTTCTATTTTAGTCATATGTGATTGCTGGGTGATATGAAAATGGAACTGTCATAAATAATACCAAAAATAATAAAATCATACTTCAAAAATTTATAATTCACCAAACTTGAAAATCAACACACACACGCACACATACACACACACTCACTTTTCAAACCGTGGCAACATGTATCTTATACTTGGATGAGGATCTCTCTGGTTAATTGTAGAAAGTTCTCATTTACACTGGTGGGTAAATCTCTTCTGGTGTAGGTTTTTTAGTTTCTTGTGGAAGAATCCATGGAAAAGCCTGTGCTGGTCTCCAGATAAAGGTTCTCCATCAAGGGTGCTCTGTCAAGGGGAGGTTTTCATACCATCCCACTGAGCAGTGTGAGTGCTGAGCACTCTTGTGGGTTCCAGGCTTCGAGCAGAGCACCTCCCTTCTGGAGACTTTCAGCTCAGAGCTGTCACTCCAGAGGTCTGCTCTGAACTTTCCAGGCAAGGAAGACTTTCCTAAGGAATTATTTCATTCCATCAGTATTTTTATAGTACACTTCTTATTCATAGAACATTTTTTATTTTAATATGTGTATCAGTGATATAAATTATAATTAGCCTTTTTTTAACTCACTGGGATCTTGTGTAGTCTTAGCTAAAAGTCTTAAATTCTTGACTTTCTATTTTTCCCTCGCTGTAGTAATGTTCTATTATATTCATTTGATTAATTAACTTGATAGAAGGGATTGCTGCATTTCCATTTTCATGTATTTCCTTTTAATCTCCAAAACATTCATTAATAATTTCCAAAGAGCTTTCCAAAATGTTTAAATATATTGAATAAAATCTCTCATTGGTATCATGTTTCTTAAAATTTTAAAAATATTTACTTGGAATTTACATAAAGTAGTAATCATCTTATATATAGAATTCTGCCTAGTTTCCATTTCTTAATCTTTTGTAATTTTATCTAGTTTCTTAATGTATGCATCATATACTTTAAATATGTATCTGTGTGTGTGTGTGTGTTATGTGTGTGTATGTATGTGTGTGTGTGGTGTGTAATTATTCTTGGAAGGGATGAGGATAGAATGTCAGTTTTAAATTTTATAAGATCATCAGGAAATAAAATAAGTACATTTTTTCCAACATGATGTTTTGGTTAGTGTCTTCAGTCCTTAGAAAAATATAGCTTGTGAAATGGTTTATTAGCATGTCCCTGATTCTGAAATTGCCCATGTAGTTACTCTCTGGTATGCCAGCTTGTATTTTATGTTAGTAATGTATTGAAAACTTGAAAAACTATTAAAAACCAATGCATGACAGTGGTTAGCCATGAGTCCTCTATCAATGATACTGAACTTTTTATCATTCATTTACATTAAGTTTTTAATTAATAAATTTGTCTATTCAGAATTATTATTTTCTATCTGAGCTATATACCATTAGATACATTATGTCACCTTATGTAATTATTTTCATTGCATTATTTTAAATCCCATTCTTTTATGTGATTTGACAAATAAATAAATGTATTTAAGAACTTTGTAAAATCAAATTGTCAAGATTATTTTTATTTATGGCATACTAATGACTTTAGATAATATAAAAATGTTGAAATAGAAATAGATCAGAATTATAATTAGGAAGTAGAATACCAGTAATGGAACACACTAAAAGATTGTGTACAATGTCCAAAATGTGTGAAAAATTAGTTTTTCTAGAATCTGAAACAAGCAGCATGGAGAAAACCAGCACTCTATTATGAACTATTTATATAGTTAGTTGTATTTACACAGCAGGGATAAAACTTTTCCTCATGCATTTAGCCTTCACACTGACCTTGCATAGAGCTTGAGGCCAAATCTTCTATTTGAATATATTTTAATAATTATCATATCCATGGTTTTTTATGTATTCTTTTCTCTCATAGATTAGTTCTGTTTTGTTCATATAAATTTATTAGAATTTGTTATATGTGAGACAACCTTTGCAGGCTCTTGTGTCTCTGGTTATTTTATTTTATCCAGACATCACAACTGTGGAATTTCACCTGAAACTTTATTATCATCATTGAATTTTTAGTTTTCTTAGCATTTGAAATTTTTTTTAGCATAGTTGGGACATTTGTCATGTTGTAAGATGTTCTTCACGGGATTCAGAAATACTACTATTTTAAAAAATTTTCCACCAGCTATCAAAAAAAGCAGCCAAAGTTATACCAATCGCCAGTCAAGTCTTAAGAGATCATGTGGGCAAAGGATAGGGAGACTAGAATAACAGACTAGAAATACTATGAATTCCAGCCACAGCTAGTTGTTCTATATGTAGGTAAAGAACTTTCCCAAATATTAAGAGTTAACTAGAGCAGAAGGCTGTAAGTCTCATTCATTCTGTTGCTTTTTGTCACTTCTTCCTACCAAGGGAAAGTTCTAGTAAATGAAAATATCCTCTCCAGAAAACATGAAAAATTACTGGTCTTTTCCAGAAGTAAATACAGTATGCTACAATTTCTTTTTTTTTTTTTAAGAGCAAAAAAACCCACCTTTTTATTTGTTTATAATCATATACCTTTTTTTATTAAAAATGTAATATTACATTTTAAAATTTCTTTACCAGTTCCCTCCCTCCCCCTCCTCCCCCCGAACCTCCTCCTCCCTCTCTTTTCCCTCCCCATCCCCCAGTGTCTCTCCCCCAATTCCCAGAGAGTCCTTTATTGTGTACGCCTGACTCTCCACTGGGTCCTCCTCTCCGATGACATATAAGGACCCAGTAGCATTTCCATAAGCCCTTTCTCTTGTTCCCCTTAAGCATAGGAGCACTACTATGGCTGTCAATCCCTTGCCTCCAGGGATCTCGGTACCCTTAACATATGCTAGACTTTATGAGGGCAACAGTGTGCTGGACATTGCTCAGGGCATGCAAAGTCCCATTACGATTGCTTTGGCCCCAACTATTGTTGAGAATCTTGCAAATCGTTGTTCCTCCCATCCTTTTGCTCTTACAATCTTACCGCCCCCTCTTCCGCAAATGTCCCTGAGCTCCAGGATGGGGAGATATTAGGCTGGCCTAGTTCTCTGTGATTGATATAGACTCTCTGAACTTCTGGATTGTGGTTTGTTGATTTTCTTTTGCAGTTTTGCTGCTCCTGCAATGCCCTTCACTCCATCCTGCTGGGCACTGTGTGTCACCCCCTGGCCAGAGACAAAAAGCTGTTAAACTGGAGTCTTGTTATAATAGCACATTCAAGGGTAGATGTAATAAAAGTAGGAAACCTCACTGGGGGAGGGGTCCATCACCCATTTGCAAAATGATTACTTATTATCTGCTAGACTATATGCCCTCCCCTTCTGGTGAGATCAGGAAAGAAAGTCTGTGAACTTAACCAGGTTTCTCATTACTTACTTGCAGACCTTGATGGAGGCCTATTTTCTCTACTGTAACATGGTCCCTTCTCTCCTTGTTTCTGGTGTGGCCCTCCTACCCCATCTCTCTTGTTCATAATCCTTGCAATTACTGTGTTACATATGTTTACTTTTGAGTGTCTCAATGTGGGCTGGGTGAGTTTGGTACTAGGAGCCACCTATTAGGGAGTACATACGGCGCTTAATTTTCTGGGTTTGGGATACTTCACTTAATATAATTGTTTCTAATGACATCCATTTCCCAGCAAATTCCAGTAATTCATCATTTTTGATGACTGAGTAGTACTCCATTGTATAGATGTACCACAGTTTCCTTATCCACTCGTCAACTGTTGGACATTTAGGTTGATTCCATGACTTTTGTAAACAGTGCTGCTATGAACATGGTCGAGCTTGTGCTATCGAGGCGAACCTCTGCTGCATGGGGGGTTATTCCCAAAAGTGGGATAGCAGGGTCATATGGCATTTCAATCTTTAATTTCTTTAGGAATCTCCAGACGGCTCGCCAGAGTGGCTGTATGAGCCTGCATTCCCACCAGCAATGTAGGAGAGTTCCCCTCTCTCCACATCCTCTCCAGCATTTGTCGTTGTTTGTATTGTGGATTTTTGCCATCCTGACCGGGGTGAGATGATATCTCAGGGAAGTTTTGATTTGCATTTCCCTGATGGCTAAGGAAGTGGAGCATTTTTTTTTATTTTTTTATTTATTATTTATTCAATTGTGTGTGTGTGCATGTGTGTGTGTGTGTGTGTGTGTGTGTGTGTGTGTGTGTGTAGAACCACGGACAAATCCTGGAACCACCATGGACACCACCACGTCCTCCTTGTTTATTCGGCCCCGGGATTCACAGGCTCCGCCCTACCAGAATCGGAAGCGCAGGCCGCCCCGGCTTCCTCCTGGCGTCTATACGTGGGGTCTAGGATCCGAACTTAGGACCTTCTGCCTGCAAGGCAGAGGCTTAACCACTGAGCCACCTCTCCAACCCCAGGAAGTGGAGCATTTTTTAAGATATTTGTTAGACATTTTAATTTCATCCCTGGTAAAGTTTCTTTTGAGTTCCAGGGCCCATTTTTTAATTGGGCCATTGTTTTCCTTGGAGTTTAGTTTTCTAAGTTCTTTGTGCACTCTGGACAGTAGAGCTCTATCAGCTATGTGGTTAGTGACGATTTTCTCCCATTCTGCGGGTTGCCTTTGAGCTCGTGTTACAATCTCTTTATCTGAACAGAAGCTCTTTAATTTCACAAGATCGAACTGTTGAGAGTTAGTAGCAGTGACTGTGCCATTGGATGTTTGTTTAGGAAATGTTGGCCTAGCCCAATCAGCTCGAGGGACTTCCCTATCCTTTCAACTATGGTTTTTATAGTCTCTGGCCTTAAATCCAGGTCCTTGATCCATTTGGAATTAAGTCTTGTACATGGTGACAAGTATGGGTCCAGCTTTAATCTTCTGCATGTGGAGATCCAGTTTTGCCAGCACCATTTGTTGAAGATGCTATTCTTTTTCCATTGGATTCTTTGGGCCCCTTTGTCAAAGACCAAATGGCTGTAATTTTGTGGGCTTACATCTGGGTCTTCAACCCTTATCCATTGATCTGTGTATCTATTTTGGAGCCAGTACCAGGCAGTTTTTATAACTATGGATTTGTAGTATAGACTAAGGTTTGATATGGTAATACCTCCAGCAGTGTTTTTGTTACTCAGGATTGTCTTTGCTATCCTGGGTCTTTTGTGCCGCCATATGAATTTTGAGATTATTTGGTCAACTTCTTTTTTTTTTTTGCCAGAAAATTCCTGGATCTTTAATAAGCATTTCATATTCAGCCAATAATAAATGTCATTATGGTCTCATCCCCTTTCGAAAACATCTTCACTGCCAACAAATGGTACAGAGAAAAAAATTATTCCAACGGATGTACATTATCCTTCATATTCATGCCAGTCAGTTGTGCCCAACTGAAAAACAGATTGAAACCACTTTATAGGCAAACTCATTTCTGACTTCAGAGAACCTTCTAAAATAAAACATCAAAACCCCTGAGTAGGCACCACACAAGTCTGATTCTCCCCTGCCCCCTTCTGCAGGCTCAGCTTCTACTACAACCCTGTCAGCAGCAGTAACAACACCCCATCCAGTTGCTACCATTTCCCGAACACAGATTGTAAACCAGCCTATCATAAATGTCTTGCGATGCTTTCCCATCTAATTTAATCACTGCAATAAATAGCTCTATGCAACAGTCATCATCACCCCAAGTTTTACCCATTAAAAATACAATGAATCAGACTTCATGGATGGCTAGCATATCCAATGGCACCACACAGCCAGTGGTAATAGGGCTAGAATTTGAAACCAGATTCTATTTTTGAAGCCTATCTCATAGGGTTTGTGAGAGATGGTTTCCCAATTTACCAGCATTCACAGTCATCATCCGTCTGGCTCCAACCATTGCTTCTCCCACACTCTGCCCTAGGCATGCCTCTTATGACCCCCTCTTTTCTACCCCATTGCTCTCACCCCCAACACAGCTCCTTATTGGGGGGATATCAAGCATATCCAAACTAGTCTCCTGTCACCCCTCTCTTCTGCTAAGATCACTAACAATCATGCTGCTGCCAGAATCCAAAGCTAAGTCTTTCTGAAGCTGGACTGTGAGCCTGCCACTCATTCAGAGAACCACACCTGCTTCTCTGCCACCTCTGGAATTCAGAGTAACTAGGAACCAGGCCCCACATGCAGGCAGGTCTGGGTCTGGCTCTTTATGATTCAAGCTTCTTGGTGTCCAAGGAAGAATGGTTTTGCCACCGTGGGTGCCAGACTCCCCTGCTGGGTCTTGTCTCGTCCATTGGCCACCACTGGGCCCTGAGAACTCCGCCAGAACAAAAGCAGAGAGCACATTTAGTCTGAGAGCTCACCTGGAAATAAGAGCCGAGAATGTCCAGCTGTAGCCAGTCAGGCTGCCCCAGGAACTGCCAGGTGGGTAGCACTGGCTCAGCAGGAGTCCCTGAGTCAAGGACCCTGCAGGCTTTGGTCAACTTCTTTAAAGAATTGCTTTGGGATTTTAATTGGTATAGTATTGAATTTGTATATTGCTTTTGGTAGGATGGTCATTTTTATGATGTTGATTCTACCAATCCAGGAACATGGGAGGTCTTTCCACCTTCTGGTGTCTTCTGCTATTTCTTTCTTTAGGGTTTTAAAGTTTTCATTGTAAAGGTCTTTTACCTCCTTGGTTAGGTTTATACCAAGGTATTTCATTTTTCTAGGGGCTATAGTAAATGGGATTGTTTCTCTCAAGGCTTTTTCACTTATTTCATTCTGGGCATATAGGAAGGCCTCTGATTTTTGCACATTTATTTTGTATCCTGCCACCCTGCTGAACTTCTCTCAATTAGTTCCAGGAGCTTCCTGGTGGAGTTTTTGGGATCCCTCAGGTATAAGATCATGTCATCTGCAAATAGGGATAGCTTGACTTCTTCCTTGCCGATTTGAATCCCTCTTATGTCCCTTTCTTGTCTTATGGCTTCAGCTAAGACTTCAAGTACAATATTGAATAGAAGTGGTGAGAGTGGACAGCCTTGTCTAGTTCCTGATCGAAGTGGGAATGCTTCCAATTGTTCCTCATTGAGCATAATCCTTGCTGTGGGCTTGTTGTATGCAGCTTTTATTATATTGATAAAGGTTCCTTCCATTCCTACTGTCTCTAGCGTTTTGATCATAAAAGGCTGTTGGATTTAGTCAAAGGCTTTTTCTGCATCTATCAAGAGTATCATGTGGTCTTGGACTTTGGACTGGTTTACATGATGAATTACATTTATTGATTTGCGTATGTTGAACCAATCTTGTGTGCCAGGGATGAAGCCTACTTGGTCCCCCTGAATGATCTTTTTGATATGTTTTTGAATCTGATTTACTAAGACTTTATTGAGAATCTTTGCGTCTGTGTTCATCAGAGAGATCGGCCTATAGTTTTCTTTTTTAAGTGAATCTTTAAGGTTTTGGGATTAAGACGATATTAGCTTCATAGAAGGAATTTGGTAGTGTTCCTTCCTTTGCTATTTGATGGAACAGTTTAAGGAGTATTGGTGTTATTAACTCCTTAAATGTCTGGTAGAATTCTGTGCTGAATCCATCTGGCCCAGGACATTTTTTGGTGGGAAGATTCGAGATTACTTCTTCAATTTCCTTGTATGTTATAGGACTATTTAAATAATTCACAACTTCCTGATTCAATTTAGGTAGGTTGTGTTTACTTAGAAATTCATCCATCTCTTTTGTGTTGTCAAACTTCACAGAGTATAAGTTTTTGAAATATGATGTTATAATTCTCTGGATTTCTTGGGTATCAGTAGCGATAACTCCATGTTTTTGTAAGTTGTATTTTCGTTATCATTCACTTTCAGGAAATCTTGAATTTCCTTTTTAATTTCTTCCTCAATCCAGTTCTCATTCAGCATCATAGTGTTAAGTTTCCAGGAGTTAGTGTATTTTCTCTTGTTTGATGTGTTGTGGATGTCCAGCTTTAGGCCGTGGTGGTCTGATAGGGCACAGATTAGAATTTCAACTTTTTTGTATATGTGTAGATTTGTTTTGTGGCTCAGTATGTGATCTATTTTGGAGAAAGTTCCGTGTGCTGCTGAGAAAAATGTGTATTCTTTGGTATGTGGGTGAAAAGTTCGATAGAGATCTGTAAGGTCCATTTCTTTCAGGGTTTGATTAAGTTCCAGAGTGTCTCTGTTAAGCTTTTGACCTGTTGATCTATCCCATGTTGAGAGGGTGGTGTTGAAGTCCCCAAGAATTATCGTTTTGGGGTTGATTTCTTGCTTTAGACGCTGTAAGGTTTTCTTAATGAATGTGGAGGGGTCCGTATTGGGCGCATATATGTTCAGTATTGTGAAGTCTTCCTGGTGAATTGTACCTGTGACTAAAATGTAGTATCCATCCGTGTCTCTTATAATTTTCTTTGGTTTGAAATCCACTTTGTCCGATAGCATAATGGCTACCCCTGCCTGTTTTCTGCTTCCATTAGCTTGTAGAATTGTTGACCAGCCTTTTATTTTTAGGGCATGCCTATCTTTTGTGGTGAGATGGGTTTCCTGCAGGCAGCAGATTGATGGATTGTGATTTTTAATCCAAGTTTGTAATCTGTGTCTCTTGATCGGTGAATTAATTCCATTAACATTTAGTGTTATAATGGAGAAAATATTTGGATTAGATGTAGTAAAGCGCATGTGTTATAGTTTTGCTCATAGCGGGTGGTTGGTTGATAGGCTGCGGGAGAGTGCCTCTCTTGGATATGAGGAAAAGGGTTGGATGATCCTCTATTCCCGTGGGGTGTTTGTTGCTCCTATATGAGAGATGGGCTCTCTTTCTTTAGGGGATGACGTTTGAAAACTTTCCTCAGGGGTGGTGTTTTGAGATTCTTGCTCTGGTATTCCATGAATACGCATGTTAGGCTTCT
Organism: Typhlomys cinereus; assembly: GCA_023101885.1. NCBI lineage: Eukaryota > Metazoa > Chordata > Mammalia > Rodentia > Platacanthomyidae > Typhlomys > Typhlomys cinereus. The sequence goes on from JALPQD010000335.1 coordinate 928,389, forward strand.
CAAGTGTCTTTTTGGCTTTAACAACGTCTTCCATTGAGCTGGTTAGTACTCCCACTTTATCCTCAAGGTCTGAAATTCTGTTTTCTGCTTCATTAGTTCTGTTGATAAGACTCTCTGTGGCGTTCTGGGTTGAAGATAACTTGTCTTTTAGCTCAGTTTTAAACTCTGCTTGAGTCTGTTTTAACTGCTCTATGCCAGTTTTTGTTTCTTGCACTGTTTTTCTCAACTCCTCCAAATGTCTGTTGTGTTCCTCTTCAAAGCGATTGATTCGATTATGTAATTCCTCCCGGATTTCCTCTTTCATAGTATTGAACATGGTAATGATCATATTTTGAAAGTCGTTATCCTGGGTCAGGCTTTCTTGGCCTTTTTCCGCGGGTTTGTTCTGATTGGAGTCTAACATTATGGGATTAATTTCTTCAGTGGGAAATTTGTTTACTTGAGTGTTGCTTCTCATGGATTTGCACTTTGACTTTGGCATTGTCGTTTTAACTCTTAAGATCTTTCAATTTCACTAAACTGAATTATTTGGCCTGGGGTTCTGGGGGTGGGCAGGGACAGAGCTTACCTAGGTCGCAGGTGAGGCCCAGCTGGACCGCGCGCACGCGCGTCCCGACTGGAGGAGCGGGGTGGGGAATGGGAGGATGGGGGCGTTGGCGTGGAGCTATTTAACCGGAGGGCAGCTGGGGCGGGGCCCGGGCGCAGGGGGAGGTCCTCCTCATCCCTAGTCCCTGGGCGCGCGGCTCCGGCTGGATGGCGGGAGTCGGAGCCGGGTCCCTTTGGGCTGATCTGGGGTTCTGGTGGGCGGGCACGGCCGGGGCTTACCTAGAGTCGCGGGGTGAGGCCCGGCCGGCAGAGCGGGGTGGGGTGAAAGGGAGTTACAATTTCTTGTACAATGATTTGATAAAAAAATCTTTCTACAATAAGCTACTTACTTTTTCATTTTCATATTAGATGGTCTCAAAAATATAACTCTTGTCTCACCGTGGACTCACCTCCTGTCTACCTCCCAAGTACTGCTGTGCCCATGATATGTCACAATTCCTCTTTACTTTATTTGAGAGAGTAAGATACACTTATTTTTACAGAACCGAAGACTGTAATAGTCACATGACTTTTTTTCACACATTAATAGCTAGCCTTCATATAAGTGTCATGGGATTTCATAAAAGAAGTTTTGTATTGTGATTTCTCCAGTAAGAAAACTCAAATAATAGAATGATAGTATAGGTACAGTATGTCTTTTGGTAAATTTGGGCACAGGTTGGGGGTAGAGTCTTTATTTCACAAGTTATAAAGGTTTTTACAAGCTTTATTTTATATTTGCTCAATTTATTTTGATAATTTAAGCTATACTAGGATGAATGTATACTTCATACACTTTTGAAACACATGGGGAGATCTATAAATATCAACAATAGCAATAATATGTGAAGTTTTTCAGTTTAAAAAAGAATAAAAAGAATACATTTTCTCCTTAAAATGTGTGATACACAATTCTCGTAGTATTATTTGATGATTGCAAATACACAAAAAAGATCTGATTAGAATGTTGTATTGTTTCATCACATTGGAAATTAAAATCATTATGGATGTAAAGCATAACCTCATATTTTGTTAATTTGGTGAAAAAATAATGTCAAATGTATTTCAGGGAGTCACTCATTGAGAAGTGTACTTTAACCATAGTGTCTAAGCTAGTAATTTGTAAATAATGTATATTTATGCCCTCAGAAGTTATCACTTATTCAGATTAACTAATGTTCTTTTTGACTTTAGCTTAATCACACAAAAGAGTGTTTTTTTAGTTCTAAAGCCTATAAATCACTTAGAAACTTATAAAATAGAACAGAAGGTCTCACATGAAAAAAAAAAGTTCCTGTCTATTATTAGATGAATTGCCTTCAACTCTCCAGCTCTTTTGGTAGTTGCTAAAAGTCAGAGAAACTCCCATGACTATAAATGTTGTGTGACTCAGGTAGACCTTCCTTTCTCCCTACTTTTGAGTTAATCTTTGGTTGTAGCACATGCTCTAGAGGAGCAGTCATTTTCCGAGTTGGTTCCTGAGAATCAGCACCACCCAGATGGCTCCAAGTGTATGGTGATTGGCACACACAGACCACACCCTTGCAGCTGACGAACCAGTGCTTGCCATAGGAATACAATCGGGATGAGCATTAATGGTGTTTGCATCAAGTTGACCAAATCCTAAAGATGCCCCTCCAGACCATTCCTTCTAAAAAGTGAGAAGTAGACTAAACCCCAGTTTATTCTATCCTCATTCTTCATCTAAAGCTGTGGACCAAGATAACATGAAAAAAATTAAAATGGAAGTGCTGGTAATGGGGCTTTGGGAATCTAGCATTTATAATCTTTCTGGTCCAAGCTAGGAAAGATCACATCAGATTAGTCCCACCACCTATTGTAGCAGCTTAAAAAAAATAAAGAAAACAATAAAGTTTAGTTTTCACTCTTACTGATATGTTAAGCATTGTTCATTATGTTTAAACACTGTTTGGTTGTTTGCTGAATCATGTTGTCTTCTATGTTAAAGATGTACTTAATCCAACCTACTGTTATAGTTCTAATGTTTGGTGTTTAATGTAGCAGTTATACTTGGCAAGAGTTAATGTGGGTGGGCTTTAGTCAAAATATCAGTTACAAAATCTAACATTATTTATCCTCTCACTGTGTGCTTGATACTTTTCTGTGAAGTTTTGGGGTATAGCTGATCTAATCCCCTGTGGGTAGGTGTTTTGATCATCATTCAGTTGTCCTTCAAACCCAAATGTTTCTGAAATTATCATGTTATGTCATCTGGTTAGCAAACAGCAGAGTCAGGATTACAGTGTGACCAGTCTTTTCCAACATTTAATTTCTAAGAGAAATATACTTTGTGGTCAATTGTTTACCTTCCTAACCTGAAATGTTTCCCTGACCCACATTATTTCTTTTGCTAGAGTACTTTCAAGATGTCAAACAAACAAACAGTACATATGTAAAGTCGCTAATTTAAAATGCAGCACTGAGTGTCCTAAACAGTATTGTACAGATTGATGGAAAAGAGTATGTAGAATTATAAAATGGAAAACGGTGCTGTTAACAAAGCAGCTCAACAAATTGCATTTCCTTCCTTAGCTTTCCAGCTTTTCAGCAAATACATTTTGAGAGTAACAGTTAAATTTGTAACCGACACAATGTAAGCATTCAAACCACTTTATTTAGATGGATAGAAAGGACAGGCTATATACAAGAAGTCATCTTTTCTGTGGTCCTGGAGCTATGGTCAGAATCTTTGGCTCTTTTAGGTGGAACTCCATGTTTTTTATACATGTATTCTTTGTTATTTAGCTTGCCTTTCTAGTAGGCCTCTCGCTATATGCACAAATGTACTGTATCCCTCTACATGGAACTGGTCATTATCTCTTGGCATACAGTTGGACTTTTATTATGACTTTTTAATATTGTAATTTATAACTGAAGTTAATTTGACATTTTGTATTGAATTATATTTATTAGTCTTTATGTCTTAATTTCAACAGCATCACTGCAAAACTTGAAAGAGCTTTAGAAAAAGTTGCTCCTCTTCTTCGTGAAATTTTTGTAGACTTTGCCCCATTCCTATCCCGTACACTTCTTGGCAGTCATGGACAAGAGCTATTGATAGAAGGTATGATTTCTCTCTATATTCTCAATATTTTAGTTTCTTATAATGTGATGCATTTTCATGGCAGATTTGGTTCATTTGGAGGAATTTACATTTCCAAAAGATATTACATATACAGATTCTTATAAGAGTATCTATATTTGCTTTTTCTTCTGTCACTTTTAAGTAACATTTGACCAAGTCAATGTCCATGATGAAATAGTAAAAGTGAAGAACTTTAAAAAATATGGACTGGGAATTAGTGGCTCTTCTGGTCCCGTCTTAACAGGGCTACTGTACACCTGTTTCTGTGATGTGTTGAATAAGCATTATTCTCAGTGCCATACTTCTTCCAGTGGCTGTGCTTATTCATATAGTATTTTTAATGTGAGAAGCCTAATCTGAAAAAGTCAGTAAAAATGTGGAGAAATGATAATGTGGGAATCAGTGAAGCTGTCTCCACCCTGACAGCAGGACAAGTTGAAGGAAGATCTAATTTGTACATCTATACTTGAAAGGTAGATTGGGAAAAAATGGTTAATTGAAGCTTTTTTTTTTCCATGAATCCAACTTTGTCTAATGGTGATTCCCAAGTTTCAGTCAGAGATGGTCAGTGTCATGTAATACAGCAAGTGAATGGTAACCTGCCACACCCCGTTAGGCTCCTTTGATGGAGCAGACTTGTGTTCTGTTTCCTGAGGTTCACTTGCAGGTTATTGTACAAGTTACATCCTTGTCTCAGCTGTTTCTGCACAATGCTTACATGAAACAAAACAGTAATAGTATGCCTCTACTACCTGTGGGAGCCTACTACATTTGAATTCTGATTCCACTACTTTTCCTCTGGACTTTTCTAAGTTACTCAGTAACCCTCCAGTGTTTGGGTAAGAGTTATATTGTGCAATGCACATATGTTTGAACCCCCATCCAGAATGGAAGGACAGGGAAAATGTTAGTGTGGTTGGCTGGAACAGAATGAACTGGAAGAAGTCCCAGGAGAAGCCCCCCTTTCTTTGGCTTATTTGTCGTTAGTGCTGTGAAGGCTGTTGCAGTTCTGAAAAGAATTGGAAGTCACTTTGAACACTACTGTTGTCCTTACTTCTGCTTCCAAAGTAACATAGAACATGTTACAAGGAACTGGACTCTCGGAATTTTACTTGAATGAAATTACTAATGAATTTCAAATGTTCTTCAAAACTTTTAAAACCTGCTCCTTGTCCACAGTTTGCACTTGGAATAGAAATAGCTTTGATGTAAATATATTGATAATTAAGCAACACTGCTTACTCGGAGTCAAATAAAGGGAAATGGTGCTTACCTCAAGAGGCTTGCAAATAACAAATAAATCCTGTGACTGATAGCTAATATGTTGCATGGTATGATAAAAGCATATGCAACATACAGGGCAAGTGAATCTAATGGCTTGCCAGCCACTGCTCTTGGTTCCCTGCTGATGGGACCAGAAGCAGCTGTGGATCCTATTTGCTCCTACCCTATCATCAAGTCTCTTCATCATCTTTACACACACAGGTTTTTCTCTTAATGTCATGTGTGTAGATGCCTGTGGATGTACATGTTCATATTTGTGAGCACTCATGTGGAAGGCAGAGGATAACCTCAGGTGTTAATCCATGTCTTCCACCTGTTTGTGTTGTTTGCCATGTTTACAACAGGCTAGCCGGGTGAAGCTGGCAGGGTTTCTCCTGTCTCTGGCTCCTGTGTTCCTAAGAATTGGGATCATGGACATGAGCCATCAAACTTGACTTTACCTGGTTCTGAGTTTTTCTGAGTTTTCAAACTCAGGTGCTCCTACATATGTGACAAGCACTGAGCCATTACCAACCTTTTGTATAGTTTCAAAGAGGTGGTCTGTGTCTCTTGCTTCCTATAACAATTCAAGTAATAGAGTCAACTAATAGAGGAATCTCCAACCGTGTACTCCATTGCTAGCTCGGATCCACTGTACCTAATATATGCTCATCTTTTCTTTCAAATAGCTTTTCCTCCTCATTTTATCTATTTATTAGTAGTTCTATTAAGATATGCGTTTAAAGTAAACATCTGGGTTTTCTTTATCTTTCTACTTTGATATTTATAGTTATTTGCTAAGAAATGATTAGCTCTGACATTAATTTAGAGCCTAATTCCCCAGATATTACTGCAAATACCACATCAATCTATGTTTAAAACCTCTGAAAATAGTTTATATATTATGATACCTGAAGGGAGAGGCATCATACTTATGGATTCCAGTGCTTCTAAGGATTGCTGGTTTGTCCATTTTTACCTGTTTTGTATGAATGTTATTTAGATTTCATTAGTGTTTTGTGCTACTGAGGAGCAAGAAATCTGGTTATCTTTTACTTTTGTATTTTCTGTAACATGATACTTTAGTAATTTAAATAAATAGTAATTGCAGAATTGTCTTAATGGTTTCATTATTCTCTAGTAGATAAAAGTCTTTTCTTTTCTATATTTAACCTTTCCTACAGGTTGCAGAAACTCATAGATTTTGGTCAGTGATAAAGGAGTAAAATTGGTAATACAGTAATGGAAATTAGGGTATATGGTCAAGTTATAAGATTTACATTACTGGGCCTTCCACGAGAATCTGTGACAGTTTCAGACTCTATAGATGTGCTCTCAAATAACTTTAATTGCTAAAGTTGAACTTCGGGTGTTTGAGTTCCAAAATTTCTCAAATGTAATACTTGGCAAAGTAAATGTAGAAAACCTTCACATGTGGTCCTCCAAATGTCTGTGGTCCATACATTCCACATATTTACAACTTACTGCTGAATAAGTAAGTTCATGCTCCTCAGAAGCTACATTTCAGCCTCAGTGAGGTTCCCTCTTCCTGGGGTCACAGGCAGTCCCTAGGCATATAAGAAGAGTACGCCCCGTCACACTGCTAGTAGATGGAACCTAAGCATGTAAGCAAGCTGTGCACTGTCAACATTGCTTTATTCTTGTTTTCCTTCTTGCCTCTGCATAGAATTCTCTTCTTTTTTTCTGTCTCCAGAATTACATTCATTCTTTGGGTCCTGTAAGCCAAAGAATCACACTGTCTTGTGGTTTTCCCACACATTTCACTATTAGTAAAGCTACTTTTTTCACTTATAAATGGGAAGCATCTTAATAGTTTTGTCATATTTATCTAAATTGTATCTTTGTATAATAAATAGTATTTTCCAATTATACTTGAAAGTGCATTATATTTCTTGCTAATAATTTTTGATAAAGTTAAAATGAAAAAATAAGAGAGGTTAGGAAAAGTTTGTTCTTTGACAGGAATTCCCAGTATTGATCATCTTTCCATACCCATAGCTCTTTAGTAATATAATGTTTTTCTAGATTGTCCCCTACACTAACCTATAGAAGTGCACTCTCTTGCTGTGTATCTCTCTCTGTCTGTCTCTGTCTCTCTGTCTCTCTGGACACCAGCCTGCTAGGCAGCTACTGGAGCAATGAACTGTACCTCCAGTTTCTACATTCTCTTTTATACACTTGTCCTCCCACTTACAGTTTTTTGCCTTGTCACTCTCTCTTGACTTCTCCTGAATGATAAACTATTCCTCTTTCTTGAGAAGAAAAATTGTATCAAACTGTTTCGAAAAATTCAGGGTGATAACATGATCAATATATCATCACCTTTGCTACTGAATATTTCTGTTTAAAATGTTGCTTATGAAGAGTAAATCTTATCACTTAATAATAACTTAATTCATATGTGTATTGCAAAAGTAAAATTGAATTTAACTGAAGACATTTTGATGTCTAAAGTCACAAAATGTTTTAATTGCAACTTACTAGATGCTTTATAATTATCTTAATAAATACATGTAACCCCTAGATTTTATTTGTGTTTCCTTTAAATGCAAGCCAAAATAATATCCTTCACTTTTATAACTGTTACCTTACTCACCTGGTTGTGTTAAATTTGTTATTATGTGATTTGATAGCAGTCACTCTTAATATTAACTGATTTTTGATTAGCTTTGGATGAATGTTTCTCTTAAGAATAGCTGGGTTTTGAAGACAGTAGTTATTTGAAGTTTACTTCCTTTAAGAAAATTCCTTTAATGTATGAACTTAGGTGTAGAAGGTGTTTTTTATAGATATGGATATTCATGAAACCTGCAGCAAATATGGCAAGCAAAAATGATTTTCCTTTTCAGAATTGTCAGATGTGCACAGCTTGCTGCAGTATTGAAAAGTGTTGAAGAATGCACTGTGGAGAAAACTCAGGGCTTCTCTGGAATAGAATTGATTAGATGTGAGGGAGTTGGATCTAATGTGCATTGGTGATGATTGTCATTTCATAAGTGATAGAGAAGCAATATGTTATCCACGTTCATCTGGCTGTGTAGGACATATGTTTGCATAGTCTATTTCAACAGCCTCAAAATAAGACAGGCAAGTTAGTAACCAGATACAACTACTTTTGACTCAAAGCAACTTTATAACCTTGGGTTTTTGTTTCTCTGTGAATGCACTCAGTTTTTCTTTTTTCACTTATTTCTGAAAATGACTTCCATGGCTTAGTCAGCAGAATGTGGCATAGCACCCCAGCCCTGGATATAAAATATTTTTAGTGTATAGGTCTTTCGTCATTTGTTGATAGTCATCAAGTGAGAATCTGAATGACTCAGCTGAGGCCATTATCTTGTTGGTTTGGATTTTGCTGTAGTTAAAAATCATTTTCTATCTGGGGAGGGGTGGATGGCTAAGTTGGCTGTGACACCCAGAGCTTCCCTGGTGAAGGAGCCACAGATACTAAGGTAAGGAGTTTCAGCAATGCATCTAACATTATTGGCACTAATACATATTTTTATTAAAATGATTGAAAGCTTTAGGCACATTATTGTTTCCGGGACTAGTATTTTTATCAAGTACGAAAACAAGACATACATAAAATTTCTACCTTCTCCAGCAGATGACATCACCGAACTATTACACAAAGGATGAGTCTGGTTAAAAACCACATGGTGCCCACAGCAGTATGGTCACAAGTAGAAAAACTTGTATATGTTTGTATTTGTAGCTTATAAATAAAAAATACTTTTAAAATGTGATTTTACAATTAGCATTTTAAGATTATAGTACAATAAATTCCAAATAGACAACAATTTAGACTTCAATGTTTAAATACTGTTGCTTCTGTCATCCTAAAACCACCTATGAGAAGGTAAAGTAATGAGTATTTAAAGCAAGACTACCTGATGGAGAACTTACACATGGTGTCCAGGGATAGAGCAGTATCACACATGACCACACAGTGGGTAATTCATGGGAGATAATGGCAGGAACTAGCGAACATTTCAGAAATCTATCTACATAAATTCATGGAAGTACCTTGAAGTACAACTTGAAAATAACAGTAAGAAGATAACTCCAAGGTTCCTTGGTAAAAGGAAACAAGGTTATAGCTAACCAGGTCCCATAAGAGAAAAGTCAGCCAAAGTTGTTTAGCAGAACCGAGATCCACACTAAGAAGAAACTTCGTGAAAAGAATCCTCATCAATCAGAAAAAATACAAAGTAATGAAGACAAAAGTTCAAATAGTAATGCAAAATACAAACGTTTAGTAGATATCATAAAGTATTAATTATGTTGCTTGCAATTTACACATGTGTTAGCTTTGTGTCATTGTGCCAGATACCTGTAAGGAAGAAGAGTTTAGTTTGGCTTATTATTTTGATTGTTGCATTACCAGTTGCATGGCTCCATTGCTTTTGGACCCGCGGTGAGGCAGCATGTCATGTTTGGAAGTGTGAATAGAAAAGATGCTCCCTTGTGGGGTCTAGAAAGGAGAAATCAAGATAGCAGGGTCATGGTCCCCAGAGAACTTCTAAGGACATACTTAATCTCCTATCCTTTGTAGCTAATCATTGTATCAGATCATGGAGGTAGTTTTTTCTCATCATCTGTGTCATCTCAAAAATGGCTTTTATGGTTTGGTTACTGTTTGGCATAGTTGCAGGGTTTAGATCCACACAACAACTCTAAGTATCAGAAAAGGAGAGACAAATCCACAGTCAGGTGATTGAGATACAATCTCTGACTATGACTACATAAACAGCTTGGATGGATGGGGGCATGAATAGGCCTACAGATCCAAAATTTTGAACTATACCAAGGAATTAAATCATGAAATATATAATGCTGTAAATTCTGCAGCATAATTGGCATAGTTTCTTCTAAATAAACAACATATGGATAAAAAGAAAATTAGAGTCTATAGCTTAAGGAGATTTAAAGGACATGTCAAAAACATCTGTTAAGAAGTAAGTTGTTTATACGTAAAACTGTAACGTTTAAGTTATAAAGCTATAAAGAAAAGGAAGATGATTATCGTAAAAACAATAATGGTTCATTACAGGCAGGGAGATGATTTTAATTAGGACACCATGCATGTAGGGTTTTGTGATCCTTGGTAAAAGTCACCTTTTTTAGCTGTGCAGTGATTATAGGAATATTCATTTCATAAAACTTTATTAACTTAGTTTTATGAAGTTGTATTAAATTTTTGCAATAAAAGTCTTTCCGGTGATGGGTATTTATTGAGTATCTGGAGCATATGGAATATCCACTCTGCCACTGAGCTATTATACCCTCACCTCACAATTAAATTCTTTGAAAGTAACATTGGGGCCTAAATAATAGTGAAGTAGTTCATCTTCCTGATAGGAAACACATCAGGAAGTAATTTCTGTCAGTGTTAATTCATGCTTTTCAGGATATTTTAATTTAAGTATCTAAAATTATTGTCATGAACATTAACAACTATCCATTGCATTCTTATAGTCAAAGAAAAATAAAAAGAACCAAGATAATTTTGAATCTGAAAGTTCAATTTTAATCAAAACAGTGTGGTAGGACCGGATGTACATCATTACATAACTGTAAATATCCATAAAGATTCCCTGCAGCCATGTGGTAACAGTATGTGACTATTGTCTGCAGAAAAAAAGAATTAAATCCTTTCTCCACCAAGTATTGAAAGCCACTACTAGTAGGATATTTGAAAATCAAAACTGTAAATAATTTAGATGAAGAAAATGTCCACATTACTAGAAGTAGGAAAGATTTCTTAAAGTAGACATGAAAGAGCAAAGTATGGAGTTTGATTGGAATAATATATAAAAATGATTTTATTTCATCAAAGGAGACTATTAGAAAGGGAAGAGAAGAGGAAACATTAGGAAGATAATGGTTCTGAAGAAATGCTGACTAAACAACATATATTGACTAAACTGTTACGAGAACTCAAAAAGCATCTGTGCAAAGAATGAAACATATTACCTAGAACCCACACACACACAAAAAAAAATAGGGAATTTTCCTGGTATTTTCTTACATCTCCCTGAAGCTTCTTTCTCGTTCTTCATGGTATTCACAGTTAAGAGGAAATTTCTGTTTTAGCACCTCATTTGGGAAGGCAAAGTTGCTTCTTTCTCGTTCATCATAGTATTCACAGTTAAGAGGAAATTTCCGTTTTAGCACCTCTTTTGGGAAGGCAAAGTTGCACTTGATTTGGCTTTCTAGTTGTCTGTTGGCCTACAATATCACTGCTGAATAATGATGGACATTGTGGTATAGTTTGGAAACCACTTTGAGACCACTCAAAATAATGATGGGCACTGGAACATGTTAGACATTCAAAAGACTGCAAAACTGAATCTGTTTTCTGATAAGAAGTGATAAACACAAGAGAATGGTAGGTTTTGAAGACTTCTGAGAAGTCAGAGCAGTTTTTTCTAGGTAAACTTAGGTTTACTGTGTATGCAAAGAAATACAGTAAAAGTGTTTATACAGACTTTGGGAAAATGCCTAACACAAAAATCATTGCAAGGTCTCTGAGGCTTTAGGTCGGGATGGTTGGTGAAGACTTCTAGAGAGGTCCTTTTATCCCAGTGATTCATTAATAGAGCAAATCTCTTTAACAATAGCCACCATTTGCCTGTCTGCGGTCTCTTTAAACTTACCTTCCCATTTTTCTTCATCAAACTTCATAATTTTCATCTATTTCATCCTGATTCCTTGCTACTTTTTCTCATAATTCTGTACAAGAGGACCAAAAATTAGCTATGCCACACTGGCAAGGCAACATTGTCTTGAAACTTCACTTTTTAGTACTGGATACACTTTGTCTTCCAAGCAACACTCCACCTCTGTTACCAATTTTGGTAACAGTTACTGTTCTCTGTTTCTGTGAGATAACACTTAAGCTAAAAAAACTTAAAGTAAGAAAGGAATATTTATTTAGCTTACACTTTCTGAGGGAAGATAATGTTCTTCATGGCAGAAAAGGCATGACTGACTGGCAGAAACTGGAGGTAGCTTATGTTACTGCAGTTACCAGGAGACTGAGAGCTGCAAACTCATATCCTGCCCCCTGTGACTTGCCTTCCTCCAGCTTGACTCTACCTCCTATAAGTGCCATAACCTTCCCAACATCAATGAAAGATTTAAACACATAAACCTTTGGGGGAAAACTCACATTTCAAACCATGACAAATGCCTATATCATTCATATAACTAAATTCTATTTATAGGCCTGAATAGAAAACCAAATCTATAACTCTCTTAGAAGCAAGCAGAGTAGGAAAACTTTTATGACATTGAATTGAATATTCAGGTGTAACACCAGAAGTACAAACAATGAAAAAACAAATTGTACCAAATTGCATTTGATGGATTAATTTTAAATACATTTTATAGAAAATTTTAAAATTCTGTGTATCATAAGACACTATGAAGTGAAAAGTCACTTTTAAAAGACACTATGAAGTCTATAAAGGGAGAATATATTTGTAAATCATATATATCTGCTTGATCTAGAATCTTTTAAAACCTCTTGATATTCATCAATAAAACCACAACTAACACAGTTTAATTTGGGAATGGTATATTTCTTAAATAAGTAAAAATAGTTATTAACAAAAAAAAACTCACATGTGGAAATAGTGCTAATAGTGTTCAGGGTTACAATCATTAGTGATAAATTACAAAAATGTGAGTAGAGATGACAGATTATAGTAGTTGCTGGTAGTTTTCAGTATTACACACTTCAACTTTCATTTCTTTAAGTGTTAGTTACTAGTAGGGTCCAAAAAGTAGCACAACAACCAAATTTGACAGCCATATGTTTTTATAAGTGAAATTTTATGAAAATTACAAGTGTATTTTATGCATTTCTAGATCTCTTCCTCCTTTCTTAAAAATTTAGACCATATATCATTGTTTATTACAGATAAGCCTAGGATTACATTACCTTTCCTATTGTTGGTATTACAGTGGATTCTACCACCTAACAATTTCTAGATTATTCTAGATAAGAGTAGCAGATCCAGTGGGTTTCCATAGATTCTCTATAGCCCATAAAGCTTTTAATATTACTCTCCGACTCTTAGTGAAAAGCTGAATCTTGATCTATACTTCTATAAGCTTCTGTAACTCAGGAGTATTTTTAAGAAAAAAATTGATGTATATTAAGATTGTCAATTGATGTCTTTGTAGTTTGATGAAATTATACCACAAAGAGAGAGAAAGAGAAGAGTGAAGGGACTTGCTGCTGTGAACATGTCCTTTCAGGTGTTTTTCAACTGAAATTATTTAAATTTGCGGTGGATTTTTTGTTGTTTTTTTCCCCATGCTACCTTATCTCACTGCTTCCCTAGAATCTTCCTCAAAACTGCCCTCCTCCTCACATGTCTCTCCTATGTGTGTGTCCCACTGAGTCCAGTAAAGACTGCCATATCTGACACCTGCCTAGTCCCTTACTGGCCTTTCCATCCTCCCATCCCCCAGTAGCATAGGCCAAATTTCAGTGTAGTACCATTGATACATGACCACTCAGTAAGAAATGGATAGTTCCCCTTTCTTGGCCAGCTTTGTGCATCTCTCCTTCATCCAGGAAACACTCTTAGCATCACTTACATCCTACATTTTACTGTGCTTTTCATCTAGGAAGACCTTGCCTGATGTTCTGCTTATCTAACATTAACGACTAGCACGATCATGTTTTTCAGGAAATTATTGCAGTTATGTATATAAAAAACTTGATCTCTACATTAGAGTTCTTGATGAGTATTCTTTTTCTAGTATTGTCAGGGGTAATTTTCTCATTTAAAATAATTGAACCATTAAAATGATATCATAAAGTCTCATAAACATTGATGTATTCTCTGCTTTCTGTTTCTTTAGATAGCCATACTGATGCATACAGTAGTCTTGATTTTTTGTATGATAGAAATCATGTTTTCAAATTGTTTTATCTGATTTTAAAATGCTTAAAATTGTTGCAGCACATTTGATGTAAAATATCACAATCATTTTTTTAAAAAATGTGCTATTTGGAGTGTTATATCCATTGTTTTACATCATTAAAGGTAAATCCATGAATTGGAGTCATTGAATGTTCTGCCTTTTATTGCTGATTATATGAAAATATTTAGTTTTTGCAATATTAAATTACATTGAAATTTTTCTCTAACCAGAATGAGAATTATTCTGTAAGGTTATTTTTGGTTGCCATGTGATTACTGTGTAAGGTGAGAAATCAAATGTAACTTCCTTTAAAACTAGTATTAGCTTGTTTTGAGAATCATCATCCAATTAGTGTCTTTTTCTGTATTTGACTCTCAGGGATCAAAAAGCTTACTAAAGTTTAAAAACAATGCTTATTTTCCCTTGAGTGAGTGCTGTTATTTTGTTGATTTGTGGACTATTGTGAGGTATCACCTTTATTGAATTTTGAAATTTGCTTCACTTAAGAGAAAGGATAAGGAGTGAGGGAAGGAAGGAGAGAGAAACAGAGAAAATGTTAAAATGAAAAGAAAGGATTGCATAGCATCATTAAGAACAATGAAAGTTATATGACAGAATTTTAGCAACTTAAGTTTTAACATTTTGTGTAATTTATTCTTTAAGTCAAATTCATTAGACATTATAAATATTTTTCACACTAACTTTTCTGGTTTTTCTGTTTTAGCTTTGCTAATTTTGCCTGCAGTTTCAGATGTTATCAAAATTTTATAGCCTAATTTGTGCACTGAAAAATTGAAAGTAAAATAGACAATTGCCTTTTATCACATCTACTGATAAATTTCGTGTTAGTCATATCAGTGTAATGAATACTGCATTTATGGTTAATATTAAAGGTTAAAAATGTTCTGTCTCTTTTTAGCTTTAATTATTAAAGAAGCTCCCCCTCGTTTTTAAAACATAACATGTTTGAGGAGCTTTGAAAGGAAACTCCTATGTATACAAACAGGAAGCTAGGGTAAAAAACACTTGAGCTCAAAAGCAACAAACAAAAAAAAAGTAGATTTTTAGTCACTTTTCAAAATAAGAATAAGGAAAATTTACTTTCTGCTTTTAAAGCATTTGTTCAGTTATTTTTACTTTGCGAGCTGTTTTAACTATTTTCATGTGCCATGATAAATTATCTTTTCAAAAGTACTTTAGATGAGAAATGGCTTTTTCTGGTTTATCATGTTGTTCTTCACATTTTATCCATGACCAGAAAGGACAGTGTAGTAAATGCTTGTGCTGAGTTAACTTTCTGTTTTATACGGTCCAGGTTCCCAGCCCAGGACGTGTTGCTGGCCGCAGTGGGTGGGTCTTCCCACCTCAGTTAACCTGATCCAGATGGTCACAGGAATGTCCAGAAACTAATCTCTAAGATTAATTTGTGCCCTAAGATTCATCTCTGTGTGGCTCTAGGTCCCGTTGAATTGACAGTTAACACTAATCATGTCAATCTTTATCATTTTTCTTTTGTATACTAATATTTTATAATGCTTTGAAAATATTAACTATTCCTTATTTGATGCTTATACATAACTTCCACAGATTAGATTATCCCACTAGTCACAATTTAGAGTAAAATTAATATGATTCTTAAAAGCAAAAGAAAAATTAGATATTATTAGTAGCATGTTTTTCATTTAATGGCCATTATACTAGATGATAATTATCCTGGAAATCATATATATTACTATTTTTCATATTATACATCATACCACTTTTCTCGATAATGGCTATAGTTATTTTCTCTTTTTATGTGTTGCATAGTGTATAGATTCCTGTTTTTTTAAAACATTCGAAAGGTAAATTTCATTTGAGAACAAAACCAGCGTAACCTCCTGGTAATTTATACATTTGTGCTATTTTAATAATGAACTACACTGACTATGCAAAGCATTGAGTTTTTTCTTTTGTTACTTCTGTCAGAGTGTGAATCAACAGCAAGATGTTCTTTATACATTGTACACTTCCTGCCTGAGCACTCTTGTGTGTCACAGATCTGAGAGTTTGCTGTGATGGTGTTTAAGACGGTAGATGCAGTCATTTATTTAAGAAAAGTTTCCTAGACACAACTTTTTTTGCATAACATCTTAAGTTTTCTTCAAGTTATAGATCCATTTTCAAATTAAGAGAAAACATACTGTTAAATCTTAAAAATATAGTAGATGATAAAGCCAATTTTTTTCTTTAATGAATAAAACGTTTAAAGTTCGTAAAATTTATAAAATGTCTTTTATCTTAATATTTTGAAATGTTCTTACTGATATTTGAATGAATAATTAAATAATTGCATAAAAGAAGTCACCGTTCAAAGGAGCAACCAATTCATTTAAAAGTAATGTTATAGCATTTTATATAATGCTACTGAACGCTTATTATATGCCAAAAATGATCTGAAAAAAAAAGGTCAGCATCATTAGTTACTAAGTAAATGTAACAAGGAGTTATAGCTACATACAAATAAAAAAGAGCCTGAAACAAGACCTGTAGGAGGTATGGCTGACTCTTTTATCCATGGCTTCAAAAGGTACAGATTGGAGATCCCTGAGGGAAATTATTTGAGTGATTCCTATTAAGTTGAACATTAACTGTCCAGGGGCTGGAGAGATAATTCAGAGATGATTAAGCCTTTGTTTCAGAAGCAAAAGAACCTAAGTTTGGATCCTTAGATCCCAGGTAAAAATGTGCAAAGATTGTAAAGGCTGTGGCCAACACTTCCAGCCCTGGAAGGGAAGGCTAGGAAACCTCAAGGCAAAGCATTAAGAAGATAGAGCAATCCAGGATGTTTCCCGAAATTGCCCTTGGACATCCATAGACACACATATAGTGCTCTCTTCTGTATACACCCACATGTAAAAAAAATTCACTCTACATTTCAGTAATTCCTTCTTGGATAATATCCCAAGAAAAATGAAAACCTCTGTTCATACAGAAACCTGTAAGTGAAAATTCATAGCACTTGGATTTGTGATAACCCAGAAGGAAGAGCTTGTAAATGTCCCTGAAATCTTACTACGAAAGGAATATTTCTATTTATTTGTTTATTACATACAATCAGAAAGACAGACTCAATGATAGAAAACAGATTAGTGAGCTGGAGCGATGACTCAGGGGTTAAACTTCTGCTTCAAAAGCAGAAGGACCTAAGTTCAGATCCCAGGTCCCATGTAAAAACTATATTTGGTGTAGAATTTTGATATGATTATGGAACTTTCTATCTCAACTTATTATAACTATTTTTAAGCTTAAAGTGCTTGAGCCAGCTAACAAAGTCTGTGGTTTTAAGGTTAGCACACTGGTATGATCAAGCAGAGATGGTCAAGTTTTTAGTACAGGATAATATACTGTGTACTTTGTTGGAAGATTTGTATTATAATATGGTCCTTATAACCAGGAACTATAAATTTGATTGTTTATGAATAATATATAATTTCTTTATTTTTGTCTTTTTATGTTATAAAATGCTCTGTAATGTCACATTTCTATTTTTAGTTAAGGAATTTTATTTCCTACACAACTTTTTGTAAAGAGTTCTCTTTTATATCCTTTGAAGTAATAAAATTTTGAATAAAAAATTCTAGGCAGAAATGGCTGGGGAGAGCACTTCTGGCCTGGAAGGCGGAGTCTGGGAAATCTCAGAACAATGCAGAATGTGCAGACTAGGGTGAGTCCCAAAGTCTCAGGCACACACAGTGCCCTATTCATAGGGTTGTGGATAAGGAAAAGGCCTTGAGATTTCCTGGGTTCCTGGAATGATTCCATTCCCATAGGTTGCATTATTTGTGATAAATTTCAGGATTCACTCACAAAGTGAGAACATGAGACTTTTAGAGCAAAACTGAAAGTTGTTGGTAGAAAAAAAAATTAAAGACTTATGTAATTGGAAAAATAATTTTCATGGGTTGGAAGACTTACTGTTGTTATGATGTCAGTACTACGCAAAGCCATCTTCAAGTTCATTTGTGTCTCTAAAAATCTTAATGTTCTGTGTAGAAATGGAAAAAAAATCAGTTTAAAAATTTTTCCCAAATCTCGGGGCTGGAGAGGTGGCTCAGGGGTTAAACCTCTGCCTTGCAGGCGGAAGGTCCTGAGTTCGGATCCCAGATCCCACATATAGACGCCAGGCGGAAGCAGGGGCGGCCTGCGCTTCTGGTCCTGGTAGGGCAGAGCCTGTGAATCCCAGGACAGAAGGAAGTGGAGGCGTCCATGGTGGTTCCCAAGTTCGTCCGTGGTTCTACACACACAGACGCGTGCACGCTCACACACACATACATACACACACACACACAATTGAATAAATAATTTAAAAAAAATTTTTTTAAAAAAATTTTTTCCCAAATCTCAAGGTATTAAGAATAGATAATCTTTAAAAGAACAAATCAAGGGGCTTGTATTTCCTTATTTCAAAAACTTACTATAGGACTGGAGAGAGAGTTCAGGGATTAAGACTCCATCTTGCAAGCAAAAGGTCCTGAGTTTGGATCCCAGGTCACACTTAAAATGCCAGGCTGAAACAGAAGTGGCCTGAGTTTCTGGCCTTGGTGGGTGGATAGCCTGAGAAATCCCAAGGTGAAGCAAGAAGGATATAGAAGCAATTCAGGATAATTCCCAAAGTAACTCTTGGTTCTCCACAGGGACATACACGCACACACAAACACACACGCACACACACACACACACACATAAAGTAAATAAAATATTTTAAAACCTTACTGTAAAGCCACATAATTAAATGCCCAATCTTAATGATAGGTAAACAAACCAAGGAACCCACATCCAGTCAGGTCATTTCTGATACCGGTGCCAGTGCCATTCAATGGGGAGCATAGAATCCTTTCAACAAAAGGGGATAAGTAGATACACACATGAATGTAGTAGAATCCGTGTCTAACACTGTATTAGGATTCCTTGCAGGCAAAGAGTGTATAGAAAGAATACACCATGAAAAGTGTGTTAGATTGGCTTATACAGTGCAGTCTTGGTGATCCAATAATAGCTTCTGGGAGCTCCTCAGTTCATGAGGCTGCCTGTCTCAGCAGGATGTCTGGTACCGAGAGCCTACAGGGTTCTGCAGATGCACTCATCTTCAGTTACATTGGAAGGTTCAAGAAACTGGGTTCCAATGACAGCAGCAGTAGTAGCCAGCAGCAAAGATGGACTTGACAGCATAGCACACAAGCAGGCAAAAAATAAATCTTTTGCTGACTTTGAGGATTACCACTGGAAGGTGCCCCCCAACCACAGTTCTGTTCGTTGATTACAGATGCAGTCAAGTTGACAACCAAGATTAATCATCAAAATCACCATATACAGAAAGAGAGAGAGAGTCAGAGAGAGACAGAGAAGATGTTGACTCTAGTCCTTTAGCTATGGATAGTGTATACAGATAAAAGTCTACAAGGAAACATTAGACTTAAGTAAGGTGCACTCTATACCAAATGGAGATAACAGATGTAGACAGAACATTCCACATAGTAGGTACACAGTCTGTGTTCTTAACTGCCCATGGAACATTTTCCTGGTTAGATCATATGGTGAACTAAAAAGTGAGTCTTACCAAAATTAAAAAGGTTCAAACCATATTATGTACCATTCCTAACTGCACTGTTATAAAACAACCACCACCAAAACCAGTCAGTAGAAGGATCTTCATGGATACACTGAAGCTGATTTACACGATCCTGATTGATGAGATATCACAGAGAAATACAAATTTTCTTGACACTAATAAAAATTGAATTGCAGTACCTGAAAACTTACTGGATGCTGCAAAAACCAAGTTTAAAAGGGAAGTTTATAGTACCGAATGCTATATAAAAGCAAAATGAGCTCAAATAGCTTAAGGACATTCCACAGTAAATTAAATAAAAAGCTCAAACAACCCAGAAAAATGAAAATAAAGGCAAGACACAATCATAAGATGGACAGTAGGAACTATCAAGGAAACTTGCAACTGAGAAGGGACGAGACCCTCCTGAGGATCACCCGTAAGGAACTGCAGGAACTCAGGAGACAAGATGTGACTGGAGGCTCCTATGACATGGCAGAGTGAGGCCGGGCAGCAGGGTGCATAAGTAGGGAATACATCTGATGGAAGTTTGGATGTCTAGTGTCCAGTACCTACATGTATAATCAACTGGGATTCATTTCAAAAATATCCCTGCTGGTTTTGACATCCATCAGCTCATATTGTGATATGCACTCTCAAGAGCAAGTGACAAGGCAGAGCACACTGAATCGTGACCAGCAAAATCCTGCCAGACCGTGGGAGGAGGTCCTTGAATTCCAATTCGGGGAAGCAGAACTGATTCCCAGACCCAAGTCTTGGAACTTAAACACTTGGTACAAGCCGCTAATCAGATGGCAGAAGGCTGACATGGACAGCAATTGATAGTCAAAGCCAGAGGGACCTTGCAGAGGGTGACGAGCATCTGAGATGCCACCTGTGAGCACCATCTAGGGCCCAGACCACTTCTGTAGCCGAACTTCCAGAGGAGGTAAGAGCATGATGGCAGCAATGGGGAGAGATTCCTGCGAACAAACAGGCTAGGTGACTTTCATGGTGTAGGCCTCAGTATATTCTCTCTCTCTGTCTCTCTGTCTCTCTGTCTCTCTGTCTCTCTCTCTCTCTCTCTCTCTCTGTCTCTCTCTCTTTTTCTCACACACACGCGTGCGTGCACATCCACACACACACGCTGTTTTCATCTTTTTTGTTACCTTCCTGGTCTTTGCTTTTTCATTATCCCTTCCCAAAGAACGTAAGCTATTGGTTTGTGAGATCTCTGTATCTCAGTCTGCCACAAGCTGGGGATTATCTGCATCATTTGATTGCATGTCTTTCGCTCAGCCTTCCAAGATGCCTCACCTTCCCCTCTGATCTTACCACTCCCTCTTCTATATGTACTTTCTACTACTTTGTCCTCTCAAAACTAACCACTTGTCATACCCTAAGTTATTATTTTTCTTTAGGGGAGTGCTGAATATTGACCTTGTGTCTCGCCCATCAGTCTAACAGAAGAAAGCAACACTGCAGTTCTCCAAGGATTTCATACTTCTTAAACAGGACAGTACTCCTTCTGAGAGGACAAGAATCACTTAAAATAAGTTAAAAAGTAGTAGTAAATTCAGCCAGTGACCTTGCTCCAGGTACAGGTCACAGTGTAAAAATACTAGTAATATGAAAAACAAAGGTTATAAAGATTCTTCCCCAAATTATCAATCCTGCAGTAATACTTTCCTATGAGAATGAATTACGTGAAATCCTTGACAAAGAACTTGAAAGAATGAATATTAGTATTTTCGACCAACTGGAACAAAAGAACCTGGATGAATTCCAAAAGAACTCCAGGAGCTGAATGACATGAGAAGGCCAATACAAGATATGAAAGACAAATTCAATAAAGAGATAGAAATCAAGAAAAAGTAAATTTAAATTCTGTAAATTCAAAACACAATGAGTCAAATCAAAGCTCCATGAGAAGCATCACCAGTGTACTGAATCAAAGCGAAAGCAGAGCATCTGACCCTGAAGACAGCTGGATGACTTGAAACGTTCATGCAAGGACAGAAATAAGACAATAAGGATGGTATTTGCAAGATGTACAGGACACAATGTAAATATGAATTATGGCCATGGTAGGAGCAGAATTTCTAAAGAGAAAACATTTTCAACAAAATCATAGTGTTCTGTTTCTAAAAATTAGACAAATGCAAATCCAGATTGTGTGTGTATGTGTATGTATATGTATGTATGTGTGTAACCAAGCAGCCATACTTCATCATATATTTAATCCATTCATAGAACAAGGAAAGTGCTGAAAGCAGTAATCAGGTATATCAGTATAAAAGCATGTATCTCAACAAACTTTATAATCCTAAAGGCTTGGAATGATGCATTTCAATTTCTGAAAAAAACACAGCTACCAATCTGAATACTGTATCCAACTAAACTTATTTTGAGAGCGTGAAACTTCAGCAATAAAAAACAGTCTACAGACGGTTGATGCCTACATGGTGTCTGGTGGCGTGAAAGCTAGTCAGAAAGGAGCAACTTCTAGGTCAGCTGATTGCTTCTTGTCCCATAATGTACACATCATCAGTGATTTGGAGAACAATGGGTTTACTCACACTCATGGTTTCCAGCTTCTTTATGGCACTGGGAGCGGAGGAAAGTGGCCACAATGTACATAGAAAAATCTGAGAGAAGGCATTCTTGCTACATTGCCAGATTCCAACAGTTCTCCTATCTATTTGCCCAGGTAATGGACTCACCCCTTGTGATCTGGGTCATCACACACCAATTAGATAATCTCCTCCTGTAGGCTTGCTTGGAGACTTGCCTTGTCTAAATAGTTGCATGTCAGTGATGCCTAAACGTTCAGCTCAGGTTGCTAATGGCCACCGTTATCTCTATTGAACTTGACCATACTTGGAGTTAATGGTTCCCCGACATGTACACCCTTTTTTATATTCCCTCATTGGCCTCCCTCCTAGGAGCTTCAATAAGTGACCTGGCAAAGTGTGCCTACTGGCTTATTAATGCTAAGGGATATCAGCCACTTTGTGGTTGAATGTAAATTCAGCTTCACAGGAGGGAACTCATGCCTGGTACTGCAAACTGGCCAAGATCAGTGGAGGAGGTCATGATAGACACTTAGAGAAAAAGTACTTTATCCTGTTGTTTTGCTAAATGGTCAGGGCATCAGACTGCCTTCTAAATATTTGTCTTTAAACCCTTACCTTCTTGCAACTCTCAGTCTTCATCAGATAAACTTCTTTCTCAGTGTCTGGTGATTAATGTAGAGAATTAGAGTTTATCAAATTGCAGAGAATAAGTTACTGGAGGGTTTTGCCCCCACTTGGAGCATCTGTGTCACCATCCCATCAAGGCTCATTGAGCACCCTGGAAGAGGAGTCAGAGAGAGAAGACAGTGTCTTCTGAACCTGAAGGGGTTGTTGTACTCATGAACTCACTGCAGTGAGGTAACCTTGATTATCTGCACAAGATTATGCCCATCAGCATCATCATGGAAGAGGAAGGAGTTCTTGAGGTCCTACTCCTCTCTGAGGGACTTTCATACATCATATAAATTGACTGAAGCCTTTGCCTCCCAAGTAAAAAACCTTAGTTCTGACCCCTAGATCCCATGTCAAAAAGTGGCAGGTATATTGTGGCCTATAATTCTGATTCTTGAATTCATAGCCTGGGGAAATCCCAGAGTAAAACAATAAAGAGGTAAAAGCAATCTAGAATGACTCCAGAAATCACCGTTGGGCCTCCATAGGCACACATTCTTTCTGGTACAATCAAACATACTTTCAGGCAAAAAAAGATGTTTATATAAATTGACTCAAGGACAGAAATCACTTATTAAGTAGTTACAGAAAGGTTTTTTGACTAAATCTAACATCACTGTGTAATAGAATTCCTGAAAAGACTAGGAACAGAAGGAACAAATTCTAGCATAATAACTAAGATTGTTTATAAGACAAACTAATAGCCAACATTAAATGGAAACACACTAAAAAGATTTCCACTAAAATTGAGAATAAGAGTAACTTTCTCTTCTTTTTATTCAATGTAATGTTATAAATGGTGGCTGTTTAAAACAAATAGGAAAAGTGGTCATAATATTCTAATTTATATATGATATGTTTTTGATATGAGGCCCTAAAGATGCCTCTAAAGAAACACTTTGAGGATAATGGCAGGATACAAAATTAATATAGAGAAATCACTAACAAATATATTGGAGAAAAAAAATCAGGGGAACAGTCCATTTACAGTTGCATCCAGAAAAGAAATTATTGGACTATATCTAATGAAGGATGTGAAGAACTTCTTTAATAAAAACTTACAAGAAAAACATTTGGAGAATACACTAATATATGAGACAACCTTCTGTGGTCATGGATTAAAAGAATTTTTGGGAAAATTGTTATTTCAGAAGCAATCTACAAAATTAGTACAATCCAAATCAAATCTCTCAACATTGTTTACAAAAATAAAAAGAATCTTAAATCTCATTGCTAAGCTCAAAATGTCTCAGCTAGCCATAGCACTGAGCAAATAGAATAATGCTTGACTTACCCTTTACCTCATTTTACTGTATATGACAGAACTGTAGTAATAGAAACAGGTGATATTGGTACTTAAATAGACATAGCTCAGTAGAACAGAATGGATGATCCACAATAGACAGAGCTACCCGAGTTTTATATAAATTCCAAAATTATTCATTGGCGATAAGTTATCCTTTTTAACAAATGTTGCTGGGAAGTTTTATATTCACATGTAATAGAACAAAATTAGATTCTTATCTCTCACCCTGCACATAAGCCAACTTCACATGAATCAAACATTTTTATATGGGCTGAAGAGATGTCTCAGAGTTTAAGACTGCCTCACAAGCAGAAAGGTCCTGAGTTTGGATTCTACATCCCACTTAAAAACCAGGAGGAAATAGCAGCATCCTGCACTTCCAGCTCTAGTAGGTGGAGCCTGGGAAATCCCCGAGTGAAGAAAGAAGAAAGTGGAAGCAATCCAGCAATCCAGGATGATTCCTGAAGTCACCCTTGGTGCTCCACAGGGACATAAAATGCCCTCTGATACACACACACACACACACACACACACCACAGACACTTATGTCCTGTAAATTGTTTGGACCAGGTCTTCGGTAGAGTAATGAAACTAAGACAATATATTTCAAACCATACATAATATTTCAACATGAGGGCCATCTTTTAATCAATGAAAGCATACAAAGACTTATGGCTCATTTAAGAATGGCTTCATTAATGTACTAATTTGTCATTGGGTAGAATGTTTTTGCTAATTTGCCGAGTTGAAACTGTATCACCCAAATTGAATTCAAAATCAGGTATTGAAGACAAATTGCAGAAACCACATTTACTAAAAATATTTAAGGAATATTTTGTTTTCCAAGAGGAAACTTGGAAGTAAAGTCTACATTCCACAGAAATAGGAAATACCAGCAACAAACTTCTATGCGCATGTAAAGCATATAAGGTGGATACATCACAAAGTTGTAGACAGTTTGTCAGAAATGGCTGGACCAGGTTAACAGTTTAAAAATTTATCCTTAATGGAAGATGGGGTTACCGTTTAATCACAAAGAGATTTTTTGGTTTGATGGAGTCATTGGAAACTATTTTTTCTTCACCAAATGTTAAGTCCCTTGTTATATATGCTATAACATCTTTGAAGCTGGAGTAATTTTGCATGTTTTAATTCAGTTAGTAACTATTATAATGTGTTTTTTTGTGCAAATCAGGAAAATTGCAATAAAACAAGCCACAGTCAGGATTATAATCAAGCAACTAATATGTCCTTGGGTTATCTTAACACATCCCACCATTTTGGGTGCTCTTAATGAATGTATAGCTTTATGGAAAAAGTATACATTTTTAATTAAGTATAGACTAAATTGAATGAAGGTACATATATAGTTCCTGTTCAAGTGAATAGTTTTACATTATAAATTTGCATACTAATATATATGGCATTTGTTTTATATATATAAAATATCTGTGTATATGGTAAAATGCCTTGAATCCTCAACAAACTAAACTTTAATTCAAATAAACTTTTTATTATATCACACACAAGTGCACCCTTCATACATACACACACATACACACACACACACACACCAGATCTTAGTCAGTCAAATTTTACTGTATTGAAAAAAACCTCCCACAACCATGGTATTCATTATTTTGTGAGTATAATAATCAAAGGTGTAATCATGGTTTTATAATATTAAAATATAAATAGAACATTACAAAGCATAAGAATTCCAAAGAGGGGCTGTAGAGATGTCTCAGGGGTTAAGACTTTGCCTTGCAAGCAAAAGGTCCCAGATAAAAACTCCAGGCATAAACTGTAGCTGCCTATACTTCTGATTCTGGGGGGTGGAGCCTGAGAAATCCCATAGCAAAGCAAAAAGGAGATAGACGTCACTCCTGATGTTACTCTTGGTCCTCCATAGGGACCCACAGTACACACACACACACACACACACACACACACACACACACTTACCTAAAAAGAAATGATTAAAAAAAAGTATTTGTTCCAACACTTTTGAGTGTTTTATGCATGGTGATAGCACACATTTTTATGTGGCCATATCATGGTACATTTCTGTGGTTTTTGTATTCCAGAAATACTATGTGTGCTAGTGCCTGCATCAGTACTGCTTATCTCCATCTATAATTTTGAGATTTTATAAAATGATAGTGTGCACAAAGGCACAGGATTAAAAGCATGGTGAGCAGCCTTAAACTTGGCAGGGAAATTAAGTAATCAGTGATGTGTAGGCAGCAGTAGGAAGGCCTAGCTCATTACATTTGCAAGTCATGGTAAAGCAACATGTAGAGGAGGTGGAAATGTCAGGATCAGCACAAAACACAAAAGGAAAATAGATCTGAGTCATGCTTGGGAGAATTTTGAACAGACACAGATAAAATCAAATCATGATTTAGCCCATCAGACTGTTAAAATAGTTAAGTAGAAGGATAGATCTGGGGGCATCTGCACAGATAAGCTTTTACTGAGCAAATTCAGCTTTTGTGAAGCTTGTCTGGTTTAGGATCCAGGAAAGGATGAGAAGCATCTGTTGAAGCTGTGTAAGAGTGAAAAGGAAACATTGCCTTCCCAAGGTGTCGATGCAGTGCAGCATAATTAGCTACTTTCTGCTCAATCCTAATCTGTACATACTTAAATAATTGTCAGCCTATCCTGGACCCATCTCAAAATCAAAGATTCAAGGTAAAGCCCATGAACTCACAAGGATGTAATGTGTAATGGTTTTAAGTTTTTCCTGTCCATTGGTTCAACTACTTTTTGTCCCTATATTTAAGTTGAAAATAAAATAGAAATGTGATTATGATGTCATTTCCTTCCCACTCGTTCCTGTCTTCTCATTGCTGTCTATGTAGCTCAATGAGAACTTGCAAGGTAGACACAGAACTACAGATATCCAAATTACACTACATCTCTCTTAGTGCAAGGGTTGGCAAACTTCTTTAATGTGAGCAAGAGATGTGGCAGCTGCCTGGTTTCTTGATCACCCAGCACTGTGATAAGCATATGGGCATAGCCATGGAAAGTAGAATGTGGCTAGGAATGCGTGTGGCCGTGTTGCAATAAACTTTAGGAAAAAAGAATTTAATTTGCTGCAACTTTAAAGTATCGTATTTTTTTTCTTTCTTTACCAGTCTTTTCAAAATGTCAAAGCTATCTTTAGCTCATGGAGCCCTTGAAAACACGGAATAGCAAGTGCTACT
The DNA here is from genome assembly GCA_023101885.1 of Typhlomys cinereus. Lineage (NCBI taxonomy): Eukaryota > Metazoa > Chordata > Mammalia > Rodentia > Platacanthomyidae > Typhlomys > Typhlomys cinereus. The sequence goes on from JALPQD010000335.1 coordinate 955,663, forward strand.
GAGCTTATTTTCAGTGTAGGTTGTGATCCATTTGTGATCAATATTAAGTTGAAAATTGAACTGGCCTTGGCCAGTGTTTTTCACAGCATACTGTACCATAGTACAGTCCAGAATGATCAGATAGGCACAGGAGAGGAGGTGCTGCTTGTAAGACATGTATTTCCGTTACACACACTGGACTGTGATATAAAACAGTGGTGTCAGCTGAAATTTTTTAAAGTTTTTTAAATTTTAAGTGTACTATTTAAAACTAATTAAGTTTAATGTCCAGAAAATCTGAATTCTTTCCACAAGTTCACATATCTATTTAGTTTGTAAAGGCTTCCCTACAGCCACTCAGCCCAGAACTTCTTGGACTCAATGTAGAACGAGGTCCAGATGAAAAAATCTAATACTCATAAAACTGCCCAGTTCTGGGAACTCATTTTTAAAACTTTAGTAGTATAGTATTTCCAACAAAATGTAAGATCTCATTTATTACAAATAGCCTGATGATTTGTATGACCTACCTACATTGAATTTTAAATAATAATATGACTGCATGAACCATATACAAGCAGACATTTTCCGGGTGTGTGGAGGGGGAGCTCCCTGGTCTCCAGTTTCAGACGCTGAGGTCAGGCCCGGGGCATGTCAGCTTTGACCATCAGTCTCCCTCCTATTCATCTCAGATATCAAAACACGATTTTCCACACTGCAGATATTCCTAAGTAGGTGGGGTTGCCACAGCTTTGGTGGGCCCTGGATAAGAAGAGAAATAAGCCATCAAGGACTAATTCTTGCTCTAGAAGCCTGAGAAAGAAAAGAAGATAAAAGTGAACATTTGCTAAGACTCACACCTGGACGCTAGTCACGCAGCTCCTGCCCCTTCCTCTCCTCTGCAAGTAGAGTAAGCCTTTTAAAGACCAGTCTTAACACCTAATTTTTGAGGTATTTGTTATCGTGGATTTGTGTGTGGGGGGGGTATAGTTTCAATTGAAATTTGTTCCTCGAAAAAATTCATCAAGGAGTGACAAACACCAGTTGGCCATGGAGGGCGCTGTATAGTTCAATTTAGTTGACCCGAGACCACTGTCAACTAGATAGTTTTATTTTGGAAGTTTTTGCAGTGTCTCAAAATTTGTAGATTATGAAATAAGAAGTTCAGATTTAAATTAATTTTAAATGCTACATAAAGGCATTGTGTAATTTCATTTAGCTTTTCTGGAATTTTTAAAATCTTTTGTGTATAAATTATTGTCTGGCCTTCAGAGCTCAAGTCATGAAGGTTTTACATCTTGCTTGTGCAAGAATCCCCTCTGCATTCCTCTGTCTCAGTGTTTTTATGAATTTATGATTTTATAATTTATGAATTTATAACTTTTTATATTTTGTATTTTATAAATTTATAACTATAACCCTTTATAAATTGAAAATGACATCTTTCATTTTTGCCACCTTCTCTAATGCAGCTTAGTGCCTCCTGCTCTGCAATAATTATGCTCTAACAGCCTTCCATTTATTTGTAAAGTGAACACTTGGCTTTCTGGAGCTGTTGCTAAATTATACAGCATTCTAACGTTTCTTATAGTCCAGTTCAGTTTCATTTCTGTTTCTTTGGAGCTCTTTTTATTATTATTTATTCAATTGTGTGTGTGTGCCTCTGTGTGTGTGTGTGTATGTGTGTGTGTGCATGCATGCGCGTGTGTGTAGGACCCCTGGCGAATTCGGGAACCACCATGGACGACTCCACCTCCTCCTTGTTTACTCTGCCCTGGGATTCACAGGCTCCGCCCTACCAGGACCAGAAACGCAGGCCTTCTGCTTCTGCCAGGCGTCTATAGGTGGGGTCTAGGATCCCAATTCAGGACCTTCCGCCTGCAAGGCAGAGGCTTAACCCCTGAGCCACCTCTCCAGCCCCAGGAGCTCTTTTATTAAATTTATTTTATGTTTATTTATTTGGCATGTGGGGTGTGTGTATATGTGAGTGTGTGAACTGTGTGTTGCTATGGAGAACCAAGACGACTCTAGGAATCATCCAGGATTTCTTCTGTCTGCTTTTTGCTTTGCTTTGCTTGGGATTTCTCAGGCTCTGACCCCAAGTTCGGAAGTGTAGGCAGCTACAGATTAGGCCTGGAGTTTTTATGTGGGACTTTCTGTTTGCAAGGCCAAGTCTTAACCCCTGAGCAACCTTGTCAGCCCCTCTGCAATTCTAATGCTTTGTAATGTTGTATTTATGTTTTGATATTGGAAAACCATAATTATATCTTCGATTATTATACTCAAAAGATAATGCAAACCATGGTTGTGGCAGGTTTTTTTTTTTTTTTCAGTACAGTAAAATTTGATTGAGTAGGATCTGGGGTGTGTGTGTGTGTGTGTGTGTGTGTGTGTGTGAAGGGTGTGCATCCTGTGTCTTCCTGTACTACTTTCTACCCTTTCTTTTGAGGTAAGGTTTCTCCCGAAACCTGAAGCTGGCATCCCAGGCTGGAATCCAGCCAGTTTCTCTCTATCTGCTCAGTACTGTGATTACAGGTGTGCACAGAACATTCAGCTTGTTACATGGGGGCCGCATGAAACTTTTCCTGGGGAGACTCCATACAAACATTTGTCTACCACAGCTAATGTTTAAATGAAACAGTTGTTTAACTTTGCAGACCTATGAGGTCATTAGTGTTTCTTACAGTGGTGTGGGCAACATTTACCTAATGGGAGCATGGGTGGCCCCAGTGCAGTGCCACTGGAAATTCTCATCTCCAGCTCCAATGATGGTGTCTCTATGGCTATACAGATAAAATTCCAGCATTAGTTCATCTTCCTCAGCCTATCTAGCCCCTTCCAGAAACCTCAAGGACACCTGCAATTGGGGCTGAATTGTATGCAGATAGATGGGAGGTGCTTGAGGGAGCAGTCTGAATCCGGGGTGAAGGCTGCATGACCTTTTTCACCCCCTTCTGCTTCTGCTGGAGCCCGCAGTCCGCTCTTGCTAGTCTCTTTATAGCAAGTCAAACAGCCAGTTCCAGGGGTTTGGAGCAGTGCCACACCAGGGGCCCCAGGGTCCAAAGGCGAGTCCTCAAGTGTGCACAGCATGCATTCTCAGTCAGAAAGCCAGCTCTCAGTTTTTGTTTTATTTTAGCTGTTTTATTTGTGTGTGTGTGTGTGTGTGTGTGTGTGTGTGTGTGTGTGTGTGTGTATTTTGTGCAATGTCTGTGCTTTGGCCACATAGAAGCCAAAGAGGACATGGGGCATCTCACCCTCTCACCTTTGTTCCCTTGAGAGAGGACTTCTCACTTCATTTTGCCTAGGCCTACTGGCCAGTGAACTTTGGAATAGGCCTGTCTCTGCCCTGCCGTGAAGGGGTTATCGGCACACAGCCAGTTTTCACTTCATGCAGGTGCTTGAGATTCAAACTCGGGTCTTCATTTTTTTTGCAGCAAACTCTTACCTACTGCATCATCGTACCCACCCATATTTCAGCTCTTTTGAAGTTACTGATAGATGACCCGTCTCCTCTGTTGATGTTTTATGTGCCCATGAGGTCACTGTCCCGTGAACCTCGCTTGCCTCCTTGTAAGCTTGTTATACGCACGTCACCTCCCCCACGCATCAACATGGCTGCAGCCAACAGGTGCTACTTTTTACAAACCGCTCTTCTGGGGGCAGATTCTGGGAAATGTTCGCTTTGTACCTGTAGCAATTTTGACTGTTAGAGGATTGTGCTTTGCTTTCTCCAGCACGTGGACTGTGACTGACGTGTGACATGCACACAGGACATTATGTGCCTCTTAAATCTGTTCTCTGTGCACACTTTACATTTGCTCTATTTCAGTAAGTCCAAACAAAAATATTTTTATTAATCTAGTAAAAGATTATATGGGGAACTTATACAACAGAACACTAGAATGCTTCATTTGAAAGTTGTTGCCACAAGAGATGCCATATTTACTTATTTGTTTTGTTATAGAGAGAATTTTGGGGGCTAGCTTATCAGATGCTCAGACAAAAACATTAAAAATCATTTGAGCAACTTCTTATTAGAAATTAAATGATTATGATTGCTGATCTTGGATGTCCTTAAGTCACTTTTCCCTACAAATTGGTAACTGTCCATTCATTCAGTTTAATTGTTTCCTGTTAATTGCACCGTTTTCTCTTATTCAACAAAGGAGTTAATTTAATGACATCATTTTTCTGGATTACTGAGCCACTGTCGTAAAATGGTTCTGAGATGGCTTGCTGTCCTTTTTCAGACTGATCAGCTTACTCACCAGGTGTTTCCACTAGACCCAGGCTTCTCCAGCCTGTAGTACTTACCTGTCTCCTATTGTCTGCTGTGCAATGACCATCTAGTAGCATCTTCAGAACTGAGTTACTGAATGTCTTGGGCCTAGCTAGCTCCTATATTTCTGACAGACAGTATTCATGCAGACATATCTGCATGTTATTAGGTTTCCAAGTTCACTGGATTATATTAGATGTGTCATCGTAAGAGAAATTATAAAGGTTAAAAGGTACCATACCACTTTAAGTTCTAATATTTCATGTTGTAAGCGCTTTCTTAATTCCCTGGAATATTCAATACCAGCGTCTTCATGGGTGTCACTGTAGGTTCTGGCATGTACTTTTCTCACTCTGAATCGTAACTAGACTTGAGTCAAATTTAGGATTTTCTGGTCAGAAAAAAAAATTTAAATCATAATTAAAGTCGTAATTTGTGTACATTTTATCTTTTATAGTAAGCATATTATCCCAATAAGTTGTTTTCTGATTTGAAATATATATTTATGATAATCTCTGGGACTTTGGAACATATTATAATATTATAAAACTTAAGGAACATTCCAAAAAATTTCATTTCTGAGAATGTTTAAAAATGGATCTATTTAATACCTTACGTTTAGTGGTAGTAAGGAAAATTCAGTTTGGGTCAATTTTGAGAACTTATTTTTTCAAGAACTAGTTTGTTTTCTCAGGATGTGTCTACAGTCTTTATTCTGTAATTATTGTATAAAGCTAACAGACTCTTGAAAGTAAGTAGGTTTCATCTAACTGACCTCTGTATGTGCCTGCCTGAACTTGAAACCATTTTCCTTTGGGCTGTTTATGCTTTAATTGCAATATTATCAAATAATTTCTTTTTAGTAATCAACTTAGATTTTGTCTTTGACTTGGTGAGTACAGTAGAAAAGTGATACAAAGTGTTTCCATTTTATATGCTATGTTAATTATGTGAAAGAAAATTACCCCTATTTTAATATAAATATAAAGAACTTACAGCTGTTTGTTAATCTAAAAAAGCTTTAAACTTAATTTAAATTTGAGAATCAAAATGCTTTTGAGAATTAAAGCAAGTGAAAGTTAGAATGTAATTAAATATAAATATAAATTGTACATTTACTCATGTTGTGGCTGTAAGATTTCCATATGAGTGTTTTACTTGTTTTCTAAGTTTCAAATTTGAAAGCCATATTAATTGCTTGCTTTGTTGATTTTTCAGATGTAAGCCTTAATTTGAGTTCAGATGATTAAATTGGTGACCCCGAAAGGAATTTTATAGAATGATCCAACCATAGTGATGAAAAGAGAAATTGCATATTTCAGATACAAAAGCACAAGAAAATAGTAAAAATAAATAATAAATAACAAAACATCCAAAAAATAGCTTTTGTGTCCAGAGAGACGTGGAAGATTTGCATGGGTTCTAAGATTAAATATTCCCTAGAGACATCCTGTCTTCAACAGCTTTATACTGCCATGTAAAAACCAAAAGCAGCAGTCTTTAAATTCTGCACCACTGAAACTATGGCAAGTGAAACATAGCATCCTTCATACACCGTGATGTTATAGCCCAACTCTGTATTTCTATTTTTTCCAATTTTCTTTCATTCTTTGACACTTTCATACATAAACCTATGTACAGATCTAGGTGCATTCACTCTTTACTCCCTATTCCATCCTCCCCACTTCATGTTTCCCTTTCCAACCAGTCTTCTTGCTACTTTCACATCTTTTTTCAAATGCGTCCACTGGGACCTCAAATATTTCTCCTTCCAACTTTGCCTTTGTAAGTTCTGTATTATCCAAGGCAAATGTCTTCTTACCCATGGATTTTCCTTGACAGAGTTATTCTCTAGACTGTCTAGGCCTCGTGTCTTCCGTGGCGCCCTGGAATTCTGATAATTGCATGTTCATGAACTCTTTCCACATTCCTCATTTTTCTTTGTAAACTGATGCTCTCTTGCACATTGAACACACCACTCGATGCTTCGTTGTTGGAGGATTCTTATTCATTCTATAAACCCTCTTACTTTTTCTGAATATGTTAGTAAAGTTTTCTTGTCGACTACAAAACTTACAAATGGTAGCTTCTAAATAGTTGTTGAATCTTTTTCATCGATGTCTGTGAGAAACTTCTCTTTTAGAAGTGGTTCCTTACTGAAAAGAAGTGATGTTACTTAAGTGATGAGTCCCGTTCAATAATCTTCAAACTCTCCTGTAATGAGTGTAATCAGTCACCTCTCACCTCCAGAAACTGTATTAGAGATCTTATCATCTCCCAAAGCTCAAGGACTTTTTCACTTGATCTTCAAAAGATGTGTAAGTTTGATGTCCAAATTAGCTCAGGAATCTATCTGACTACTTGGGAGTCAGTCAGTTTCACTTTAAGTGGTCCTTGTAGTAATGAAAGACAAATTTCTCCCAGAAGTCAGTTTTCTAACTTCACTTTCACTGGAGTGGTTTGTAATCTTATTTTATCTTAAGACCTTTTGCTTTTGGATTTACTGGGAGTGTCTTCTTTAAGTAGAAACTTCCTCTTCCTCTTAGCAAATGTGAACCCAAAATAGCCAGCCCCCTGTTCCTTAGGGAAGACTTGATTTATCTGTAATAGTTATCTGCTGCCCTGATCTAGACCTAGTAATTAGTATTCTTATGTACTTGAGAACCTTAGCCACTGGGCTGAATTCATTGGTGACATTCATAGGACTTTCAGAAGCACTTACTGAACTCGCCATGTAAATGTATCTTAAGGAACTTTCCATGAAAGAGTTTTGTTACCACGTGAAAACATTTCCTACTTGCAAACCTCCTTCCATCAGCCCTTAGCTTTGTACTCTCTACAGTCCAGCCCTTCATTTTAAGCTGGGGAGCTAGTGCAGTTTATGTACTGGATTAGCATCTGTGGCTACAGTATTTTCTCTGGACAGCACATAATTTCTGGTGCCACATTCTGTTGCTTGCCCCACAGGAGTCACATTTTTCCGCTCCAGTGAGGATTTCTTGACTCATAAGACAGTTGTCATCACATAGCAGAGATGCCCTTGTTCCTTCTTGTCACCATTTCCCTCACCGAGAATTTGCTCAGAATTCTTCTGCTTTGCTTCCAAAACCATTTAAATTTCTCTTGCTTTCTTCCTATAAATTTTAACCTAGGTCTCCAGTTCCACCTTCAGTACCCCCATACTCATCACCCATGCTCTGAGCCACAGATTCTGGATTTTTGTTTGATTGTTTGTTTTTTATTTTGTTTACTGCTTGCTCTCTGAATGCTTTGGGCTTAAACCAAAACTTGAAAAACATGTGCCATGTTCACCAAGAAGACTGACAGAGCCACTCTCCTGGTAGTTACTGTCATGGTCTTCTCATTACTCTGCATAGCCATCACTTTGATATTGAATTCATTATGTGCTCTGTAGTAAATGCAGAATGCTTATTCCAGTTGGACAATGTGATCACAGGCTCCAGTTTCACTTAGTAACTGAAAAACTTTATTTTTATATCTAGTAAATCATCTTATTTTATATCTAATAAATGATGTAATAATAACTAGTTCTATGAGTTAATAAGATGTTTGAGCTACAACATGAAATGCTAAAGTGGTGTTACTACTATTTATTTTAAGTGTTAAAATTATACTTTGCTTAAGAAAAAGCAAAATGAGTAGATTCAGTTATGAATTTCTTGCCAGAACAAATAAGTCCAACTTCATCCACCTCATTGAGACATGCACCTTGGTTTTGCCTTGTGGCTGTGTGTGGCTTTAGAATTTTTTGAAATAAATCACTGGAAAAAATTAATTTTCCTGAGCTTATGATTAAACTGACACAAATTAAATTTGTTACTTATTTTCAAATTTTTAAATATAGATGCTGATTCATTACAAGAGTAAAATGTTATCTGAAAAATCCCTGCATTCTAATTATCTCTAGTATAATATTGGACATGATGTATTTGTTTTGACAGTATTGTTTTTCAACCCTTAGAAAAAGTTTCAAGTGAACTGTAATTTTTCAAGGTAAATAAGTTTTTCAAAAATGCTTGCATTTAAGTTCTTATCATCAAAGATTTTTCTGCATTGACACTCAATTAGTTGATTCTGTTCAGAAGTAATTAGACACAGCATGGTAATAAAGGCTATGAAAATTTTTATGGACCTGGATTAGCAATGTTCTTTTAATGAATGTTGTTTACAAAACATAGTTTACTATGCATCAATTTGTCATCATCATCATTTAGAAGAAAACACATAATTAAGCATTTTGTTTTCTTACGGAATAGTAACATTTCTAAGAATTATGAATGTACCTGCTACATAAGTGTTTCTTAGAAGATTATTTAAATTAGTTGATAAGGGATATAGCTGCATTTTTAATTTTTTTACTCCATATTACATGAAAATATGCAGGAAAATAATTGCAGATGTCAAGGTCTTATTATCTGTGTTAATATGCCTACATCTTAATTTTGAAGATGTGGCGTTTTACTTAAGGTTTCCTTTGTCAGAATTCAGATAGTTGAGTAGCCAGCAGGTGATAAATGTTCATTAATCTGATTCTAGCTCCTGAGCTTGAGAATTTCTGATCAATTGCATCAATTGTCTCTCAAATAACCTTTTCACATCTGCCTCTTATTTCATTAGCTAACCTTCTGCACACAGATCTGATAAGATGAAATGTCAGTGCCTTTTTACAGCTTGTTCTTCTTGTATATACAATAGGGATGGGAGTCTTTGGCAAAAGAGGTACAAAAGGGTCTTTATCCAGGACCTGCAATAAATACACATGCTGGTGTCTACAAGTCAGCTGAGGCTCTTTCTTGAAATCACCTTAAGACAAAAAAGGAAATAGTGCTGCTTCAACCTTCCATTTCACAACAGCGAAGACCACAGAACACTTGTGACTATAGGAATCTCTTGCTGACTGCGTGTCTTTAATAATAATAGAAAAGCTATTTATAAAATCGTTTTTGCCTTGAAAACCAGCAAAATTTTTAAAAATATATTCTAAGTTAGGAGCCATTACTATTTATGTATTCTTAGCCACAAGTTGTTAAGTCTTGTTTATACCTCCTTATATATTAGAAAATAGTCATTGTGGTCTGCTTTGTTATTCTATGCGACAATATACAAAATCATCCTTTTATTTGAAAGAAGAGTTGAATATTGGTTGTGCAAACTTATAGAAAGTATGTTTTCTTACCTGTAAAATGTGAGTGAGTTAGACAGTGTATATGAGCTACCTAGTATAGGTCACAGCAGATATTATAACCAGGAAATGATCCTAATCACAAATGCTTTCCTTTTCTTTCTCTCCTTCTTTCTTTTCCTTCCTTCCTTCCTTCCTCTCTCTCTCTCTTTCTTTTCTTCCTTTCTTCCACTTCCTTGGCGCCTTTGTTTCTCTCTCTCTTTCTCTCTGTCTCTCTCTCTCTCTCTCTCCCTCTCTCTGTCTCTCTCTCTCTCTTACACACATACACACACACACACATCTGGTCCGTGAGTTTGAAAGCATTATATAAACTACAATGAGTAGCTATTTCTAAATTATTTCAGTTTGATCTTTCTAGAAGAAAATTTGGGAGACCTAGAATAATTATGGTTCTTCAATCTAGGAAATGATCACGTAGCATATGGCTTTGGATTCAAAATATCACTACCTTATCAATTCCATTAATCATCCTTTACTATGCTTAAATATTTGCAAATGTCTTGACCTAGTAAGAATCGAAACATAAAACTCAATATTTTAGTAATTTCTATAATATCCATAATATCTGAATATCAAAAATTCATACAAAAGAGTTTTTAAGCACATGTTTCCGTTGAGTTTATTTTTGGTTTTGCTTCAATGAGATTTTACAAGTTGAACTGTTGATTGCCATGACTTCAGTGGCACCTGTGTGGTAATTTCACGCTGTCTGCCTTTCTCATGCAGGCCTGGTGTGTATGAAGTCCAGCACTTCCGTGGTCGAGCTGGTCATGCTGCTGTGCTCTCAGGTAGGACTCTGCCTTGCCTCGTGTCCTTGACCTCTGTGAGGATGCCCTGGACTCCTCAGACAATGGTCATCTGCATGTGTTTATAATCTTCACATTCCTTCTTATTGCAGAGATGAAGAAATAATCTTTCTTAACTCAACTTGTATATAGATGATTTTGCCATGTAAATATCACCTTTTCTCCCATCCCTTTTCTCGTACCCTCTGTAGCTGACAGTGTCCCATCCTCCATCTTTCTGTTGTTCTGCTTTATCTGTACCTATGTGTTTCGTGTACATATTTCTTATAGGCCTTTTACTATTCTACTTTAAAAAAAAAACACAAGGTAATTTATAATTTTAAAACCTGTTATTAGTTATATTGTTTCCTTCTTTGTTGGATTAGAAATAATAAAAGTTAAAGGTTCTTTTTTCTGTTAATAGCTTGTGTATATATACATATATAATTATGAATATATAAATATACACATATATGAGTTAATTAATGAGTGGTATTTGATATGCTGCTTTTCCATATTTTGATGTGTAATTGACATGTGGCAGTAAATTTGAAAGTCTAAATAGATTATTGGATATTATTCTTAACGGCACAACAATCTTGAACTGTACAAAACTTGAAAAAGAACATATGCATTGCAATTGTTTGGGTAACTGGAGTAGAAACTGAATAGTCTTTCCTTTAACCAAGATGTTTTGCCTTCCCTATTTTCAAATAATTTGGAAATATTTTGTAGTGTTAGCATGAAAAAAAGCTTGTATATGTTTGTCCTAGGTAGTTGCATTTTTTCTGAATTCCTCAACAGAGGAAAGAATGCATGGGAGCCATAACCAGGTCTAGGTTTGCGTAAAACCACACTTGATGCCAGATAAACAGGACTAAACTTCAGTTGATCTTTTACAAGTCATCAGAACAACACAAAAACGTACCCAACAATTTCCAGTTTGATTTTGAAATACTATGTAGCATTAATAATGAAAAAGCTTGTATACGTTTTTCTTAAGTAGTTGAACATTGGCCCCTTCCTCAGTAGAAGGACGAATACATGGGAACCATAACCAGTCCGGGTTGGACTAATGCAATGTTATCACAGCTAAAGCCAGATAAACAGCACTATTTTTTGATTGATCTTTTACAAGTTCCCAAGCATTCAAAACAAAAGCTTACCTACCAATGTCCAATTGCCTGCTTGCTTGTTCAGGAACATGTTCAGGGGAAGTCAGGTCCGGGTCAACCTTTGTAGACACGTAGAAGATTATAGATGTGACTTTGGAGAAGTCAGCCTCCTTTGCAGCCGTTCCTCAGCGATGCCAGTGAGAATTTTCACCTTATTGCTGTGGTCGGAGTTCCAGAAGCATTTAGGGGAGTTCTTTGTGGACTTTTTAGGTTTATGAGAATCGACCTCTCTCAAGGCTTTGAGAAACTCAAATGCTTTTGCCTTGAGAACTAGTTGAGAATGCCTTCTTCCCCAGCCCTGGCTTACGCTGCAGTCACGAGAAATAAAGAGCAACGTTGCATTAGGATCTTATGTCTTTGATGGCCTCATCATCTAATCATAGGTTTAACATTACTCATTTGCTGGCTCCAGGAATTCCTGCCATTAAGGGCCCTAGAGATGAAACTTTGCCTCAAATATTGATTGAAAGGAAGAGTGAGAAATTTAAGCTCTCTGTGCAGTGCACTCTGTGTTTCCGCAGAGCAGGGTGAGAAACACATCTTTTAGCCTGTTTTTTTTTAAATTCAACTCTTTAAAAATAATTCAGGATATGTTTGAACACTGAAAAATTTATATGTTGCAAGCAAGTGATTAAATATTCCTCATGTAAGTGACTTACAAGCTATGCTTATTAACAATAGCTCTAATTGTTTTGTTATTTTCCATTCATATGAAATCTCTACAAAGGCCTTTGAAGGAAACAGATGAGTGATCCTTCTTCAGTCCATTTCAGATGGAGAAGTTAGCTATTCCACAGTGAAGTGAGGCTTATAAACCGTCATTTCACATCAGTAGTTCCTGGTCCATTTATGTGTTCAAACATTGACTTGGAGTGTGCAGAAAGATAAACATGCCATCCAAGTTTATTAGAATAACCAGACATTTTTCTCTACCATTCAAATCCATGATGCTTTACATTGAATTTTTCCTAGTTTGCAGATGACATAGCAACAGCAGACCTGGGATGAAGAGACACATTCAGTTAATGGTGCTATGAGGATAGCTTGGCATTGCTTTCTCTTCTGCAGGCCTTAATGCATCTCTTCCACAAGCAGCCAGTCCCTGTAGAGTTAGACTCGGTTGTGTTCCTGCCAAGACAGGCAGTCCTGATGAATCTTTAAAGCTGCAGACCCCGAAGCTCTTTTGTGCTTCATTTTAATGTAAGTGCTTTGGAAGTACTGATGCCTTGGCAGATGATAAGCTGTAGTAATACTAATAAGAGTCATTAAAAATATAAACAGTTACTATCCGTATACATCATATGTCTGTTCTTTCACACAGAGAAATGCACTTTAAGAAATTATCCACACTGTGGTTTAATTCTTGGCTGAAATAAGTTTTCAATGCAAATGTAATTCTCTTTTATTTACATAAAATGTTTTTATACCCAAATTTAGATAAGCCATTGAAAGGTCAAATTGATGGAGAAAGTAGACAACTTAGGAGTTCTAAAGGAAAAGAAAAATTTGCCTTTTTTTTTACATTTTATTTTTCTTTGCTTCAACACATTAAATGCTTTTTATTTTTTGCACTTTTCATTTTCGTATTGGAAATCTCATATTAACTACTACATATTATTAAGGATATTAGATTTATTTTCTTCTTATCTGAGCTCCTGAGCAAAATTACTTTTGCCAATAGTTTGTGTTCAAAATGTGGTCTATATTTACATGAGATCACATTACAAGTATCTGAAGGTTCTTGTCAGAGAGATAATTCAGTTCATATGGGCAGCCTTTTAAACTCCAAGGGAAATGGCGTCCAGTCTACTCCCCACTGGAATTTTACATCTCTGTGAAAACTATTTTAAGTTTCAAGAAGAAGATATTAGAATTTGCTATTATGATTCATTGCTCCAAAAATAACCCCAAACAATTTTTCTCTACTCTGCATAGTTTTTTATATGTGTGTCTTATGGACATAAAAATAACTTTTAAGAATTATTTACTCTAGACTTTTGATGTATTAATATAGTCACTACCATCTTCTTGACAAAAATATTTTCCTGTCATTTGGAAGTTGAAGAATTTATGTAAAATAACGGCTACATTTTGAATGAATAAGTAAAATAATTATATTTTGCAATATAATTGCCATAATCTGTATCATTTTTGACAAGTCATTATATAGTTCCTTTACAGGTTCCTCAGGATACCACAGGTCAAAACTGTTTTCTATCACAATTCTACTTTAAGTTCTGCAATCAACTGGGATCAAACTGTTTTCCATTATTCTTTACATGTACTTATTTTTCTATTACATTATTCTTACTGCATTGCATTGGTTGATGAATAGCAGATTTAGTTTTCAGTAAACCTTTTAGGCACTATAATAGTTTCTAATTATTTCCAGATTTTTCTTTTTTAGAAAGTCTCCATGAGAGGTACTCTTAGAAAAATTGAGTGATGCTATCCCACAGGAGTTCTTAAAAGTTTTCCTAAGTAAAGTTTAGCAGATGGCACTTGAATTTTTTGTGCCTTATCTGTCAATAGAAAATGTCTTATAAATTGAAAGACATTATGTAAAAAAAAAGTCTCTTGGTATTAAGTATTTTCTACTTTAAAGCAAATGCATGCTTAATAAATCATTTTGTTTTCATTAAAAACTTAAAATATATAAGTAATATAACATCTCTTAGGACCTATGTATGAAGTATCATGTATTCCTATCATGAATTATTTTGTGGTTTTGTTTGAATTTATTCTTTTCTAAGTTCTTCATATACTTAACTAAAAGGGTTCTGGTGACTTCACTGATGTGATCAAGGCATGACCCAGGACTTCTAAAGACAACACTTACAAAAGAACCACAACTGAAGAACAGTCCTCTCCTTTCAAGTCATTTGAGCCTTTGAACATTTAATTTTTTCAGCTTTTTCTCCAATTTGATACAGTTTATTCAGATGGTTCAAAATAAGGATATTCCTTTTCTAGATTTAATAAAGACAAGATATGGTACTAAGATAGAGGTAAGGTGATTATAGTGACCTATTAAATAATACTCATTCCTGAGTATTTACTATTGTAAGGATTTTTTAAAGTTATTTTATTTTTCTAGTTTTACAAGCGTATTGAGTATTCATTCCTGCTTCCCTCCATGCCCTCTCCCACTCTTTTCTCTTCCCCTCCCTTCTTCAATCCATCTCATTCCCTCTCCCTCTTCTGCCAGTCCACCCTCCTGGACCCTAGGGCTCCCTCCGGCCTGTCTACTCTTTTTTTTTTTAATTTTTCTATTTTTACAAGCATATTGAGCACTTATATAGGACTTTTGCTGTGTACAAGAAATGATGTATATAAGAAAACTAGAGATAGACTAGTTTTCTGAGGACTTTTGAAGTGTATTTCCAATAGTTATAGTGAAATTATTTCATACTTACTTTGTTAATTAATTGTTCAGTGACTGCCTTTTTGGAGCATATTGGTAGTTACTAAAGCCTTCGTGACATACTTCCATTTCTCAAGGAGTTCAGATTGTCCATATAATTTGTAGGTTGCATACCCAAATTTGAAATCAATGAGATTTAAAAAATGTCCTGGAAATTCCAATTGAGTGTAGTCAAGTGCTGTATGTGCAATGTGTGTGGTTTAGAATGAAAATGCTGTAAGAATACTGAGATGCTATAGACGCTGTGTTGATCTGGATCCTGATGAACCCTGACATGAGTGGATTTTCAATGTCTGTGAAACGGGCCATGCAGAGATCTGCAGTGGAAAGAGCTTTTTATGTGCTCAGATCTAGGATTGACTTTATTTATTGCTTTTAGAAGTTGACTAGCTGGGCAATGTATTTATTTGGTTAGGTAGAAGGTTGCACACCTTTCTGAAATTTTTTTTTTTATCTAAACCATTACTCTCTGGTAATCATATAGATGGAATTTAGACTAAAATGCAATTTCCCGTCTTTGAATTGTGCTAGGTAGCTTGAAGTCTTGTTCTTTCCAGGTGCTTCCTCTGTTCTAGAAGGAAGACTGTTGTCTAATTCCCAGCTAAATAAGAAATCCTTCCATCTTTTTCTTTGGGCAGAGTCTAGCCCCAGTTCTTATTTGTCGTATGAAGTCATTCCAAGTTAAAAGGGCAAACTGTGCTTGTATTTTATTTGTTTCTATGTTGTATCATCTTTCTTGTCATAAAGGGTATAATGTGTACTCAAATATAAATAAAAATTAAGCTGAAGTTTGAAAGTATGTTCAGACATAGGTTTATGGTCAAATAGGGACAAAGTAAAGATTTTAAATTGTTAGACAGTGAGAAGAAAATATATTCTAAAAATTTAGGTTTATTGTTTTCCACTTTCATGCATGTGAGGTTCATGCATGTGTGTACATGTCAGGGTGTGGGTGAGCACGTCTGTGAATAAGCATGTTTGATTACTATTTGTCATCTTCATTGCTCCTTCACTGTTTTGAGATTGGGGCTCTAGATCCAGGGCTCACAATAGGGTGGTCTGGCTAGCCAACTTGCTCTAGAGATTCCTAGACTCTGCCTTTTAGAACTGAAATAAGAGGCGGGTAGACACACCCACCAGGTGATTTTTAAGTGGGATTTGGTTCCACTGAACCATCTTTCCATACTCGAAATGTCGTTATTTTGAAGAAAATAATTGAAGGCTATGAGCATTTTAAAATAATACTGATTGAAAGAGGAGTAATGATTGAAAAAGGACACATTGCCCCTGCTGGGGCTCTAGCTTAATGCTGTTTTTCTTTTTTTTGCTTGTATCATTCCTGGATGAACACATGTGTCAGAGACCCTGTGCTTTAGATGATTCCTGCCCCTTTCCATGCGGCCCTTGCGGTTGGCATCATTCAAAGGCTACTGACCTTGCCAAGTACAGCGGCCCTTCCACTGGTGTGAGGAGCTAACTCACTGTGGTTTATTTGCATTTCCTGATGGTGAATGACTTGTGGAAAAGATTTGCATGGGCTAGTTGGACTTTTATACATCTTAAGAATCCTCTCCCATAAGTTTTTTCCTCAATTCTGTTTTGTTTTGCTATGCAAAATGTTTTTAGTCTGATACAATCTAATTTATTGATTTTTGTTTTGTGATTTTGTGATCCTTGTTTAGATGTCCTTGCCTATTCCATTTGCCTGTAGTGTGCCTCTGTTCTGTTGGTGTAGTGCTTCAAGCCTTGTCTGTCAGTCTGTAGTCCATTTGGTAATGGTTAAGAGGTGGGGGGCAGTTGCTTTAAATTTTAAGTCAGTCCATGCATTGTAAAGTAATTCCTAAACTACTTGGACTACCACTCATACTCATAAATACTTGAATTCTTTCATGTTAATTAGCTGGCATCAAACTCACATTATCAATAGAGGTGCGGGATAAATGGATAAAAGCCCAGACGTCATCAGTATGAAAACAGTAAATATAAAGAGACACAATGGCCCTTTCATTCTCATATGTGACTTCTCATAATTCTAGTAAAATGGAGTCAGAAATAAATTAACAATCCCTGACCACCTGTCTGATCTTTCAGACGAGTGTTACAGTGTCTGCCACAGCAGCAGGGAGAGGCATGTGCTGGGAGTTCAGGCTGCACAAAGTGTCTCTCTCACTCCAGTCCCTCTACGTACATGATGTAAAATCCACCCTTCCCCCATAGTTGTTTTCCCAGTCCCAATTGCCTTTGTTTACATTGTATACAATCTTAGAAAATTTACAGCAATGGTGAAAAAAGTAAGAATAACCAAAAAAACGTATTGAAGAAAGTGTTTTTTTAATTTTATTCAGTTTTATTTTAAGTGATGTTAATTATAGCATTTGAAGGAGAAGGATCTAATTCCACACAAATTTCATCCATGGAAGACCCTAAAATGTAGCCATTAAACTGCCCAGAAGATAAAGTGGTGAGACTACACCAGAAGGCTGATGCAGACCCCTGGTGTCATGGAGACCACAATCAGTCACTGCCCACTCCCAGCTGCAGACCCCAAAAAGCTAATTCATTCCATACCTGGTGCAATGGCATAAAAAATAATAAAAACAAACAAACAAAAATTACCATATGCAGAAGAGGAATTCAGTCCTGAACCTCTCCACCCCAAAGTGGCACAAAACAAACAGCCACTACACCCTGCACACTACTTGTGGTGTAAGGAAGGAGAGGATGGGTGAGGGTGGAACAGGGCGTGAAGACCTGTCTAAAAAAGCCCTTCTTCAGGTGGGCCTGCATGCACCGTGGAAGCAGAGGTTGGGGAAACCGAGGGTCCACACTCATGGAGCTCTGATTTCATCTGACTCGGTACAGGTTTACAAAGTACTTATATGGTGTGAGTGTCCATTACAGCCTGCCTTCATTTAAAAAAAAAAATGGAGAAAGAAACCCAACTTCCTTAGAACCATAGACCAAACTCCCCTCCTCCAGTCTCCAACCGAAAGGACCTTTTCTTTGGAACCAGGTTTCTTGTATAGCTCTGAAATGATAACACCTTAGAGAGTCCTCTCTTGTCTGGAAAAATAATGCAATCTTTAGCAGTTCTTGGATCCTGAACAGATGACAGGTAACTAATTTCTGAAGGTAGCTATGCTGCCAAATATTTTAAAATTAATAGTTACACAGAATTTGTTTTATGCTTGAAATTCCAGTCCCAGACTGAGTTCATGGCTTCTGCATTGACATTTTTGCCATCTAGCAGGGCTGACAGTGTCAGATTGATACCTAACTTTAGGGACTGGAATTGTTCACTTTGGCCGAAAAACAGACATCGGGTTTGATCAGATACTTGGCTGCTATTCCAAAGTGAGTGTTACTGTTTCTGGCTGTCCAGGCAAGGTTGACAGCCAACTCCAGCTTCTAGTTCACCTTCTGGTAAATGGAGCCTCCAAATTCTGTCTCGTCATTCACGTCATTCACATTAGTGTAAAGCTGAAATCATCGTCTTGTAGCCATCAGTGGAGTTGCTCTGGATCACTCGCCACTTTGCCATCTCAAAATTCATCTGGTAAGGTGCCAGCCCTCACAGCCAGCAGCAGGATGCCCTGACCAATGGCCCAGCGATGCCCAGGTCCACGTCACAGCCCAGGCTGATGTGCTCCTTCTTGTGTTCCATCTAGATTTTAGCATTTTTTTTCCCAGTGTTTGTTGAGAAAGATGAGTCAAGGTCAGCTTCAGTCCACGGGCAAGCTGGTCTACGGTGTCTACAGTGCTGTCCCTGATGCACTTCTCTGTGGACATAACGCAGTATTCAGTCAACCTGTACTTGGTTGCCAGGCTGCAGTCACTGTGATGGCCTCCATGTTGGCCAGCCCGAGCTGATGAATTCCAATCCATTCTCAGACTTTGTTTTCAAATCAAGCTTTATGAAGGCAAATCTGTGGCCCTTGGTGAAGACGTTCTTGGCAGATTTCCAAGATCATCGTAGGTGGGAAGCACAGCAACCATCGCAGAGGCCACTGAGGCTGGAGCAACGGAGGCTGGGAGTGGAAAGGAGAGGCAGAAGAGTTGCGGCCACAAAGAAAGGTTAAAAAGAAAAGATAAAGAATGTGAATGTATATCACAGTCCTACTATTATAATATCTCGTTTTTACTCTGCCCAGTTATTTTCATATCCTATCATATGAGAAGTTTTCTGTGTCCTATTTTATTCTCTTTGCACATTTCCTCACAACCATTTTTTTCTGATGTTCAATTTTTTGTCTATTAATTGATTATAATGTTATCCTGGAAAGTGCTTTCCTAGTACACACAGCCCCTTATACCCATCCACAGTTTCCTCAAATTGGATCATCTTCCCTATGACCAAAAACAGTGTCAAAACCAGGAAATTAGGACCTGTGTGAGACTGTTGTCTCAACTACAGATGCTACTCAACTCTATCTGCCAATGTGTATACTTCAGTACTGTGCTATTGCAGGTGTTGCAGCTGCAGTCATTACTCTGATCTCACATATCCCAGTTATTTCAAACTCTTCTTGCATGAAGCTTTTTTTTTGTGTGATGGTGTAGGTGCTTATTCTGTATCATTCATCTTGGCATTTGAATGCATAGATCTAGAGAGTAGAGCAGAGGTGCCCATTGACCAAGTTTAATTAGATGCTCTTTCATATGATAAAGGTGTTTTTTGTCACCTGTCATGTAGCAGTTTCCTTTCAAGTACACAGTTCCTCTTTTTGAAATGCTTTAATTAACCTGTGGGGAAGATAAGTTGTATATAAAATTGTCAGTAAATATTACTGGTATTTGTTTAGGGCATTTTAAGTTGTAGAGTTCTCACTCAAAACTGTCCAAAAGGATGGGCTGGAGAGATAGCTGTGCCTCACAATCAGAAGGTCCGAAATTCGGATTACAGATCCTACATTAAAAACACCAGATAGAAATGGCAGCTGCCTGCACTTGGCCCTGGTGGGCGGAGCCTAGAAAATCCCAGAGTGAAGCAAGAAAGAGGTAGCAACAATCTAGGATGATTCCCGAAATCACCCTTGGTCCTCCATAAGGACACACAGTGCCCTCACACACACACATACACACACACGCACACACACACACACACACACACACACACACACACACACCACAGTAAAATAAATAATAAAATATTTAAAAAAAACTGTCCCAAAAGAAAAACTTCTTAACAGTGCCCACAGCTTTGAAGGTTCAGGGTCACTGTATGGATTTGCTCACTTCAATTACGCTGCAAATTTATGCAAGCAGAGGCTATCTTCTTCTATTGGTTGACATGTTTTCTATTTTATTCATGATTATGTCATACACAGAGTGTAGATAATTGTTAGTGGTATATTAATTATTGGATAAATATTAATGTAGGTGCTAATTTGATTATTTGTACCATGATAAAGCACAGGTAACTTCAGAAGCACCCCAGATGAGACTTAGTCAGCAACACATACAAAAGACATGAAAGTAGGAGAAAGATAGGTAAATAAAAGGAGGATTTATAGTGGAGTAAAGGAGGAAGATGCAATTGGATATAAAAGGATGAAAATAATATGAATTTGTTGGTTGGATAAAAATATTAAATGTTAAGAAATGCATATGGAGCTGGAGAGGTGCCTCAGGGATTAAGCCTCTGCCTTGCAGGCGGAAGGTCCTAAATTCGGATCCTAGACCCCATGTATAGATGCTAGGTGGAAGCGGGGGAGGGGGTGGAGGATGGTGGGGGGGCGCTTCTGGTCCTGGTAGGGTGGAGCCTGTGAATCCCAGGGCAGAGTAAACAAGGAGGAGGTGGAGGCGGTCCATGGTGGTTCCCGAATTCACCCGTGGTTCTACACACACACACGCACACGCACACACGTACAATTGAATAAATAATGATTAAAAAAAAGAAATGCATATAACCTTAAAATGTACTGGTACATTTCTTTCATAATACCAAGAAGCTCTAACCACTAAACATTCAATAACTTTTCAAACACCCAAACAAAATCTCTGTATCTGTCCAGCAATAACACGTGTCAGCTAGATATTTCAGTTGGTAAGAATCACACATTTTTGTTTCTATGTATGGTTTATTTCTCTGAAAACTGTTCCTACATTTGTGTGTGTTCAAGCATATATCATAACCTCATTCCTTTCTGTGGTTGTGAGATTAGTTGATCCATTCATCTCTTGGTAGACACTTGGGTTGTCTCAACATTTTAAATACTGTGATTATTTTGTTGTAAATACTGACATTCATTTATCTATTGGAGGCTGTCATGTGTCATGAAAAAATGTAATGTGGAGGTTTTGACCCATCTAAATGCTTTCCTTGGTAGTGTAAGGAAAGTTGAAGTACCCTTTCTTCATGCCCTACCACAATCTGACTTTCATTTTCAGTTATTTCTATCCTAATGAATATAGATGCAGTTTCATCCTGTTTTGGTATCTTTCTGATAACTTAAAGATGTTGAGACTCTTTTTCATGTATATTGACCTTTGCACATCTTCTACATATGTTGTGCATTTTTAATTGGCTGGCTGCTGTTGCAGTTTATATGGTATTTATATATTGTAAAAATTAAAATGTTGTTAGACTGTTTTCAGATTTTTTCTCTCTTTTTGAAGATTTGCTTTTTACTTTTTCAAAGCTATTGGTTGAAACAAAAAATTACTTAAATTCAGTGGTATTTAGTTTCTCATGTGTTGTTTCCTATGTTCTGGGAATCATATTTGTACATCCATTGTAAAATCCAAGCTCTCACAGATCAATCACCATATTTTCTTTTGAGAATTGTAGAGTTTAATTCTCAAGTTTGAAGCTAGGATCCAATCTGCAGTTTCTCTCTGACCAAAACAACTTAGAGCAACAGTGTGTCTCCCCCCACCTCCAGCCTTCCCTTCTTTGTAACAGTTCATATCAACATCAGGAAATGAGAGAACTGGCCACACATATTCACAGTAAAAATTGAGCAGGGGGCACCCTCTCTTGCTTGTCTGCACACCAAAGCACTGACCCTGCTCTCTCCATCTTACTGACTTTTCTACGGAATGTTTTCATCTCTCATTGCAGCTGTGTGTTTCTGCATAAACTGGTTTCTTAGGGCTTCGTTCAGCCACTAATCCTTCACGGATGTGTCCTCAATTGTCATGTTGACACCTGTGTTCATCTAACACATTCCATATTGAGCTAGTTCTCCTGGGTAGAGGTGAAGATTTACATATATTGGTTTCTCAACATTTATTGAAGGAACTGTACCATCCCCATCCTTATTGAACATCATTGCCGTAGAGAATTACATATAAACTTATATTTGCATTCATTCTTGAATGACTATATAGCAATCTGTAAGGTATATAAGGCTGCCATGATTTCAATAGGACTTATTGAATATAAGCACTAATGCCCTGGGCAGTTTTGAAATGTAGTTACTCCCTATTTTTAAAATTTTAGAATATTATGAGGTTAAAAATTCTCTCTTTCCCCATATATTTACTATCAAGTACAAATGACTGTTAAGCATTTAAATCTGTATCTTTTAAAAGCCATATCTAAACATGAGTATAAAATATTTTTGATACTAAATAAGCAGAAATTGGTGTTACAGTATTGTTTGCAGATATCTTTCCTCCCTGATTATCTGAACCATTTTTATCTAAAGGAAATAAAAGGTACCACATACAATTGTAAGCTTTCTAATAATCACATTCAGTAAGATTACAAATCAACAGAAGAGATTAATTTCAGTAATGTAATTTTTAATAATTTTTACTTAATTCATCAATCCCAAAGACACCTTTTGTATTACTTCATATTTATAATGTTTTCAAAAGTAGCTACTTATAACATCTTTCATATCACAATACTACAGATTCAAAGTTTTTTGTTTTTTTTATTATTATTATTTATTCAATTGTGTGTGTGTGTGCGTGTGTGTACGCGTGTGTGTAGAACCACAGGCGAATTCGGGAACCCCCATGGACCGCCTCCACCCCCTGTTTACTCTGCCCCGGGATTCACCTCTCCAGCCCCAGATTCAAAGTTTTATAATAACCCTATGTGGCTAGTAGTTGCCATGTTTGTCAGCCTGTCTATGCTATGTACATATGAATAACTATGTTTTCTTTTCAGAATGTTAATATGGTCTAGAAGTGCAATAAGGGGCTCTGGAAGCACAGAATTTAGTGGATCATGAAAGATCAACAATTTATACATCAAAGATTCTTACATAAATGCTTCTGTACAACACAAAATATTCTGACACTGACTGATACACCTATTGTGATGTGTTTTCTATTATAAAATTTGAATATAAATAACAATACATATTCTGCCTTTTGCTAGTTACACGCAAATGCTTTGATATATATGACTTAATACTGAACCACTAATATGGTAACATAGATCAGTATGGCATAACTATGTGTTATTTGTCAGAGCATGCATTGAGACGGTGTGTGCTTCATTCCGGTGTGCGGGAGTGAATAGGAGAAGCAGATAGGGGTGTACCAACATTTCAGTGCAGTGTTGTTGGGTCCTTACCTTCTTAAAAGCAAGGCTGTATGCGTAGTGGTCTTTTCACTGTGGGATGGAGCATCAGCCCACTTACAAGTCAAAAAATGTTAAAGTATTACAAAGGTATCAGAGCACGTATTTTTGGAAATATTGTTTATTTTAAAATTTATTATCAAAATATTGTTAAAGTTAAGCTTGGTTAGTTGTTTTATAAATTCCTACATTTTTGTGGCATAGTTGAATGCTGTCCTCAATTTTTATGCTAATTGTGTGATCTCATTCATGGTTTTTATTTCTTTTTCTTGAATTCCAACATTTTGAATATCATCCTGCTGATACACCCTAATCTTATCTTACTATCATGGAAAATGATACCATCCTATTGGAATGTGAAGCAATAAATTGGAAATTTAGTTTTTTCTCTTCTCCCATTTCCCTCTATCTTTTTATAATCCATCCTTCCATGTCACTGTGTTATTGTCTCTAAACCCTTCTCTTTATCTTGCTTTGAACTGCTTTACTTAAACACCTGCACATCTAATCCCAGAAATGGGGATCCCAGTACAGTGCACTGTCAAATACTGTGTGTGGGGGGGTCCTAGTCAACCCTGCCCTTGCTGCCCATTGTCTCGTGTAACTCTTTGGGCCCCATCAAAGTTTTCACTCACCCTCAGCTCTAGAAGATAGCCAAGGCTCCTTCATTTCTGCAGTGCCAGATCTAGCCTTGATAAAATCTCTCTTCCACCACCAAAAACAGAAAACATCATATCCCCAACATTACAATATAACTTTCAAAAAGTACTGTGTCAATCTTGACCAAGACTTACAATAACTTTTTCAAAATATGTCTCTCCCTTTTTCAGATTATGCTCCTTGCAAATTCCTGACCAGTTAACCAAACCATTGGTTAAAAACCATGAGCTATTATAACATTACCCTTGAATCACTATATGGTTGTACATTTCTGCTTCCGAGCACAAAGACCTGTGTTTTGATTCACTTCTTGGACCCTATTCTGTGATTACATATCCTGACAAAAAGAACTTGAGCACATGACCATGAACACAGCTTACAATTCTGTGATTTTTTTTAACCCTGTTCAGAGTTGTACCAGAAATGGACTGTGATGCTTCAGTTGTCCACATCTTGGTGGGTAGATGGAGGTTTTCTGTTCCTTAGTTTGATCATACAGCATGCTCCATTAGTCCATAGGTGTATGCTTGGGGACAGAAAGCATTGTAGCTGGACTAAGAGTCATAGGCAATTTAGATCTTTCTTCATGTAGTTGACGTGTATCTTCAGGATCTACTCAGGTATCCTTTCTGTTTCATGATGAGTTGCTGCTGAACCATCCAACTTTACGGATTACTAGGTTAGATAACACTGTGCTGATAAAGACCATCTGAGGTGCCATGATAAATAGGTGTCCCCTTATTCAACATTTAGTTTCTGCCCAATAGCAGCTTAAGTGCTATCTCTCAAAGTAAAATGATTACCTCACTCTGAAGCACAAAGACCTGTGTGTGATTCACTTCTTGGGCCCTATTCTGTGATCACATATCCTGACAAAAAAGAACTGAAGGGAGAAGGCTTGTTTTTGTGTCACAGTTGGAGAGGTCATCGGTCTACTGTGGCTGCAGAGTCACTGTGGCAGGAGCTTGGGAGTCCTCAGTTAGGAAAGAGAGCAAGAATGCTAGCGTTACACGGCTCTCTCCTTTCAGTCCAGGACTCTGCTCATAGGAAGATGCTGTCCACAGTTCAATTAGCCTGACCTAGATTATACCTCACCAGGTGTGTCTTTTCTGCTTGCTGATCCCAGAACCTTCCTAATTGCAATCAATATTAACCACTGGAAATTTAAAGTTGTTTTCGTGCTAAATTATGTAAATTACAAAAGAGTTGTTATAACAATCCTTGTTCTATCAAACCTGTAAACTCGAGACTTGAAGATATTTAAGTTTTCAATCTGTTAATGCGTGAACTGCATATTTGAATGTGACAAGCACCTTTAAAAATGTTCTTATTTTATTGGACAGTGCTAGTAAGCAAACCACATGTCTTTTGCATGCTAGGCAAACTGTGTATGAGAAATAACTTTTTTTCCCAAGGACATATTCATAGCCTCTCTTTCTCTTTTCTTTTAACTCTGCTGAGTGTCAAACCAAGGTCTTATACATATTAGACAAGTGCTCTGTTATTCAGCCACCAGCCCTGTAAAATTTTGTCTAATTTAAAAGTCATAAATCTTGAAAGCATATAAAATATTGTGTTATTTTAGTGTTTTTTCCATCCAGTAGATTTAAAAATCTTTAAGCATGATCTTCGTGTTCAGCATTATGTGAAGCTTGGTGGCACAGCACTAGGTTAGCAAGAGCAAAGCTTTGAGTCCAGTCTCTATCACCTCTCAGATGCTTTCCTGGTCTTCTCCTCAATCCTTTCTAGCAGCAGATATTTTCTCACCAAAGAAGAAGCAAGGACCCCTCAACGACTGAGAGTTTGCATGTCAAGATTGTTGAAGATAATCTTTCAAAATATTGTGTTTCATTTCATGTTTTAAGAAATAATCTGTAAACCATCTAACACTATCTGGCTTTCTATCCTTGTGGACAGAGAAAAGTTAATCTTATTCTCTTCTGCATCCCATAATCAGTACAGTGTGTGGCATTTGTATGGATTTGATACATATTTGTTGAATATATTGCTAAACTACAGAGTTGGGGGGATTTTCCAAAACCTATAAATTCATCTTTTAATTTATTCTTGAAAAAAAATCTTATAAAGAAATCTTCTCAGTAACGGAGAAATGTCTTAAAGTGTCTGTGAATAGTTTGTTCCATATCAAACAGTTGTGCGTCTGTTATGGTTTCAGCAAGCTATGCATTAAAACGTTCATAAGAACTCATTGCACACTGTGTTAAACACCTTGTTGCTGTCCTCTAAGAAGTAGAACAACTGTACAATATTTATATTAGAAGTAATGTAGATACTCTATAACAGACTTGAGGGTGTACTTTGGTTATATGCATATGCCATAATGTTTTTATCTACATGGCATATTGGAATAGTTTCCCATGGATAAGAGTTATTGCTATATTTATTGATAGTTACAAAATATGCTTGCTTTAAAATATCTTATAAAACAATCTAATGTTTTCTTATAAATGAAAATATACTGAGTACAAAGAAAAGAATTTTATTAGATATGTTTAATTTGTTAATAAAATATGCTAATCTTAAAAATTTTATAAACCTGTACTTGACAACAGCTTCTAATAATTAGCTAAAAAAATTTCAATTTTGCCTAATGCTTTCTCCATGATTCAATTTCATGTTAGAAATCACTCTTTAATCAATATTTGTCCTTTATACTACTTTTTCATATAAGTTTTAAGAATATATTCTTGAAAATTTAAAAAAATGAAATGCTTTGCATATATATTCATTAGTTTGCTTATATTTTTCTTTCACAGCAAAACTACTTATCCCTACTTTTCATTCTGCATAGTATCCCTTAAATCCTGTAGTTATAAAACCTCACTAGCATATTTCTCAAAATTATGATCATGTCAGCTGTAATCGACGTTGACTGGATATTTTTTCATTTTCATGTATGTAAATGAGGGGCATGTGCATGTATGTGTATCTGTGTGTATATAAGCATGTGGGTGTAGGAAAGGATACACTTGTATATGTGTAGACCCTGAGGTTGAGGTCAGGAATCCTCAGTAGTTCTTCCACCTTATTCCTTGGAGGTAGGGATCTCATTCAAACCTGTACCTCTTCAATAGGCTATTGGAGCTAGATTTTGGGTTAGGAATCCCATTTCCTCTTCCAAGACTAATTACAGTCAGGTCACCGCTCCCTCCCGCACTTAGATGAACTCTGGAGAACCAAACTGAAGTCCTCTTATTTGTGTGGCAAGTGTTTAATAGCTGAGCCATCTCCCTAGACCTCCTGAGTAATTTTAGGGATTGCATTTACTTTTTTGGTGATTGTTAATGGTAAAACATTGAGGATACAGGCAATATGAAGTTGGCTCTGAATTTCTGGAAGACAAAAAAAATCTCAATTGACTTCTTTTTTCCTTGTAATATATCCCTCATTTTTAAAATGTTTAAGATGGATTGAATCTCTAAGGATATTAAATTGATGTATTTAATTCTATCCAAAAACAAGGAATGAAAAATATGCATTTAGCTGACATAGATGAGGAGAAACTGATGGGAAAAAATGATGTGGTGGGTCTGAGACTTCTAGCAGGTCATCTCACTACCTCAAAGCAACTGCGGAGAGAACATAGGGATTTCATTGTCATCCTTCTGGAACTTATTTGTCTTCAAAGTGCTCACTTTCAAAGGGTCTTAACATGAGATCCAATTCCCTAAAAAAAGTCCTTCATCTTAAGGAAATGTTGTGCACCCATGTAGAAAGAGTTAGAATAAATGGTGACAAAGCTGTTTAAAAACTTGACAGTTCTTTGCTGACATCAAACTTGAAGCTTGATGTGCTTTCCCATGAAGATGAAAGTATGCTGTCTAAGATTAAATACACCCTTTGTTAGTTTTATCTTCTACAGTAAGTGTAGTGGTGTATGTGGTTTTCTCAGATGCATAAACACTATCTGGAATGACTTGACCAGGAAAACTTTACTGTATACTTTTCTGCTCATTGCCAAGAAATTGTTTCTGTTGAAATGGCAGTAAATTATTATTATCATAATACATGTATTCTCATGTATTCCTTAGTCTCCATTGAAGCAGTGTCTCTGCACCTCTGTCAGAGAGAATTGTTACCACATTTGGACAGTGAATCAAATGGTCTTCCTTGTCCACCTGTGTATCCATTCCTCTCCGTTTATCTTTGACTCATTACATAGCTTGCACCTCAAATGACCGTAACAGTCAACTCCACTTCTGCATGATATGCTTTTTTTGTCACTGTTGTATTTCTTTCTTTCACTGTTGTATTTATAGTAATGTACATTTATCGTACATTAAGTAATGTGTGTATACTTTGAAATTACCAACCACATTGTGTTAGTGTAAAAGGATATACTCATTGCCTAGCATAATTTATACTTACATTTTTACTCATTAAGTATTAATACTTTGCAGCTTATATAAAAAAGCATGTACAATAATAAAAGCTTGAAATGGCGTTAGCGATAGCCTTAAAAATGTAAATAATTCATTAATTATGATAATTATGTTCCTATGTGAATAGTATACTTTTTTTGCAAATGTTTAATGACAGTTTAAATTTTTTAAGAGTTTGAGGGAAAATAGATATTCATTTGTAACAACTAAATACTTGTGTGATGGTAGGTTAGGTATCGCAAGGCTTCATATTGGGCAAATAAGCGGCCTGCCTGAGTGGGTCTTAGAACTGACTTCACACTGAAATTGTTTGGGAAGTTTTCAAAATGATGGATGCTTATCTTGCATCCTGTTCTTAACTTTAACTCTGATACAGTAGAAGCCTTTGAACAACTTCCTTGTTGACATTTTATTTAGCCCAATTTAAGTGTTATCACTACACTTATTTGGGAGGATTAAATTCAGATAAGCAGCAGGATACATTGGATGTACAGTATGTGCCTTATACATGTGACTTAATAAGGACAAATAATGTTATAAAATAAAGTCTTTCTCCTAAGGAATTTGTGTTCTAGTGAGAAACATGTATAAATGAATAAAACAATGCAATGTGTGCATCATTTTACTAAAGAAACCGTGTTTCATGGCTAGTAAAGTAGGCATCATGCTTAGGATATAGCACAGTGATAGAGTTCTCAGTCGACATTTATGAAGCCCTGGATTCAATATCCACCACCACAATTTTTTTTTAATAATAGTAGTGGATCAGAAAGTAATATAGGCTTAATCCTGATTCCTGTTTTCAGAACTTTTAAATTTTATTTTTATGTTAAGGTTTATTTTTTTCCCAGTACAAACTCTCATCAGAGTATTGATCTTTCCCATAGGAGTAAGGCGTTCAATTCACCTGCAGTTTGGAATAGCCAACTGAGAAGATCTGGTTACACTTACAGGCCACTTTCTCCTTCTCACAGTATTTTTTTCTTTTCACTTGTATAGTTATGGCCATTTGTCCAGTACAGTACAATACAATATACACTAATGGACTTCATAAGTAAATATACTTCAGATTTAATTATTTCTGCTACTTTTACAGTTGTCACTCAAAGAAGTCATTGAATGAGCTTTTAAAATCACATTCAATCCTTGTATTTTCTAAGAGGAAGTAGCTTTGTTTAGTGAGCAGTATCTTATGGCCTGTGAAGCTTCTCTCCTTCTCCCAGCCATGCAGCTTGTCTGACTGAGAAGAAGATTGTCATGTTGGCATGGAAGTAGACTCACAGAACTAGAGGGCAAAAAATGTAAAGAGTAGTTGATGATAATGATGGTGAGGTTGAAAATGGAAAAAAAAATAAATAAAAGATAAAAATAAACTAAAAGAGACATGTTTTAATTTGGGGGGGAAAGGCAGGGAACACTGTTTTTTAAGATTTTTACTAAGAATTTCTCCTTTTTAATGCTTGTTATCTAGAATTGAATTATTGTTACCTAATGATACAGTATTTAATGATAATGGTATTTAGTGTGACAGTTGAATCATTAGTTTCTTTCTGCCTTTCACCAAACATGACTAAAGCATAGAGTTTCCTTCAGTGCTGTAGTACTTAAAATCTACCCTTCTGATGTACACAGAGCAAGTGCAGTGTAGACTTCAAGTTCCAGAGGCTTGAGGAACATGTTATGGTTCTATCTCGTCCTACACTCCCATGATGGAAGTTCTGCTTTTTGGGGGGATTGCTATATTAAAATACTTTGGCCGAGACAGGAGAATAGGGAAAACAGATTATATATGGAGACTTAAACTTCTTTCCAGGACATATAGAGAGCAGAAGATATTTTCCATACTTGAGGATGAAAAAAATGATCTTTTTTCTTATTAATCATCTTTTGATGATTAGCAATGTTCTCTCATATAAAAAGACCCAGTTAGATGGTTCCGTGGTAATGAAAAGCAATGTTATGATCATCTACAGTAGGGACAAGCTCTTATGACTTACTAGCCTGCTGTCATCTCGCTGATATACAGCATACCAAAAGATCAGTAATGAACAATAAATACTGAATATTACTTCAAGTATTTGTGCTATAGACAAAAACTAAAATTACACTGGCATTTAAAACCACACATTGCTTAATTTAAAGAAAAGAAAAAAGATCATGCTAAGAAATTTGCACTCTTTAGAAAAGGAATCTATACATAATAAGCCAAAACCTTCATTTATACATAACTCTTTGCTCTTTGGAAGAAAGAGCTACCTTTTTCCTTTTCACAACATCCCATTATTCATCCTTCCAGTTACTATTCATTTCCTGTAATTTGTGTCTCTTTTGTCCCTGCATTGACAGCCATATTCAATTCTTTCTCTTAAGAACTTCGGGCTTGTATTTTTCTCAACATTTTGTTTAGTTTTCATTTTGTTTTTGTTTCAAGCTCATGGTGCTGGTGCACTGAATTAGCACATTCTCTCAGCTCTGCTCATCTGACAGCTTTGATCCTTTGCATTCCTGTCACAGGATCTTCTCTCATAGCTTCAGCACCAGAACGTCCTCATTCTAAAAGATTTATTTACTATAAGTATATAAATGATGATTTACTCTACAGACATGCAAATGGTGGTTTCCATTGTTTACATAAAAAGAAAATTTCCAGACAATGTGGGAAATGAGAAGTGACAAAATTCCACATCCAAAAGATTCAACAAAAGCTCTCCTGAGCTACCAGGTTTCCATTTATATGAGCTTTTTAGGTGGGAAACTTCAATAGAAAAGCAGTTCTGTAATTTTAAGTCATCTGAAGAAGCAACTGAACTCAGACATGATTTTTTTAATAGCATTAAATTGTCACCTGATGCCTTAAAGGAGTCACTTTGTCTACTCATTGACAATCAATTCAAAAGGAAAGAAGTGTATATATAAAATAAATTTTCTTCATTCTGCTTATTTTTTAGATTATTTTATGTGGATGTTTAAAATTGTATGTTTCCCAGGTAATACACACACACACACACACACACACACACGTTAAATGGTGACTAAATGTAATTAGCCCCATGTGCATTTCACGATTCATTATCTTTGTGGTGAAAGTACTTGACTCTGGTCAAATTCTACTGGAGTCCCACATGCTCTGATTAATGGCCACCATGCTGTACTACACATCTGTTGAGCTTATTCCTCCTATGCACTGGAAATTGGCATCTTTTAGTCACAGGATTTCCAGTCTACCCCAACCCCAAGCCCCGATGGTCACCATTCTGACCAGTCTTTGGTTCTTAGACATTTGTAAGCTTTATCATTACATGTAGCTTCTAACATACGACCACTGCCTTTGAAGAGGTGAGAATCCAGTTTTTCTCGGTTTTCTCACCATGCATGCAGCACAGTTCTGGAACACCGACTTGTCCATTTTGGTGGCCCTTTCTGTGCTCCCATAATCCTTCTAGAATATACTTTTAATCTTAGAATTCTTTTTACTGCTTTCAGTATCTTCATGGATCGCAGTTATACTACTGCATTGTTTTTTCCTTTTACCTTCTTTCTTGTCTCCCTTTCTAGGTGCTATCCTCTTTCCCTTATGCCACCATCAGCATCTCATTGAACTACTGTTTTGATCTGCATCTTTCATGGCAGATGGCTGAGAATTTTCTACCTAATGACATTGAAAATAAAATTCTGATTAAGGACCCCTTACCTTCTGTTTTTCCTTGCCAGCATACAGATATGAATTGTTTTCTTTGGAAGATTGTGGAACATCCAGCTTCTGTTTTTAACTTTTGGTAGGCATTTCCTGTTACCTTCAGGAAACAGGTACTTTAAACAGGTTCCTCTATTCATTCTTCTTCTTTTTTTTTAAGTTTTTTTTATTATTTATTCAACTGTGCGTGTGTCTGTGTGTATGTGTGTGTGTGTGTAGAACCACGGGTGCAATTCGGGAACCACCATGGACCGCCTCTACCTCCTCCTTGTTTACTCTGCCCAGGGATTCACAGGCTCCGCCCTACCAGGACCAGAAGCACAGGCTGCCCCCACTTCCGCCTGGCGTCTATACTGTGGGGTCTAAGATCCGAACTCAGGACCTTCTGCCTGCAAGGCAGAGGTTTAACCTCTGAGCCCCCTCTCCAGCCCCCACAGAAGACTGTTTCCTAATGTTGTGTTTGAATTAGTGAAACTCTGTCAATAATTCCAAATTACCAAATTCCAAATTCCAATTACCTTTTGACATACCATCATCACTCTGAAAATCCAACAAATGCTCACTGAAGATGCATTGCTCATGATTTTCTGACACATGAAAGATTGAAATTGATAGTGTCAGTGATTACACTTAATCTTCACTTCTAATTTGTATCTGTTCCTGAAATCTTTTGTTTCTTAGTTTCCATTTTACTGTTTTAGGGATTATTGTTTCATTTCATGATCATGCCTGTGTGAGCCTGATATGCTCTGATAGCCAGCTAAGACATAAACATTTTCTTTATTCCAACCTAAAATAGTGGAATCTGTCATCAGTTTATTATCTGTTATCTATCATCTATCCATTTATCAATCATATTCTATATCTACATTGTCAATAATTCATCTATGTATCTACTATCTATCTATCTGTATATCTGTGTAGCATTTCTCTGTCTATACAGGTAGGTTACAGAGTGGCTGCAAAGGGTGATATAATCCATGGCAGAGTTGAAGAAGGATTTTCCAGAGAGGCCTGTCTATCAGACTATAATGAGGATGCAAAGATATCTTCAGTGGGAGTAAGATAATGAGCCCTACTGGAGATCTGCTGTAGAATTAAACTACAGTTTGGGAGTTTTGCTGGTCACATGGCCCAATCAAGCTGTAGAGATGAACTACAGGACCTCAGAGACCATGGACGTGAAGTGTAGGTCCAGTCCGGATGGATGGAGGTGAAGTGTAGGTCCGGTCCGGATGGTTGGGTGGTGGATGAGTGGATGACAGGTCCAAAAGGATGATGGGAAGTCAGATGGGAACAAGTGAAGGGTAGATCAAGTGAATCTCTTCAGCCGTGTGGGCCAGGACAACCTAAAGCCTCTGGTGCAGTCAGAGTTCCCTGCCTGTTAGTACTTTGCCAGACACTGTGAGTGGTCAGATGATGGAAGTGGGGACTGTTGTCATTGCAGTGTTGGATGTTCTCTTTATAGGGTCCAAAGTGTTGAATATTTTACTCTGTCTGGCGCATTCAGTAAATTTTTCTGATGCAGTTTTAATGAGATGAGCCCATCTGCTCACATGAGCCAAATTTACATTGATAAATTCATGGAGTGGCACCCCTTTTACTTTCAAAGTAAGTTAGTTATCTGCCTGTGCCTTGCAGGTGGTGTCAGATAGGTTGACGTGCTTATATGGCCAATAAGGTGCAGTCATCCCCCATCCTTAAAGTAGGAGGCAAATATTGCTAGTAAAATGGAATCTTTTAGGATAGAACAGAGCTTGAAAATCAGTTCTTCATAATGCTAATGTGGAGTAACTTAGAGCAGTGTGTGGACTAACAAGGCATTAATCTATAATATAAATTTTTCTTGTGCAAAGTCTTATTTTATATGCCTTTGGTGACTTGGTTATCCTTTTAAACACTAAGGTCCATATCATAGCTGTGATTTTTGTTTTAGTTTGATCTCAAACTATTCATAATATTTCCTTCTATTCATCTTGTAGGCAACCTGTACTCTGAAGTGCATTACAATAATTGAATTTGCCCTCTGCAAAGTTTTACTGAAAATTCTGTTTCAGGAATTTGTGCTAATTGAAGAGCTGCCGTGTACAAACAGTATTATAACTTTAAAAAGTTCCCTGTCATACTCTGAACTGTTCTGGTTCTTCTGACATAGAATCTGTTTTCTCTGTAAGTTGCTATCATAGTAAATGTCAAATATTCTTGAGGAATTTATATATTTTATAGACTCATGATTGGCAATAAACATAGTATATGAGATGGCCATATATAAGAGTACAATAGTAATAGTTTCTTTAAGGTGTAAGAAAAGATGTACACTGTGATAGTTTTCGATAAAAACAACCCAAACGTTTAAAAAAGATGATCTTCTAATTTGTGTGCATTGTTGTCGGAAGGTGCTAGCTGGAACCCAGTGACTGTGTACTGTCCTCAGGTTACCATGCCTTTCCCAAGTATTTGGTTCTCTTTCCTTATGAAATGTAGATCCATGGGTTTTCATTCTGTTATTCGCTGCAGATTTCCTGAAAGCACTTTGGCATATTTCTTCCCATCATGAATGCAGAATTTTAAACAGATCAGGAAGAAATTAAAATGGTTAAGGTTCCCACGAAGACTGTCTTTGTGAAGCTGGAGTCATGGGCAGTCCACCTCAGAGTAGACAGCACTTTATTTTTATTTTTATTGAGAAAAACCATGAGGAAAGTCTGTAGATCATAATATGAATAAATAAATAAATATATGTATAAAGGCATGGATTGCATTTCTAATTTTCGCTTGTTATTTTTATGCAAAAATCTCTGCATTTCTGAGATAAATTTTTCTGTCATGAAGATTTCTATTCCTTGTGTGACAACCTCACATCTCTTTTGATCATTTGTTCCTGTGTGTGTGTGTGTGTGAGTGTGTGTGTGTGTGTGTGTGTGTAAGGTAAGCAAGCTTTGTGCTGAGAGTCATCCATACCTCCACATAACTTTCCATTACTTACGTTTTCTAGAAACCTAAAACCATTCTGTAAACCAAGTGATACATGATTACTTTTTAAAACTTGATTTCTTACAAAATGGCATTTGTTACAAAATCTTGTGTGACATTTAGAAACAAAATGATGTGGAATTTATTAACAATGTCAAGCTGACCCATGAACCAGGTGTTACTTTCATTTATGTGTTAGTTTTTCTTACCTTTGCTTTGGTTTATCCTTTCAGGAATGGCAAAATTCTATCCAGAAGAACGCAGGACTTGCATTTATTGAGCTCATCAATGAAGGAAGGTAATTAATTTTACAGTTTTTGGGCAACTAGTCAATATACATTTTATTCCACTGGGCAACAGTTCTTTCCTGCCATCTGTTCTGAGATATTTAAGAAAACAGCTTTCCATTAAATAATTTAACATCTAGATATTTACAAACTTAAATTAACAAATTTGAAATGTTAAGCATTTACTTTTTGGAGAAAAAGCATATGATCAGTAAGAGATGGACTTTATAATGTTTGTGTGAGATTTGAGACAGGTCTTACTAAGGAGTAAAGTTGTTTTACACAGATCAAGTGAACCCAATCTGCAGTTCCATCTGTCACCCCATCTGTTTCAGGGCTAAGCCCAGTGTTCACGCTTAGCCTCTCATCAGTTCACATGAGGTAGCTTTATCTGATCTTGTCATGCACTTGATATTCAACTGAAAATGTAAGGGATGTTGAAAACTGAGATATAGCAGACTTGCTTAGGAATGTGTATCACTATTAATGACTCTGTTAGTAAAATTATGCTTAAAGTTATTGTTGTATTTATCACTGTAAGGAATGGTTATTAACTATAATTTTTGCCATGTATTATGGGTAGCTATGATCATTTGATATTTGTAGCTTCTATCGACCCAAATATGAAATTCTTACAATTTGAATTTCCTATATATTACATATGTTCTATGGAAAAGAATCATTGAGCATTTGGTATAACTTCTCTTTTTCTGTGGTAGTAGTTTTATTTATATAGATAAGGCAACAGTCCTTATTGTGTATGAAGCTTACTTTTTCTTCAAGAAATGATATATGTGGCATTGAAATCCAGCTTTTTTATTGTTGCTCAGTTTCCTTTCATTAGTGTACTGTATTGTATTCTGAACAATTCTTTCTGTTTCTATAGTAACTTGTCCCTCATTTTGATATCCCATGAACTACTCTTCCTTCATCATAATTCAATCTAAAACTTGAGCTAAGTTTCACACTTAGTGCAATGTAGAGATTTGTTGCTCAGTTTCCTTTCATTAGTGTACTGTATTGTATTCTGAACAATTCTTTCTGTTTCTATAGTAACTTGTCCCTCATTTTGATATCCCATGAACTACTCTTCCTTCATCATAATTCAATCTAAAACTTGAGCTAAGTTTCACACTTAGTGCAATGTAGAGATTTATAAGGTAGTGTTTCACATAGTGGCAGATTCCCAGCAATAATCATGATCATGCTAGTTTTAGAAATTGCTTTCCTCTCAGTCCCATATTGAATTCAAGTTGGAAGAGACAAGTCCAGCCTCAAAATGGAGTCACCCTGCAAAGGGTGACGTCCAATACCCATCAGGATGGAGCCAAGGGCATTGCAGAAGCAGCAAAACTGAAAAAAAAGTCAACAAACTATAATTCAGAACATCAGAGACTCTATATCAACCACCTGGAATCAGACCTGCCTAATCTCTCCCCATCCTGAAGGTCAGGGAAATTTGTGGAAGAGGGGGCAGTAAGATTGTAAGAGCACAAGGATGCGAGGAGTCAAGATATGCAAGATACTCCACACAAGTTAGGGCCAAAGCAATTGTAATAGGAACTCTGCATGATCTGCGCAATGACCAACATATCATTCATCCCTCAAAGTCTAGCATGGACTAAAGGCACTAGGAGCCTTAGCAAGGGATTAACAGTCACAATAGTGTTCCTATACTTAAGGGGAACACAAGAAAGAGTTCTAGGAAATGCCACTGAGTCCTTACACCTCATCAGAGAGGAGGACCTAGAGGAAAGTTTGATATACACATTAAAGGATGCTTCAGAGATGGGAGGAGGGGGCACTGGGAGAAAGAGAGGGGAGGAAAGGAAGGGGGAAAAGGGGGAGGGAAGAGGGAGGGGTCAACGGAGGGAGGGGACAGGGTACTTAGTACGTTTGTATGAGCAGAAAAATAAATAAATTTTTTTAAAAAGTCAAAAAAAAATGGAGGACCATGATCCAAAGGAACTAGAGCAGTTGAAGAAGCTGTTCATTGGTGGTCTGAGCTTCAAAACTACAAATAAGAGCATAAGAAAACATTTCAAGAAATGGGGGACACTTACAGAGTCTTTAGTTTTGTGACTTATTCTTTTGGAAGAGGTGGATACAAGCATGTGCGCCCCGGACACACGAGGTTAATGGATGTAGAGTGGAACCAAAGAGAGCTGTTTCTGGAGAGTATTCTGTAAAACCTGGTGCCTATTTAGCACTGAAAAAAATTTTTGTTTGTGATATTAAAAAAAATACAGAAGTATACAATTTGAGAGACTACTTTGGAAAATATGGCAAAATTGAAACTATAGAAGTTATGGGAGACAGGTAGAGTGGAAAAAAGAAAGGATTTGCTTTTGTGACTTTTGATGATCATGATACAGTTAAAAAATTGTTGTTCAGAAATAACACACTACCAACGGGCATAATTGTGACATTAAAAAGGCCCTTTCTAAACTAGAGATCCAGTCTGCTGGATCAAAACAGGTCATGAAGTTGGGTTTGGCAACTTTATGGATCTTGGAGTAAAAACTTTGGAGGTGGTGGAGGTAATTTTGACCATGGTGAAAACTTTTGGTGGAAGAGAAGGCTGTGGTGGTAGAGGTGGTGGCAGCAGAGGTAGTTATGGAGGAGGTGATGGTAGATATATGGATTTTTGAGGTGATGAGGACAACTACAGTGGTGTTCCTGGTTACAGTAGTAGAGGAGGTTATGATGGTGGGGGACCTGGATATGAAAAGCCTTTGGTGGATATGGCGGTAATGGAGGAGGATATGATGGTTACAATGAAGGAGGAAATTTGGGTGGAGGTAATTGGTGGTGGTGGGAACTAATGGTTTTGGAAATTATAGTGAACAACAGCAATCAAATTATGGATGGGGGCAGTTTTGGTGGACGAAGCTATGGGAGGCCTTGTGGTGGTTATGGATCTGGTAGTGGAAGTGGTGGTTGTGGTAGAAGTTTTTAAAAACAGCAGAAAAGGACTATAGTTCTTAGCAGGAGAGAGAGAGCGAGGAGTTGTCAGGAAAGTTGCAGGTTACTTTGAGAGAGTCGCCCCAAATGCATTAGAGGAACTTTAAAAATCTACCACACGGGGAACGATGATCCGTAGTCAGAAAAGTTATTGTATCTTAAACAGGAAGCCCTCCTCGTTCAGGACTGTCATAGTCACAACTTGCAAAAAGTACAGCTATTGATGAATGCAATGTAGTTTCAATTAGATGTCCATTCCTGAGGTTTTTTTGTTGCAGCTTTGTCTTTTTCTTTCTTTTCATTACATCAGTAATATCGCTCTGTAAATTATGGTAGTGGTACCAGGAATAAAAAATTAAGGAATTTTCAACTTTTCAGTAGTTGTGTAGTTCAGTTTTTCTACATTTTAGTACAGAAACTTTAATGGTGCAATTTTGAAGGTGTTTCCTTGGGAGTTAACAAGTCAAGAAGATCATTGTTAATTGCTATGTTGTATGAATTTTGCTAAAGTTAACTGTAAAGTAACTACTACTGACTTGAAGTTTAAGAGAAATCTATTCTCCCATTTTCCAAAACCATGATATAAATTGGTGCTGACATGTAGAGAGAATAGAAACTTGTATGTTTGCAATGTGTTCCAGATCATTAGGATTGGATGTTTTAAATTAGTATATTTGTGAATTTAATAACATTAAGACTACCTTCAAAGAAAAATATCTCAAAGTTCCTATTTGGGTTTTGTGCATTTTTTTCCAAAATGTAATCATGATATCAGTTTGTTAGACATGAGTCCTAGCTATGTTAAGAACATCTCCATTATATATTTACTCACATTTAAACTGCTGCCATAGTTTTTGGGTGCAAGGCATGTCAGCTACCGTATATTTAAGTTCTAGGAAAGGGTAGTAGTGAGCACAGGGCACTAAGTCAGCTGTGTCTGAGTAAACTAATGGGTACCTGGTTTTGCTCTGGTTTTCTTTTTAAAGCTCATAAATCACTTTTCTTGGTTCAGTTTTTCCCCCAAAGAAGTTTTCAGAACAAAATAGTGAAAATCACTCAATGAACTCTTAACTGGTTGGCATGCTTCCCTGTTTGTACTCCTGTACATTTTGCTGAATGAGAACAAAGAGAGTTGAGATATCATTGTCCAAAATGATGCAGTAGAAATGTAGCATAGTTGCTTAGTACAAGCGTATCATTTCCCAGGGACCCAAATTCAAATTTGTGCAGTCTTTGAGTTCTTTTCAATATACCCAAAGAACAGTTACTTTTTTGTATATATTCCAACCTAAAACATGTTGATGTGTGAATTACAGTTTGTTTGGAACACTCTGGCTAAGAAACTTTGGATCATAATAAGGTTATATATATGAAAAGCAATGTTGAGTGTTTTGCTCCAGCTAGTCCTTAATGTTTTCATTTGAGTGCTAAGTATGTATCCTGCTGTTTACTCTTTCTTTAGCAATTAAAAGTTGAATTCTAATTTTTATTTGGTTTCTAAAGTACTAAGTAAAACAAGCAATAAAAAGGGGGATAGGGTATGCTAGTGTTTGAATATGAATACACCATCTTGTTGCTCTAATCTGTGCCTCTGTGCATTATTAATATTTGAATGCATGCAGTGCCAGCATGAAACTCAGTCTCTACAAATATGCAATTTTTCCAGAAAACACTCAAACAGATAAATGTGACAGACAACATTTTACTTGTTAATGGGCATATGTGATTAAGTAGTATAGAAAATAGGCTTCTATTAGAAAATGGTTAAATCCTTAATAACTTCAAGTATGGTTATATAAATGGACACTGTCAATGTTCATAACTTAAACCTGAGTACCTCATCAAAATGCTTGAGAAACATTTTATTAAAACTGAGCTACATTGTCAAAAAAAGAAATAACCCTCAATTTACATATATGTGAATTTTGCCAAAATGAGTTTAACTGTGAGAGAAAACATCATCTACCATCAATATACTCAAGAGTTAAGGAAAGAGAATTTGCAGCATTTAAAAAATGCTGCTTAAAAAAGAGAACAATTTCTTTACCAATAGCAGAGTTTGGGGTTTGCTTTATACAAGAAGAATTGAAAAACAGAAGGTACTGATAATACAAAAAATTAAATGACAACCTTTCATTCAGAGCTCATTGACTCAATGTGAGCCCTGTGCAGACAAGAAGGAATACTATGATCTCTAAGACTGTTCAAAACCACGGCAGTTTGATGTCAGTAAAGGTGGGGTTCAGACTAAAGAGGTATTAATTAAAAGTATAAACCATGAGAGAAGTATTTATTGAATTAGTTTTACAGTCTTCACATTGACATGGTACACGATTGTGACTTTTACTCTAAAGTCTAAAATATTTTTATCTTGCCAACATGGCACTTATAATGATACAGGGTCTGATCTCCTGGCTGTGCTAAGTAAGTGATATGGGTTTCTTCCAGTGGTCTTTATATATCCAGGTTCTTGTGTTCAGGAGTTGAAGATTGAAACCAGAACATGTGTAGATGACTAAGGTGAAGTTTGGTAAAAAAGAATAGAACTCACAGACTTGAATCTGTGAAGGGCAAAAGAGCCCTGGAGAACTCCAGGCATGGAATCCATGAGGAGTAAGTAGCTAGAAAAGAACTCACTGACTCCAGACATGGAACCCCATGAGAGACAAGGAAGCCAGAACTCATAGACTCTAGTCCTAGAGTACCATGAGGGCCAAAGGGACCAAAGATGGCTGCCAGGTCAGGATTATTTATAGTCCTATGCAGATTGGGGTTGGGGGGATAGAATGGCTTTTCTTAATTGGTTAGCTCCAGTTTCTGCAAACGTGATTGGAGCCTTTGGTCCTCTACATCTCACTGGTCTATTCATATTGGGGCCCAACCCAGTTGATCTAGTGCCCACCTCTGTAGTGCTTATCTAAAATGGAAAATTAATCTCCATATTCTTTCATGAACTAAGGGTTAGGGGAAGTTGTGACTTTATCTCCCTGAAGGATTAGAGTCAGTTCCTCAGATCAGTAAGGCCTGTTCCTTCAGGGTAACCCCAGCCCTATCAGAGACCTAAAGTTAACTAATTAACTGAAGGCAATGGAGTATCCCACAAGTCTGTATTATTCCTGAGTGTGATGGCTTATGAGTGAATATGGTTTAAACTCCTTTGTGTTTGAGGAACTGTCAGAGAGAACCAGGGGATTCTCTGCTCATAAGCATGAAGTAAATTGATGAACGCAATCAGACCCAGAAGATCCCAGGAGGGAAATTTGAAAAGGTTTTCATAGTTCATAGTTCAAGCAGAGATGAGCTGCAGCAGCTCTCTTGAGATAAACAATGAGGAACTGTAGAGAATAGATTCTTTTGAAGGGCGACAAAGGAGACCTTTGCAGTCCCTTCAGTAGTATTGTCTCTAAATAAATAAAATTGTGCTTCTGTTTTTCATAGCAACTGTTCTTACAAAGAGACATTTTAGAAATAAAAATTGAAATCACCTTAAGCTTTTCAGAATAGATAAATATGGGTGATAAAATACCTTCTTAGTATCCACTGCAAACCAAACATTTCACTTATCTTTGCAAACAAGATAGAGAGTTAGCAGACTAGACAGACAGACAGTAGTGGAAGGAAGGTGGTAGAAGTATTAATGTAATCCAACCGTGGGAAACTAGGCTGCTCTAGAGGTGTGCACTGTACTAATAATGGTCAAATTTTTAGAGTTTTGACAGTACCTACAAGAAGGCAATATAATCTTAAATTAGGCCTGGGGGCATCAGGAGATAGGGGTGAGAGAGAATAAAATTCTAGGTTGGGAGGGGGTTAGAGATGTAGTTTAGTTGATAGTGTACGCAAGAAGCTCTAGGTTCAGTCCTCACTACTACATAAATCAAATTTAGTGGAACTGAGCGTTAACAGAATTTGCAAAGCAGAGAAGGGGGATCGGAAGTTCAAGGTCATCCTCAGCTATGTAGCAAGGTCAAGGTCAGGCAGGGTTCTTGAGATTCTGTCTTTCAAAAAGAATTGCTGCATTGGGAGCAGTGTACTGCTAAAACCCAGAGGCCAGAAATATCAAGATGTGCTGTGGAGGAGACATTTTCAGCCAACAACAGCTGTTGGATACTGTGCAGCAGACTCATAGTGCACAAAATTAACCTCCAGGAAGAGTCCTTGGGAAAAGCTGTGACCAGGGGAATAATCACACAAGTTTAGACAAGGAGTGCAGTGTGGTGCGAATACCCAGGACTGACTGAGCTTGTTACTGGCGTCCCCCTGCAAGGATTCAGAAAAATTCAAGATAATCTTATGAAACAGAAATGACCAAGAGGATTGAAGAAAAGAAGAAACTGAAAAGTGCCTTTTGGAAGTTAACTCAGTAGTACTGATGACAAAAGAGAAGAAAGAGGTTTGCCATTGAGAAGTAAAGATGTGAGAGATGCCAGAGACAGCGTGGTATATCTGCCAAGAAGAGGTATATACTCTGGGAGGAGTCAGTCCAATAGAGTGATGTTTTCTATGGGCAACTGCATAGGAGGGGTTGGAACTAAAGCCCTTTGGAACTGAGATGATTTCAACGAGAAGCTCACCTGTTGGACTAGGAGCTACAAGATTTGGAGTTTGTCCTGCTGGTTTTTGGTCTTGTTATGGACCGATCTTTCCTGGATGTGCCCCTATTCCTTCTTTTTGGAATGGGAATATTTATTCTGTGCTAATGTATGTTGGAAGCAGGTAACTTGTGTTTTGATTTTACAGGAGGCTTTGGACTTTGGACTTTTGGACTGTGTTCAAACTATTGATGTAGTCTATGAAGACTTTTAAAGTTGGACTGAGTATGGTTTACATAATGAGATGGCAATGAGCCTGGGGGGGCCAGGGGTGGAGTGTCATGGTTTGAAATGTATCCCCCACACTCTCATGTGTTTGGCAAGGTCATGGTACCTTGAGAGGTGGAGCCTTGCTGGAGGAAGGCAATCAGAAGGGGTGGGCCTTGATGTGGATTAGTCCCACCCTACCTCTAGGAGAATTCAGTCCTGCAGTTCTCAGTTTCCAAGATGTCTGCAGTGACTTAGCCTCCTCCAGCTTTAGCCAGCCAACTCCACCATGAGAAACTATCTCCCCTCTGGAACTGTAAGCTGAATAAATCTCCCTTTCTTCCTTAAAAAATAAAATAAAATAGCTGTTTATTTGTGTGAGAAGAGAGAGAAAACACAAAAAAAAAAAAGAGAGAAGAAAGAACCAAGGTACCACGATTTCTGCCTTTGGTAACTGGGTCTTGTAATAGAAGTACAGTTCTCTGGCACAGCAGTGTAGGGGCACTCAAGCTGGTGAGAGGTGTTTCACTTTGAGTTTCACCAATGCATCGTATCTGTGAAAGGCCCAGCTACAAATACTTAGTAGACATCAGGGCACTTGGGTCTTGACTTCTCCAGATAGAAAACTGGAGGAAAATGTAAATTTAAGAGGATGCAGCATTACAGAGAAGGATGCAGATGTGACTGATGCCTGGAAACTCAGGAGCAAGCATTCACTCTTGGAACTCCCTCCCCATACCTGGAGTGTCCTCTGCTCTTATCCAAGGAAGCAGCTGAAGTACCACCCTCTCACTGCTTCCTCTGAGCCATCACTGACACCATTTTAACATTTTAATAACATTGTCTCCGATTTTCTTTGTTTGGTTGTTTCTGTCTCTCCCTCAACTGCAATATAATTTCCTTAGAGGTTTGGGATAGCTGTTTTAGCAATCGGCAGTGTTTATTGAGGGCCAGCACGATAGCTCAGCAGGAAAGGTGTCTGCCTGCAAATCAGGCGGTCAGGGTTCCAGTCCAGAAGCCCACCTTGATGGAAGAAGAAGACTGAATTCTGAGTTGTGATCTGACCTTCACCTATCATAGGCCATAGCGTGCAGGCACATGTTCTCTGTGTGTCTCTGTGTCTCTTTCCTCTCTTCTCTTCTCCCTCTCTTTCTCCTTCTCCTGCCTGCTCCCTCTCTAACTAATCAATGAAATATTTAAAAAGAAATATTTATTGAAAAGGATGAAAATTAAAGTGGCAAGTAGAATGTCTCCAATGGCCAGTATGGGATTGACAGAAAAGAAATGACATCTTAGAGTCTTTGGGAACTTGTGGACACCTCAGAGGC
The DNA here is from genome assembly GCA_023101885.1 of Typhlomys cinereus. Taxonomy (NCBI): domain Eukaryota; kingdom Metazoa; phylum Chordata; class Mammalia; order Rodentia; family Platacanthomyidae; genus Typhlomys; species Typhlomys cinereus. The sequence goes on from JALPQD010000335.1 coordinate 1,000,155, forward strand.
TTCAGAAATTGTGGGTGAGCCAACCGGGGTCTCTTTACCGTGTGACATTTTCCCCAGCAGTCCTAGGATAGGAAGATGGGGCAAGCCCCTGTTGCAGCCCATTCCCTTGTCTCTTCTCTCCATTGGCTGCAGTGCCTCCCCTATGATCCAGATTGGCGCCTCTCTGTTCTCCCAGATGTCCCCACTCCCCTTTGGTGGGTTCTCTTCTAAGCTTAGTGTTCCCTTTCCTTCACTTGCCATGTATTTCTTATGTCTGTGTACACTTTGCCTAGAAAAATATGTAGCACGCATTCATCATTATACCAGCTTTAAATACAGCCTCTCCTGCTAATAAACTCCTTGAATATAAGCACTTACCCTAGCTACCCTTAGACATCATCTCAGAGACTAATTTTGAATATTGTAGCTCCAGTGTCTCTAAGGGTTGATAATAATACATGTGGCAATTATTACAGCAGATGTTATGTAGGCAATTAAGAGGAAAAGGTTTTTGTTGTTGTGACATATAATACATGTTCAGATTTCTCTGGCTCCTGGCATTAGTTTGGGTTGTTTATTTCAAATTGGATCTTTTTCTTTTGTAAATTCAAAAAACTGAATTCTGGTCCCAGAGTACAGTATTTTGATAGCTACTCTGTTTCATTACATGTGCATCACTCCATTTATCTGACTACTGTTAACACCTACTATGTGCTAGACACAGAGTAAGTACTTCATATGTGCTTTCTCTCATTTGTATAGGCACACAGCTTTGTTCTTAACTTTTCAGTTAGTTTAAATTCAACATTTTTTTTAAATCACTTGCTTGTTAGGCTATCAGTCTTTAATTTGTCCTTGTGGAAATGAAGGAAGAAATCTTTAAGTGGAAATTGTTATAAATGTTTATCCTCCTTAACAGCTACACCCATGAATACAGTTCATCAATCATAGCTGGAGCAAGCAATTGTGCAGTTGTCTACAATTAACAGGACAAAAACAGTTGATGAATGTGCAGCTGAGTTAAAGTACTCCCTAGGACAGCCCAAAATTATAACCTGGATCATTTAAAGGATCTAACAAAGGATCTTTATAATTAAAACAAAGCAAGGTTAATGGGATGTAAAATTGCCTATAATATCTTGGCAATAATAATTGGGATTTAATTATTAAAATATGAATTGAAGAATAAGGAGAAAGGAAAGATATTTTATGATAGAACATAGAAAGTGAATGATCTTTTGAATTAATTAACCATTTGTTCTGAAATAAACCTTTGTCATATTTGAAAAGAGTATGGGATACAGTTACTGAGTATATACTGTAAAAATTCAAATGTTTACATGTTTAGCTTTGCATTTAGCCTGAGGTTCACAAGACTTGAATTTTTTATGTTTTTAAGGATAAAGGAAAATGTGTAGCATGAAAACTTAGGGTCTTAAAAGTAAAAGCTTCTTGTGTCCGAATATAATTCATTAGTAATTTTATGTTCCCCAACTGGAATGTAATTTAACAAATGTCATTTAATATTTAACTCAATAAGTTTTGTTTTGCTTGAGTTTGTTTCTCTTATGTCTTTAATGTGACAGTAAAAAATGTATTTAAAAATAACACACATGCACACACCCATACATATAACACCAGTAGCATCCAAAGCTATAAGCTCTGTGTCCTTTTTCTTAGGGCTAATGTTCTAGATTAATTTGTAACCATGAAATACTGGAAACTCCTTGAAAATTGAAGTTCTTGTTCCTTTTTTTTTTTAATTCAATTGTGCGTGTATGTGTGTGTGCGCGTGTGTGTGCGTGCGCGCATGTGTGTGTGTGTGTGTGTACGCGTGTGTGTGTGTGTGTGTAGAACCACGGGCGAATTTGGGAACCACCATGGACGCCTCCACCTCCTCCTTGTTTACTCTGCCCTGAGATTCACAGGCTCTGCCCTACCAGGACCAGAAACAGAGGCTACCTCCTGCTTCCACCTGGCATCTATATGTGTGGTCTAGGATCTGAACTCAGGACCTTCTTCCTGCAAGGCAGAGGCTTAACCCCTGAGCCATCTCTCCAGCCCCCCTCCTTTTTTTTTCATATAGAGACCTGTCAATAACTTTTTCTTGCTACTCTTTTGTTTACTTTACATGTGTTATAAACTGTTAATTTCTAAAGTTTGTAAGTAACTTAACTTAAAACAATCCTAAGCTCTCTGGAAAATTACTTTCATAGACTATTGATTTTGTTACATTGGACAGTGATGATAAAACGTTTATTAAAATTGAAATCAGCCCCATCTACTAATGGTTGAATTTCAGGTACTAGGGGAACACATTTCAATTTTTCTTGCCTTAATCCGTTTAAGCTACTGTAACAAATAACTGGATCCTGACTCATTTATAATGAACAAAATTTTATGCTTATATGGCTGTCAATGTTGGGACATCCAAGAACAGGACAGCAGCATATGGCAAGAAATGTGAAGAGAGGATAAGAGAAACTGAGCTTGTCTTGAGAACTAACCCACCCTGCTGTAACGGCAGCACTGCATTTGTAAGGACAGAGACCCCTGGTCTGTGAACCTCTTAAAAGTCCTGCTTCTCACACCACAGCATTGGGGTTGAAATTCCAACTCGTAAACTTCAAATTGTAATGTTAATTTTCAAAAATTGTACTTGAATTGCACATTAACGAAATTATTTTTTATATAAGTGTATTTACATATTATATACTTTTCCTCTTAATCACTGTTATTATAGTTAGAATTCTTCCACCACATGGGAGACCATGTTTCATAAAAAGGTTTTCAGACAAGTACATGCATCCATTGAGCATAATCTCCATATCAGCTGTCCTCTCGGTCCATTTCCAATGTTCATGATTTTGTGAAAGACAACAGGGAGCTTTGTCCTTCCAGACTAACCTAAGTCACTTAAAATGATTATCTGAAGTTATATCTATAACTTCATTCTTTGTGGCTAAAAATTTCATTATGTATTATTCCACTATATTCATTTTATATGCATAAATATCATGTCACCTATTAATTTCCTATAATGGATTGCAAGTGTTTATTTATTGGATTCCTATTATAAATCCATAGTTTAGCTATTGCTGACAGTGATGCACTAAACTCGACATGCAAGTGTCTTGATAATACTGGTGTCCTTTGGTAGCTACTCAGTAGTGATGTGGACTGAGTCTTGTGGTGAATCTATTTTTAGTTTTTTGAGAAATCTCTATACTGACTTCCATAGTGGCTGCATTAGTTTGCATTTCCATCACCAATGCATAACTATTTATCCCTGTCTTCCTTAGCATATGTATTTCTGCAGGTTTGTGTACTTGTGCATTCATGTGCATGTGGACCCCCAAAGTTGACACGGGGTATGGTCACTCTCCATCATTCTTTCTCTTTATGCTTTTGTTCAAGATCTGTAATCAAACTCAGAGCTTGTTGATGTGACTAATCTGGGAAAACAGCTTGCTCTGGGGATGCCCTATCTCTACCTTTTGAGACTGTAATTATATCCTAACTGCCATGCCTACCTGGCATTTCACTTAAATTCCAGGGATCTGAAATCCAATCGTCATTCTTACTGAGCAGGCAATTTGGACAGTAGAGTCATGCTTCAATGTAGTTTTATCTTACATTTTCTCAAAAATAGTGAGATTCAACTTTTTTATCTCGTGGTCTTTTGTACCTCATCTTTTGAGAATCTATACTCATTTTACTTGCCTTTTTATGAGTTGGGTGATTTGTGGTTTGTTTGGGTTTTGTTTATTCATTTTCATGTTTGTTTTGAAGTTTGTTCTTTCATTTCCAACCTGGAAATGAATTTCTCACATTCTTTTAATTATCTGTTGATTTTTCACCTCATAATCGTTTCTTTTGATATTCAGGAGTGTGTGTGTGTGTGTGTGTGTGTGTGTGTGTGTGTGTGTGTTTCATGAGGTCTTACCTGTCTCTCATTGACATTTTCTGCTGAATAAATAGAGAGTGCTATTAAAAAGTGGTTGCTTAGCCCTTTATCTTTGAGTGTTTTCTCAATTTTTTCCTTCTAACATTTTCAGATCTTGTAGAAAAGTCAGTCAGTGAGAAAGGTACTCTACTTTTGGTTTATCCATTCATGTGCCATATTTTTCTGTTTCTTGTTCTTTAGAAACTTGCAGTTTTCTTTGTTCAAATTGGTTTATCAGTAAAACTTGACAAGATATCAGTAAGTTATTTATTCATTCATTCACTCATTTGTGTATTCACTCATCTATTCAAGACAGAGGTTTGCTGTATATCCAAGGTTGACCTGGAACACAGGAAGAAAATCAGCTAGGCCCAGAGAACTCTGAGTTTGTGTTTACATTTGTGGCCTTGTGTTGTTCACATGACAGAAGACAGAAAGAAGCCACAGGTGACAGCATAGACTCTGACTGCATGGAGGAGTAAGGTGTTTGTGTGTCCAGTCTGCTGGGCCCTTGAATGTATAGCTTGTAAAGCAATAAAAGCACAAAGAATACAACAGAAGTGGGGTCATAACCTGTGGAGGATCCAAGTCTAGGCCAGCGAACTTGTCTAAGATGCCAAGGAAGTTGGATAATCAAATTATGAAATGATCAATTCCCATGTTGATAAATTGAGAATACTTACATCGTTTCTTCCATTTCTATTGTACAGGTCACTCTTGGAAAGTTAGAATACTATTTAATAACTATTAGTTATATATGAAAAATCAAAATCTGAATGAAGACTTATAAAACACTTCATAGTTGTGATTAGTTTCAGCACAGATAGGAGTATTTTCTACATATACTATAGTCCTCTTTTTAATTACAATAGATGTGAGAAGTTAGGAGAAAAATAACCCAGTTAAAAATGTCACAGGCAATATATGATTAAGTACAAAACAAATTACATTAAAATTCTAGTAATTTCATGAGAAGGAGCTATTCTGGTAGTAGAGGAGTTTTTTTAAGAAAAGTGACTCAGGGACTAGAGAGGTGGATCAGGGGTTTAGCCTCTGCCCTGCAGGCCAAAGGCCCTGAGTTTGGATCCTAGACCCCATGTATAGACACCAGGCAGAAGCTCCCAGGGCAGAGTAAACAAGGAGGAGGTGGAGGCAGTCCATGGTGGTTCCCGAATTCATCTGTGGTTCTACATATACACACACATACACATACATGCACACGTGCACACACACACGCACACATGCACAATTGAACAATAAAAAAAGGGACTCAGAATCCTTATAGGCGTGATATAAGGTTACAATACACACACACACACACACACACACACGCGCGCGCGCGCGCGCGCGCGCGCACGCATACGCGCACACCCTAGCATTTATTGTAAATATGAAAATACCTCTCAACACTTTTCCATAAACAATGAAAAATGTGGGCAGTTTTATTATAATCTGTCTTGGAGCTTTATGTTATCTACATAATCTATATACATGACTTAAATGCTTAACTTAAGCTTTAACATTAATAAGAGTTTTAGCATCCTATTTTTCAGCATTTTTTTTAAAATCCTTACTTACAAGGAGAATTTCAAACAATATTTACATATATGTTTATATATACAAATATCTAGATTTCTGTATTTACAAGATTATGTAAGAAAGAGTAGAGTTGGTACTGATGATGTGTTTAAATAGTTACATGATTAATTGGCCACTTCAGAGATACAGGAGGCAGTACTTCACAGGTCACTCTCTGAGACCCCTGTCTTTTATAATAGCATCAAAGCTATTTCAAGGAGTTAAACTAATTATCAATATCCATCAGAAATGTGCACAATCCTTACTAAATTTGATTTGATCATATCCAACAACCTATGAAAATATATACTGCAAACTAAATCATTTATTAAAAAATGCAGTTTGTGCAGCATTCAAAGCAGTTATTGATGTGATATACCAAATCCCCAAACTTTAAGAAGCATCTATTTGTGACCTATACTGTCAGTAAATTAGAACTTAAATTGAACTCACTCGTTCTGATAAGTGACAGATAGAGAAACATGCTGTCATCCTGCTGAAGGAGAACGAACAACTATAACAAGGCAAGGAGAGCGAACAACTATAACAAGGCAAGGATGCTTTCACCCGCTGCTTGAAGCAGACTTTGATGAAGGTCTTAGGAGGCTCATTTACAGTAGAAGAAATCTTCCCATGGCTGAAACAGGGTACTGGAGCCATTTGTGAATTCAGTGATATGGCAAAGGTATATATGATCAGCATTCAAATTCTATTAGAATAGCATATTTATAAAAGATTGAAATAAAAAATAAAGCCATTAATAACAAAAGCCATGAAATGCTTAGGGGATGAAATTTTAAAGAGTTATACAATAAAAACTGTGGAGTATCTTTTGGAAAAAAATAGCTAACAAGTGCAAGCTGTATTTCCATATATGTATCTTTCCAAAGCAGTGATTCAACTGAGAATTAAAGCCCTAGGAGGATTTTTGCTTACCTTAGTATTGAAAGCTCTTGAAAAGTTGATTTAAAGTTTTCTGTGAATGCAAGGTCCTATAGAACTACAGGGGATTTGCCCTGCTGGATTTTGAAACCTCTTGGCTAATGTGTCCTATCTGTGGTCATTTAGCTGAAGGTAGTTATGAATGTATACCAACAGAGAATCATAAACTTACTTAAAAATATGAGTTCTTTTGTAATTATTTGTTGCCTCTTTTGCAACTGTGTGATCATCAGCTTTGCAGGTCACAATGCCGGGTCCCCAGTACCTTTGAAAGTCATTACTGTTGTTCTCAGTGCTGGTTGGACAGATACAACCTGGAACAGCACATTTCCCTTGATTATTCTTCCTAATGCTAATACTGCCAGTGAGAAGGCCAAAAACCCAGATTGGCCAAATCATGCTGGAAGCTCCCAGCCACTGCATTATTTGTGGTTTTTGACTTGATACCAATATTCTTATCCAGGTATTTGTTCCCTGTGGGTTGCAGCATCTTACTGGCAGAGGCAACACATGGGAAGGGCTTGTGGGGAAGGCATAGAGCTACAGCATACACATTATTCTGCCTAGACCCACAATGAGCTACTGACATGCATCTTTCTATATTGTTCTCGCACTGAATTCTCTGTGTTTCATAGATGAAAAAATAAAATTAAAAAATCTGTGAATATGAGCTATGATATATGCAGATAAAATAGTGACTGAATATAAGGAGACCATAAAGTCCATATTTTTATAACAGTTGAATATAAACAATCTGATGAGTGTTGAATAACTGAGTAATTCATTGATCCATGATTATTTCATGTTCTATAGAAAAAAATACGCTGTAGACACATCCTTATCAGGGTTTTTTTGTTCATTCTAGCAGCCTAAGGATGATGTCAGAAGAAGTTAAGAAGCAAAAATAATTTTAGCGTTACAGACCATGAGCAATAGAACCCCTTGGGCTGCAGGATATAGGCTGTGTGTGTGTGTGTGTGTGTGTGTGTGTGTGTGTGTGTGTGCTCGAGCTCGCGTGTGCACAACACACAGGGAGGCCAGATAATGGCTTTCCAGAAGATAGCTCTGTCCTTCCACAATGGAGCTTCAGGACTCAAGGATAGGTACCAGGTTTGCGCTCAGGCCCCTTTACCCACTGAGCCATCTTGCTGACCTTGAGAGTTTTTTTTTTTTATTCAGAGATGTAAAGAAATCTCCATCTTATTTTTAGCTGACCACTAAGGTTATCAAGGAGTTGCCAGTGCCAATATATCCAGAGAACGAGACTTTATAAAATTAAATATATGGTGTGTGGGGGAAGTATGTATGTGCTCATGTGGTATGTGCATGTTTACATGTAGTCCTGTGTACAGGTGTGTACTTATGCATGTGTGGAGGACAGATCAATCCGGCATGACAACCTCAAAGTGCATGTCAGACTTAGATATAAAATGTATAATTTAGAAAGAAGTAAGTAAAGACTAAGGAAGTGATAATCAAAAAGAGCTGAGGTCATATCTCTAACATCTATGTCAAAACTGGCCGTGACATTTCAACATGGAAGGGTCAGAGACAGGTGGATTATAAGTACTCAATTAATAGTCCAGCCAAACTGATAAGCTGTTGTTCATAAGGGAAGCTTTCATAGAAGATAAAGTAGAGAACAACAGAAGAAAACATCTTCCTGTGGCCTGAATGTTCAGTCAGCCTGCATGCATGCACATATACAGACACAGACAAACAGATGCAGAATATATATATACCACCACAAAAAAAAATTTAAGAAAAAAAGAGACACAAGTTTTCATGTGCTTAATTATACATTCATTTCTTTATACCAAAAGCACATGCAAAGAAATGTATACTTTATGGCAGTTCAAACTTTGTGTCAAAGGATGTTCATTACTGAGAATATGAGCCGATAGTGCGTGGTAATAGCCTAATGCCCAGAGCATATGAAATCTTCCAAAAGGGAGATTGGAAAGAGAGACATAGAGATCTCAAGCCTGTCATTTTCAAATGTGTCTATCTTTTTGAAATTCATGAGTTCATATGGTATGAACGTGTGTGTTGGGGGAATCCCTTCTTCTTACTGTGGCCACATTGAATAAATTTCCTTTTTTTTTTAAGAACATTTCCAACTTGAAAATAACATATCTAATGTTCTGATTTAAAAATGAGCAGACTAAAATAGGTACTTTTCTAAAGGGACATTAAGCAACCAACTAGTAAATAAAAAGGTGATTAGTATCATTAGCATACAATGAGAAACCACGTCATACCCTCTGCAATGGCTGTAGCTGTTTAAACCAATATGGATGTGGGGACTGTCTTGGGAGCGGTCATCCTAGGTGGGTCACCAAATGTTGCAGGAACAGGAAATGACCATCCCAATGTTGTAGGGTTCTTATGTTCTGCAGTTGAAGATTGAGACCAGAACACATGTAGAGGATTAAGGTAAAGTTTATTAGAGTAGAGAAAGGTTGGAACTCATGAACTCCAGACGTGGAGTGCCATGAAGGGCTAGAATGCCAGAGAGCTCATAGACCTAGAAACAGACTCATGTTATCTGAGTGCTGAGGGGCAGGTGCCCAGGAAAACTCGTGAGAAGCAGATAGCTGGAAAAAGAACTCACGGCACCTTGAGTACCATGAGGGGCTAGGGTGCTGGAGAACTCATGGACCCTAGGCATATTTATACACCTAGACAAGCCCAGGAAACTGGCTTTTTCTCATTGGTTAACTCCCATTGAGACCCAGCCCAGTCATTCTTGGGCCCATGTGGGCTAGAGGTCAAGTTGTTTGATAAAGAGAGCTCATCTCCATAATCCTTTCATAGGAAGTTGGCCATTTTATCTCTGGGAGTATTGAAGTCAGTTCCTCATCAGGGGTGTTCCTTCAGGGTGATTCCAGCAGTGGAATCCTAGCATAGCTGCTCCAATCCTGCCTTAATATCAGTACAAATTTTCAAAAATTGGCACCAGCACACAGGGTCAGTGAGAGTCTGAAATGGTTGCCACATAATTCAGTATTTCTGCTCTTAGGTGTGTTCACAAGCAAATGTTTGCATAAAATGCCCATCAAAAACATCTCAGAAGGGGAAACTATATGTACACAATGGAATATTGTTGTGAGTTTTTATGTCTAGGTTCTTGTGTTGGGGAGTCAAAAATTGAGACCAGAACAAAGACCAGAGGATCAGGACAGATTTTATTAGAAAAGAGAAAGGATAGCATTTACAGACATGGAGTCTGTGAGGGGCAAGGAAGCTGAAAAGGACTCATGGACTAGACATGAAATCCACAAAGGATAGGGGAGCCAAATATGACTGGCAGGGTCAGAGGTATTTATAGGGTTAGGCAGGCCAGGGAAAAGTGACTTTTCAATTTTGGTTGGCTCTGATTACTTTAGACCTGATTAGGTTGGAGCTTCTGGTCCCCTACTTTTCATTGGTCTGCTCATACTGGGGCTTGTGGACTTGTGGCAGACCTCTTGGTGGAGCTCTCTAGAGGAATTTAGTTTATCTGCAATGGAAAAACGCATCTCCATATCCTTTCATAAACAGTGGGTTGGGGGAAGTTGGCAACCTTGTCTCAGCAGGGGTGGGATTAGAATCAGTTCATCTATATTGACTGGGTGTGTTCCTTCCTGGGTAATCACACCAGTAGGAGATGACCTTCAAAGACATTGAAATTGAAAAGAATTGTGAGTTCCTGCTGAGGCATTGCCTTCCTGCACATAAGCAGCAGTTTAGTTGGTTTACAACCCACTGAAGGAAATCCACTGGGTGGATTTATTGCACTGACACCTTTTCTCTCTTGTGTCTGAAGGGATGCTTTAGTTCCACAGATCACAACCTCTGCTTTCAGCTCCTGGGAATGGTACCTCTTAATAGCTGGACTAGGGGCCTTTCCCTTTTGCTGTCTCCTGGTGAACTTTTTCACTTTGCACTCTGCCATGATTTGCAAATGTTAAGATTCCTTCCTGACTTGCTTCAAACTTGGTGTGCTCTGAACAGAGGCACTGCTTGAACCTCATTGCTTTCTTTGAAAGCCTATCTGCAAACTGCAAATCAGTAAATTTTACCACAACTTAGCATTTGGAGTTATCTATCTATCTATCTGTATCTCACCCTCTCATAAATAAATAAAATATCTTTAAAAGAAATAAAACTGTGTTAAGCTTGACCATTCTTGTTAAAATTTATGACAATTTGAGTAAGAATAAGTGACTCATGTCATTACAGAGCTAAGGAAATTGATACTTGTAATACTGTAGACTGAAATCCCATCAGATAAAAACTAGGCACTGAGTAAATAAATATATAAGCATTAGAAGACTTAAGATAAACTACATTAAGTAACTGGAGGGTCTCATCCTTTTTCCTACAAAAGGGAACAACAATACCAGCGAACCCCTAAGGTAGACCCAGAAGTTTTTGAAGTTCACTTTTCACATTTTTTAAAAATATTTTTATCACATTGTCATTTGTAGTTGCAAAAGGAAATGTTGAAGAAACATACAACAACAAAACAAAACAAAAAATCCTGTTCTCACCCAACAAAACCAACCAAGATAGTTTAGATTGTTTTCCAAAACCATGGTACAAATAGATTAAAAAATAAGCTTGACTCTGAAGTATTAGTTAATGAAGATAAGACATAATGTTCTAATTATGAAAAGCATTATAAATTATAATCCAGAGCAAGATACTTCCTGTTAAAGACTGCTGGTTTGTAATGTTCACAAAGGACTGTATGGGAATGAGTACCGATGTGGGCTGCCTCACTCTCCTTAAATGTCTTGTGCCAGCCAGTATCCTCTTCATTAGTGCACACCTGTAATCTCTCTGCCTCCATGGTCAGCCTTACTGGGCTTGCTAAGCAGTTCTTTGGTTCTCTGGAGAACTATTACCTGGATCCACCATTAACTGAAAGGTTGGCTTTGGCTGAGAATGACTCTGCCTGGGGCCAGATCGCACCTCTCTGCTTTTCGAGGCTCTTCAGTGGTGGCAACTGGCTCCAGGGAGAATCCGGAGAAAAATCAAAGCTGCAAGGCATCCTGTGTCCTGGCCCCCAGAATCGCATAGCACCACTTCCTGCGCTGGGCAAGAAAGTTACAGAGCAGGCTCCTGAGATGACTGGGAGAAAACACGACTTTTTTTTTTTTATTCAATTGTGCGTGTGTGCCTATGTATGTGTGTGTGTAGAACCACGGACGAATCGGGAACCACTATGGACGCCACCACCTCCTTCTGCCCCGGGATTCACAGGCTCCGCCCTACCAGGACCAGAAGCGCAGGCCGCCCCCGCTTCCGCCTGGCGTCTATACATGGGATCTGGGATCCGAACTCAGGACCTTCTGCCTACACGGCAGAGGCTTAACCCCTGAGCCACCTCTCCAGCCCCAGAAAACACTACCTTTTGATGATGCAGCAAGAGAGTAACGCTGCAGAACAGTGGGATGGCAAATATGTAGCCATCGTTCCAGTAACTTCTGGCACATGTTTAGAAAGGAAAGAGAGGAAGTCCCTGGTGTATAAATGATACATTGGTCGGTGAGAAGAGCTAGGTGTTATGCAAAATGGGTCACATACCGACATCAGGGAGAGAGAAGATGTTTGGGAATATGTTGATAATCATGTATTTTTAAAATCTAAAGCACATTGGAAATAAACTATAGTGCTTGCATGTTACAGTTGGGGCATGGGTGAACAAGGAAAATTCAAAGCAGCTTTGTACTATATATTTCATTTAATTTTTAAAGACTGTATTCAAATAAATAATATAATTTAAAACTTTGTCCTGTTGTTAAATTTTTTAAACTTTATTTCACTACAGTTCCATCTTAGAATTTAGGATGTTAGCATTTTGGGACTTCTGATGTTATTTATTGGTCTCCTCTGCATTCATTAAGTGACACTCTGTTCTGTAGATTGCCTTCTGTATGCTCATCTAGTATATGCACGACAAATTGTTTTCCAAACAGTAGCATCTGTTGTTTATTCTTTATAAAGCACTTCAACTAAAATCCTTTTCATTCACTGCCTTCATTAACCTGAGTTACTGGTCCATATGACACTATTGAGCAGAAATATTAAATTTAACATATTAAAAGACTAGCTTTTTATAAGATTTATGCATGAGTAATATTAGACACAGTTAAGTTGAATTGCTGCAAAAGATGTTGGTTCAAACAAAAGCTAGTAGGATCAGTAATCCAATGGTATTCTTCTGTTTAGATTGCTGTGTCATGCTATGAAGGACCACATAGTCCGTGTTGCAAATGAAGCTGAATTCATCTTGAACAGACAGAGGGCAGAAGACGTGCATAAGCATGCAGAATTTGAGGTAAGGCCTGACGAGTGGGGCAGCCACCACTCAATTGAAGAAAATGTCACTAAAGGCTTTTCAGGTCTTGTTTACAAAAGTTGTACTCTCTGTCAAACAAAATCTTGATTCATTTCAATCTTCATTGTAATATGAAAAAAAATCACTCTGACATATTCCTAAACATAGGGTTGGCTGAGGTCATTCTAAGTCACTTTAAGGGTAAAAGCAGGTAGCTTTCACAGGTTGTATACCACTCAGTATACATGAGTATATAATATTGTTTTATGAACACATTCATATAGGATTCAGCTCATAATTTCAATATTTTAATAATAGCACCCATTCAATATTGAATTCTTTCAGTTTTCAAAATAAATTCTATTTCAAGAACAGTTTAGTTAGCCTGCCTGACATTCAGCTTGGGTTGGGCTCTCAGTGGTTTTGGAAGTAATAAATAACTCCAGCAATCATCCTGCTGATGCCACATGCCAACAAGTTTGGTGTGGCTGTAAATCAGAGGCTGCCTTTCACGTTTTGATGAGGTTTTTATCTCGCTAGGGCAGCTCTCTGAGTCATACAAGTTGATGGACTAGGTCTAGTGATCTCTGACCCAGCCAGCTGAAAAGCCTGAGACAGAAAAATAGCTGTTGTCACGTTCGTGCACATAACCACTGCTTCATCAGTCAGATGGGGCAGCAAGCATTTGTCTCCGGAAATTATAACAATCTTATTTTGAAAAAAATAGAGCAGATATTTGAAACTTTGATAAAAGTGGAGTGACAGGTGTTTATCCAAGTGAAGTTTCCTATCACTTAGGCAACAGAAAAACACAGGACACTTATCAGGTATCTTGCAGTATTTTGGATGTCTGAAAAACTGGGTTATCTGTGCTTCCAAGAATATATTTAGGCATAAAATGTTAAAATTTACCAAAAGAAGATATGCAATTGAATTTAACCTGACAATAAAATAAATAAAATTTGGAATTTGAACTGAATTCCCTGCAGGACCACTTTTAAAGCTATCATATTTCCATTGAAAAAGAAATTAGATTATATTATGGAAACTAAAACAGACCATTGTTTTTCCTATAAAACTTTGAAATCAATGTCCCCCCATGAAGGTATTAATCAGGACACTTAACAGGATTTTAACTAGTGGGCGTTTAACCTAAGGACAGTTTTCCTACCTATTATTACTGTTCCACCTGGGAAATCTTCTTAGTCATTTTCCCCTAATCATTCTCCTGACCATAAGAAGTGTGATTCACTTGTGCATCTGCAGATTATATAATGTATATAGAAGAGTATATTATTATATTAGAAGAGTGAGAGACTCGCTTCTAGCTGTCCCTATTTACTCCTTTAGAGGCAAGTTCAGTTTCGTTACGGGTGCATGACCACGGGAGTAGGAGATAAAGGGATGAACGTGAAGACCTGATGTTCTAGGATTAGACAGGCCAGCCGGTTATGCTAAGGGAATTTTGAGAGAATGGTCACTAGTACTTTATGGATACAGAGTTTTAACTCAAGTACTTACTTTAAAAGATTTTATAAAAGCCATACCCCCTGGGACATTAAATCAGTTTCTCTGAGCCTCTTCATATGCCTGATATAGAAAGGAAAATCATATTTGATTTGAGATAGAGACATTGCAGTTAAGGGTTGTTTTTGGTTGTTGCCATTACTGCTGTAATTGTTAAGGAAGAAAAATGAGGATTTAATATTACTCTCCAATGAGCTAATGAAATATTAACCTCATTACTGCAGCAGATCCTTGTACTAATTGGTGATTCCCTATACAGAAAGATAAATTGGAAAGTGAATTAATCCTTCTTTGATTACTATAGGGTTATTTCTCAAAAGAGATGACTTGTGGTTGGTAATAGCCTATGTTAGTAGACAGAATGAATTTGTTCGTGCACTGTTGGTGCAAAAGCATAGGAACTGCTATATATATATATTATGAGGTGTATGAGACTTTTCTCCTTCTACTTGTATGACATGTATAATACATAAAATACTGAAATTTGCAGTCAATCCAGTCTGAACAGAAATACTCTAAAACTTAAAGTTATGATGAAGGAAACTTTCCTTTTCATGTTCCTCTTGATAGTTTTTGAAACATAAAGAGACCCTTGACCAGCTATGTTGCCAAAGCCGGGAATCATGAGAAGGCTGACTTGATAGATGATAGGCATGGAATAGGAAAGTTGACAAGAAGAGAAGAATTCTCCTGAGACTTTGTGAAAATGTTGAACTAGAATGGGGGGAACACTTTCAAAACCTTTTCTTTGTTCCTCATTTTTCATGTGTTAAACTGAGGGCAATAAAAAATTAGTTTCTAAAAGTATGAATTAAAATCCAGGTCTAGTCAATGCCTAAGTGACTTTTTTTCATACTACATTATTATTCATGAAATAAAAATTATAAGGTAAATGAAAAGGCTTTTATTTACCCAAGTGAACAGAATCATACATCTTAATTTTAATTGAGACATGCAAACTATATTGTTAAGTAGATTTACAATTTTCTGTTTGTAAAATGATTAACTTTGGACATTAAAAATCAGGTATTCAAGAGTTAATTGCTTTAATATTACCCAGGATATTTTTCATATGCTTTTAAAACAATACAGAGTTACCAATGTTAAAGATGATGTGTACTCCTCAGTACAGAGCCACTAGGTCTCTGAAAGGAGCATTTGAAATTGATTGCTCTCCCTCCTTTGTTGAGAGCCAGTCTTGGTTCTGCGCTACATAGTCCTGCATTGCATGTCTTCCAGTCACAGTGTGCCCAGTATGCTGCTGATAGGAGAGAGGAGGAGAAGATGTGTGACCATCTTATCAGTGCTGCCAAGCACCGGGATCACGTCACAGCCAACCAGCTGAAGCAGAAGATTCTCAACATCCTCACGAATAAGCACGGTGCTTGGGGAGCCGTTTCTCATAGGTGAGTTAGCTCATGACCTAACCATGGGAGTGGGAAATAAAACCATTTCTGCAGTGACCACAGATTTTATTTAGAAAATAAAGTTAGGATTTCAAATACAAAAAGAGTGCTTGAATCGTAGAGTTGGAATCTTCATTTTAGTGGATTAGATGAACACAGTAATTTTTTAAGTGTTTTAATAGTCCTTATTTCTAGTCATAATAACATGTATCAATGCAGATCTATTTAGGCAGATCAATTAAGCATAAGATGTACCTCTTTAAAAAGAAAAATGACCACACTGAAAAACTATCGAGCTTTTGCTTTTGTCATTCTTAATTTTTCTGATGTCTAGGTAGTAAAAGATAATCATTTACTGTGGAGAATCAAGCCATGTGTTAGTCTTTAAACTTTTTGTTTTTTAAAGTCTCCCACAACTTTTCATTCAGATTTGGGAGCATTTTAATTTCAAATTTTAATATTTATGACATGACAATACAATTAAACCAAACTTGCCTATTTATGAACATTCTCATATCTGAAGCTTTATTGGTATGCCATTCTTGGGTTTGTTTTGTTTTATTCTTTGTGGTTTATCACGTGATAAACCCAGGAAACAAGTGGAGGAGACCTCTAATATTGAGACTGCTAATATTCAGCATTTTTCAATCTACATTTTGTTGAATCCATTGAATTTTTTATTGACTGCAGCAGTTTGGGGATCTGTTAAATGTAGGTAGGTAAGATGTTTCTGAGGAACATTCTGAAAGAAGTGAATCTAAGTCACATCTCTCATTTTTAAGACATGAAAACTGAGCTCCAGATGTTTTCTCTCATTCTTTTTCTCTTTCACTCATCCCCATCCTAGCCATGGATGTGCCCATCCCTCCAGCTGACCAAGATGTTAGTGTTGCTCTTGTCCTTGATGATCCTTCATGATCGTTACCTGAGCCCTTTGCAGTGGCTGATTTTGACACAAAAAATATTTGACTGCTTCTTGCCATTACTTGTAATCATATTGATTTGTGCACCATTGGTTTTCACTCGATTTAATTCTATAGCATTTTGATCGTCTGCTGCATATCCTGCGGGGTTCAAACCCAGCACAGTGACCTGGGTGTTTCTTATTACAATGCAGGTCCTTCCTCTTCTCTGCTCAGAAGCCTTCAGAGATTAGCATTATAAGACTCATCACTGCTTCATATAGTCATTCAAGTATAATTAAGTTTCCATAGCAGTTGAGCGCCTCTGTCATATTAGCCAGAGGTTCTTGGACATTGAGACTCCAGCACCTCTGGTGCCCACATCACAGACCCCACACAGTCCTACTTCTCAGCTCCACCTGCTCTCTCCATGGCGCTCCGAAGTCTACTCCTTGTGGTTCCTTGCTCACTGGATGCACTTGCTTTCTTGAGATTGTTTCCCCATGTAACTCCATTTAGCCAGTTTTCTGCTTCTTCAGACTACATTCCAAGGTGCCTCCTCACAAACAGCCTTCCCTGGCCTCTCTGCCTACACATCTGCTTCTTCAGTTCTCCACTTCACTTATCTCTTTTCAACATTTATTGCTGTATATCACATACTTTACTTATTTATTTTTATTTTATTTCTCATTCAAGTGTAACTTGAGAGTCTAGGGATTTCTCTTATCCCAGCACCCAAAATATCTGCCTGATGCATAGAAGATGGGAAAAATTTTGCCTGAGTAATTTCCCATTACTATGATAAATCCTTTTCTCACAGTAATGATTCCGATGGTGAAATCTCAGGGTTCAGTCTCAGTATCCATACTGACTAAACATCATTAGCTAAGTAGTTGTTCTTAACTCAATCTATGAATTACTCTGTCTACCCAGCCTCTCTTGTGCGGAGTTCCTGCAGTAATGCCTGTCCTTCCTCTGTTATCCAGTCTTTGATATTCACGAGACCTTTGTAGTCAGTCCATCTGGCACAGGTTTCCTTGGTCAAGCATGTATTGTCTCGAGAAGAGATGGGTAGATAAATACTAAGCGTCTGCTGCCAAGACCTTCAGACTGTACCCATTTTCTCCTGTAACCATGCTTTGAGAGGCTCTCATTCCTGTTTTATTTATTATTTATCCTATATTATTCCTAATTATCCTCATTTCCTACACTGGACCTGTGTTAAGACTCCCCATCTTCAGACTGAATCATGGATTTTCTATTCTTCTCTGTTAAAAGGATGTCCTCCACATTTTGGCCTGGCACATTCATTGTGGACTCTTCCCATAGTTACCAAGCTTTGTGACACTATGAGGAGTGCTTTAGCACAGATCTCATTTATACTGTCTCCCCTGTATCCACCAGTTGTAAGAAATGGCAAGCCAATACCTTCTTCTCATACAGAAGATAGATAGCATCCTCTTGTCTTTTTCCTATTGTAATACCTCCCAGGACAAGTTAATCCCAGGAAGACAACTGAGGCCTGAACTGCAGTGTTCATTGACACGTAGCAAAGGCCACAGAGCACCCCATACATGCTACTTTACATCCATTAGTCATTTGGGGATCAACCCTGTGCTTGCAAGACAGATCCCATTAGTCAAGGAGATATGATACCTCGTAACATACAGTCCTATCATGTACCTTGTAGGTCGATGGCTCACTCCATTCAACCACACTGGCCTCTGTCTGCTTTGCATACTGTCCCACCTCTTTGGTCTGTTGTAAATGTGACATCATTAGAGCAGCCTTCTCTGATCATTTAATTGGAAGTAGCACACCTCTGTCTCTTCATGACTCTCAAATTTTACTAGTCTTAATTTCTTTCATAACATTGGCCACATAGTATAACTTAATTTTTAAGTGTTTTAATTCCATCCCCAGCACATAGGATTCTCTATGTAGCAGATGTTCAGTATACATTCTTCAAATGAATCTGTTAAAATTGAGGTATTTGAAAAGTAGTCTTTTTCTCACTAGATTTATTAGCTATATAGCCTTGTTCTGCAGCAGATTTGCCTTTCTGGTGCTCAAGTTGCTTAATATTTAAAATATTCCTATGCTATTGGTAAAATGAACCAAAGTATGCAAATGCTCCACACTGATATTGAATAATTAATAGAAATGCATTCTGCTTGTTTTTCACTTTTGTTTTTCTGTTAGCTTCTTGCAAAGAGTTAGCAAACAACAAAATTCAAAAACAAGTAACAGAGATGATGGACTGGATAGATGACTCAGTGGAAAAGTACTTTCCAGCCAGACTCTATACAAATCCAAATTCTTTAATCCCAGTGTTCTTATCTTATAGTGCAATGGGTCATGGAGATAGAATCCCCAGTAGTTTGCTGGTCAGCTTGCTGTTGTATACAACAGCCAATTACAATAAACCCTATTTCAAATAAAAAGTAGGGCTAGGAACAACAACCAGTCGTTGTCTTCTGACCTCCAATGTACACAATGTCACATGTCCTCATATTTACATACACACACATGTATTATACACATAATTTCAGCTAGTATCAAGAAAGAAAAATAAAAAGGAATATATACAAGAGAAGAATTTTATTTTCCGTTAGAAAGTTAGGGAAAACGTCTTTGGCAAAGCTCACTTTAAGCTAAGATTTGATGGTCAGCAAATGGATATTCAGGCTTTAAACCACTCAGAAGAGAAATATTACAAAAAATATTAATATTTGTAAGATGAACAGAAAAGAGATTCAAATGTCTAGAGCTTAGTGAACAGTGGAAATGATGGCTGGAAGAGACAGACAAGTAACGTATGAATCAGATGTTATCAAGTCTAATAGATCATGTTGAAAATTTGCAACTTTATCCTAAGAGGCATGAAAAGCAAGAAGGACTTTTGAGCAGAAGAGAAGCATGACTGATTGATGATTGTACTGACTGTGGTGATAAAGATATGTGCTAGGGCCGAATAAGTATGATCACCCTGTTTACAGCTGAGATCAAGTGTCTCTTCTGTGCCATTCTCGAGCTTTCTCTTCTTGTCTGACCCTGCTTCTTTGTATTTTATTGTTTTTGTTTCTATGGAAATTCTCTGTGGTATATCACATTATGTTTCAGAGGCCTGGAATGTGCTTTCTTCTTCCAGTACAATTTCAGCTTCCTGAGTGTAGGGATTGAATACTCATGATTTTTATAGTCTACATAAAGTGAATATTAAGGCTGAAATAGTTTCACTTATAATATTCTACTTGCCATTTTAGAGGGGAAAAATTTTAATTTGTATACTCTGATTACTTCTGTTTTTTGACTCAGTGGAGCTACTGGGTCTAATATTTTAACATTTAAATTAACTTTACCGACATACTTTTCTTTCTTCTGGAAAAGTTTTGAGTTTGAAAAGTCCTTTAAGGTGTGTATTTCAAAATTCAATGCTACCGAAGCATGGTCAGGGTGATTATTTTAATCATATTAGCTTTTAGATCATATTTCTTATTAAACTTATATGTCAAGTTTCTGTTAAAATCAACATTGTAATGGACCCTTGAATTTACTGTACCTGTAGATTAGTTTTTAATGTGTAATTTTATAGAAACAGTTATTCTGAGATTTTGAGTATAAACATTTCAGTGAAATTCAGTGAAACTACTTATTACCAATATTTAATCTTCTACTTCATATTTAATACCTTATATTTATCCTTTGAACTAGCAACTGTTTCTCCCTTTTTCTTGAAAGAAACTGTACAGAATTCTTAAAGTAAGAAAGTGCATGCTAGTAAATGTGTTTGTATTTCCCTATATTATATGGAGGATTTATATCTAAAATATAGAATGGACTTTCAATGCATAATTACAAAGAATAAATATTACAAGTAGAAAGATAGGCAAAACATAGGAAGAGTCACTTGAGTCTGGACAATAGCGGGTGAAAAACATGTTAGAAACATCTCACCACATGATGGTAAGATGGCTTCATTGGATAAAGGCACCTACACATGAACCTGGCAATCCCAGTCAATCCTGATGATGCGTGAGATTAGTCCTGGCCAGGGAATAAAATGGAACTGTGAGAAAGGAGGCGTCCTTCTGTACACTTGGCCAGACATGCTGGTCTGGCAAGTAATGACTGTCTCTCTCTCAGCTGTTATGTGGATACGGCATGGCCTGTTTCTTTTGACCATGGTTTGAGGGTCTCCTGCCATGCTGGATAAGGAACTGTAACCAGAAATTGTTTTGATAGGCATTTTTGTCCTAAGTTTTATCAGCAACATGCAGGGCAGCTGCAACACTGCCCCACAAGTATGAATGGAGTCAGTAGAGTGGCTTGTGGTCAGCCTCACATAATTAAGAGAGAGAGAGAGAGAGAGAGAGAGAGAGAGAGATAAAAAAAGGAATGGATCTGAAAGAATGACAAGTTATACATGTGTGAATTTAACAACTTCCAACATATAGCCCCAAAAGTTGTTAGAATTAGGGAAGTTGTTTGAAAACCATGATAGTGAGGTATTCAAGAAACCAAAAGGAGAGCCAGAGAAATGGCTCAAGGTTTAAACTTCTGCCTCATAAGCACAAGGTCCTAAGTTCGGATCACAGATCCATGTGAAAACACTAGGCAGAAATGGCAGCTTGCACTTAAGGTCCTGAAAGGTGGAGCCTGGGAAATTCCAGCACAAAGCAAATGGGATGTAGATGCAATCCAGGGTGATTCCTGAAGTCACCCTTGGGCCTCCAAAGGCAAACAAAATGTCTTTTATATACAGGCACACACACAGAGACATACATATGCAGCTACATACACACACACACACACACACACACACACACACACACACACACGGATTGGGGAGATGGCTCATTGGTTAAAGCACTTGCCACTTGTAATGTTTACTCTTTACTATTGCTGTAAGAGAGCAACCAAATTCAAACAACTTATGGAAGAAAGGAGATTTATTCAACTTACAGTTCCAAAGGGGAAATAATAACAGCCTTCATGGTGGAGATGGCTGAGGCTGGTAGGCAGACTAAGTCACAGCAGACCTCCACATGGTGTGAGCATTCCTGGAAATGTCTCTCCACCTATATTCTGTGTTCCCTTTTATGTGGTCCATTACTGGGAGGTTCCTATGAGATCCATGGAGGTTCCCATGGGATCTAGGGTAGGTATAATCCCTTCAGGTGGTCTCAGTTGATCTTTCCAGGTGTGGTCTCAGCTGATCTTAGTTAAAGCCAGGTATGTCAAGTTGTCACCCAGGATTAACTATCACACCACTCAAGCAAAATTACCAAGTTCACATATCTAGATCTACATAAAAACACCTGTCTGGTCTAAAATTTCAGCCCAAGAAGGCAGGACCCAGGACTCTGCAGAGCAAACTGGCCTTATATATACTCTAGCTCTTGGTTTAATTAGAGGTTCAGTCTCAAAAGAATAAGGTGGGAAAGTGAGCACTGATGATATAAACCTGAGACCTCCACAACCAAGGGGGTACATACACGTACACACCAATGTTTGCACACAGTACACACGAACCCAGGCAAATGTTTGCGCACACAGGCACACACACAAGTGTTTACACTCGTGCACACACAAAGGTACCAAAAGGATGAAACATTTCATTTGACATTTGTTTTTGAATTACTGAAGTCAGTTCCAATATTAGGGATGCAAAGGAAGACGTGGGCATCTTCTCTTCTATAGATATGTCATGAGGGTGAGCAGGAGCTCTGGTGAGGAAACAAATAAAAAGGGCTACTGCTCTATTCAGCAATCACCTTAAAGCAGTCTCAAAGTTCATCTTCCTTAAAACAAAGTATAATGATGATGCAAATGAAGAGAGATAGAAAATACACTGTAAGGTATAAGGGCCTAAAAGATTGTCAAAATCTATCTTCCCTGACAGAGCTCTAACATGGATGCACTAATGAGAGTAATGATTTGGGCAGACTTGGCAATGGGATCAATAGTAGTTCAAGCAAACTGTCTACTTAACTGTGAAGGTTCTCATACTAGGGCCTTCCAGAACCTTGAAATACCAGTGTGATCCTGCTGCTACTTCCACCTAACATATAGGATTTCTTAAATTAAGATTCTTATGTTAATAAGTATCTCAGCAGCTTTTAAATGTGTAACACATGTAGTTAGAGATGCATGAACCACACAAATATGTGTAATGAAGAAAGTCAATCATTCTCACAAAAATTTGACAGATTTCTTAGCTACAGAAACTATTAGTTTATTTTTTCCTTTCATGTATGTGTGTATGATACATGCATGTATGCATATGTGTGTACATGTGTGGGCAGGTAGGTGTGTGTGCACAAGTACACTTGTTTGTGTAGTAATATGTGAAGGCCCAAGGGTGGTATCAGGAATCCTTTATTTTTCTTCCACCTTATTGCTGTGAGCCTGGATTTCTAATTAACCTACATCATGTCTTTACAATTAGTCTTGCTAGCCAACTTGCTCTGGAGATTCCCACTCTGCCTTTCCAGGGCTAGAATAACAGGTGGACTGCCATTATCTGCCTGTCCTTTTGCATGGAATTTGGCGATCCAAACTAGGTTCTTTTGCTTGCTAGGAAAAGGCTTAGCCACTTAGTCATCCCAACAACCCAAAACAAGTAATTTCAATATAAACATTAAACTTTTTTGTTTTGTTTTGTTTTTCTGTTTTCCATTCATGATCTCAATGCTTATTTGACTTAAAAGTGAATTAAATATTTTGACCATTTGGTCAAGTACCCGGAGCTAAAGTAGGTATCAGAATTCCTAGTTCTTAATTTAGCTGCTAACAAAGTATGTATTAATCCAAGTATTTTTTTAGGCAATAATATTTGGCAAACGCTAAAATGTTTTTCTTAGACTTACTGAAGATAATAATTAGTTGCCTAATGAAATAAATCCGTCTGATCTATTGTAATTTTTATTTTGTAATCTTGCTTTTTGATATAGATACTTTTGTTGAAATATCTGCAACCCTAAAACAAACTGTTCACCTCATTTTAGTATAGTTTTTAATTTTTATTTATGATAGTTTAATATGTGAAAACCATGTATTTAATTGATTTCTACCTGTCTTACCCACTTCCACTCCTCCTCCCAGTGAAAACCTTCTTCCCAAGCAGCCTGCCTCTGGCTTTCATCCATTTTTCATGTGTGGCCCACTGAGTTTCATCTGGGTTTCCTGTACTGGCACATGCTGAGCTCTTGGTGGAGCATGGAAAGTGGCCCAATGCCTACCACTGAGGAAAGCAGTTACTTTTTCCCAGTCCGCATAATCCCTCAGTAGTCTTTCAGGGAGGGGTAGTGCCCCTGTGTTACTCCCCCTTGCATGAAAATGTTATTAAAGATTTACAAATTAGAATTCAAGTAGGTTTTTTTTCTGTACAAATGTTGCCTTTTTACAACTTATACATGTTTCGTTTTTGAAACTGAAAGGAATAAATTAGTTTGTAGTAGTAGCTCTCTGTTATGTGTACAATAAAATCCTGTGTATTAGATTGCTAAGTGTCTTTTAATATCTTCTCACAGCAGTTTAGCATCCGTTGTCAATAATAAAGGGTTGCTCACTCATTGGAAAGTGTGTTGCCCTAGAGTGTCGTACCTTGAAGTCATCTGTCATTGGTACAACGTAGAGAGAGGACTGTTTAGGTTTATGGTGTCTTAAATAACTGGGTTAAACCCTTTAGAATAAATAGGAAAGGCTTGTTTACTGTCATCACTGTTCACTTAATTCTGTGACCCTGTCATGGCAGCATCCCATAAATCTCCCCATGGGGAGTTCAATAAAGCAGATGAATATCAGTCCATGATGATTGCTTCAGCTGAGGAATTAACTGTGTGATGGAATAAATATGCTTACAAAGAGTACTTAGCAGGAAACAATTGTTTCCATTTCCGTTCTGTTTTCTGATAATATGTGCTACATTTAACAGTGTGATTATCAAATGCAAAATTGTATGTGAATGATTATATATTGTGGATTTTTTAAGATAGTCGTAGAGTTTTGTGTACTTAAATTATGAAAATAGTAAAGTGAGCAAGAATATGTTAGTAAAGATTTATTTTCAAATGGGGTTTATTGTGGGATATTGCTGTGGATTTTGTTTATATTCATTTCCTGATAATTACTATTTCATATTTATAAGCATTAATTCTTAAATTTAGAAGGTCCCCCATACTTTTATTTAGAAAAATAATTGCAGGCATAAGAGCATGCAAATAAGGAAATTAATTAACCTGTAGCAATTTAAAGTAATGGAAGAAACCAGGATTATCTTTCAGTCATCACTATCCTGCACCCCAGGGTCTGTGTTCACAGACCATGAAAATGTAACTTGGCATCTGAAAAAGCAAATGCTTGGGCAGTACATTAAGATAAGATGATCTTAGCATAAGTTTCAGATGCTTACTATCAGTTCTCATTCATTTAAAAAATGGCATTAGCAGATTAGGCTAATAAAATCCTTTTTCCAATAGGATTTTATGTTTTATACTGAAATGGTAAGTTCTAAAAAATAACAGTATGCTACATAAAGTGACATTTGTAAAAGTGATAAAATTATAGAAATATAGTTGTATGTAACATAACTATAAAGACCATTTTCCATAGCTGCCGGTTTGTCAAGTTAAAACAAGGCTCTAAGCCTGCCATTGATTTGTCTGCACCAAAATCAAATGGATCAGTTATCTTTAATACTTTAATCATAGATGACTAATATCAGCTTTTTTAAAAAGCAATCATTGGGGCTGCAGAGATGGCTCAGGGGTTAAGACTGTCTCACAAGCAGAAGGTCCTGAGCTCGGATCCAAGGTCCCAGGTAAAAATACCAGGCACAAATGGTGCCCTGCACTTCTGGCCCTGGCGGGCGAGCCTGGGAAATCCCAAGGTGAAACAAGGAGATAGAAGCAATCCAGTATGATTCCCAAAGTCACCCTTGGTCCTCCACAGGGACACACAGTGCCCTCTGATACATACATAAAATAAATATCTTTTTTAAAAAGCAATCTTTGATGAAGAGACTGTTGGTAAATGTTATTAAATCAGATATTTTACTTCAGATTTAATTGTCAAACCCCCAAGAATATTTTCTCTTCTTTTTTAAGTCTTGCTTGCTGATAGAAGCCGTGTACATTAGATTTATAAGATTTATCCAAAAGCTATAAATTCACATAAATATCTGCTGTAGATAGTATGAGAAATGTACCCTCCAAGTGATTATCATGTTGCCATTATCCAATAAAGACTTGCCACATTGAAATCAGGCTCTCTATAGACAAAGATACTGCTCAGAATTAGGGAACAGTGTGTTAGTTACAGCATTTTTATACATTTTGAATCTTAATGTAAATCTTAAAAATTAACTACAATTGGGTTTTGGATCAATAGTATTTCTGAGGGCTAGGCTAAAAATATGCCAGATATAAACTATAGCATACTCATTCTTAAAGATTATAGACTTTTATCCAACAAATAAATTCACTGTATCTTAGGACACTTTAGCATATGGTACCAAGCAGTAAATTAATGCATGTAAAAAGGAGACAACAATATCTTGGTGCCTTTAGGATTAGTCACTAAATTTATAACTGTTAGATCATTGAAATGGTGGTCTTTCAGTAAATCTGATGGTCACAGCCACAGACAGGTGGACTCTGTCTCTAACTCTTAAGATCAAGGGACACTTGGATGAAAGGAATCTTACTATGGCTTCCTTAAGACATATCATATCTATTGATACTTAAAAATAAAATCTGTAAATTGGTTATTGCATAAGTTCTTTTAATCTATATCCAAAATAAACTTAAAATTTTTAGCATGAAGCTATGACGTTTCATCAAATGTTCATTAAAGAATGTATATTACAAATTGGTTTAAATATTTGAAGGAATTTTTTGTAATATGACAATATTTCTGTTATATCACTTTTCTAATGTAAATGTGCATAGTATTATATTTTATCAGCAAAATATTACCATGTTTCCAGTCCAAAAGTTTACACAGCTTTGGAGATAACCTTACTATTCCTTTTTTGGAATTGCTTTTAGTTTTCATAATTGTTGCTATCCTCTAAGTGCCATTTATTATTGATTTTGTTTTACAATTATGTATAAAAACATGGCTGGTATATTTTGTAACAGTAGCATTCAGAATATTGTTCATAATAAAAAGTTTTCCAAGAGAAACATTATCATGTGAAATAGTACTGTGAAATGAGAAATTCAGCCTCAGCTTTTAAAACTTTTTTCTTATCTTTTTAATCAAAAGTAAAATGAGTGTAACTGTGTTTTCCATTTCTTAATATTTTATTCATTCATCAGCAGTTGTTACATTAGCTCACTTTCTAATCTTTTTAAAGATTTTAAACCCTTCCACTAAATTATGTGCTTATTGGCTTAGATAACTGTTTTTAAATTCACAGTATGTTTTCAATTTTGATTTTGAGCCTAAAATTCAGAATTCTTAGAATGCTTGCTTTCTTGCTCAGTTGGGTTTTGATAAATTTTTCAATGAAGTTTGTGGAAGAAAATCTGTTTATTCAAGGAATGTGGTAGCAAACATCACCTTCTTGCAAGACCTCAACCTTTGGTTTCTTCTTTTCGCTTGTACTGAATGGCATTTTAACATGTGTTTATGCATTTTTCTTCACTTTCTCCACTTTAATACATGTGCATCCTTTGTGCATAATACAAACAAGGAATATGCATTGCTGTGTTCTTGTTTTTCAAATAAGTAACAAAGTATCACCTGAAATTGTGTTTCTAGTTGTCATATATATTCCCTGAAATCATAGCATTTGTAAGGTATAAAATATGTAATCAATGACACAATATTGGTTTATAAAAACAAGTTATTTTGAATGTATTATCAGGGAAAAAATAGAGAATTTAGAAATAAGAAATTAGACTTGCTTCCTCGCTTCTTTTTCTTGGTTTATAATTCCCAAATTTAATATGACTGCTTGTTGCTTATAGTTATTAATGAATGAATTTTGTTCTTTCAGAATGTGAAGTGCAGTGAATGTCTCTGTTAAGTATTTTCATATCCGCAGTGATCATGAGAGGAACAAGTCTAACTAGATTTTAGTTTATCTAACTAGATTTAGTTTCTCACTGGACGTGATAAACCATAAGCTTTTGTTTCTGTTTGTTTAGTCCCGCGCTCCTGCTGCTTTTGGTCAAGCATGCGCAGGGCTTGCTTCACAATCTAAGGATGTCAGTGCAGCAGCTGAGCCGATATTTGTACTCACCGCTGCATTAACTTTTCCATTAGGGGGCTGTTGTAAAGTGTGGAGCCCTTAAGCAGGATGCTGTCTGGCTTTAGCTCACTCTACATCTACCCTTGCACATCACAATCATTCTAAAATGGAAGTTTTCATCAGTTTTAAGAGCATTGCTTGTTTCAGTTTATATTTAGGGCAACCTTTATATTGCTGTGTTCTAAGAACTTATAAAAATTTATGTCTGATTTTGTTCCCTTTTGTCCTTATTTAAAAATTCTATCACGTCAAGTAAAATATAATTATACTTCCAGTACTATTTGTAAAATCTAGGTTTGCAAATGACACAATTTGGAAAAGAAAAGCCAAGTTCTCTTTCGCTGTGTGTGTGCTTTAATTAATTTCTTCTCTTTTCATCTATTCCATGTACTGTCTAGTTGTTCAAAATTGCCAGCGAACTTAGGAATAAGCTCCAGAAGGCTGCCGTCTTAGGATGGGGCTGGTGATAGAATAGGATTTCTCCCTTCTAGATGTGTAGACCGTTGAAAGAGAAATGGACTTCAAATTGCAGAATAGTTCAAAAGGGTACTGTAAGGTCGGAGGAAAGCTGGAGTAGAAGGCAGCTGTGGAAAGATTGCACCAGCAACCTTAGTTGACTGATACTGGCGCACCCTGGGGCTTCGGGGCTCATGGCTGGGCCAGCATTCCTAGCGCATTTTCAGGTGTCTCTCCACTGTTTGAGTTCTCAGATGATACTAATCTGAAGCTCTATGTTTTATGTTTCTTCAAAGAGCTAATAAATACTGTTTATTCTCTGAGATAATGAGTTTACTATTCATTTGTCTGTTCATGTATTTTCCATTCTGACCAAACATTAAAGAAACAGGAGTGCTAACCAGCTCTGGCATTGAGCTGCCATTGTGGCAGTGTTGTGTGTGTTGATACTACTATCAACACACGGTGCTAATAAGCAGCCAAACCGGAGCAGTGCTGATGCTGACTAGGCAGCAGATGAGAATGTGGTCACTGACCAGGGGCTGTTGAGAGACTTATGGCAGGTGGAACTGCTGAGACTCGAAGTAAGAAGCTCCCATATTTGGACATTAGGGCCTGATAAGAGGTCTCTGCTCCCTAGAGTTTTAAACTTATACCATAACTCATTAACTTCTGTTTATTTCATTTAAAACTTTTACATCTGAAATTTTCAATCTTTGCAACTGAGTTATCATGAAATAGCAAAGTGTCATCTCTTTTTCTTTAGTCTCTTCCTTTGAACGTACCCCTCTAGCTCACACCCTACTGGCCTGTATACCTATCTGCTCCAGGTACTTTGTGCTCCAGTTATAGCCAAATGACTAAATTTCTAATGTGACCCATTGCTGGATGTAGTGCCACTTGATTCCCACCTCCAAGATGACTTCATCATAAACTCTGATGCTTTCTATCAGTTTAGTCTTGCCTCAGATCTTTCGATCTTTCTTTCTCTTTCTTTCTCTTTCTTTCTTTCTTTCTTTCTTTCTTTCTTTCTTTCTTTCTTTCTTTCTTTCTTTCTTTCTTTCTTTCTTTCTTTCTTTCTCTCTCTTTCTCTCTCTCTCTTTCTTTCTTTCCTTCTCTTGCTTCTATTTATTTCGTGTGTGTGTGTGTGTGTGTGTGTGTGTGTGTGTGTGTGTGTGTGTGTGTATGAAAGGGCACTGTGTATTCCTATGGAGGACCAAGGGTAACTTCAGAAATCAAGATTTGCTTCTACCTCCTTTTTGCTTTGATCTATGATTTCCCAGACTCTGCCCACCAGACCAAGAAGTGAAGGCCTTCATACCACCTGGTGTTTTTTTTGTTTTTTTTTTTTATGTGGAACTTGGGATCCGAACTCATGACCTTTTGCTTGCCAGGCAGAGTCTTAAGTGCTGAGTTATCTCTCCAGCCCTGGGATCTTTTTTATCCCTGACTTTTATTTCTTCATTCACCACAACCAAATAAAGCAAGGACATTTGGAAATGACTTGAGACTTCATTCATCTTTCTTTCTTTATGATCTTTTCAAACTCTTCAGTAGTGATTTTGAGATAGCAACTCAGAAAGACAGAATCCTGTCTTCACATGTATCACTCAAAGTCACTATGAAGGGGACAGTTGTAGGGTTGGGAGAACAAGATGTGACCAGTCAGATCTTATTCCATGGCAAGGAAAAGGAATTTTATTATATAACATGGTTAGTGTGCATATAAGTACATATTTCTGTGCACATGTGAGGATAGACCTTTGCCAAATAAATCTGATTTTGCTTCATTTGACCTAAAATTTTAGAGGTTCCCTGCTTCCAGAAATCTCTTTGACCCAGCTGGTATAACCTAAAGAACAAAGCCGTGATGATGTCTCTCTTTCATTCAAAGGGATAAGATTGTCGAAAGATAAAGATCTGTGATGAACAGGAAGGAGTATCTGTGGTCATATTTTAGGAAATGTAGTAGGTTTGTGTTTGAAATGCGTTTTGGAGCTTTTTTAGTATAGTTAAATTGTTTCATGACTTCAACTGCCTTCTCTATAGCCCCAGTATATAAAGTACACACTTTGGTAAAGAATATAAGTAATGTTAGCTTTCTGGAAGTTTGGAGTGAATTTTACTTTATATAAAATCGAAGAGCCAATGAGATGACTCAGGTACTAAAACTGTTCACTATGCCAGTCTGGTGTCCTGAGTTTGATTTCTGGACCCCACATAAAATTGGATGTAGATAACTGAGTCCACAAAGTTGTCCTTTGACCCGCACATGTTCACATTAATGTATGTGAAACCCCCACACATGCACACATCATATACTTTAAAAGTATTCATGGATTTAAATCTTAAATATGCTTTAAAGTGCACTGTAGGTTGCTAAATAATGAAAGGAAGTAGATGCCTGATCAACTTTTTTCTATTTTATATAGAAATATGGCACAAGCAGAAAAATGCATATATTATAAATCGAGTAGCCCAATGAGTATTCAAATTGGACAATTCTATGTAACTGCCACCTAGAAGAAATAGTATTACCAACACCCTGAAAACACCCACTATTCGTCAATTCCACTGAAGTAACTATATATAAGCATTTTAAGTAACTTGCCCATTGAAATTGTTATCCTAATTTTAAGAATACATGCTCTTATTGGCTTATTTTTGTGTTTAATGTATGGATTCACATAATACAAGCACCTTTTCCAAATTTGCTTGCCCATTATTTTCAATATTAACCCTTACTGCATATAGTTTTAGACCATTTGTATTCGTAGCTATGTAGAAGTCCTTTATATGAATATATCTGAGTTTGTTTATTGCAGAGATTTTGACTGTTAGAGTATGCTTGTTATGAAGATTCTTGTATATGTTTATTTTGAATTTCTTTTGAAAATGTACACTTAAATAGTGGAAGCCTGAGCTGTGGTGTGAATCTAGTGAGTTCTACTTAATTTTCCAACTTGTTCTTTTGCTCTAATTTTTCCTACACTTTTTCCTTTGTCTCTTTTTCCATTTTAAACATTCATTAATATAATGTATCATGTTGTAAATTGATTTGCAGTTTTCTGACAGCTTGAGTATTTCTTGTATTGATCAATAATGTCATTTGTTTCTATTTTCAAATGTTCATTTGAGTCTTTTATGCTTCTTTTGAACAGTTTTCTTTTTCCTCCCCCATGAATTGCTTCTTTTAGTCATGGTTTATTTCTTGTTCCGATCAATTTTACCTGCTGCACCTTGCAAAGATGCTTCCCGAAGTTTTCCTCTCAAAGTTGATTGCATTGACTTTCCATTGAATCTGAACTGTCCAAAGAATGTGTATTCATGAGACAGAAGTTAAGTCTGGGATTTCTTTGCACCAATATTTGAAGACCACTCTTCTCTGTCTGTTTCTGGGTCTGTCTTTAGATGTCTTGGACTCTCTCTCTCTCTCTCTCTCTCTCTCTCTCTCTGTCTGTCTGTCTCTCTCTCTAGCTGTGTAGGCCAGTTTTCTCTTTTTTGTACCTATTTTTTAAATTTTATTCAATTGTGGATGTGTGCGTGTGTGTACGTGTGTGTATGTATGTGTATGTATGTGTGTGTGTGTAGAACCACAGACGAATTCAGGAACCACCATGGACCGCCTTCACCTCCTTCTTGTTTACTCTGCCCCAGGATTCACAGGCTCCGCCCTACCAGGACAGGAAACGCAGGCCGCCCCTGCTTCTGCCGGGCATCTAGGCATCTATACATGGGGTCTAGGATCCGAACTCAGGACCTTCCCCCTGCTTAACCCCTGAGCCACCTCTCCAGCCCCCTGTACCTCACTATTTCAATTACTCATAAATAAGCTTTGGGGGCTCATAGGTTATACCATACTTCAGCTTCCTGATTCTTGCATATTGACTTGGTTATTCTTAGCCTCTGAACTTCATGTTTTGAAATTTGAAAATGTTGAGTCAGACTGCCAAGTTTTGAAAGGAAAATGTGAAATTTTGAAGTTAGAGAGAAAATTGGATAGTAATGACAGCTTTGTAAAACTGAAATTCAGTGAATGATATCTTTCCTTAGTAATTGCCCCTCCTCTTATAGGTCATCTTTTATCTGTCTTGATGACAACTGACAGTTTTCATTGTGAAAATATCACACATCTTTCATGAGACTGGTTCCTAGGTGTTGGGTTGTTTTAGAAGCTGTTGTAATATAGGTTCTTAATTTAACAAACTGATTTCTACAGTTATTTTCCTAGGTAGTCTTTTGATAGCCTTGCCAAACCACTCATTGTTTATAATAATTTGTGTGTGTTACAGATGTTCTCTGAGTTCAGTTATGTCTGAATATTGTCAGGTTTACTTCTCTGTAAAATTACAGATATTTTGCCTTTGCTTTACTTTATTGTTTGAAGATCTCCTAGCCACTAATGGACTGCCAGAATGCATAATTTTCCCTTTGTCCTAATGTTAAAGACAGTTCTAGTGCTTCACCACACTCGTGATATTTTTATATGTCAGTTTAATGTTGCTTTTTATATAGATATTCTTTATCACACAAAGTAAAATTCCATCTTCGTTTGAGGCTGTTGAAAAGATTTTGTGTTGAGTAGGTAGAGAACTTTGTCATATATATTCCTTATTTATCAGAATTGTTATGACTTGGCTTTACCCTTTTTCTACTGATGGGTATTTGAATTGATTAGTATTACAATAGTAGACTCTTGAAGAATGATTTTTAATCTAAATAATTTTTTAGACTACACACTTTTCAAAAGTTTAATTGCTGTCACTCTGTCTTTGATTTGTGGATGATTGACTTTTGTTGACTGATTCATAGTCAGTTGAAGGAATATATCTTCTTTCTTTACAATTAATATGTATCAAACAACTGTTCTGCATTTGGATCCAGCAAGCCACCCTTCTACATGAGGATCACATTTAATCTAAGAAATTTATCTACAGTCTATTTTATAAGAACCTGCCTATCCTTAGATAATGCAAACTTTAATATAAAGCAATCCTTAACTATTTGAGTAAGGCATTAACTATCTGATTAGTCTGTGAAGAAGCAGAGGAATATCCAGCCTCCCAGTCCCAAGGTATATCATAAGGTTGAAACAGCAAGCTTGTTTCAGAATATTACATTAGCCAGAATAAAGTATGAGAATTGATAGTCGTCAAATATAAGACTGCAAAGTGGAGCTCAAAATTCAATGAAGGAAGATCTTGATGGCCCAGCCAAAGATCAGGCCTGGCTCTGTAGCAACTCAATTTTGCAGATAAGGAAATACATCTTGCAAGGTCATGACCTGCCTCTAGTGCTACTCAATCAGAGCTGTGAGTCCATAATAAAAATCATTTAATCATGTTGATCCTTAATGTAATAGTCTGTACCCTCTAACTAGTGTATATAGCTAATTATTGTACTGCTACTATTCTGTATTTATGATTTGTTTCTTGTTTTTTAAAAAATTATATTCTTTGTTTTCTCATTTATTAGTTGTAAAGCTAAATTGATGATGAGGAAAAAAACTATTCTATAGCAATGACAGATCTAAGAGGCATTCATGTCATATGATACTGAATGTTAAGCTGAGGTCATAGGGCACAGAGAAACGGAAACAAGCAATATACTAGCTCTCATGATGAATGTGAGGGAAACTTCTGCTCTGGGGTTCTAGTTGGAACATTTATCATTGAGTGTGAAACCCTGGTGACGTGCTAACAAGGTTTTCCTCTGGCAGCTGTGATACCTGAATCCAGAGGATCACGTCTTGGTGATTTCCTCTTCCTGTCTCCCAATGCTCTCTTAAATAAGATCTAATGTTGGCGAATTTCACTCGAAGGATAAAATGTCTGTGTCATTTTGTATTATATGTACTGTCCTTCTTACCTTAATATTCAGAAAAATGTTATCTAGCATATGTATGGCAGGACCTCACTTAAGGGCTCAAACTGACCTGAAGCTTAAAGTCCTCTTGTTTCAGCCCCTCTAGTACTGGATCACAGGCATCTGCAACCATGCCCAGCTTTCTAGCATACATTCAGTGTGCCACAAGGGTCAGCCTTTATGTTGAGAAGTGCAAAGAGGATAAAAGGAGGAACAAGTGCTGAGTGCTTATAAGGCTAATAAATATTCTTATTATCTTTATATAACGTAGTGTCTGTTGGAAAATAGCATCTACACAGAACAAATGTGTAAGTAAGGATTCTTTAAGTAAAGATTGTTCTTTCCCAGTCACAAATTTTAAAGAGATAGATTGTAGTGAGTTTTATTATTGTAATTATTTATCTACTATAATAATAATATCTACATTTGATAACATAAACTAAGTAACAAAGGGATAGCAACAAAGGGAACTAAGGTGATTTCAGCTCCTTCTATTAACTATATCTCAAATTAGTTTTACCAGCAGAATATCAATAATGATTCTTCTGGGACTGGTGAGATGGCTCAGTGCATAGATCAGAAACTCGCCCTGCAAACATGAGGACGTAAAATGTAAATGCACGTAAAATGTAAATGCATGTAAAATGTAAATGCACGTAAAATGTGGGCCATGGTTCCATCTGTAATCCCAGAACTCAGGAACCGAAGTCAATGGATCCCTAGTGCAAGATGGAAGGCTAACTTGCCAACTAGTGAGATCAGTTCAGTTGAGAGACTTAATAAAAAGCAAACAATTGAAGAAGATACCAGACTTCATTTTCTTGCCTCCACACATGCAGAAAAGCCTGGGACAGCTGTGTAAGCATTAGTAATCTCTGCATACCCAAGGGAAATGTGAGGCGGAAGACTAAGGATCTCCAGAAATTCTTTAGACAGCTAATCTAACTTACATGACAGTTATGAAGAGACCTGTTATCAAACAAAGTAGAAATAAATATATGAGTGACATCTAGACATTGTCCTCTGACCTTCACATGCACATACACACATACACATGCACACACACACACACACACAACACACACACACACATACACAAAGGGAAAATCTATTCATCTAGGAAGACAGGGCCCATCAGCACTCAGACATGGATGGAGAAGGAGCTCAGGCCCTGCCTGTCACTGTTGGCTACTGATAGGGTGGGAGAGAAGTGTGGTCATTGCCCTCGGTCATGAGCCCCTACTGGTCTTAACCTGTGCTCTGAAGGACAGTTCCAATTCAGTGATCACACAGATGGCCTTGGTTTAACTAAATGTATCACAACACAAACACCAAAAGTCATGAATCTGGGAAATGGATGGGGGTAGGAGAGGCAGTGGATAGGGATTGGAGAGGATTAGAAATGCAGGGGGTAGAGAGTGATTAGAATGCTGTGCACATATGTATGATATTGTCCAAGAAAAAAATAATTTTAATGAACACATTGCATGTTGATAGAATATATAAAAACAATCAAAATTGAAAATAGCAGGTATTTTTTTCTCAGATCAGGAAATAAAATAATTTCAGCCAAGAGTTAGTTAAACTGTAAGTGTCATTGTCTAAGGTTGAGGGTGAATTATACCTTGTTCCTTAGTGTTGTGATGATGCAGATGTGTCTCCTTGAGAAACTTAGGACCTACACGCCTAGGGAGTTCTTTGTTGGGTCTGCTTGTGAACAACACTCCTGGAGTTTGACATTCATAAGGCCTGAAGGAAAGTACCTTGGTGAGCAGGAAAGTCAGCATTCAGCTCTGAGACATCACACTACTGGGGCTGGAGGACTTCACTCTTAGCCAAGAAAGGCAGCTAGTGAAAGGATTGTGTTTCTCATCGTTACCTTTCTAAGAAGATGTGGAAATATAATAAATATGTAAACTTGGGAAAATGAAATAACTAAAATATTTATAAGGTTTATCTGAATATCAATAATTCAAATTTTGTCCATATTTTAAAGGCAGATAAGTGCATTTTCAGTAGAAAATACATCTTGTATGTTTTACCATAAACTTAAATATTTAGTGTCCAGTTTCTTCTGTTTAGAAGGCTATCAATAAGCCAGCCAGAAAGATGTTGGTGAATGGTTGACTGACCATATGAAAATCTAGTTTGGAGAGTTGAATTCCAGTGAAGAGACTTGAATAAGTTGTAGAGCTAATTAAGATGATTTGAAAAAAAGAGATTCAAATGCCAAAGCCTAGTCTAGCCACTGGCTAGGCAGGACACCAAAGGAAAGTTAGAAATTAGTATTATATTTATACATTAGTATTGTATTTATGAACCATTTGTAATGTTGTGAACTTTTATTGCTATATGTATTTACTCCGCACTTAGTAAAAGAAAAAAAACACTTAATAGCAAATAGCTTCTGAGATATTAAGCAGAACCCTAAATGTGTAAAAGCAATATTTCTCCACAAGGGTTTAAAAGAATCAAAGAATTATTCACTCAATAGTCCTTTAATCCATTGTGTTCATATTCATGCTTTTTTAGCAAATCAGAATATTTAAAATATATCCAATAAATATCTACTACTATGACTAATTATTATAGTTACTTGTTTCCAATCATGTCCATTTTCATATGGGCTTATTTTTTGGAGTGGGTGAAGATGCTGTTTCATGATCTTCATGGTTAAACACACTTGATATTTTAATGATTTCTCAACAGTGTATTGATGACACTATTGGTGCAAATACCATACTTGAAACAGCTGAATTAACTATAGTACATTTTTCCTTACTGCTGTTATTTTGTTCTTTAGACAGATAAGCCTTTCTGAATTTTAGCTGTATTAAGACTTTTAGTAGTTTCTATTAATCATTCAGTTTTATTAATTTAGGCTTTGGCAATTAGAATAAGACTTGAGTTTATCTGTCATCCAAAATACTTTTTAAATTTTGTGTTTTAATTCAATTTTGTTTATAATTAATTTTTCATCTTTCTTTTCTTTCACATTAACATTTTACTTCTACCCAGTTGAAAATTGGGTTAAGTATTAAAATTAATATCTTAACAAGATGAAATTAGATATTAGGAATAAGTTCTAATGCACAGTAAGCAACAAAGAAGTTTAAAGATAAAAGTGAGGAAAAAAATGGGGCTGGAGAAATGTCTAGTGGTTAAGAATCTGTTTCACAGGCAGCAGGTTCTGAGTTCGGATCCAAGTGGCTCCCAGGTAGCTGTGGCCCGGACTTCTAGTCCTGGTGGGTGGAGCCTGGGAAATACCGGAGTGAAGCAAGAAGGAGGTGGAAGTAATCCAGGATGATTCCTGAAGTCACCTTGATCCTCCACAGGACATATACACACATGACACACCCATATATACACATATGATACACATAAACACATAAAATAAATAAATAAAATACTAAAAAGCAAGGGAAAATTGCAGAGGAAGGGAAACTCAACAATCAAACACTTGCCTTACCAGCAAGAGGGTAAGAATATGAAACCTTAAATTCTATGTAAATTGCTAGGTGTGTCCTCACACTGGTAAGGAAATCTGGGTTTTATTAGAATGATCATTTATTATTCCTCAAAAGCAAAAGGTAAAAGATCTTGGCACTTACACATATGAGGGTTTGCAAAAAGGGGGGACAGAAGAAGCAAAATAAAGTTTAAGAAGGAACTATTCATTCTTTTATTTTATTGATGCACATTATGTCAATTTGCCACAATTATATCAAATCATTCACTTTGTGCCCCATAATTATACACGATCCTTATCTCTCCTTTAATAAGTTTAAAAGATACGTTATTTGCTCAGTTTCACACGCTACTTTGGAATATCCTTTGGAACAACTCCCTAATGTCACCTTTCCTTATGGGTTGGACAGAGACTGTCTCCTTGATGCATTTTGTTCCGGGCTCCTCAGTAGCAGGCACGTGGGGAAAGTGGGACTTGATACATAGCATGTGGCATTTCTCACGTCCATGATTTCCCTGTTCTTGCTATGTTCTTTTTTCTTCTACCTTGTTCTATTTAATATGAGTTTCTGCAGAAATTCACAATAAACATACTATGATCAGATACTTACATGATATGCTAAGTTGAATAAAATGTTTTTCTGAGAGTATGTGATATAAAATATATTGAAATGCAGGCAATGCAGATACATTTTATAAGTTAGTAATTTGAAATTAAATGCTAAGTAATTAAAATTTAGTTTCAAAAATTTTTTAAAAAAAAACTTATTCCACATTAGTATGTTGTTAATTTCCTGTAGATCCCTGAGAATATTTAGAGTCGGTGCTAAAATGAAACAACAAATATTTATGCTGTGTGTATAGCATATTGCTTTTTACTTTTTCTATTTTAATCTTTCATAACTTTGTCTTGAACAAAATTCCTGTTTTATTAGCAGACTTTTAATTCATGTGTTTGTGAGTTTTAAAATTTCTTTTCCACTTCTCATTTCTCTTGAACAATTTCTGACATTTTTTAATAATGCTTTAATTTTGTTGTTACTTTCTTCCATTATTTTACCAAAGAAAGTGCTTTGAAATTAATATTTTAGTCTAAATATTTTTGCCTATTTAATTCTAAATATCTACAGTAACTCACCATAGCATTAAAATTTGCATTAGTATCTTACTGGCTCCAAGTGACTGAGAAAACCATTAGATAACACTATTCTCAATAAGATTGGAGCAGATGAAATGTACAATGCTCGTTATTTCCCAGCAAAAAAATATGAACTCAATTTCTTGGTTAACTAGATCAAGCAATCATTTTATAATAATGATTTACCATCAAGGCAAATAAAGCTTCATTTCATTTAATCATTTTATCTTAGAATCCTGTGTTTAAAAAGTATTGAGTTTTTATGATTGCAAATAAATTGGCTGAAGTAAGCTTATTGCAGAAGATCAATGTTTTAAAAATTGAAACAGTATAGGTTTGTATTGATTAATGTGGCCAAATCAAAAACGAGAGGTTTTGTAACAGCTTTCTCAGACAGGCTGCTCTCCAGTAATGGCAATCTATCAATTTTAGCTTTCCACTGATAAATCAGCTTGAAAATTGGATGTCAAAATTTTTTTCACTGAAGTAGTGATTTTTTTCATGCTCTTTAACCTTTTCTGATACATTAGATTGGTTTATACGAATAAGTTCTATCATACAGAAAGCAGTTGTCAAATAGCTTTTCAAATTATTTGATATCTGTTTTTGTTCATATATAAAATGCATATATATAGCTATACATATTTTAAGTATGTTCTAACCACTTAGATTTCTTATCTTGAGAAATTTCAAATGTATATTACAAAATTATTGATGTTCTGGTTTGAAATCTTTGAAGTCTAGAGAAAGTCAACATCTCATCTGAAAGGTGGAACATATACTTCCAAGAATATTTTAAGTTTTGTTGCTATAGACATTGTTTTCTACACATGGATTGATTTCTTTCGATTTCTTTTCTTGAAAAATAGTCATGAGTTAATCAATCCTTCTTTAATCTGTGGTCAATGGTAATTTGGGATGCTTTATTACCATAAAAACAAAACAAAGCATGACAATATTTTCGAATTTATTTAGGAACTAGTATTGAGGATTTAAAATAAGTCTAGAAAGATGTGATTAACAGCACAGAAAAACAAGCTTAATTTGGATTTAATGGGTTATATGTCAGGACGGCTGACAAGGACCTACCTTCATGCCTCTATGGCTGACTTTAAGTTAGCCTGGAAGATATTGATTGTGAAGTTTCTGTTGTATAATTACTTTTGGCCTGGAAAAAAAAAATGCATGGTGTATTGATCTGGATGGGAGCCTTTGAGTAGCAGTTTCCCTTGGCTAATAGTGAGTGTCATCTTTCAGCCATGATAAATGGTAATGCTCCAGCTCGGTATAATTACTTTGTGGTGAAATGAACCTACTATCCCCTTCTCCTTTTCCTACAAGGAGATATAGCAATCATCTTTATCTGAAAGTCATGATTTACTGAACTAATCATCCTCTTAATAGAGAGAAATCCTTGTCCTGTACAGTATGACCTGTGTTTGCTAACTGAAACAAAAATGCATGGAAAAAGAATTTTAAAAATAGAACACACAAATACATATCATTTTAATCAATTCTCCATTATTTTTATCTATGCTTACATCATTCATCTACCTCCAATCTGAAAGGTGATCATATAAAGATGTAAATTAAAAAGAAAAAAATAGAGAGTTGGTTAGACCTTAGATATTTGTTTCTGCAATAGTGGGACATTATGTAAATTATTTTGTGAAAATTCACACATTTTATAAATAAAAATATTAGTTTGTTTAGTTTAAACATGTCTTGGGTAAACCTAAAACACTAGGATAATTTTCATCATGTCAGATTTTAGATAACAAGGCTTAATGTGAACAACTGTTTTTGGACTTGTGTTATATTATGTTATGTTACGTTATAAAACAGATCTATATATTTACTCTCCAATACTTTAATATTGCCCCGGGGTAATGACTTTTAGTTAAGTACTGTTATTTAAAGAATATCTGGCAGTCATTTTAGATCATTTTAGGACTACTGTGAAGGGTTTGGATAAAAGGTCATTTTCAATGATTGTGCTTTAGTTAAATAAATGTGAACTGCTTCACAAAGGGAATCTTGCTTTTCATTGTGTGTCATAAATTTCCTCTTAGTACATCTGGGAACACCAAGTAAATGTAGTTGTTTCTGCCCTGAAGGCATTATATTTTCTATTTTCCTTCTCTTTGTTTATTTTTTTCCTCATAATTCTGTTTATGCCCACATCTGAGCACAAAGGTTACAGTTTGTCATAAATTAGATCCTCTACTTTCGACAGTTTGTGGAAACTCCTACATATATATTTCTCAACATGTTTAGAAAGAGTAGTTCTTTGTTAAGACTTATTAAAAAGTGCTACTTTTTTTTTTTTTAACAAAACAATTCTCCCAGGAGTGTAGCCCTGGTTCAGCTTGCTCCCGCCCTGGCCACAGCTGGCCTTTTGCTGTTCACAGCTAACAAGTGAAATCAATGCTTGCACTAACAAAATGCAGATGAAAGCCGTTCTGATCCTACATAGTCATTTCCCGTAATTTTATCAGCCTTCGATTACTTTTATGATCTGAGGAAAGAAAGCATTTTTTTTTTCAAGTAAATACAACCCCAGCTTCTGCGTTGAGATGTGCTGTCGTCTAGGAAAATAATACTTCCCAAGACATCAGCAATATGAATAGCTCATCATTACACAGTGTAGCTTTCTAAAAATAACTACTGCTTTTGTTCCCTGAGGAAATATTACATCTCTAATCAAGTCTTTTGTCCTTTAAATTCTAGAAATTTGTACTGTGAGAAAAGATATCCATCTATTGTAATGTATCACAATTTAAAATTCTAAAACAAAAAATTACCTCAATCTAAAGTATCACTGATCTTGTATTTTCTTAAATATTTATTTGGGCAAGATGGAAAGCTATATTGTAGCTGAACCTTCAGAGGTCAGGGAACGTCATTGAGTTTGATGGAAAACAGCTTTTCCCCTTCCTATTTTAAATGCTCCCTACTTTGATTACAAGCATTTATTATAATTATCAAGAGATTAGGCTGTTACAGAATCCTAGTAATGGAACCATGTAAAAGGAATATAATGGAAGTTTATTGAATTCTGCAAAAGAAAAGAGCACAGATAAACTAGCCTTACTTTGTAAATGGTTGCTGCTAGCTGAGGACACTAATTTTATTATTCTATCTCACTTCATTTGCTTAGTAGTTTTTGCTTGGTCAAGGGTATGTTTTCTAATATGTAATCTGTCCTTTGATCATTTCTAAGGTTTACATCTTTTGTAAAGAGTGTGTGGTGTGTGTGTATGTATGTTTATGCGTGTTTATTCTTCAATGCTAATTCCCTTTCTATTAAAAAAATCAGTTCAGTTACTACTTAGGGTGAATATATCCTAAGTTGTCCAATACCTCGGCAATGAAAAAGTGGACAACAATATTATTTTATATTTTAATCCATATGAAGCTAGACATTAAAAAGTAGAAGATAAAAATTTTGAAAAAACTAAATTCATCAGATTTGCAACTAGTGAAACTGCAGTATTGCCAAACTACAAGAAAACAATTAGAGAATTCATGTCTATGGAGAAAGGGGGTAGACAGTGAATGCTGTCTGTCAGAAGTGCCTGTGGAAGATGGAGGCTTAAGTTCAGAAAAGCTTTCTTGTGATGTGAGTGACTGGGACTGCTTTCTTA
This sequence comes from Typhlomys cinereus, assembly GCA_023101885.1. Classification (NCBI taxonomy): domain Eukaryota; kingdom Metazoa; phylum Chordata; class Mammalia; order Rodentia; family Platacanthomyidae; genus Typhlomys; species Typhlomys cinereus. Next base: position 1,042,600 of record JALPQD010000335.1, read on the forward strand.
GAGATTCTAGACCTTTGAAAACAAAAATTACCTTGTAGCTTTCTTGCTAAAATACCCTGAGCATTTAAGTCTTCAAAAATATTTTTGGAAATTGTTTTTTTTTTTTTCAACAAAATAGCAAAGGAAATGATACTTTTAAATACAAAATATGTTTTTCTTTTTCTGTTTTTATTTAGAGGATTAAGGTAAAGTTTATTAGAGGACAGAAAGGTTAGAACTCGTGGACTCCAGACGTGGAGCACCATGAGGGGCTAGGACACCCTGGAGAACTCATGGTCCCTAGGCATGGAATCCATGAGGAGCAAGAAACAAGAAAGGTACTCATGGCACCTTGAGCATCATGAGGGGCTCTGGCGCCTCCATGAGAAGTAGGCAGCAGGAAAAGAACCCACATAGGGGACTAGGGCGCCATCTTTTCTTTTTTTTTTTTTTAAGAGTATCTCACTAAAGTTACCCAGGCTGTCCTTGATTTTACAACCACCCCTTCTACTTTGGTTCCTGAGTACCTGAGATTACCTATGTACCAGGCCTGGCCTAAATGATATTTTTGAGGAATCTCAAATTATATTGTCTCTACTCTTTTTTTCTTCTTATTGACACACATACATGGTGTTACTTTGTTGAAATTGCTGCTGCTCAGAAGTGCAAAGTGAACAGTAGTGATGTTTCCTTCTTTCAGTCTTGGCTGAAGTCACTTGGCATAAAAAGACTTTACCTGCAGCTTAAAGATTTCAGGAAGGAACAAAAGTGGTGTAACAGAATAAGTCATTCAGAAAGAGTGAATATTAGAGATGTTATAAGTGACCTGCAAATTCCAAGATTTACTCTGCTTTGTCATTTAGTCTGATTTAATGCTTAATGCTAAGCCTTATTGTAAAAATGATATATATGTATGCATATTCATGTTCATGAATCATTTACATGGGCATATAAGTAAGCATTATAGACACACAGAATGTGTATAAATAAAGAAAAATTAGATAACACCTGAAGGAGACATAGTGGCTCACACTTGTAATCTCAACACTTGAAGGTTAGGGTGGGAGGGCTGGTACAAATTCCAGACCCACTGGACTGCATAGGGAGGTATAGACCAGCCTGGGCTATAGGGAGACCTGCGTCAAAAGAGGAAGGGCCAAGCAGGGGAGGAACAGAGAATGTCAAAGTATTTCCAAATGAGTTTCTGACTTTCTCATGATTCTTATAAGAACAGCACTTAGAATACACAAAACATGAAACAAAGAAGTATACCTGTATTAGTTGAAGATTTTAATTTTGCTATTGTTTATCATTTCAGACTAGGTCATTAGGAGGTTGTTTCTTATCACTTATTAGGGGCACTTCATATATAGTTATATATGTTAATTTGGCAATGTGCTTTTCTATATGATTTAATTTAGTTCTTTGCTAACAATTGCATGTAATTAGAACCTGTATATAGAGGAAGGAGGAAGAACCTCATACTGTATCACTTAGATTTTTATCACAAATCAATAGTTTCAAAATTTTCTGAAAATGCTGTTCATAGTTTGAATGAGATAATATTTGTGGCTTTATTTGGGAATGGAGGAAGATTACTACTTGAGCTAATACTGGGCTTGTACCTTGTGTTTTCATTATTTATACATTTATCTGTGTAGAAGTTAATTTCCTTAATTTTTGAGTAGTAATCCCAGCGATCCTAAAATGATGCCTAATTCAAAGTAATTACACAATACTAATTTTCTAACATCAAAAAAATATGACTTGTAAAACATACTGAATCTTAAGGGTCTTGAATACAAACACAGCACTATAAATGCCATGAAACGTGGAGAAATCAGAAATGAAAACTTAAAGTCAGTTATTTGGTACAGGAAGTTCTTCTTTTCCCTCGGTAATTTCTGACCAAGAATGGTGTTCAGGCCAAAACTTGAATGTTAAAGCTCGGGAGAGGTTTCAGCATGGGTCCAGATGGGCATATCGGGATTGTCAGTGACCTCTCAGGTCACCTTTGGACAGCCCAGTGGGAGGGAGGCCCTGTCCATCACTTGTATGCGTGCAGGATAGCTCTTCAAAGGTGACATTTTTGGAGTGCCACTGGGTAATTACAGTCTGTACTTTTCCTGGTGAGCTGTACTGTCCCTGCCACAGTGAGAGATCAGTTTCAATGTGTATTTAATCAGTGTGGTTTGTCCAGTTGTCCAAAGTGAAAGACTAGGATAGCAGTTGTGTTAGTGAGCCTGGCTGGTCGGCAAGCAGTTCACCTGGACCACCCGTGGGCTCTTCCCTGCAAAACACATGTTAATACTTCAGCTTACATTAAAGGATAAAGTGAAAACCGCGGAGTCCCCCCCCACAGTTTCTGCTTTCATGGCAGCTAAAGTGCAGTAAGAAGTACAATACCCAAAAGCTAGAATAGTTAAATGTCAGGAAAGAGTAAATCATAACTTAGCTTTTGTTATCCAATTTGATTTTTGAGATGGGGTCTTATGTAACCCAGGCTGGCCTGGAACTTGTGTAGCAGAGAATGATCTTGAACTTCAATCCTGCCTTTTAAGGTTCAAGGTTCTGTTTGACATTGTCCTTCAGATAGAGAATCCTTATCAGTGCTTCTGATAGTGCAACTCTGTGAACTCTTATATTTTGCCTTTTTTCTAAAAATTGGTTATCTTAATTTTGAAGGATAATGTCACCAGATAAAACATTTTAGGTTGGTCTTATTTACTGAGCACTTTAAAAATGTTCTGGTTTGTTGTTGTTGTTGTTGTTGTTGTTGTTGTTGTTGTTGTTGTTTTTTGCTTCTATGTCCTTCACTTCTGTCTTTCCCCTCTTCGACTCATTTCAAAATTTAATGTTGTTTTTTTATCCAACAACTTGACTGTACTGTATTTATGTGTATTGTATTTCTTGTTGCTTTAGTCTTGGGTTCTGAGACTCCAGACTTTCTTGCTCATACTTGCATGGCAAATGTCTCATCCACCAGCCCATCTTGTCAGTCAGCACCCCTTGGTCTTTTTGCCTGTCCTTATATTGGGAGAGGTTCTGTTGATTTTCTCCCACAGACTTTCTTTAGTTATTTCCACCAAGGTGTTAAGCAGATTCAGTGAACTTTTATTTCACACATTTCACTCTTCCATTATAAAATTCCTGTTGGAACTCCATGTAAACGAGGTCCGGTCTACAGTGGATGTGACTCAGGTCTGTGGAGTCTCTGGGACTCCTGACAGATTCCTGAAAGAGGTAAGTGTGGAGTGCTGTCAGGCATTCTGCTGGCCCACGTCCTCTGTCAAGAAGTAGCTTTCCATCAGAAGGTGGCATGTCGTGCCCTTGCCAGGACTGTAGCCGCCCTCAGGAAAAACCCTCACAAGAGAGGATCTCAACCTCCAAATGTTAACTCTTTTCAGGATCACCTGCTTTCTTCTCCCTTTCCTTCTCCTGACTGAGGCATGTGAGGCAAACACTGAACCACTGAGCTGCAGCCCCCAACCCCTATTTTGTTTCTTTGAGCTACTGCTTTCTCAGAGATTATCTGTAGGAGATTCAGTTTCTCAGAAGATTATTCTTCTAAACTATAAAAGCATCCCACCTGGGAATGACTTTTTTTCCTTTTCTTCCCTCACTGCTTCTGTAATACCACTGCCTCTGCCCTGTATTATACCAGCTATTTCTCTGGACACTATCTCTAAGATTCTTCCCAGTTCCCGTTACCAACATTACCTACTACCATGGTCATCATCAAGCTTTACCTCCTACTGACTTAATTAATTTTTATTCAGAAAAATGCAAGATTGACATAAGATATATATATATATATTGTATCTAATATTGTCCTTTTTAAAGAAATATTTGTATCTATCTATTTATTAGTGTGTGTGTGTGTGTGTGTGTGTGTGTGTGTGTGTGTGTGTGTATCAGAGGGCACGTATGTCCCTGTGGAGGACCAAGGGTAACTTCGGGAATTACCCTGGATTGCTTCTTACTTCCTCTTTGCTTCATTCTGGGATTTTCCAGGCTCTACCCACCAGGGTCAGAAGTGCCTGGAGTGTTTTTTTATGTGGGCCCTGGGTTCAGAACTCAGGACCTTCTGCTTGAGAGACAGAGTTTTAACCCCTGAGCCCATTGTCCCTATTTTTTAAGGTCTTCCAAGGAGACTCCTTCAGCACCCCAAGTAATCTTGTCTTTCAGACCACATTTGTTGCCTTGTTCCCTAATCTTACTCTTCAGTACATTCATTCTGTTTATTAGACATTCCACACTCATATCCAACTAAATACACCGTCTGCTTAGCAATCTCTTAGACTTGCCTCGTATCTGTGGATAGCTAGACTGAGATAGCAGGTCAGCTGATGCCTTTTCATAAAAGGTTTCCCAGCTCTTCAGTAGGATATTCCTCATGATTCTCCTCCCATGGCTAAGCTTTATCTTTTTCACAACTCTCATCAGTATCTGAAACTGTTTTACTTTGTTTTCTCCAATGGCATGAGATTCATACTCCACAAAATCAGATATATATTTTGTCTTGATGTCCTCAGAAATAGTGGTTGATGTGGAATAGTCATTAAAAAAGCATGTGCCTATGGAGTTCTGAATAAGCTGGCTGGGATTAGTATATGATTCCTAATTTTCTTGTCTGTGTAATGTGGGTATCAACACATATGTCCTGAAACTATGATATCAAATGGATATTGAAAGATCATGATATAGTACTTGGCTCCTCTTAGTCACTAGCTTAGTGAGAGAGATCATCTGATAAGCACCATTGGTTCAAAACCAGAAAAAGTAGGCTGACTTTTGAGGATGAATGGAGGAGAGTGTGAGTGTGTGTGTGTGTGTGTGTTTGTGTGTGTGGTGTGTGTGTGTGTGTACTTATACCACAGCCTTGATGGTGAAATGAAGAAAGAACCTTTAGTTCTTGGAATGGAAAGGACAGTCAGACACTTCCTGTGGGCATGGAGAATTGATGCTCAGCCCTTCCTTCTCCCAGTTCTGCAATCCGGAATAATTTGTCCTTTTCTTCTCTGTGTACATCAGGTGTAATCTGGATTTATCATCTGTAATATTTTCTAAAGATATCACTTAATCACAAACCTCAACTAAAGTGCATTTGCCCCTTCACTCATTTGTAGAATATCCCAATGTTAGAAAAGCCTTTGTTCTTAGAATAGTTGCCGTGGGATCAGACCCTCAACTTTGGACAGATGTTTGCCCATTGAGTTTCTTCTCCAGCCCTAGAGCAGCTGCTGTTCTGAGTTCACTGTTTTTCAGTCTGTCTGTACCTAGGCCAAAAATCTGTTTTCTTTGTCAGGTGTATACTTCTCTTCATGGCCTAAAGGCCATACAATGCCATTTCTCACTGATTATCCCAGCGCAGCTCATAATTCCTTCACCAGTGCCCTCTGAGCATAGAATATTGCATCATACATAACTGTTTGTGTATTTGTCCTCCTTTCCACATATTGTAGTCTTTTTAAATTTATTAGTGCTAACTGACAACACAGTTGCTGTTATTGTGAGAAAGTACTCTAATTTAAGAGACTTAAGGAGACAGGGTTGTTGATTTGGCTTACAGTTTCCAGAGGATATGTTGTCCATTATGGAGAAAAAGATACAGCGGAATATGTGACAGGAGGCCAGCTGTTAATTTGTAGCTAGTAAGAGGCAGAGAAAGCAAGAGCTAAAGTAAGTAAAGCCAGATTCTCAAGCCTCAATGCTCATCCCCAGTGAGTACTTCCTCCAGCAAGGCCCTGCTTCTTGAAGGTTCCCTGACTGCACCAAGCAGCTTCACCAGGTAGGGACCAGGTCTTTCAACACATGAGTCTGTGGGAAACAGATTATGTCCAAACCGTGACAGTTAGACACTCAGCGTAGGTTCTGTTAACAAGCATCAGTGCTCAACATTGGAAATACCAAGGAGACAAAACAGAAAAGGACTCTGACCCGGGGCAGGTGAGAGGTTGAGCAGGATATTTTTGAATGAGTGACCTTCTCCTTGAAGGCATAATTCTTCAAGCATGATCCAAAGGTTGGTGATAAATCTTAGCCAGGTTATTACATTGTCAGATGTTTGGAAAATGTCAGGTAAGATGCAGTGAAGCTTTGCTTATTGCATATTTAAAAAACTTTTCTCCAAAGTGTCTATACATTGAATTTCTATAAGGAACAGTATCCAAAAATACCATCTGCCTCAATACACACATGTGGGTCAAGCTTCTGCTGCATTACTGCAGAGTGTTGCCACAATGGAACAGTTCATTAATCAATAAGCTCTGTCTTTGGAATATGCTTTTAGTGAAAGCAAAGGTCACTTATTATCAGCTATTGGACATAATCTTATGCTCATTATTTATATTCAGATGCAGAAAGAAAAACCTTGTGCTGAAGGTCAGATCGATGAATTGAACTGGTGAATTGTGAATTGCATTCTGAGTTTCCTAGCTGTGTCTTACTGTCTTATGTTATTATGTTTAACTGTCTTAAGAAACATGAGGAACTGAGTTTGGCTCAGTAGCACACACATGTCCAAGTATTAAGAGAAGAAATGTAAAATTGGTTAATGACAGCTATTCATCTAAAATTGTAAAATATGTAGCATATCGAAATATCTCATTTTTTTCTTTTTTTACTTTTATAAACATATTAAGTGGCTATCCCTGCCTTTCCCTTGCCCCCTTCTTCTTCCTTTCCTCCATTCCCTTCACCAATGGATCAATCCCTTTTCCTCACAACCTGCTGCCTGTCAGCTTGTATGGGTCCCAGGATTCCCTTCGGGTTATCTACTATAGTAGAACTCAGGCCTCTGTAGCAAAGTAAGTGGTCCTTCTTTGGGTAGACACACTGATAGGGACACTCCTCATCACATGTTTAGCTCTAGCCACTAAGGTTCCCACTGCATGTAATTATTTCTCCTCAGTTCATCACTGGTCTATGGTGAAATGTTGATATGTCAGCCATTGTGCCAATGTGGTGAAGATAAGTCTTACTGCAGTGAGTTCCTGGATGCAGCAGCCCTCTTTTGGCCAGTAGTGGACATCCCCACCTTTAAGCTCTTACAATCTCATCTCCATCCTTAGAATGGGGAGAGATTTGGTTGACCTCCTTTCAGCTGACCATTTTAGAGTCACTGATACTCTACTCTGATTGGTTGTTGTCTATTTCACTGTTTTTCCATTACATTAGGCTGGTCTTATTTGGGATGTTGAAATCTTTTCTTATTTAAAGATAAAAGGAGAGGTGTTTTGATAGTTTTACTATCCGGCGTTTTTTAGTTAATATTAAGCCATCTGATCCTGTCTAGTGTCAATTTTTTCCTGTCCACTGTTGTTCAGACTGGTTTACATCACTGAGCATGTGTTCCTGTAGTTGGCAGTTGGGAGGGGGGAGACTGTTAGAGACTGGTAAGCAGGTGGTTGGTTATCTGTAGGCTAAATCCAGTCCCTACAGTGTCCTATTCCTTATCTCAATTTTTTAACATCCTAACTATTGACTTTGCCTGAGACTTTTGAATTTTGAATATGGATTTTGATTAAACAAAAATTGAAATGCATGCAAGAGACATTCAGACAGAAAAAGTGACTTGATCAAAACTGAATAAGATTATAAATATTACATTTTACTTTGTGTGTGTGTGTGTGTGTGTGTGTGTGTGTGTGTGTGTGTGTGTGTTTGTGTGTGTTCAAGGTGGCATTTGAGTCTATGTGCCTGTGCGGGCCCAGGAGTAACATTGGGAATCATTCTGGATTGCTCTGCCTCCTATTGCTTTGCTTTGGAGTTTCCCAGAGTCTGCCTTCCACAGTTGGAAGTGCAGACCACTGCCATTTCCTGTCCAGTTGACATTTTATGTGGGATCTGGGGATCCCAATTCTCAGGTCCTTTTGCCTTTGAGGCAAAGACTTTAATCCCTGAGCCCTTTTCCAAGTCCAGATATTATATTTTAATATAAAATTTAATTTAAATAGATTCTTATGCTAAATCTTGAAGTTATGTTGTGAATATATTTATTATATAATCTACAAGCTTTAGCCTTAACTTTTTATTTTAACATGAGTAGTAAAAATATTTTCAAATTAAATATTATCCAAGTATCAGTTTTTAAGTAATTGCAAAATTAGGCCCCTGTTGGAACAAGTTTTTGAAAGATATTAACATTAATGAGTAGGGTGAAAATATGACCTTCTATGGATATAGATGCATTTCCTGCTTGTCCATGTATTAATAATGATACTATTGGTATGGCAAATGTGAACTACAGAAACAAAATTACTTTTCAAAATTGTTTTAAGGAATTATAGCATTTGGTTATTTTCTGAATGGACACAGAATTAAAGTTTCAGCCAAGTTTAGAGCATTAGTGAATAGACAGTTAACTGTAAAAAAACAAGAACACCTTTTCCATTAATATCTTGTTAACCTTTGGAAGTTGGAACCCTTCTCTTCGGCATCTCTCATAAATATGAAAGATAATCACCTTTTATCTTTTTATTGTTATGAAATTTTATTGTTACAAAATCTTGACAACAATAGAATGATGAAAGGAAACTCATTCCAAGTGTTTCCTCCTTTCCCATTGGCCTCGAATCTTATCTTCTTTTCCATATCCTCTCTAGCACTGAATCCAATTTGGTGGATAAAAATTATGTGCAAAATTTTTACTTCAATTCCTATTTCTTTAACAAGTAATAAAATTAAATACATAGGTGTGAATATACATATATATAGTATGCAAATTTGTGATTGTAACGGAAGCATATCTGGGACTGATAGTTTGGACTGATCTATGTTTTATCAGTTTCTTTCCTTTTTTTTTTGCTGATGACATGATTTTTTTTTTCACTCATACAAACTTAACAGGTACACCGGTCCCTTCCCTCCCTCCACCCCCCCCCCCCATGCTCCCTCCCCTCCCCTTCCTTCCTCATCCCCCAGTGGCTCCCCCTTCCATCCCCTGAGCATCCTTTAATGAGCATACCAAACTCTCCTCTGGATCCTCCTTTCCGATGAGGTGCAAGGGCCCAGTGGCATTTCCCAGAACAGTTTCCTGTGTTCCCCTTAAGCATAGGAACACACTGTCGCTGTCAATCCCTTGCCACCAAGGATCCTAGTGCCTTTAGCAAACGCTAGACTTTGTGGGGTCAATAGTGTGTTGGACATTGCGCAGGACATGCAAAGTCCAATATGATTGCTTCGGCTTTATCCTTATAACCTTTTATCTGACTACTAAGTATGTGCTCCTCTGCCCAAAGGGAGGCCAGCGTCACTGATACTTCCCATGTTGTTTTCCTGTTCGGGTTTCAAATCGCTGACAAATCATTCCTTCCTCCAGAAGGATGGTAAGCTACTAGAAAAGTGATGGTCCGTATCAATTATTACATAGTGGATTCCTCCTCCTTTCAGTGTGTACTGATGGACATGTGGAATAAGGTAGAAATGATTTCGTTAAAATTCATAATAAAATCAAAGTATGTTAAATATTTAATAGTTTTCAGGCTTTTGAGGGCTTGTCATAATTTTATTTTAAAAGTTACGCCTGGACTGGGGAGTGACTCATTCAAAAAGTGCCTGATACACAAGCATAATAAAAAATAATAAGAAAGAAAGAAAAGGAAAGTTATGTTCATGAGTTTCTATAATGCTAGCAATGGGATCAAGACAAAAGTAGGATCCTGGAGCTCCCTGACCACCTGTCCTAGTTGGGAGCTCAGTGAGTGCCCTTGTTCCGCAAGATAAGGCTGTCAGCAATGATGGAAAGCAGGCAACAGCTACTTCTGATTTTCATGTTCATATGTGTGCACATACACCTGCATGCACACATGTGCTACACACAATAAAATTCATTTATTTATTATATTAATATACAGTGAGACAATCATCAAATTAACAAATATAATTCAAATGTTATTTGCAACTACTATTGTACTTTCTGCAGTATTGCCTGTGTAATAGATATTCAAACTTCTTTTTGCTATAAGGAACAATTGCAATATTGTTAAATCAAGGGTCTAGTTTTACAAAAAGATGTAGGTAATTTAAATTAAATTTCAAGGCATGACAAAAAGAATTCATCCTTCCCAGTCAATGTAAAAGGCAAGAACATTGGAGGAGAGGAGCAGCATAGAGGTAGGATCAGGCAGTGTGAGATTGGAGGAGACACCAAGGGGAGTACTGCTTCCAGATGATACCACAGAGAGCTGGTCCTGGGAAGGAGTCCAGGGGCCTGGAGAAGCAAGATAAATGCATCAGTTGCTCTACTATCTCAAGAGTCGTTGCACTAAGAAAAATTATTAGGCTTTTTTAAAAACTCTTAATTTCTGGAAAGTTTATTGTATTGATCCTATAGAAGTGTGAAAGCATAATCACCTTGGCCTGAAGACATCTTTCTTTCTGGAGATGAGGCAAGGAATACAAAGAAGGTGTCATTTGCATAACAAGAGTCAGGGCTGGCATCTGAGTTCAGAGCTGATAGTTTGCATCTTGTTGATGACTTGTGTGTCTGTGGGACCCTCCCTGGGCCTGGGTTCCCTATATCAATTTTATGAAGTTGGTTTTACTTACTACCACTTTATGAATAAAAGAACTTCAATTTAGAAAACTGCAGTAGCGTAAACATGCACTTACCTATTTTAAAGCAATACAAGTCTTGGAACCATTATATGACCAATGAGATTTCCTGTATTTCCAGGGTTTAAATTCACTGATTTAGAGGTAACAGACATAGTTTAAAGGTGTTTTCAAAACTTTACAATTTATATTTGCCAAGAAAGTCTTTTCCTGCAGAATTTCATGCAGTAGTCAGTTTCTGAAGTCTTATTGGGAAGAATCATTACAAACTTTTTTAATCTTATTCATTGTAGCAGTAATTGACTGCTTTGTGGAACTGGATATTTCACAAGTGATTTCATAATTTGGCTAACCAGGGTTCAAGTAGTTACTTCTGCCTTAAAATTGTTTTAACTCTTACCCTGACAGTCCAGAAAACTATAAAACTTTGTATGCTACTTGCGAAAAAAAGAAAAAAATAAAACATACTGAATCGAGAAATAGCTGATTAACTATTAAAATGCAGAATGAAATGCAGTTCAGCATCTGTTGGTCCTGTGTGCAAAGGAGCACCCCTGGAAAGCTAAAAAGTAAGAACTATTATTATCTGTTCTCCACACTCCAGTGCAGCCCTCCTGTTCAATGATGCAGAATATTGGAGCATTTTCTTACAAATTGCCCCTCACCCATCTCACCACTCCAGTCTTTTGGTCTCCCTGTACCATCCTTCAGCACAGATCCATCACAGAAGGCAGTCGCCAGTGGGTACTGTTCCTCTGGTCATTCCCATGGGCAAAGCTTGGGTGTACAGGCCAGCTGGCCCACCCCTACTTCCAGTCTCAAATTGTGTCCATCTTGTTTACTTGACACTCGGGTTCTGTAAACTCTGCAAATATCAGTTTTGTTAGAAAGCAACTCAGTTTTCTGGGCATCACACTTAAAATAACTGCTGTGCTGTCCTACTACAATGTGTGGAAGTAGACTCCAGAGCTGATGTTTCCATCTCGTGTTTACACTTCAAAAACTATGTTCCTTAAAGACTATGATTTCTTATGATACAGGAAAATCAAACCTTTGATGGGTGGTATCAATATCTAAGATTAAAAAGGAACAGCTTAATTTTTCTTTCCCTCAAAAACTTTCTTTCTCCTAAGAAAGGAAAACAATACAAAATTCAAATGAATCAAATCTAGCAACATCCAGACTCTCGTCAGGACATTTGGTTTTGGCACAATTACTAACTCTTAAAAGGCCTCTGATATGACTATTTTAGAGATAATAAAGGTTTCCTCTCTAATGGTTTGCCTGTTTCTTATCAAATAAACATATATCTACCTCCAAATTTACAGTAGAAATTAATTTAACCCTTGGGTAAACTTGACCAAAGTATATTATGTGTGTAGAAAAGAGTCTTACTGAAACCATGGTTATTTAAAATTAATTCATGCTAGTCAAAATGTTTTAAAAGAAAATGAATCTACCCCTCAGGAAAACTAGTGGACAGCATCAATGTGATTTTTCAATCTCACTGTGTGTATTTCAGAATTATTGTTTTCATCAAGAGTAGTTCATTCTAATTACAAAGAGGTAGGAAATAGTTGTGCTTTCAATGCTATAACCCCAAGATAACTTGTTTTCTCTGCTTTAATTAACATTAAAAATAGAGAGCTCCAAAGAACACAGCGTGCTCTGCCGCTAACCAGCATCTCATCTTAGAAAAGTGAACCTCTCCCTGCCTCCAGTTCTCCATGTGTAAGGGTGGAGTTTACAGAGACTAAATGAGTTGATTTCCATGCAGTGACTGGAAAAGAACCTGGAACTAAATGAAAGCTCGTTGCTTAGTAATGTCTGTCAGTGACTACTATTCCAACAACTTGTTTCTTCGATTGGTTGTAGAGTAATAATACACAATCTGCAGATCTCAATGATCAACTCAAGAAAATTTTATGTCTCTTGCACTCCATGTCCAACATGGTGCTGCAGAAAAGCTCTGATCATCGAAGGCACTCCATCTAAAATGACAGGGTCTTTCTCTCGCTGTGTGTTTTCCTGATTGCTGCCCTGTAGTCTACCTCTAAACTCTTGTCTAGAACTGATTGGCTGAATTGGAGAGATAGTCAGGCAGGTGGTATATGGCTATAATCCCCACACTGGTTAGGCTGAGGAGAGAGGATTGTCATGGTGTTGAGGCTAGCCTGGGTTACATGGAAAGACCCTGTGTCAAAGGCAGAAAAAGGTGCTTATAGAGAAATACAATTCTAAAATATGTTCAGAAAGAAAGGAAAATAATATTTTTGAATTTTAGTAAAGCTTTATTGTAATATAATTGACATGCCTGCAAACTACACTTTTAAAGTATGTAGTTCAGGTTCTCCGGTTTGCAACACACACACTGAAGTCTACAGCTTGTCTGGCGATGGCGCTGCTCAGGGGTAGAACATTGTTCTATTACATGTGAGAACCTAGCTTCAGTCCCTAGTCCTGTTGAATCAACCTATTGGTCTGTTAATCAATCAGTCAATCATTCATTAGTAAATAAAATCTATAACTTTTTTGTCTTTCATTGTTGCATGTTCATTGTACACAGTCAAAGGTTTTGTAAAGACAAGTAAGTATATTGGACATTTTGAACATACCTACTGGAAGATAATAATTTTCATTCCCAGTCTCAGAATTATGTGCTAGTCACCACCCATTCTTACTACAAGTGAAAATTCAAGAAAATTTTATGTCTCTTGCACTCCATGTCCAATATGGAGTATATATTTCATTGTATATTTTATGTGGATTTGATAAAGAATTTCTTTCCACTGATATTCAGGTTTACTCTCTTCCCTTGAGTAATTTCTGTTACAATACGCCAAATGGCCAGTTACTATTTTCAGTTTTATTTTATCTGATGCAGTTGGCCTACATGTTGCCAATAAATTCACAACCACATGGCTTAAGGGAACAAAGGGTTCCATTCTTTGTTATGATTGTCTCTTAAAATTCCTTCTCCAGCTTTGCAGTAGAGTCTATACCATATTCATTTAGTTACAGGACTGCTGAGAGACTAGGGATAGTTAAAGGAACTCAAGTGCATTGAACATCGTGAAAACACAAGCCAAGAAAATCAAATGTATATTCCTAATTGAAAAATGTAATAGCACTGTTTTCACTGAGATCATGAGTACTCAAGCCCTATTTATTATTAAACACAAAATTCCACTTAAGAACATCAAAATTATCACTACTAATATTATTGTGGTGTAAAAAAGTAATACATAATCATGTAATACACACATAATTACAGCAGGTCAGGACCAAGCAGAGACAGCTAGGTTCTTCACAAAACTGTCACATCCCTGGGCCCTCACTACACAAAGGTGTAGGCAGCTATCTGGAGGACTGCAGCCTTCTCCATGTCCATCCCGGGCATCTATAGATGAAAAGTACCATCTCAATATTCCTGGGAAAGGAGCCTGTTAGTTTATGTGATCAGCCTCTAGAAAGACCCTCTGCTGTCTGTTTAACATGGTTTATCAAGACTCTCTCAATCCAGGATGCAGAGATCAGTAGAGTTCTTTATCAATGTAGGCTCTGCTTTTCTAGAGACCCCATTTGTTAGGGTTTTCAAATCTATCAGAATGGAGTATCATTTCTCCTGTACAATGTGGGGTTTGCCTTGCTCCATCACGGTCTACATAAGTGAGGGCCATGTTTTTTTGCCTACTTCTTGGATAATAGTATTTCATATTATATCATATCATATCATATCATATCATATCATATCATATTTTATACTGTTTGAGACACAGTAACCTAGGCCTGGTCTCAAACACTCTGCATAGCCAGGAATGACCTTGAGTTTCTGATCCTTTGTCTGCACTTCCTGTGTGCTGAGGAGCAAGCATCCACCAGCATTCCTAATCTGCATGATGCTTTGAAATGAACCTTCGTGCTTGCAAGTTAAGCATTTGGAATGCAGCTTTATATCCCCACTGACTAATAGTAATTTGGGGTTACATGGAGAAAGCCAGTTGTGACTACTTTTTGTTAGTCCCTGCTTACTTGGGCTACTAAACCAGAGGAGCAACAGGCATGTACGTTCAAGTGGAAAGAGATCCCAAATCTAGACAAAGACCAGAGCTCAGTCCTCTGAGATAATTTAAGTATGGATAATCAAGATAGTATCAAAGGAGATCAGTGAGTAAATATCCACGTTTCCAAGACTAAATAAAAAAGGAAAAGGAAAGTCTGTGAAACTGCACACTGATATTTTCATCCAGTTGCTTCTACTTGAGCTTTTTGTTATGAACCAAAAGGTATCCTATTTACTCATTTTATTTACATAAGAACAATTGTAGTCTTAAAGGATAAAAAGGAAACATAATTCCTAGTGTAGCAGCTCACTAAAAAGATGTAAACTGGTCTGCTCATTGTGGAAGTCAGTATGAAGATTTCTCAAAACAGTAGACCATCCATATGACCTACTGCACCATTTCTAGGCATTTACCCAAAGGGCTCCAAGTCAATTCAGCACATACATACTTATATATCAGTGCTTTTATAGCACTATTCATAGTATATAAATTGTTGAACCAGTCAATCAAATAATAAATGAATGTATAAGAAAAATTTGTACATATACATGGTGGAATTTTTTTCATCCATAAAGATCAAAGTTTTGACATTTTCAGGTTGATGGATGAAACTGGACATAATCAATTAACTGAATTAACCCAATCTCAAAGATATAAAATATCATATACTTTCTCTAATTTGAGTTCCCTGGATTTTATATAGCTACATAAATTATATGTGTGCATATGTCTATTACAATATGTATGTAACTGTCTCAGGGACAGAAGGGACGAACAGGAGGAGCAGGGACACATGACTGCTGCCCCTTTTCTAATGTATGTACACAATGCTGTGCCTTCCCACAGTGTTGCTTCAACTGTGCTTGACACACTGCGATGTTCTCATTGTCACCTTTATCCAGGTCTCTGCTTATTTGGTTTTCTGGTAACAGTTCTTCTCTGACCTGTGGATTATTCTTCCTCTTTACCCGTGGGTGCTTGAACATTCTTAGAATTCCATTTTGACTTTGCAGTTGTGTTTTGGGTGTATCTTTCTGTGACACTTTTCCAGCGGTTCTCTAAGGGTTGCATCCTGGGTAACAGGTGGTGGCATTTTGCCAGTCTAAGTGCCCTCTCCATCTATATTTGTCTTAACAAAGACCTTGCCATAGAATTAGGGCACTTAAAACAGTGTTGCAGGGTTTTCTGTAAAACATAATGATAAAATTCAAGAGGAAAAGGAAATCCTGCTGTGTTTCCCCATGCTTTAGTTATTGTCTGTTGCTCTCCTGCCAGATGCTTCAGTGTCTCTTCAATTATCCATTACCGTATATGTATCTATGTCTTACCTCAGCTGTCTATAGCCTTCTGTTAGTCTAATTCTACTGTGACTATGGATATTTTGATTCCCTTTATCTAAAAACATCTTAACTTCCTTATTTTCAAATTATTTTTTTAGTTTGTGAGACTCTCAGGTGACAATTCTTTTCTTTCAAAAATGCTTTCTCCCTCCATCCATCAGTGTTTCTAATGTGAAACTTAGATATTCATCAGCAACATACCTTTTTGTGAGGCCGTGTGTGTGTGTGTGCATGCGTGCGTCAGAGTACACTGTGTGCCCCTGTGGAAGACCAAGGGTGACTTCAGGAATCATCTGGGATTACTTCTACCTCCTTCTTGCTTCCCTCTGGGATTTCCTAGGCTCCACCCACCATGGCCAGAGGTGCAGGCCAGGCATTTCTGGTTGGTGTTTTTACTTAGGACCTGGGATCCCAACTCAGGACCTTCTGCTTGCGAGACAGAGTCTTAACCCCTGAGCCATCTCTCCAGCCTGCGATGCCTTTTTTCATCCTCAGTTTTCAAAGACTGGTTTTACTTGGCATTCTTTCCTTTGATTTGCTATGTGTGGCTTTCAGCCAGCTTAATTCTGTACTTTTATGATTTCTGCCAAATTTAGGATGTGTTCAACACTGTTTCTTCAGGCAGCAATTCAGCTCTGGGATTACTCACATCCCTATCATCTCAGAAGTGATATTCGTAGATCATCCTTTTACAGCTTTCTTTAAATCTTAATGATTTTAAGTTGAAGCCTAGATATTTTTTCCTTATTATAATAAGAACTTTTATCAATTTGAACCATCTCTTTCACTTGACTTGCTATGACATTGAGTAAGAGTGTGCTGCCTCAGTACTGACTGAAGCAGTAGTTATCTAGTACCCCAGACTGGCATGGATTGGAAACCATGCAATGGTAGTTTCCTTTACTAAATGGTGTGGGAGAGAGGCCCATCTTCCCTGTGATGTATGCTGCAGACATCCTCATTGCTGCTGGTAGTTAGGGATGCAAGTTCTGATTCTCACTGGGTGTCGTGCAGCATTGCCTACTTGGAGTGGCAGAGTAGTACCTCATTGTTGTCCACCAAGAATGGAACCAAGCTGTCCGCATGGTCCCCATTGACCTCATATGGGAAGAATTGGAACCACACATACACACACATACATACACACACACATACATATACATATACACACACGCGCACACACACATACACGCACAATTGAATAAATAATAAATAATAAAAAAATTTTAAAAAAATAGAAAGCATTCTATATTAAGTTATTTATAGAGATACCCTATTTGTTATAATTACTCATCTGGTAACCATTGTTTTAACAGAAAAATAAAAATATAATTGTAATTCACAAGTAGGACACTAAAGCATATGTAAAATATTTAAAAGTTCAATGCTTTTCATGTATCTTTTATAGTGGTGTGCTAAGATTGAGTAAGAGATAACAAAAAGACAGTCACAGAATAGAAGTTTTCTTTGCAAACTTATGTATTAAGCATATTTTTTGAAGTGGAAAGTCAATTCACTGAATAGTTATTAGAGATGGACTATGTGCAGGACATTTTGCCAGGAATCCAGTGATGAGCAAAGCATGAATAGGACCTGCCTCTGCCAGGAGTGAAGGTTTTGCCTTGACATACCATAACAGGAAGTGAAGTCAGATCTGTTAAGAAAGCACTTCGTGTATGACTAGTGCTACTTACAAAAGTTAGACTGTCAGCTTTTTCAGTGTATCAGTACAAGTAACATAAACAAAATACACTAATTTTTCCAAGCTATGACATTTAGCACCAATGTTTATTGAAGTGCAATTGAAAACGTAAGTTCTAGCATGACATGTTTCTATTGGATATACAAAGAGCATGTTTCAGTAGTTTCTGAAATGCTTTGTTCAACCTAATACTGGTTTTGATTGGAAAAGACAATGTTATCAGTGACAATTATGGTTGTTAATGGTTTACATTAGCTAAAAGCTGTAAAATTATCCAAGGACTGTTAGCATTAGAATCATAATTTACCAGCACAATTACCACACTAGCCTTTTTTTTCCAACTCTAATTCAGCATTATTAATAATGGATAAAATTGCACTTTTTTCAGGTTACTGTAGGCAACAGGGAATTATTTCAATGAATATTTCAGCACATCATTTTAATCATTGTTCTACCAAATCCAAGTGGGCAATTTTTTATTCTTAATTCTTATTCTTAATTCTATCTACTAAGAAGCCATGGTCATTAAATTGCAAGTTATTGGTAGTGAGGTCTACTCTGTGATTTACTAGCCTCGGTACAATGGTGTAAAAAAAAAAACTGTGCCATTAGTACTTGTAACTCGATGTTGCATTTGTTACTAAACTCTTTCATGATTAATGTGTTGGTAGAGAAAAGGACATTGTTAAAAGAGGGGGGAAAAGCTGTTTAAAAAAGAACAAAATATGAGAATGCTGCTATTTTAGGCTCTGTTCATTTGTGATGGAAACGTTTGTGATAATCTATTAATGATCCCAAAAGGAGTAAATCTTTAATTTTATAGAAAAAATGAAATTCCAGCTTTTGCATATTGATAATAATTAATGTCATTTCATTATTTTCTCCTGTTTAGCCAGTTGCATGATTTCTGGCGTTTGGATTACTGGGAAGATGATCTTCGCCGAAGGAGACGATTTGTTCGCAATGCCTTTGGCTCCACGCATGCCGAAGCATTGCTCAGATCTGCGATAGAATATGGTTAGTACTGCTGCTTAAACAAACATACTTCCAGGTGGGAGATGCCTTTGTGGTTGGGAGTTTGATTTTTATTGGTTTGTAATGTTGTATGTGTTATAAGTTAGAAATATTTTGTTCTGCTGTACCCGTCAGCATTATTTAGGTTACTCTTAATCTGGTATTTTTGACATTTAGCTGTATGCAAGAGCCTTCAATTTATTAAGAAACTATAGTCACCACATAGTCCCGATATCATTTTACCCAGCATCCCTTTCAGACAGCCTGAAACTAGAATAAATTTCTTTTTCAGTCTCTTTCAAGATTTACATACATCAGTTTGTTTAAGTGTGTGCATATATGTATAGAGGGATACACTGTGTATACTATGTAAATAAGCACATACACACATATATTCATACACACATCTTACATATACTGTGTATCATTAATACACATAGTATCTTAGTAATAATGCATAAGAATATATAACTAAAACAACTATTCCTACTCCATTTTTTAAGTTAGTAACATAAAATAAAAATCTTGAATTGGGGAGGTAACTCAGTCATAAAGTGCTTCCCTCAAAAGCATGAAGACCTGGGTTTGAATCCCAGCATGCTCTTAAAGCGGGCCATTGCAGCACACACACATGTGTAACCCCAGTCCTGAGCAGAGGGCAGCAGAGTGTGGAGCGTGCGGAGAAGCACGTGTCCCTGGACCTCACGCATTCTCAGTCCAGCCAGTTACTAAACTCCAGGTGTCGTGAGAGACCCTGTCTCAAAAAATAAGGTGGAGAAAGATCCAGGAAGGCACCCACAGCCTACATGTGCATGCACATCCACACATACATGCAAACACACATGTACACATTAACACCTCCACAGCACTTCATACACAAAAAATTAAGTAAAATAAAACTCATGTTAGAGTTATCCGGTTTATCATCCATACTCCAGCAGGTACTCGGATACATGCCAGTGCAAGCATCCCAAAGGAAACCCACTGGGCCACAGGAGATGAAAGTAAGGGGAAAACTGGTTGGAAAGGAGAAAGTATGAACCGGAATGGGAGTGGGAGATAAGATTGGCTAGTAAACAGTGAAAATGCTTCAATTCATTATATTTATGTATGAAGTGTCAAAGAATAAAAAATAATTTTGAAAAAGTGATCCAATTTAATTCACAATCCTCCAGAGTGTTACAAATGAAATTTAGGATTGACAGCTGCCTTCCACAGTATCAGCTGAAATGTTGTAATAGAACTATACCTTTTTATACTCTTTTATATAATGTTCAATAAAAAATAGCTATTAAAATATTGTTACAGTTTAATAAAAATGCTTCTGCATTGATGTGACTTGGTGGATAAAGGCATTTGCTGCCAAAGTTAATAATCTGAGTTCAGTTCCCAGAAACCATATGAAAATCAACTCTACACGTGCACTTTGTATGCATGCTTATACACAAACATACACATACACATGCATACTTACACAGTGAAGAAAACTGCTATTGTAGACTATTGTCTCTTGAGAATTTTCTTTAATAACTATTGTCTGTCTACCATTTTTACGTGCTCTGACAAGTTTCAGTTTAATCAGCTGTAACAGAATGGTATGAGTGAGTCCCACATATTTAGATAAAACTAGTAATGAACACTGTCTATACAGTTTTTAACTATTCACTTTATTCTTGCAATTACTTATATTATTCATTTTTCAGTATGTGAGAGTAACTATTGAGCTATTTTAAAATTTTCCACTATAGGTAATAATTTCCTATCATGCCATGGTTTATGTCATGTAACACCACCATTCTTGTTCTTAATGAGTTGAACATAATGAGGCATAAAACATTTCAAATAAATACAGAAAATGAATATTTTATATGCTGCTGTTATAACTAAGATAACAATTACAAAGTAATATCCAGTAAAAAAAAATATGCTGTAAAAATTCTCATTTTAGAGAAAAACAGTTATAAAAATTGTAGTGATTCTTATTGTACAGAATTTTCATTAAATCAACCCTTGAAGCACTTAGCACTGTTAGGATTTTGATGGCAATTTAAATGCGTTGTCTTTTTCATGACTGTATAGGAGACTCAGAGAAATGCTGCTTACTTAAATGGCATGCACTGTAATCTGAAGTTAAAATTACTCCAGATTTACTTATTTTCTCACTAAGTTAGATTTCTTCACTGGTTCATCATGTATTATCTCACCTGAAATTAGAATCATCTGCAGACTGTTTGTAAGTAAGGTTAGGATAAGAGGGTTGTTGATGATAGTTGGGGTAGCTGTATGTAATATAATAGGGGCTTCCTACTCTGATTTGTATCATTTCCCTTAAAAATCACCAGGAAATGGATAGTCATATTTTAGCTGTAAAAAGTGTTGTTAACAGAGCTGGAGAGATGGCTCAAGGGTTAAGGTCCTGAGTTCGAATCCCAGGTTCCGTGTAAAAACGCTAGGTGGAAAGGGCAGCAGCCTGCACTCCAGGCCCTAGTGGGCAGAGCCTGGGAAATCCCAGAGCAAAGCAAGAAAGAGGTAGAAGCAATCCAGGATGATTCCCAAAGTCACCCTTGGTCCTCCACAGGGACATGCAATACAGTGCCCTCTGATACACACACACACACACACACACACACAAATGAATAAAGTTTTTTTTTTTTGAAGAAAGTCTTCTTAACAAACCTGAATTTAAATCTCCTCTGGAAATAGGTAAGATGCTAGTATATATTTTTAATGATTACTATGTATATATTTTAAAATACATATTACATATTCATTATAAATGTTAAATGTTAAGTACTATACAGAACCTCTTATCATATTATATATATATAATACCTCTTAAGATTATATTATTATACCTTTTAAGATTCTTGAGAGGGAGAGGGAGAAAGAAAAAGGGAAGGAAGGGAGGGAGGGAGGGAGGGAGGGAGGGAGGGAGGGAGGAAGGAAGGAAGGAAGGAAGGAAGGAAGGAAGGAAGGAAGGAAGGAAGGAAGGAAGGAAGGAAGGAAGGAAGGATGGATGGAAGGATGGAAGGATGGAAGGATGGAAGGAAGGTTTGTTTTTATGTTATAGGTATCATGTACAAAGATTTGACACAAAAATTCAAAGCAGCCTCACAGTCCCATGCTAGAGTTGCGTGATGGTCATTTCTCCATGGCTTGAGATCACGGCGCAGGAGACCATAGAAAAATTATTGAACTTCTACCCACAAAATCAGTTGTAGGGTACACCTCTGCTGCCTTCCTCACAGTTCACTTCTCTGCCCTCCTAGGGCCCTGGAAAAGGGCTGGCAGTTGTAGGGAGCAAGGGAGCAGACAGCACCCCTGGAGAAGTAGGAGAAATTCTTAACTGCCAGGGCAAAGTGCAGCATCCACCTTCTTCCAGTCTGGTAATGTGCCCTCTGGCTTGCACATAAAATGCTTCTTCAGACGAAACAGGAAGTAACTGTCAGTAATAATTACAAAGCACTTCCTCCAATAAAAATAAATGCTGAAAAATCTTAATTGGAAGCAGATTCTGTTTTGAAGGAAAAGTTTGTATTCAGAGCATCCATATAAAACTAAAAAAGAAAAACCAAAAGCATAAAACTCAGAGTCCATTATCTGAACACCCTGCCATTAAACAGCGAAGTGTGTTTATATGTGCTGAAGTCTGGAAGGCGCAGACCAGCAGCCAACCTAGGGCCTGCTTTGATGTCAGGTAGCATAGGCTGAGGGTGTCTTCACAGGTCAAAGCTGCAAATTCCGAGTGTCTAGGACCAGTTGAAACTTGACTTATTCTTTCATCTCTATCAAACTGTTGAATTATCTCTGCTTCCCTGTTGCTAAAGTTGGCTAAATTGTGTCTGAAAATTAATCTTTGCATGCAAACAATCTCTGCTGTCAACTTTGATCAAAACTTTTTTTCTTTCATTAATCTGTGGTTAAATGTATATATGTATATAAAAGGTTTTACATTGGGTAGAATAATCAGAATCACTAGTCAAAGTATTCAGAATTGTTTAAATCTTGCAACACTGGATACACTTTAAAGTACTTGAGGAAAATTTGCCTAGCCACAAAAGCAGTATCTGAACCCAACCATAAGTTGAGTCTTATCTGTTAATGTAGGTCACATGCTTCCTAGAACATGAGGCTCCATTAGTATATGAGAGGTGAAATGGGTATCACAAACTTTGTTTTAATAAAAGTGTTTTGAGTCACCTGATTTTTGATAATGCAGCTAAACTGTTTAAATTAAAATTAGAGTTAAAGTTTCTTGCACTGGAAAGGACCTCTTGACCATAGTTTAGATTTTATTACTTGATTTCTAGACAGTCTATTTGGAGCCCAATTTAAAAAAAAGTTAGATGCTTTCTTTTAATGAGGAAACCATCAGAATTGGGTATAATATGAAGCAAACAAAAGGCAATAATTTTATATTTACTTTGAAAACCTTTCTCCTCAATTCCATTATTAAAACTTCTGGTTGACCTTTGTCAGTTGGAAAATATCCTTTCTGGTGATGGAGTTTTTCCTGATTTTTAGTAGCACTAATGAGTTGAATAATTTATGAGGTTGTCATTGCAAAAGATTTGGTGTGATTTGATACACTCCCAGCCTCTGGTGTTGGAATGTGATTAATAAAAACCTGGAGGCATGTATTTTTTTTCCTTAACCTTCATGTGCTAATTTTGCATGTATTGATTGTATTATTTAGGTATTTTCTAGTGGGAAAGTCTCTTTCAAGTGAAAGTTTAATTAATGAAAATTTAATTTTACAAATCCTAGCAATGAAGAACATAAGAAAAAAATTTGAATGCATTAATTCATTTTCTGACCTGCGTGGATTTTTCTTCAAGGCAAATTAGCTATTGAAGAAATAACTGAAAAAGAAAGGTTGTATAAGCTAATACATATCAAGGTAAAATCAGACTAGTCAACATTCCAGTGCATGAAGATTCGCTGACAAAGCTAGTACAAATCTTAGTCAGTCTGGTTCCTCCTGTTGACTTTCGTGATCAGCTGAACCTCCAGCTCTCTGCCATAAATTATAGTGGAACAAAGTGGCACTAGATCTTGAGACCAAGATTGAAGGCATCATCTTAAGCAGGTCTGATCTGATGCTGCAGTAGAGGGTAGACTGCCTGGGTCTGAGGAAGAGATAGGAAAAAAAAATAACAACAACCATGGGGCAGAGATGACAAAGTTAATTGTCATTGCTTTGGCGATAAATAATGAGAGGTGCCGAGATCGGCGATGAAGAATACTCTCAGGTTCCTCCGAGATGTGTCTGCTTAACACCTGATTTATCTCAGCTTTGAAGCCATCAAGATGTGATCTTGATGAAGAAAAGCAGTTCTGTAATGAACCTGCAATTAAATTAGTTCTGATACTGTATGCACAGCTCCTACAATGGGCCGCTATCAGACATCAAGAAATAAGCTAGGCATTGAAAAACAGCTTTGCACTTGAACCGAAAACTATGAGATTATCTGATTTAATTTTCCCAAGAGTTCAAAGTTATTATAACATCTGAGAACAATGATTGAATTATTTTAAAATAACTTGCTCCTGTTATTCTCTTTATTGTTGATCATGAATAATTCTGTTTGTATTTATTGGATCACTATATTTAGAATGAACAAGGTTCATATTTTTTGCTCAAAAATTAATGATGTAAATTTTTTTAAGGAAGGAAAGACCTGGGACACCGTTTGCCAGTTCTTTTCGGTGTCACTGTTAAGCTTAGTATCCTAACCCATTGCCACCCTTCACTTTCTGTGGTCTAGTAAGATAATTTACATATATTACGTCAAAGCTAAGCTATGAGTATGCTTATCAAGTGCATTTTATAGCAAATTGCATTTTCATGCAAAAAAAAAAAGATTCTAACCAGTCATCTGTTCATAAGTTGAAATTCAGATTTGTAGACTTTAAGCAGATTCAGAAGAATCTAGTAATTGTGCTAACAAAATAGTATCTATTGGAGGCCTTCTGCCTCCCCTGGGTATTCTAGGTACTGAGCATTTTTGCCACTTTTCAGCATAAATTCCCTCCAGTGGCTCTCAAATGGGATGGGCAAGTGTACCTTCTGAGCATCCTCATGTGCAGGAGAGCTCCCCACAATGACAACCCCAAAATCCCAGCCAGAAGTTTGGAGAGTATTGGCCTTGAAAAACCCACAGTATTTAGATGACTGAGTGGGTAAAGCTCTTGGTGTGCCAGATGTGAACCTGCATTTGATTCCCAGAGCCTGCGTAATGCAGGGCACACCAGCGTTCCAGCAGTCGATGGGGTCTGCAGTATGTAACAGCAAGCCAAAGGTCATGTCTCAGGCAAGGTGGAAGACCTGTATGCCATACGTAGTGCACACAGGGGAAAACAAGAAAAATAAAAGGTCTAGTGTTGTGAAAAGGCATGAACAGTCAGCAAAACAGGAGAAATCGTTCCTGTAGAAGCACAGCGAGGGCAACTAAACCTTCTAGTCAGATGAGAATAATTACTTACAAATCTCTCAAGAAAATATTTTGCATACACTAGGTGAGCAGGAGTGAAGACGGAGCTAATAGAGATTATCAAGGCTGGGAGGCATGCAGGCTCCTAGTCAGATCTTTTCTGCATTCTAACTTTTTAGAATACCCATGTTCTTTTAATGTGGTGTGATTACAACTCAGTTGCTAATTTTTATTTATTTATGAAGTATAAACACAAGTGTTGCAGTTCACCTGCATGGTTGCTGATAAATGACCATCAAATGACTTGAGGGAACAAGGGGTTTATTTTCTCTTACGACACTGGTTACAGTTCTCAGTACAGCTTGACAGGCGAGCTCACACTAACACCAGGGCCGAGGGAACTGGCCACACCAACACCACATAATGGCTGAGAGAGGAACGATCCTTACTTTAAAAGGATCAACTTTCTCAACCAGCTGTCTGCATTTTATTCCAGGGCCTAGTCCCACCCACCATGACCTGTGTCTTCCCCATCAGCTAGACAATCTCCTGCAGGTTTGTTCTGGGCCTACCTCAACTACTGATTCTCTACAAATGATCTCTCTCATGGTTTCAACAAAGAAGAAGGAAGCTGTACAGACTTCTGTTTGTTTTAAACCTGTACATCCATTTTACCTTCAGACACATGGTATTCTTACTATTGAGCTCAAACCCTCAACTGTCAGGTTGACACCTGTGCCTAACTAACTAGGACAAGGATATTAATCTCCTTAGTATCATTTCTGAATTGTGTGTCCCAACCCATTTGAAAGGACGTGGTTTTTAATGTTTAGT
The DNA here is from genome assembly GCA_023101885.1 of Typhlomys cinereus. Lineage (NCBI taxonomy): Eukaryota > Metazoa > Chordata > Mammalia > Rodentia > Platacanthomyidae > Typhlomys > Typhlomys cinereus. Next base: position 1,068,524 of record JALPQD010000335.1, read on the forward strand.
GATTCTTTTATTTATTTTGTTCATTTTATTTTGTATTTATTATTATTTATGTAATTCTGGGGCTTGATTTTGGGCCTCAGGCATGCTAGGTAGCCACTCTACCCCTCAAGTCTTTCGGTATTTCAGAAGTGCTTCTAAAATATTCTTTACCATCAGCAGTCCTTAGGTATGCCTTGTTTTACCAATGAAAGAGTAGGCTGCGTAATTCCTTTCTTTCGTGTCCAGAACCAGTTCCTAGGCACAGCACTGTAGTCCCAGACTTCTAAAGTAAATTTCATTGCCCACATTGAACTTTATGGCCCAGGACCCTTGAGTCTCCCTACCTTCTCAGCTCCCTTTTAGATTATCAAGTTCATTTTTATGTCATCTGAAGAATGTCCACACCTGGCAACTCGCTTCTCACAGGCATGGCATCCTCGGGCATGTGACCTCACCGGCATGCTCCCTTTATCCCTTCCTATGGCCTTTCACCGTCTCCCTTCCTTCTTTTCTAGGAAAAAAAAGTCCAAAATTTAAAGAAGGGGGAATCACCCAGTGCCTACAAAGATAGCTGTCTTTACCATTTACTTCATGCTATATTTTTTCTGTGTACATTCAATCACAGGGACCAAATTCTTTAATTAATTCAGCTTATAGAGGCAAAGAATTCATCATTTTGGTTCTTTCGACATTAACACTGTTCCAAACTGACTCAAGTTTCCTATCTGTTTTGCCTTGAATAAAAAAGTGCCATATGACTTTCAATGCAGTAAAATCCTACTCTGAATGATTAAACATCACCTTAACTTCATTACTAATCAAAATCCTTCTGAGGAATATACCATCAGGTATATTCTTAAAGTATATTTTATCAGATTTCCTTTAAAAAGCACAGAATGCAGTTTTCTGCACTATCGTCATTAGATTATTGTTAGATACATATATAGGGCTTCACTTAAACCCAAATACATTTTCTTGCACCTATTTAATTGCCTTTTTCTGTTTTAAAAAATGCTGTTTATGAATATCCCCTTTGTTGATCTGCTATAAAATATCCTGCTTACATATGAATATTTTGTATTAGGAATAAATACAGTTCCACTTTCTGCTGTCAGAAACAGATCGTAAAAATGCATTGCATGTCTTTGAAGATCAGTGTGCTCTATTAGTAGGCCTGTCAATATAAAAAGTGCATTCCATTTCCACCTCTTGCTCTAATAACCTTTTCTGTGTTACTCCGAGGCAGTTCACGTAATCAGAGTATATTGTCAGCTTACTGGAGTTGGGGAAGCATGAAATGAAAACCGCGTTAATATTGATCCAATTCTTTTACTTGCAAGTGTCCTCAGTGTCCCTTCTACTGAACAATAACTATGGGTGTTAGGTGGCCATTTTCTTCACTCTTTCCCTTAGGGTCTGATAAGTTGTAACAAGCATAAGTATCTGAAGTAGAATTTAACAAGTGGGATAATTCCTGTGTGTGATGCCTCTTAATATCCAACTTGCTAATACAGAACATTCACTATCCCCAAAATTTTTGTCCTCTGGCCATTCAGAGTACCGTGTGCCTGAAGGTAAAATGGATGTACAGTTTAAAACAAACAGACTCTGTACAGCTTCTTCTTCTTTGTTGAAACCATGAAAGATATCATACTTCCATTTTATGTAAGATAATGAGGTAAAATCAACCTAAGTGTCACCAAGAAATGATTCAGATCAGATCTGCTATTCCTGAATCTACTTTATCACCAATGTCAGTCTGCCATCTTGAGTTTGTAATTTTATGGCAGCCCAGATAATTTCTAGTTTTGATTATTCATCGCATTCTCTGTTATGAAACATGAATAGTGGGAAGATTGGCTTAGGTCCAATTCATTTGAACTCAGATATCACCACCAGAGAAAGGGGGTATTGAGTGGGTGACCTCATAGCCATTTGAGTTGATTTATTAAGTCTAATCGATAACCACTCAGATTTTTCCATGAAGTTTCTTGCAGTAACACACAGAAATGGTCTTTTTGAATACTAACAGTCTATTTTGCTTGTGAGGATCCTTGTTTCCCACAGCGATTTCTTGTAAATATCATGAGGCTTCTAACCCCGCGTTGAGTTGAAAGAGAAGCAATGTGCTCAAGAGTTGCACCCTTTCCTTGTGAGTGCTTTAGTCAGATCTTAACCAGTGTTTACCATTGGGATTCTTAAGGAAAGTTGTTTCCTTACAAAAATCCAAAACAAATGTTTTTTACAGTTCTTCATATTCTTAATACTTCTTTGTAAATAGCATCACTTCAAATTTAGAAATTTTATCAACTTATTTTTACTCTTCAAGAATTTCATATATGAATATAGGGAGCTGGAGAGGTGGCTCAGGGGTTAATCCTCTGCCTTGCAGGTGGAAGGTCCTGAGTTTGGATCCCAGATCCCATGTATAGACGCTGGGCAGAAGCGGGGGCGGCCTGCATTTCTGATCCTGGTAGGGCGGAGCCTGTGAATCCTGGGGCAGAGTAAACAAGGAGGAGGTGGGATGGTCCAGGTGGTTCCCAGATTCGTCCGTGGTTCTACACACACACATACATACATACACGCGCTCACACGCATACATGCACAATTCAATAAATAATAAAAAATTTTAAAAAAAAGAATTTCATCAAAATAATGAATTTATGTGATTTTCACTCCTTATTATCCAGTCCCATCCCCCCTTCTTTTCTGCTGCAAACTTTCTTCTTCCTTTCCAGTCTCCTCCTAATTTCATGTTTTTCTGTGGGTGTGCCCACTGAGTTTCATCTGGATTGCCTTTAGTGACGTGCCTGGCATTTGCTGATGCATAGATGATATTGGTATGGATTATTAATGGGTACACCATTGAGGAGAGTAGTCCCCTCAGCCAGTGTAAGATTAACACTCAGTAAGTCTCTCAGTGAAGAGTGGAGGCTCTTGAGATCTTTTCCTTTCCATGCGGAAACGTTGATAGGCCAAGTCTTATGCAGGTTTTGTGAAAGTAGCCTCAACTCCAGTGAGTTTATGAAGGTAGCCGCCCTGTCCTATCCAGAAGATACTGTCTGACAACAGCCCTCACCATTCTCTGGCCTCTCACATTCTTACTGTTTCCTTTTTCATGACGTTCTCTAAACCTTGGCTTGGGTGGGTGATTCTGATGTCCTGTTTAGGACTGATCAATCCACAGTTCTTTATTCTCTGTAGTTGTTTAGTTGTGATTCTCTGTATTAAATAACTTCCATTTCAAAAAATAAAGTTTCTGGGTCAAGTGCTGAAAGCTTTTCTAGTCTATGATTAGAATGATAAATGTTTAGATAGCAATTTCATGCTATTTCCTTATAGTTAAACCTTAGTAGTTTGTTCTACCCTAGAGTCTATGGTCTCCCATAGCATTTTGTTCTAAGTGTAAAATACCAGGCATGTATTCCCTGCTGAAAAGTGAACCTTAAGTCCAATCAACAAGCAGCTGATTACCCACTTAATATTCATGGTCATCTCCTGCTAGGGTGGTTATTGTACTTGTAGCTTTCACAGCTGGATAAGAGTATTGGTTCTTTTTCTCTCCAGCAACTTGAATACTTTCTGGTACTTCTGGTACTATGAAAGTTAGTCATCAAGCAGAAAGATTCCACACACTTCCAGCTTGTATTTTTCATGTGCTGTGATCAATATGTATCTTCAGCAGTAGGATTATATTGTCAGTTCCTTGAGGGCAACCAAGAGCAATGACAAAGGACTGTGTTGTTTTGGGAGCTTTGTGACTTCTCTGACTTGCACTTCATTAGGAAGCATCAGAAACCTGATACTGAAAACTTAGTTTATTTGCCACATCTTCTTGTAGGTACATCTCAGAGCAGTTTCTGTTTTTCTTAGTTTGTCCTCATGTTGCTGGTAGATTCATGACCCAACAGCTTACAGGAAGAAGGTGTTTTATTCTTTCTTATGATTTTCTATTAAGTTCATAATCCATCTTGGCAGGGGGGTGCACACTGACATTAGGAGTCAGGAGAACGGGCCACACCATTTCCACAGGGATTGCTGAGAGGGGCAAACCTTACTTGCCAGACTGCAAATCTAGCAAAATATGCCAAAGTATGCCAAACCACTGATCAGTGCACTCCATCTTGTCTGCTTGCCAGGGAATGGTTCCACCCACCATGGGCTGTGTCTTTTCTGTCCATTAGATGCTGTCCTGCTGCTAGCTGCTAATCCTTCGAAGATGTGCCCAGAGCTCAGCCTGCAGTTGTGGATTTGACACCTGTGTCTGCCTAGCACACTGTTAGACCTTGAATTCCTCTCTCTTTCTCTGCTCCCCTATGTAGGACATGTCTGTTCACATTCTTTTTTGATACTTTTAGTAAAAATAATAAAGTTATGATATATGTCTCTGTCTGGCTGAACTTACAACCTTAGAGCTACTTGTTATTCCCATCCTTTCCTGTACCCTCCTCCTCATCTCCCTTGCCTCTTGGACATTTACCTTCATTGTTCCCCTTTCCACCTGTAGTCTTTTAAAATTTTAGAATTTAGATACTGAAAGAGAAATATTTACTTAATCATAAGTGATCATTATAGCAGAGTGTATTCCACATTCATATCTCTTACTTTTCTTTCACAAATGCACTGAAGTCAGCAAAAGGATTTTAAGTAATAGGTTTTCCTATACAATGAAAGTAGGCTCTCACCTTTTTATGTTGCTATTAAATGTTCAAAATTGTAAACTTTTTAGTAATAGACTGACTTGTATGATCTGTTGAGTGAGATCATGTCAGTAAACCTAATGTAATTAAGCAAAAGGTATATTTATCTTTAAATCTTTTCATTTTAGTAGAAATTAAATAATATCGTTTAGAATTACAAGAAGTGCTGGTCCATAAAGGCATTTGTTGCTATAACTTGAATTTTAATGAGGAAAGGTAATCTTTATTTTAACATTTCCCAGAGTATTCATATCATTAATGCTTTTTCAAGAAAGTATTTAGATTTGAAAATGACTTGAAGTAGTTTGTCCATTTTCATGAGGGTAATTTTTTGTTATAACATGTTGAACAAGATAAAAATATTGTGAAATGGTAGAGCGGAAAGAATTTATCCTTTGAAAAAAAGAATGTACTTTTATGAAGTTAATTACCAGGTATTTAGAAACATTAAGATTTCCCAGTCACACGTTTAGGATAAAATAAGGTTATATTTCCATTCTACAAGCCTCCTTACAAGGATTTTCAAAGAAAAAAGTAGAATATCTTTTCCTTCAAATATCTTAGATTTTTAAATATTTATACGGTTATAATGCCTATGTATGAAGTCAAAAAAGCACTCAGCTGTTGATTCTGTGGTAGTCTGCTGGTGCGGATCTCTAACTCCACAGTCTCAAACAGGAGTGTGCAAGCTCAAGAGCTATCTGGACTTCAAATGAGCTCAAAGCCACCTGAGCAGACCCTGTCTTGAAACTTACTGAAGAAAAAGGGTGGCAATGCTGATCTATTTCAGAGTACTTGTCTAGCGTGCTTGAGACCCTGGTTAAAGCCCAAGGGCCCCCTCAACTCAGTCTTTCTCTCTTCCCCCTTCTTTCCCTCCTTCTCTCCTTCTCTCCATGTCTTTTCCTGTGCCACACACATGCATACACACACATATTTTATAGACAGTAAAGTTGATACTTCTGTGGTTTATTTAATAACGTGAATGAATACAATGGTAACTGAAAGGGAAGTTTTAAAACAAACTCTTTGTCTGTGTCGCATTTCACAAATGAAGTCATCACTACTTGCAAATCATGTTGGTGAAGCCTACACTCCTGTTTCATTTCATGTGAGGTCTACAATCTTCCTGTCAGCCTACTTTCTTTTCTCCTCTTCCGTAGATCTGTGCAACTTTATTTTGAGTAATAAACTATCAACTGTGCTCTTATTCAGTTTGAATAATTTATATGTTGAAATGAATAGTCTCAATTTTAGTTTATCACAATTTACTCTGTAAATCATTTTACATATTTTAAAATGTTTAAGAATCCACTATCTTGTTTCAACTTTGCAGCTGGCCTGTAAGATTCAGGCTAAATAGTGTTCCTTATGCCTCACTCACATCTTGGAGAATGAAGTTAATAAATTGGCTTGGATTTTTTTATAATTTCCAATGAGTATCAAGAAAACAATAAAGAATGACAAATCACAAAGCACAATTTCCCAGTTTATATAAAAATTATGATGGACATAACAAAGAAAGAAGAGTAACTTAAGCGACTATGTATAACATGATTAGTAGGTGAATTATATCGGTAATGTTTCATGTACTGACTTAGCAGACATTTTTGTCATTTTATTTTGTGCTTGAGTGGTGGAAATTAAGGTCCATAAAGAAACAGTGGGTGTGCCTCATATAGAATCCTTGCCTAGCATGCACGGGACCCATAATTCTGTTTTCTGTACTACAAGAAAACAAAACAATCCAACCTAAAGTCCACCAAGAGAATCTCTAAACATAATATTCCAAAAGAAATAATGATAACATATTATAGTCTACCTGTAACGGTGGTTATAGAGAAAGGACAAGGCCAATAAACAAAGAAATTACATGCATCAGACTTAAAAAGTTGAAGACAATGTAGCAGAATAAAGACAGAAGCGTTCAGTCCTTGAGGAAGATAAAGTGTAGAGGCAAAGTTAGGAAAACAGATCAAGAGCCCTAGAGTATGCGTTTAAATTTTAGTACATCATTTGAAAGGTGTTCTTACATAGTATATTAGACAGATATAGGTAGATTGATAGATTCATACATACAAAGAAACATACAAATTTTTTTCATTATGTATTTATTGTGTGTGCATGTGTGTGTATATATGTGTATATATATACGTGTTTGAATATGTGTACGTGCATGCCACAGCATAGATGCCCAAGTCAGAGGGTAGCTTGTGAGGGTCATTTCTGTCCATCCACCTTGTGGGCTGCAGATGTGAAACACTGATCACTAGATTTGCATAGACATGGATTTTACCGGCTGAACTATCTCACCAGCTCTAAAGCTTTTTAACAAGTAACAAATTAAACCATAGTTACACATTCATGGTGAACACTGATGGCATAACACTGCACATTGTGCCAAAATTGACTTCTTATGGGATTATGTCTTATTAGCCATGTGTATATGATTTGTAGTTTATTGTTCACTAATTATTTTTTTCCTTAATAGTGTCAATATTTTGTACTTTACTACAGGATAATTTGTTAAATTATAGTAAAAACCGTGTTGTATTTTCCTTTATTGTTTTTTATTTTATCAATAGAAAAGGATGCAGTGACAAAAAAAGCTTTTGTTTGACCTCCAGTTTCAGGCAAACAAGGCAGAAATATTGCTTAATATTGTTTAGATAAGGTAACATCAAATTCCTCCTTTTCATATTTCTATATTTTAAATGTGACAATTTAAAACAATAAAACTAAAGCAATAGTAATATTATAACAATACTGAAGTTTTATGCCATTGCCAGAAACATTTTAGTGTCCCTTTTACTCATTTTTGACATGCACATTATTTTAGGCAGAGGATGTAGTTCAGGAATACAGTGCTTACCTAGCATATGCAATCTCCACCATGGCAAAACCAAAATTGATTAATTAATTTAATTAAAATATATGTTGTTTCCCATGGGTTTTTCATTATTAAGGATAATTTCATGAAAGAGGAATTTACAGTTGGGAAATTCAGTATTGGTTACAACTTCTTTTCACATTGAGCTTCAAGTACATTTGCATCTTTACAAAAAGTTTTGCATATAGAATCCTTTCATGTACTTATTATTTATAGTGTGATGTGAAAATAAGATAAATTTTAGGTTTGACTGCATGTATAAGATGGTTATACTTTTTTCTTCTGAACTTTAAATTTCTGTGACTTTGTAATGTGTGTATAGTAAACCAGCATGCATGTCTCTCCCATCTAACTTTGTATATAATTTCAAGTCTGAGCATTCTGGTGGTTTGTGGTATTCGCTTGTTAATATTTTGATAAATGGCTGAAGAGGCCAAAGAGTGCACTCCATCCAACATGTCTCCTGAAGATAGATGATCTCAAATAAATTCTCTACTCATTCAGAGCTTGATTTGTTGGGTGATGAACCAATTCTTTCCAAGGACAGTGTTTACAAGCCTTGTAATGAGATGGCCCACTGAGACCTTACCTCTTTCTCCTCTAATTTTGATGAATGAATCTCTAATTCATAAAGGATATTGTGACTGAAAAGCACGTTTAAATCTCAGGCCCTGTACGCTAGACAAATATCTGTGGCACTTCCATAAATGTGGGAGGTTTTCTGAGCTGCAAACTGTTAACACTTTAGCATGGACGATGAATTCAGTGTGTACTGCCAATTCCTTTTCTAAATAACTTGTGAAGATTTGAGTGTTTGCTGCTTTCATACTAGAAGACATCACATGGAAAACTCATGTATTCTTCCAAGCTCCCTTCCTTCTATGTTTCCATTATTAATTTTCACTTTAGTAACACAGAGTCTAAAAGAACTGTTTCATTCATTCATTCATTCATTCATTCATTTGCACATGACTGTGATGCAAAGGAAACTTTTATTAAACTAAAACTTAAAATGTTCTTTGACTTTAACGAAAAAAGCTGTCTTCCCATTCACATAAACATGTAGATATTTTTCTCCTATACGAAAGCAAACCCGCAAGATTCTAGAATATTCTTGGAACTTCAGATTTAAAATGAAATGCCCAGCAGTAACTCCTGTGTCTCAGTTTCCTCCTTCACTCAGGATTTGGTACAGTTTGCTGCTGACCAGGCAACATGTTCAGGACTGAGAACACAAAGACAGGAATGTGACTGCGGTCCTGGGAGCACCTCCAGGGTGCCAGGCCAGTGAATGTTCAGGCAGCTGCCGAGCCTGCAGCCCCAGGTGCAGGACTGGTGAGGTTAGTGAAACCATAAAGAATAAAGTTAGTGAATCCAAGAAGGGAAAGATTGGCAGAAGAGTGTTTTAACAGAACTGAAGCTCAGTGTGTTTCCTGAGCATCTGCCAGGTGCCAGACCCTGAGACTACAGAGATGAGGCTGTAGCCTGGTGGGAGGGGCAGAGTCACTGTGACCCCACCTCCACAGTGTTGCCATACTCTGCAATAGCAGGTAACATTCCAAGAGCATTCTAGTTTGCTGGTTTGCTTTAGTTTGGAGAAAAACGTCTACATATTTATGTGAAGCGGAATACAGGTTTTTTTTTTTTCATTAAAGTCAAAGAACATTTAAGTTTTAATCTAACAAAGTTTTCTTTGCATCACAGTTATGTGAAAGTAAATCAGTAATAGTAACAGGTTTACTAACACAGTAAGAGGACATCTGAAGAAAAGTGAATTTTGAAAGGTAAATAAGCAATAGAAAAGGAAGGGAGCAATGTACCTCACATTCACAATAACCTTAGCGCAGGTGAAGAGGTGTGAAGATGACACAGGAACTCTGGATGAACCAGTACTGCTGAGGGAAAATGGACAGATGGTGCGAGGCTGGTTATGGATGAACGAGAGGACTCAGCCGTGCAGTCGTTCATGGTTTATCTTTGCTTTGAGTGTAGTTTATTGGGGGGACTTAATAAACAGTATTGATGGGGAAATGCCCTGACTTACTTGCATTGTCCAGTAGCCATTCTGACCCAGGCCTGGAGAGCTGGTGAGTCAAGTACTACGGAAACCACTGGACCAGGTATGGTGACTTGCTAGCCGAGGGGCAAGCATGAATCCTAGGTGTGTAGCTTAAGTCATTTGATCAAAAAAGGAAGAGGCAGAACAAGCTAGACAGTGCAGAGAAATGTCCTCGTGTAGGTGAAGTGATTCCTGGTGAGGAACCACTGCATTTGCCTCTAGGAATGCAATAACACAGGTCCTCCCTCAGATTCTCTGAGTTACTGCGCAATGAGCAAAGGAATCGACGAGATAGCCCCCCAGGAACTCGCTATGCCCACTTTATATCACCAGAAATAAATAAAATTAGGATAAGAATCTGAAGCATTCAGGACTCTATCCTTAGTCCTTTATCCCAGAAAGAAGAGTCATCAGTGAGCCAATGAAAGAAGTAAGCCCATGTGGCCGCTTAATCCTCCCCCTCCAGGGAGGCGTTGATTCGTAATGATGGTATTGTCTCTGAAGTTTTCTCAGAATGCTATTTAACCATCTGTTGCTTTAGTTAAGCTGTATTTGTGCCATGCTCTCTAAGTGGCTGTTACCCAGAAGGGGCTGAGATGACATTGTTTGTCCTGGTAGCCAGGGTGGGTTTGGACATGACTTACTACTCACCATGTGTCTTAACTTTTCTGTGGCCTTAGTTGGAGCCAATGTGTTCATGTTTTAGCAAGCAGAATTAACCTTCAGTCAGTGGCCAAAAATGCTGCATTTTTGAGAAAGGAATGAAGGGAAGAGGAATAAAAGGACAGAGGGAGCGAGGAAGGGGGGAGGGATGAAGCGATGGAGGGAGGGAGGGAGGGAGGGAAGGAGGAAGGAATCATAGATAGTCCACTCTTCTGTATTACAGTGCAGATTTTACAGCACTTAGATGTACTTCCAGAAAAGCTGTTGAGAAAGTATCAGCAATGAACTGTTTGGAAGACCTGTGTTATGGGCCCGGGAGGACTGACAAAAGATATTGTGAACTGGAGAGCATTTTGGCCACAGGCATAGTATGATTTGGGGAGCAATCACATGTGTGGACAACACCATCAAATCACCTAGACAATAACACAGTACCGCCATATAGGCCTGATTTCCTTAGGCTGTCATTTCCAGAAATGTATCCACCACACCAAGAAGATAGGAACACCTTCTCCTCACTAATGTTGTACTTGAAGTTTACATCCTAATACCTCAGGATGAACACAGTACAAGACTATATTTTTGACCAAAATGAACTATAATCTCAAATAATAAGAAGTTGATCTCTTCTTATGTATATGTGTATATTTGTTTGCAACATAAGCAGTTTTAGACTGTCATCAATTAAAGCAGGTATTTAAATTTAAATGTAGAAATATTGTTAAAAGATCAAGCCCCCAAGAGGTTTAAATGCACTGGCTTCCATGTTCTACATTGATTTACATGCTTATTTACTATATTTCAGTTTTTCTACTTCTTTTCTGTGTCTTAGTAATGTTGTTATATTATATTGTAGAAGAAAGCCAGGATATAATTTCATGAAATAGACATACTCCATTAGTTGCTAAAGAGACAGTGACCATGCAGTAGGGCTGTGTAACAGTCCTGACTCCACCTTTCCATAACGACTCAGCATTCTTGTTTTCTCCATATTCTTCTCATCTTTCAAGACTACTGAGCACTTCATTCATTCAAAAAATTATAATTGTGTATAATTGTATCATGTTATGAGTGAGAAAAATAAGTTTAAAATGAGGTGTGGATTTTTGGTAGCACATGCACTGTTCCAAAAGTCAAACATGGTTCGATTGCCATGTCCAAGTGTGGGCTACATGATGGCACAGGGTGGAGTAGCACAATGGTAACATCAGTATTCAGAAGGTACAAGCTGCAGAATCATGAGTTCAAAGTCTGCTTGGGTGAGTTCCTAAGACCCTGTCTCAAAATAAAAAGTAGAAGGAGTTATAGATGGAGAACTCATTTTTGTAGAGCAGAAGAGAGAGCAAGAAGGGAGAGTTAAAATGAGAAATAAAGAAAAAATGTGGATTTCATGCGCAATGTAAGCAGCTTTCTTACACCACTCTTCATCCGCAAAATAAAAAGTGGTTAAAGCCCTTTCAACCCTTCTCACAGAAATCCAAGGAAGCTAGATTTTTTTTATTTATTCAATTGCGCATGTGTGTATGTATGTGTGTGTGTGTGTGTGCACGTGTGCACGTGTGTACGTGTGTATATGTGTGCACGCGCCCGCACATGTGAGTTTGTGTGTGTATGTATGTGTGTGCGTGTGTGTGTGTAGAACCACTGGCGAATTCGGGAACCACCATGGACCACCTCCATCTCCTCCTTGTTTACTCTGCCCAGAGATTCACAGGCTCCGCCCTACCAGGACCAGAAACGCAGGCAGCCCCCATTCCGCCCAGGAAGCTAGATCTTTTTAATGTATTTATTTATTTTTTTCCCACTCATGCAAACATAATAGATACCCCAGTCCCTTCCCTTTCTCCACCCCTCCCTGAACCTCCGTGCTCCCTCCTCCCTTTTCACCTTCCTTTCCCTCCTCTCTCCTTTTCTCCCAGTGCCTCCTCCCCCACTCCTGAAGTATCCTTTAATGTGTATGTCAAAATTCCTCTGGGTTCTCCTCTCTGATGAGGTGTAAGGACTCAATGGCATTTCCTAGAACTCTTTCTTGTGTTCCTCTTAAGTATAGGAACACTATTGTGGCTGTTAATCCCTAGCTTCTAAGGATCCTAGTGCCTTTAGTCCATGCTAGACTTTGAGGGATCAATGATATGTTGGTCATTGTGCAGATCATGCAGAGTCCTATTATAATTGAAGCTAAATTTTTAAGTACTAAAATATTCTGTATGCACAATTGAATAAATAATAAAAAATTTTAAAAAATTGTAAAGAAATAGACAAATGCAGCATATAATGAAGAAAATATTTCTAAGGTACAAAATGGAGATAGCAGCATGGTGATGCAGTTGTTCTTTTTCTTGTGTTAGGCACTGAAGAAGACGTGGTGAAGTCCAAGAAGGCCTTTAGAAGCCAGGCCATAGTAAACCAGAATACAGAGGCGGAACTCATGCTGGAAGGAGATGATGACGCCGTCAGTCTGCTGCAGGAGAAGGAAATCGACAATCTCGCAGGTACTTTTTCAGCTGAGTTGTTCTTGTGATCAGTCCACAGAAGTTGCTGCATTTAAAATCTCTTCTGGTGAATGAGGTTGTGCCAGTGGTTCTCATAATACTCAGTCATATGAGTGCTGGCATAGTTCGGGTAATAAGTGAATAGCAACAAGCTTTCTTGTAATAAGAAAAAAGGTTTTATACAGGAAAGATAATACATTGTCTAAGTTGTTCATACATAGGTTGGCATTAACACTTGGAGATGGGACAGGAAGATAACCTGCAGGTGTCTACAGCCTGCTAACAGCCATGAAGTACAGTCCTTACAAGCAGGCGGCCACAGGATTCACCATTCCCTTTCTGCCCTGTTTGCAAGGTGCCTCCTCCTTGGTTTGCTCCCACCCACACTGATAATCCCCGTTACTAACATGACTGTTCCCCTACCACACTGAGCTTCAGCCTGTCCTGGCCCCATTCAGGAGGTGACTGTCGTGGCCCATGGAGTGTGAATGTTAGAGCTCTACCCACAACCTCAGGCCGGTTTTCAAACACTTCAGTTCTAAAGCAGATCACAAAGATGCACATACAACTTCTACAGTTTTAGAGCACTCACCCAGTCCAAGAAGCCAACTTGTGGAATCATTTTCTAGAGTTCATTTGGTGGCACTCACCTGTAACCTCACCACATTTGGCGACACACACTTGTAACCCCTGGCCTGTAACCTACTGAGAGAGAGGCAAGAAGACCTTCAAAGCCGACTTGGGTCAAATCCTATGACCTTTTCTCAAACCAACAACAGCAAGCCCTCCTGTCTTCAAGTCTCAGAACTTTGCGAATGTTAATGTTATCTTGGTATTTTTAGCATGTACAATATAGGGATAGAAGGTGATGATGGAGAAGTGGAGTTACAATCTTTCTAATTATCATGACTTTTAAAAGCAGGCTGAAATTAATTTGGCATGGTTATATAGAAGCCTACGGTGGCCTGTTTCCATGATGTAGGGATTTTTCTTTTTGCCACAGAAACACTACTATGCATTGTGGAGGGGAGATGGCTCCCACTGCCCCTCTTCTGGACTAAGTAGACAGGTCATTCTAAAGCCACTTCTCAGTGTAACCGGAACCTCAAGATAGCATGAAAACTCCTTTTCCTACTGAGAGTGGATCTCAAATTTAGCACTCAATGTTCATCTCGAAATGTAAGCCTATTGATTCTGGTTCGCACAGGTTTGTTCTTTTTCTGGTCCCATCCTTGACCCTAGAGAGCACAGGAAGGTGACATCAGTGATGGCTGACCGTCATAAAGAATGAGTTGCTTCTTCTCACTCACCTGTGTGTTTCAGAGTTGTACACTTCAGTGTAAATTCACTGATTCTTTGCTCTGAGGAAGATCATTATTGAGTAAATTCAGATTTGCTTAATTCCTTGAGATTATCATAATAAAATCTGTTTAATGATACCAATCATACAACACACCAAATAGGAATAACTTTGTGTTGCTCTTCTTCCATAATTACAAATTATTACCAGTAAATTCTATCCACATTTTAAACATATATATTATAATACCTAAGAACAATGAAGGTACCCTTGAAGTAAATATATTTCAATACTTATTCTTGTATATTATTTTAATGGTTACAGTGTTGCATAAATTCAAAAAATCAAAATTGTATAGTTCCTGACCATGTAAGGACTCCTCTGACTCTTTACTTTGGACAAGCGTGTTTTTGTTTTTTTTTAACAGATCTGCATCATTCCCTCCTTGTAGATCCTTGTGTCTGAAAGTCTTATTTATGGTCTATGGAATTCCTCACTTAGATCTACCCAAAATGTTTTAAGGTCAACCCAAAATGTTGCTTGGTACCTTGAATACAGTGGAGAAGTGGGATGTGGGTGTTAATTGAAGAGAAAAATGTAATGTCTAGGCATGTATGTATACACCTTGTAAATCATTAATCCATTATTACTTTCATGATTAATATCATTACATAAAATCATTTTTTGATATTAATTGTAGACCAGAATTTATGAAACCAGATGTTAATGAATTTTACGTACATAAAAGTACGTAACATTTTCGTTCTAAGAAATAATTGTCAAGATAATGTTATTTTTCTCTCAAAAATTAAATTTTAAATAATAATGCCTTTTTCTTTATAACTTTTCCTAAATATCTTGATGGAATTATACTGTATAAAAAAACTGCACCATTACAGAAGACTTAAATTTACGTTTAAAAAATCCAGGAAATCATAAACCATGTTTAATATTAATTTAATGTCATATTTACTTCATATCTCAAAAATATTCTATAAATAACAATTGTCTATTTCCATCTTAGAGTTGAAAATTATAGATTTTTCATTTCTTGATTTAGCTTAGTGATATGCTTATAATTAGTATAGAAACATACCATAAAAAGTGTACATGGGTAATATGTTTTCAGACGTTTACATTATATGTAAAAGAGTATACTATTTAAGATTTCTGTTCTTTCATTTTAATGTGGTGTTTTAGTCATATTTTAACCAGTGGTTGCCATTGGTCCTGCAATTTCTTTCTTTTTTGATTTTCATGTTAACGTGGTGTGTGTGTGGTGTGTGTGTGTACTCATCTGACTGTGGGTACAGTGTGTGTGCACCTTGTGTATATACGCATGTGGAGCCCAGATGTTGATGCTGGGAATAATCCTCTGTTATCTGTCCACCTTATTTATTTGTGACTGAGTCTACCTTATTTATTTGTGACTGGGTCTTCTCCTCAGAGCTCACTGGTAGAGCTAGTTGTATTCCCAGTCTCCCCCTGAAATTACAGGCCAGCTACCACGCCAACCCAGTGTTTTAATGGGGCCCTTTTGCTTGAATAGCAAATACTTTAACTGTAAAGCCATCTTCCTTGTCCATTATGCACTGTTGTTAATAATAGTAATGTTAAACCTATTGATTAGTTAGGTACATGGTTAGGTACAGGTGTCAGCTTGATGGTTGAGGGTTTGAACTCTGAACACATTTGCAGAGAATTAGTAATCAAGGTAAACCCAGATCAGACCTGCATGAGATTATCTGTGAATAGGGAAGCCCTACCCCATGGTAGGTGGAACTGGTCCTAAAGCAGGTAAATGAAATGGAGGGAACTGTTTTAGAAAGGAAGCATCCTTGTGTATACTTGATCTGACATGTTGGTCTGGCAAGTAAGGATTGTCCCTCTCTTAGTTCTGTGAATATAGTGTGGCTCCTTCAACCCTGGTGTTCGTGTAAGCTCTCCCATCAAGCTAGACTAAGAACTGGAACTGAACTATTAGAAGAGAATAAACTCTTAAGCCATTTGATGGTGATTTTATTTATCAGCAATCATGCAGGCTAACTGCAACAAATAGGATAGTATACTGTATTCACAATAGTTTTTTATATGCAGTTGCAGTATAATATTGTATGTATGTGAGATTACTTAATAGTAAGTTAAATGAAAATTAAGGGAAAGAACTAATTTCGTTAAAAGTTATTATTGATTTAGTTTAAAGGTAGGTTCCATTTTTGTTTCCAACATAACAAAAAAGAAAGGAAACTAGTTTGTCTGGAAGGTATAGGTAGTATAGAATAACCAATATACAGCAACCTATTAGTCTGTACAGCCGCTCTGTGAGGTCTGGAACGTTGCTGCCGACGTTCTAAAGTGACATGTGGAGCAGACCTGTGTCTTTGCCCTGTCACTCCAGCACCAAGAGGACGAGGCAAGATGATCTTCGGGAAGGCCAGCCCGGGCCACATTGTGAGTTTGAGGCTGGTGTTATACAATGAGACTTGGCCTCAAATGAAGGAAGGAGGGAAGGGAGAGAGCAGAAGGACAGAGATAGGGCGGATAAGGATGTCCATGTCCAGAGTTATTAAGTAACTTCAATAGGCTTAAGAAGTATAAAGAAAATAATGTGTTCTTTAATATATTTGGTATGATTTAAACTAAAATACACCAAAGAGTCCATTAATATATGCATCTGATGGGCGTGTGTTTGAGTATACCTTTAATTCATAAATCAATAAAATAATAATCTGAATTATAGCTTCATTTTATATGGCTTATTTATGTTAAATTATCCATTTATAGAAGTCTCCGAATTTGCATAAAATGAGTTTTAGTCTTAATAGTGTATGTGTTGCTGAAAAATATTCTAGTAAATTTTGAAAAATATAACAGAATACTTCTAAAACGGACTTAATATTGGCTATTTGCCATGTTTTCTCCATTTCATTCAATGCTAACAAATTTTAATAAAAATACAATGTTTCATAAAGTTCTATAGCTTCAATGTCATGTAATTTTCTTGTTTACTTTTAGTTCCTTTTCTTCCCAAGCTGCTCATCTCCAGAGGCAAGTTCAATGTGTGTGATTACTAATTACTCAATTTATTATATATGTAGCACATTGCTAATATGATTACATATACATGCCAATCAATTAAGTAATTACTATATTAATAGCATCTAGCTTCATTTATTTTAATTGCTTTTTTAGTTGTAGTGATTTACCAAAGTGAATTAGCACCTAAGATTCCATATATGCCTAAAAATTTCAATTCACTAATTGTATTTTTACTTGAAATATTGAGATTAATTGGTGTAACCTAACTTTTTAATCTAAAAATCTCAGTTATAAAATTATAAATTTTGACAGTTTGTTTCTCCAGGAAGTTGAAATTAAGATAATTAACTGAAATGTAAGACTAACTCACATTTGTGTGCACAGACATGTAAATGATTTCATAAACTGATAGCCTGCCATCTCATGGTGCAATGCATTCATTTCTTCTGGAGAGTCATATATGTTGCATGATAACAAATATTTCAAGCTGGACTCATACAGATCCCTTTATTGTTACTCTCAAAATTACTAATTTAGGGAATTGTAAACTAATTGTGATGATAATGATAGTCTTGTGCTTATCAGTTCTATAAATAGTAATGATCTTATTTTTGCTGTTTACATGTATAAGCAGTTATAACTACCCATTTACTGTCCAGTGACTTAAAAGATGTTCATAGGTCTATCTATGCTTATGCAGAAACTTTTTTTTACTTGAAATATCCCTTCTGCCTCTCTAATCTGCACCTCTTCCATCTCCCAGCTCAAGCCTACCCATTTTTAGATCCATCTAACACACTTTGAATCATTTTTTGGACAATCTTGTAAATCCCATAATATTTTTAAGACATTTATTGAAGTAGTTATTGACATATGTTGCATGCCATAAAACTGATGCATAAGCAATGTAAAAATCATCAATTTCCAGTATATTCACAGAGTTTTGAAACATTACCACAATCAATTTCAGAATGCTCCTCTGCCCCAGAAAGAAACTGCACTTCTTGGCTGTCTTCCCACTATTGGTCTATTCTTCTTCTGCAGCCCCAGACAGCCACTAATCTACTTTAAGAGTCTTTATGATTTGTCTGCTCTGCACATTTCGTATTCTGGAATCACATGCATCTTTTGTGTCTGCCTTCTTTCACTTAGCATAAGGCTGTCAGGGTTCGTCCATGCTGGGGTATATTTATATAGAGACTGTTCCTTTGCACAGTCAGTATACTTTACTTATCTTTTCATTGGTTGATGGACATTTAGGCTTTTATTTCACATTTTAGCAATTTTGAATAGTGCTGCTGTGAACATTCATCTGCAAGACTTTGTGTAAATGTTACTTCATTTCTCTTGGTTATATACATGGGAGGTGGTTACTTACTCAAAGAGTAACTCTGTACTCACCTCCTAAGGGTTGGCAGACTGTTCCAAACCAGTTGTGCCACTCACATCCTATTGGTAGTGTGTAAGTTTTCCAGTTTCTCCATTTACTTCATGACTTGTCCTCTATATTTATTATTATTATTATTATTATTATTATTTCCTTCACAATTTGTTCTCTATATTTATTATTATTATTGCCACCACATAACCTTTAGATTATATTTTTCTTAAAGCACTTACCACATAAAGCCTCATATTGAAGAGGTTTTTCCCTAATTTTTCTCTCTTTTATAA
The DNA here is from genome assembly GCA_023101885.1 of Typhlomys cinereus. Lineage (NCBI taxonomy): Eukaryota > Metazoa > Chordata > Mammalia > Rodentia > Platacanthomyidae > Typhlomys > Typhlomys cinereus. The sequence goes on from JALPQD010000335.1 coordinate 1,087,317, forward strand.
CATAGTTTTTTTAAAGGCAGTAGTTTGTATACTGCATCTCTTTCAACCATGAAGACCTGCTATCTGAACTATTTGAATTAATTGCTTAGTTCATCTTGTATCTCTTCCATGATAGGGACATTTAAAGATGGGCTAATCTTTGTTCCCTTCTCACTTCCTACTTAAGCCATTTTAACTAAATGTCTTTTAAGGTTCTCATTTTTAAGATCAAGATAACAGTGCTCCTCTCACCCCCCCCCAAAAAAATGTATTCACATAGAGAATGTGTTCTATGACCAGTGAATTATACTAGTACTTTGAATATTTAAAAAAGAGTATGTAAGATACAAGATATAGTAGACATACTTCAACGATGTGCTAGAATAGAAGAGCTGCAGTTTTTCATGTGGATTCTTTCAAAGTAGGAGATTTATAATCCTGCACACACACCCCTTCTTTGTCTTTCCTAGATCAATAGTCTGAAACTCAGAAAATATGAATTGTATGAATAAAAACAGAAAAAGTAGAGAAATAAGAAGGTATCTATTAGAGGCCGTGTGAAGTGCTAGTACCTCCCTGGAGGCTCCTTGCCATTCCCAAGAATGTGTTTGTGATGTTTATTGAATGCTACCTACACACTGAGCTAGAACTATGGAGTCAGCCAAATATGGAACACATGGGAAGAAAGACAAGCTCTAGATCCTGGGAAACTATATTAAAATTAAAGAAACAACAAAATGCTATAAAACCTAAGGGATTTTAAGAAGAAAGGTTTTTTTTAAGGGTTAAATGCCAAAGGCACAGCTTTATTCTAGCTGCTGACTGGCATAGGCAAAGCACTGTAGAAGAGAGTGCCCGTTGTTTCCTCTGTGAATGCCAGTCACTTCCGCCCCTGTGCTGAGGTTCACCTAGACCCTGCTGCAGTCGGCCCAGTGTGATACACACAGAATGCTCCCCTGTAGCACTGCTATGTGCAGATTTATTAAGATTTTCTTACATTGTCTTTATGGAACTTTAGCTATAGAGTATGACTAGAATAAATCCAACTTGGTATTTGTATTCAGAGGAAAATTTCCCTTAAAGAATCTAAATGCTTTATGATGTATTTACTCAGGATTTTTCCCCTTAATTTTTAAACCCATGTGTATTTCAAGGGAAATTTAATCCATATGTCCTTGACTCACTCACACTTAACTCATCAAAATGTTTAGTAAAAGCTATTTGATGTTGAAAAAGCCTTGTGAGTCTTTTTTCTCTCTTTGAATTAGGAAGTTGTTTGCCCATCATAAACAGTACACCAAAGAATTCATGTTCAGCTTCCAACATAGAATTCACCATGCTTTAGAGAAGACATTCACATACTGCTTCCATACAAAAGCTAAAATACTTAACTTTCCAACTTTGTTGCTAAAGAGTTACAACATAAAAGCTTCATATGACTTGAATATCTGCTTTATTTTCCCTTTTCATCTTTATTATTTTTACAAACTCACCAAGTAATTTCAGATCTGCAGGTGTTTTATTGCAGCCATATTCCTGTGTTTCAAAAAATGTACGTTTCCTTCAGCCATGGATTTTGTGGTCTAGAAAATACATTTAAGATATTCTTAATATCAACAGCATCTTGCTGCCCTAACTCCAAATTTAACAATAGAATAAAAGAACACATTTCAACTATGTTTATTAGGCATTAACCAGGATTCAAAGTGCCCTTTGTTATGGTCAGGTGTTTTATTTGAGATCTCCACTCTCTGAGACAGTGTTCTATTGTAAACTATTTTCTTTTTTCTCAATTTAGAGAATTTATACAAATCTGAAATTAAACTCTCATTCTGAAAAGTTGGGGCAATAATCAGTTAACTTATTAGTAGGTAACAGCTTCTCTTTGTAAGGGGACCAAACTTTCTTTCCTATGCTGTATTTTTTAGAAAGTGCATGAATGAGCATATTATTTATCTAATGAGAAATATATGAATCATATTTGTTCTTCTTAGAGGAAGTTTACTGTGAATACTAGCATCTTGGAGAGAAGAGGAAGGGGAAAATGTGCTCTGTTATACCCAGATTGCCCTGGTATCAATCATGAGAGGCATTAGTACTGATGAAAATATTAGGTGAAAACCTGATCTCACTACTACCTTCAGAGCAGTGCTATACAAAGCACCCAGGGTCTTTCTGAATGTTGAACAGACTTTTAGCCATTTATTTCCATGACTCAGTGCTGCATAGAGGAATACTTGACCATCGGTATGTTCTGTCAGTTCAGATGGCCCCACGAACACAAGTGTAGACCTTTTTATCCACAAAACAGGAGACAGAGTGTTCTGTCTAAACATTTTTGTAAGTCTTTTCTGCCGACAACACATACTTAGGCAGTTTTATTGATCAGAAGTCATTGATTGCAGGATTTGATGTTCTTTTTTGTTCAAATATTATGCTGATCTTTTTCTCTCATTTTAAGACACTTATAAAACAGCTAATAGTAGCCACAGTGTTCTTCTAGTTCAGCTTTCGTTTGAAGCAGAGAAAGCAACTAGATACATCTTATTTCTCCATTTGGGTTGGATGTGTGTCTTCACTTACCAATCTGAGTTTTCTAAGAGAAAAACAAATGATGTGGATGCCTACTGAAGAGGTAGAAGTGAGTGGGAGACAGGGCTGTAGATGAAACATTTTGAGGGCAATACAGAAGGCTGAAACAATACTTTGTGGCTTAGATTTTCGTGCTTAATTTCCAGATGCAAACTCAGAAAGCGCTGTGTGAAGGCACTGGAGGCCCAAGGGCGACTTCCAGAATCGCCCTGGATTTCTTTACCGCCTCTTTGCGTTGCTCTGGAGTTTCAAAGACGCTGCTGGAAGTGCAACCCCTCTTCCCTCCCCCCCTACCCCCCGCACCTTGGTGCCTCTTCCACCAGGCATTTTTATGTGGGATCTGGTATCCAAACTCAGGACCTTCTGCTTGCGAGGCAGTCTTAACCTGTGAATCATCTTTCTGACCCTCAAAGGAGCTCTTGAGTCTTACTTTGCGATGTCTGCTGCTGATGACTTCATTCCAGTTGGATGTAGCCATCCAGCAAAACAAATGCAGATATTTAGTATTATCTGTAGGCAAGCCATTAAGGTGGTCACATGAAGAACAGACATGGGACAGAAGTTCCTGTTCTCCGGGGATCTTATCTATTGGGTCTGTTAGATTGCCAAAATTTTCAAAAGGAAAGATTGGACATTCCAGAGTTAGGATTGGAGTTCATGATCAAAGGCACTGAGATCACCAAGGAATTGAGAATTGATCCAGCCCCCCCCCCCAGCCAGGGGCAGCAGCAGATGCCTCTGGAACAGCACTTTCACAAGCCAGTGAGGGGGCTGTCTTCCCTGCGTGGGTGGAGCCAGACACTGCTTCAGCAGTGTCACCCTGATGTTCCTTGAAGTGCAGGTATTTTTTAAACACTGGTCAGCAAACAAATTCTGGCAGTAAAAGGAAAAAGTTACACAGTTTCATTTTGTTGTTTAACTTGGTGGACTTTAGCTAATGAATCATAGTATATTTCCCAAATACCATGGCAACAGAATGGAATTAAGGCCAACGCAGAATGGAAGTGTGGAACTGATAGAGAATCTGGTGTCTGCCAAGGGAGGGGGAGCACAGATAGGGAGAAGCTAGAGACGACAGGGAAGGATAGCACCAAGCCCCCAGGTGGAGAGTGTAACTGCGCCCACAAGAAGAAAGGGGTGCTTCTGAAAGTGGATATCAGGAGATGAGGATAAATGAAAGTGTAGAAAACTCTTCAGACAGAGGAAGACATCAAGAAAGCATCAAGATGTCAAAATTTAGTTTTGCTTCAAAATCTGAGTGCTTCATTAATCACCATCTGAATGGACAAGTATATAGAGACATGACCTTTTCTAAGAAAAGGCTGTGTATCCACCAGTCTTCTCAAAGGGCTGTGTAACACCACCACTCCTCAAGGAAGGAAAAAAGATCGACACCGCTACTCTGTAATTTCTGAACTCCATTCTGATGCCCTAAAAGTCTGACACCTCCAGCTGTGTGTGCTTTTTCAGGTACACCTCCCACTGTTCCCCTCCCACAGCCTGGGCTCTGGCCTGTCTCTTTCATTCTCATGCTGTCCTCAACCATGTGCTCGCTCATGCCATTCTTCCTGCCTTCTGTCACCTGCCCATGTTATCCATGGTTCTCGGCTCCCAATAGCTCCATCACTACTACCCCTCTCCTGTGGGACACAGCTCTTGAAGGAATGGTCCAGGTTCTTCTCTCCCTCTTTCTTAGTAGGGAGAAGTACTAGAACATAGAGTTACATAGCCCACCTGTGAAATCAGGTTTGATTCCTGTCTCAACCATGTGCACGTGCGCTTTCTAAACTACCCTCATTCTCATTTGCTCATCTGGTGAATAGGGGTGATAGCAGTCATTAACAAGGGTGGTTCAGAGGAATTAGAAACTTAACTAGGGTGGTGCAGTTTATGTGACGCTTTTTATTGCAAGGTTTTTCTGGGTAGAAATCATGTCTTAACATCTCTGTATTCCCTCCTACAGCCCAAGAAACACAATGTCTATTAATTAATTTTTGCTGGTACATGAATTAATAGATGCTGATTTAAATATGTCTCTATGCATCTAATTTTCAAAGACAGAAACTTATATGTTAGGAAAATAGGACAGTTGTGAAATTATGCCATTTTAAATAATACACATGTGTCATGACTAAAACATTAGGGTTTAGTGTGTTTTTAATTTTGTATTTTCTGCAAAATACAATACCCTTTATGTTTTTAAAGAATAATTTGAAATTTATTTCTGAAAAATATAAAGGTAAAATCTGATTTTCACCATGACCAAAGGACGCAGCAGTGCTGTGTGTCCACTCACAAGTAGATTCCACACTTGGTAACACGCATTGTATTAGGTGGAGAGGATGAGGCTGTCTTCAAGGTGTTTGTGAGAAGTAGAAGAATCAGATCTCCAGACACATTTACTTGGAGTGCTGCAAGTGTTAAAATAGAACTTTGCCCAGGAACTGTGGGTATAGAAGGGCAAGCACTTAATTCAATCTTGGGTGCAAAGACCTAGTCCGATCAGTGCCATTCTCCAAAATCCTATCTCCTGATTTACTAATGCATCTAGTCTCTTAAGAATTACTCTTCCCAGTCACCAAATGATATCCTGATGCCATAAAAGAGGCATACCTTCTAGAAAGTAAAAAATATATTCCATATGTTGCACTAAATGCAGTATAACTCGAAACACAAATCTTGGCTGGTTCACCTATTAAATCAACAGGGAGAGCAAAATTATCACATTGAGCATTAAAGCTATCACTGGTTTTCAGCAATTTTAGAATTAGAAATTAATTCCATTTTACTTAAATAGCATGTTTTGTAAAGTTTTTCTTTGAAGAAAACACAGTTTTGTTGATTTCTTTTAGCATTAAATGCAAATAAATGGGAAAAATAAATGTTATATCAAAATTGTTAGCCGATCAGATTTTGTATTGGTGCTTCCTAAAGTTATTCACCATAGACAAATTAAATAACATGAGGCTTTAGATAATAGTATGTGTTCTAACATGTTTGAACACACATTATATATACCTAAGTACAGTATTCAGTTGCTTTTATTCCATTTGAGTCTTTCCAGAGAGAAGCTTACTCCCATCACAAAAGATTAATATATTTTCTTAAACATTTGTCTCATTTTGTACAGTACACAGCTTACAGCACCAGAAAAATGTGAGGATAATCAGTTACTGTTCATCTCAGGCCTTAAGATAGATTCCCAGTTCCAGAAGTCACCCAGGGTGTCAAGGCCACTTCCTGGAGTGACCACACAGAGCAGTGCCTGCAGTGGGACAGTTTGGGGCACTGTGTGTATGAACATATTGAGGAGAGATGAAAGATGAAATTTAAATTCATGACCCTTGAAATAAGTGTTCTATGAAGTGTTTAATGCATCATTTTCTAACTCATAGAAACTATTCTATAATTATTTCCATGGAAGTAAAACTCTAGTTTTTATTGATTTGAATTGTTTTCCCATTGAGGCATTGAATACAGAGAATCATCTAAGATGATAGAATTCTTAGATTCTTTCATTATTTCTGAGACTTCTCTCCCCCCGCCCCCACATACACCCAAAAGCATATACATAACTACCTCTCCTTTCTTAATTCCTAAAACCTTCCTTGGATTTCAAAACAAAGTTCTAGCTTCCTAGTCCTTCTGTCATTTATTTCATTTGCTTTGCAATTAAAGCATGTTATTGTTCAGTGCTATAAATATAATGTTTTCCTTTACTTGGTAGCCATATACATACTTAGAACTAATGAGTCCAAAGCAGTGATCTGTGCTTTAGTTCTGTCTCATCACACCAAGAGTTATTTTCTCACAGATTTTTGTATCAGTCTAGAAGTGATTATAAAAATTTACTCGATTTTAGTTTCGTCTTCATTTTTAGATGATATTATGAATATAAAATACTTTTAGATCATTTTGTTGTCAGGATTTTAAGTTTAATAATTTTATGAAGATTAATCCATATTTATTATCACATAATAATGATCTTTAACATGTTTTATAAGAAAATTATACATGTGTTTTCGGGATAATTGAGATTAGAGAATAGCCAGACAGCAAATAAAACATTAACAGCATTAAGCTAAGTTTAAGAAATTATTAAGTTGTGGCTGGGAAATAGTTCAGTAGTTAAAGCCTTTTGGCCTCAGGAGCAAAAGGACCTGGAATTCTCCAAGTGCCCTCACCAAGATCCTAGCCCTTTGGTATTGAGTTCAGATCGCCATATCCCACATAAAAATGCCAGATAAATCTGGCAGGGACCTATGCTTCCAGCCCTGGAAGACAGAGCCTGGGAAACCCGAGAACAAGAGCAATCCAGCATGATTCCTGACGTCACCCTTGGGCCTTCACAGGCACCCCAACTCAAGTGCACTCGTGTACACACAACAGGACATGCATATACACCTACCTACATGCAAACAGAAATAAGGGGGGAAAAGGAAGGAGAAAGGAAGGGAGGAAAAAAAATAAAGAAAAGATTCAATTGATTCAAAATATATTGCAATTTCATATACCTTTAAATGGAGGCTTGCCAATACATTCTAACATTGCCCATTTTAATTAAACAGCAGTTTTTTTCACCTGTATTCTTTTTTATAATTTCTATTAAAACTAGTAGAAAAGTTTAGCATTGACTGAAAATTTAATTGTCATAATTGCTTGTAATAGAATGCTATCAGCCACCCTAAAAATATATATATTTCTGTATCACAGAGAAAGCTCTGAACTGTGAGAACTGAGTTGACCCCATAAGTCACTTACTATTGCTGGGAGCAGGTTCACAGCTAAGTCAGGGTGTACTTGTGCTGAACATAAGTATCACAGAACTCCATAGCCATGACAGCACAGAATGAGAGTGGAAGATTAAAAAGTACATAAACAAATGAATAGCAAAACTATTACCTGGTCTTAGTTCAGACCAGAACAAGGTCATTGTGAAAACTGCAGAACGCTGAACATCCCCCTCTCCTGGCCAATGTGAGTAATGCTGCTTCCTGGCCAGCCTTCAGTCCCCCTCTAAAACTAAGTCGTTAAAATAACCAGTCCCAGAATCATCCCTGCTTCCCTAGAAGCCCATTGACAGCAAGGTCTGACTTCTGGAGACCTGGAATTCTCCAAGTGCCCTCACCAAGATCCTAGCCCTTTGACACTGAGGGATCCCAGGATTCCCATCACCCCTAATTGCCCTGAGCAGTCATCCCAGCTGCTTCTGCTGCAGGTGTACTGCTTGTGGTCTCTGCAAGAGGCACTGTCCAGTCTGGAGCATAGCATCTGTGAATAGCGGCCCATTAACAAAATCAGGACATAAAAGAACTTGGTAAACTGTAAAGCTCTAGCAAAATGTCAGTGTACTTTTATTAACATATCTAGATTGGAGTTTGGGTTTTTGGAAGCATAATTCAAGCTCACAAGTATTTGACATTCTACTTTTAATATTTATCTGATGAATAGCTCCCTTTTAAAATATAAAGCACTTGTACTTTCTACTCTGAATACACTTTGTGGTTTGCCATGGCCCAAAAGACAAAGGCATACTTTTCAAGGTCCTTTACATTATGTTTGGGTGATCTCTGTTCTAGTTCCATTATTAAACTAGCATTTAAATGGATGGCTAGTAGCACATCAATCTTCCTTTAAAAATAGTAATACATCCATATTTTTAAACATTGTGCTACTAATGGTAAAAAAAAAACAAGTAGCATTTTTTTCTTTTAATTACCACTTTTAGGTGGTAGGATTTTGTGTCATCTGATGTGGTAATATAACAATAGTTTTTTTAACATCTATTTATTTAACTCTCTTTTAATACCATTACTTCTGTGTGTGCTGAGGACATTATCATAATTTATTTTTTCATTACTAGGGTAAGATTGGGATATATTTATAGGCAGTTCTCAACTGGCCACATCAAGCAGAATTCAGGAGGTCTCTGCTGGAAATAAAGCAGCTAGATCACCATCTTGCTGGCTTCAGAGATGCTGCCCTTTTAAATCTTTATGTTTGGAAAAAACGTTTTCCAGGGACTCTGTCCCATATGGAAGATCTGCAGGCTTGTGATTGTGCCTTATGTAAACATTTTAATATAGGATCCCCAATATGCAGAGGCTCCCCAAAGGGGATTAGAACCTAATCCCTCTCTCTATAGCTGCAGTGGATTAACTCTGCACTCTCTCTGCTAGTCTGCTCCCTTGAGGCTAACAACAAAAAGATTGGGTGCTCCTTAAATGTGTTATAGAACTGGAGGTTGTAATTGGAGATTTCCAGAGGACAAGGGAGATCAAACACACTATTAAGGCTATTTCGTAAAGAAAAACTAGTTCGAAACCCCTTCTTCAAGCTCCAAGAAAATCTCAATACAACAGAATTGGAGTGGAATCAAAAGAAGTGCAGTCCTCTTCAGACATGCAGAGAAATAAGTAGGGAAAATGTGTTCCCTGTTAGAAGTTGCCAGATTGTGCACTTAAAATGCATAGTACACTTCAGTAAACCAGGGAGTATGGATTTGGAAATTCGTTTCGTGATTTTTTTCAATTTTCCAATTTAATTGTTTGGATATGTTAAATTATTTTTTAAGAGAAAGAAGCCGACCGCCATTTTTAATGTTTTTGACCATTCTTGTCTCCAGATGTCAGAAACCTCTTTGAAACCATAAATCCATAGTTGTCTCGGTTTAGAGTGAAGGTTTTTCGATGGTTTTAGCAAGTTCGGGGAATGTCTAAGAGGACACTTCGTTTCGGATGCGAACCACGTCACTTTCTTACTTAACCTCAGTCAAAATCGCGTGCGTTTCTCCAAAGGGGAAAGAGGAAAGGTGGCATCGGGGGACCGTCGCGGCGCTGCAAGGGTTAAGGGAGCGGCCGGGGCGCCTGGGGGGCGGGTGGGATGGAGGGGGAGCGGGCTGGAGGCGCCGCCGAGTGCGCGCACAGACCCTCCAATAAACACAAAGGAGGGCCTGGGGAATAGAAACCCAAATCCACTTGTAATCGTACAAGAGATTCGGGCATAATTACTTGAGCAACCTAGATTAAGATTGATGAGCCTTTAAAGTGGCGCTTCTGATCGACCGCCTCGCCCTTTAGAAAGAAAAACCTTGTGCGGCCGAGGTGGACCCCCGACTCCGCTGGGCTGCAGCCCAACCCGGAGGCCCGCTTTTGCCGGGCTCGGGGAGGAAGAACGGCCTGGGCTGCGGGCGATCGGGTCTGGTGGAGCCTCACCCAGTTTGCAACTGAGCCTGGACCCAGTGATCTCACGCAGCCCGGTCCAGCCCCGTGCCTCCCCAGCAGAAAATGGCCTGGCTTTGTCTGGAACCACCTCAGGCTACGGCCTATGGCTCCCGGGAACCGCGAACTTGGCCTCCACCGGCGTCCCGGGTGCCCGCGTGAACCGCGCCTGCCCGGCCCAGTGCACTGGCGACGTGGGCGTTTCCCAGCGCGGGGCCGGGCCTGTGCCCCGAGACTCTAGCTGTCTGTGGCTGTGGCCGTGACTGTGCCTCACTTGGCTAATGCATCCGAGGGGAATAAATGGCTGGGTGCTGATGCGCCCTTGAGCCAAAATGCCACCACCACTAAACCCCCGTAATTTCTGATTTCCATGTCGTGCGGCTCAGTGTCGCCCAGAGAGTCTGTGCTGTTGGGGTTGTTTAAGAGGGGGTTTCAGTAGCCTTTCCGAGACGAAATTCTCATAGAGGAATTTCAAGTAAGCACTCTCGCAGGTACACTCTCTAAAAATCACCCTTTTAATGAATAGTTTTAAAAGTTGGAAAGTAGCACTTTTCGAACCCATTTTTCTGAGTATCATTTCTGTTTCCGCGATTTTCCTACGCCTTTCATCATTTTCGATCGATGTCTTGGTGAGGAAATGACAGCTAGGATTTTCGCTTATGTTTCTGTATCTGGATGTATGTGGCCAGCCCTAAGATACATTAAGATTAAGCCCTAAGATTAAGCAAAAAGAAAAAAAAAAACTTTCCACATATGCTGACCTTAGCACACTGGGACTTCAGGTTTAAATCCTTTCTCCTTCTATTCACCACCAGATGGAATGGCTGGACCTTGAGGCAGTTGGTGCCCAGTGACTAGGATCTGTAGGAGAGGTGGTGAAGGACCTTGGTGAATCAGACCCATGAGTTAAGTTAATGGCAGCGCCTAGCCATCCATGTAGAGGTAGAGGTTGCAAACTCAAGTGTACATCGCCCTCTTGGATCTTTGTAGAATTCTTTTTTTATTCTTGGCATAATGTAATGTATAACTGCTAAACAGACGTTTCTTAACATGGAAAAGGTTTCTTAACATGGAAAAGACGTTGCCTTCTAGCAGAGGTACCATTATTATTAACACATCTTTTCAAATCAAACTCTTTGGTACTCTGTAAGAGGGAGCTTGAGACAGCCAGAGGCGCTCAGCCTGACTCCCTGCCCTGTTTTGCAGGCCCCGTGGTTCTCAGCACCCCTGCCCAGCTCATTGCTCCCGTGGTGGTGGCCAAGGGGACTCTCTCCATCACCACGACAGAAATCTACTTCGAAGTAGATGAGGATGATCCTGCCTTCAAGAAGATCGACACAAAAGTGAGTTAAAGAGATGCTGGGTGCTCTCCTGTTGACTGTTGGCAAAAAGTGGTTTTCAATTTTTCTTAGTTTTACATGGCAGTGGGTGAGGGGCATACATTCTCTCCTTTCTCATAAAAATTATAAAATGAATCAAATAACATACTTTGATGAAATTGAACAATATATTAATGAGCTAAATCCTGTATTAGCAGAGCACCCTTATTTGAAGAGTCTTTCTGTGTGTGCCTTTCTGTGCACTTGGATTTGGTGGTTAAGCCAATTGCTCCCAAGTCCCTGGGGTGCAGCATCTCAGCCTCTCTGGGAACACTAGGACAGGCCTTATGAAATGTTGTGTTAAGATCACTTCTAACTTCCAAAAGTTATATACTATAACATAAATAATTTTTTATTGAAAGGTTGTGAGGAAAGTGGGGTGGGAGCCATTTAGATATAATTTCATCTCCATTATTACATCCATTTTTCATCTCCTGGATTAAATGGATTTTGCATGTGGTTATAAAAGGAAAAGAAACTCAATTCTGCAAAAGCTTTGATTCCAACCGTACATGCATAGTTATGTTTTAGTGATTGTATTGGACCATTGGCGATGCATATATGTGTATTGAATATTGTCTTATGGATTTTAAATACCTGTATAATAGAGCAGCTCTGTGCTTCAGCACAGGCTCTAGAAGTGCCTCTCTAGTTTTAATGTTTATGTCATTGTGCAGTTTACACATTTTTTTGAGGATAAGAACTCAGGATAATTAGATGTCCTACTGAATTTTCTGCCATCAATTGCAAAGATCTTTCAGATCTTTTCAGAGGCAGTGCTAAAATAATTAAACAGTCAAATTACAACTTTACTATTAAATTTTTATGGACAAAAAGCATTATAAAACATTCTGTAAATGAGTCATTGAAATTCTAATGTTTATTTAATCACCTGTTCTGACTAACTAAAAACATTAGTAGTCCATCCTCTCTGCACTTGTTGAACTGAAATACTACAAATAACTTTACTTCTGGATTAAAAACAATGAATTTGGATGCACTGTATTTTAAATAATTAAAACACGCCTCTGTAGCTTGTTCTATATAGTAAAAAGGAATTTTGGTTTTCTGATTATTTTGCTAATGAAACCCTAACTGCATAAAACACATTTGATAAAGTATCCTGGTTAAAAGTTATCTTAAGTATACTGCTCAGATTTCAAATACAATTTTCATTTTGCCTTTAAGTTAATCTTTTTTGAATTTGCTGCTTTTTGACTTTGTAATCACTACTGTTAGATCTTTTCCTTCATATTGTCAAAGATGCTACAATAATACTAACCAGAAGACAAGTGTCTCAGGGTAGACGTAAACTATGTGGATTGTAGAAAAGGAACCATTTTGTAAGTTAGAAACTGAGAGATGATTATCTTCTGTTGTTATACAAAAAGAGCCTTAAGTTTCTTTTTAGCGTTTTTATTTAGCCTGTTTCTCAAAACATTTAAAATACTCAGTGCAGTTGATGAAACATCACATCTTTGATGGAAAAACAATTTAAAGTGAGACACAGCAATTTGGCATTTTATTTCATTTATTAGCTTCTAATTAAATAGAAATCAGCAACAGAAATTAAAAATCTAAATCACAAAAGTAATTATCCAGTGTATTTCAAGTGCATTTTCAAATATATAATTCAGATATTCAAGCGTTAATATATAAGCTGAATTCAAATTTCTTTGAATATATTTAAATAACATTTCAAGTATATTTATGGAATGTTAGAAATAGAACAAGCAATATATTTGAAACAAAATGTAAACCTTTTAAAGTTCAGACACTTTCAATGACAAATAAAGTACCAGGAGAAAAATCTACCTTTAAGTGTATCTTTGTGGAAGATAATCTGGAAGTATCCAAAATGGCAATTGAAGTTCTGTTCACCAAATCACAAAACACCAACATCCACACTTTCAAAGACAATGGGAGATCACAATTTTTGTTACAAATCAAAATATACATTACACACTCCTTCGGAGGGCACATCTAGGTCTTGTTTACTCACAGACAGATGCACCAGAATCACAGGATTGCTATAAGCCTTTGATAGGAAGCTGTGTTTGCCGCTTTGTCAGCCGAGCTTTTTTTCCACTGTACTCCGGTACTTTACAGGGGAGATTTGAAGGTCCTGTATAAAGAAGTCATCGGATACTTGTGGATTTTGGTCTCTCCCCCCTCCCTCCCGACTTCTTTTTCTCCCCTTGGAGGGGTATGTGAGATGTGCTTAAACATTGTGTCCTTTATTCCTTTTAAAGGAAGAGGTTGTTTGCACTCTTCTTAGAATAGATGGGGATCTACCAGGAAGTTTTCGTTTCGTTAGGACTTTGTGCTCTTGGTTAGATCATCCTCTAAAGTTTTTCCAAACTTTTCGGGTTGGTCAGGATCTCCCGTGCCAGTCGCCACGTTTGTTTGGCTGCATTTTCCAAGGCCGAATGGGGCTTTCCTTGAAACAGATCTAAGTTGGGAAGGAAGTAGTGGGGGCAGCGCCGGCATTGCAGGCAGGAGATGAGCTGTAGCAGAATTCCGTTCAGCCGGTCGCCCAGGCAGGACTCGTCCCAGTCCGACTCGCGGGGATGCTTCTCGCACTCGTAGGAAACCAGAGTCTTCATGTGGTAGTTGTTGAGGGGCTGGCCCGGCAGCTCCAGGTGGCGGTCCCGCAGGGTTTTGAGGATGGAGAGGCATTTCTTCCTGCAGCCCCCCATCTGCAGTCTGTTCTCGGCCTCGGCGAACTGCAGCACCCAGGCGTCGCTCTCTGCGGAGCTCTGCTTGCCGGCCAGGGAGTGGCACTCCTTGGACAAGAGATTGAACCCTTCGGCTTTGACCTCCGCTACCCGGTTGGGTCCCGGCCAGGGGATGTGGGGAAGTGGCCAGTGGGCTGCACTGCGTGGCCAGATTCCTGTGCATTTGAAAGCCGGGGTGATCTGCACCACGTACCTATCTCGGATCCGCAGTTTCACTTCGCTGGTGTCCGCCACCATCTTTACCACATCCCTATAGCTACATTTGTCCACCGCCTGGGCCACCAGCGTCTGAAACCGGGAGCGGATTTTGCGCGCGGAGAGGTAGCCGGAGGCTGTGATGAACTCCACCCAGAGGGACATGCTCCGCTTGCGCCCGTCGCTGAGCTTGAGCACGGCGCAGCCGGGCAGCGAGCCGTCGTCCACGAAGTTGAACACCCCCATTTGGTTCAGGTAAAGCACCACTTCAAACTCGGTGGGGGAGATGACCTCCAGGCCCTCGTAGCGGTTATCCATCTCGTTGAGAGAGCTGATGAACCGCGGTTCCTGCACCTCCACCTCCTTCAGGACGTCGGAAACCACTTTGCAGACTTCCCGGATAGTTTTGGCGATGGCCGCTTTCCGGGCCTGGCATTTTTCATTGTAGTACTTATTCAGGTGGTAGACCAGCTTGGCCTGGGCCGCAATCATGTTGGGGCAGAGATCCGGATTGTACACCGGAGTCTCGCAGTAAGCTGTGGGATCCAATGCGACTGCTAACGCCGGAGCCAACTTCGGTGGAGAATCGGGCCTCTGCGCTCCGAAGGGCCCCCGAGCGCCTTTCCGATGGGCTGCAGCGGCGGCTGCCCTCTCGCCGTGTCCCCCGCCTTTGATCTGGGAGCCCCGCCGGCCTGAAAGTGAAACACCAGACTGCTCTTCCCCCCCCTCTTCGCTGGCTCTCCCCCTAGGTTAAAGAATCCGTGTGTCTGGTTGAGACCCGTCGCAGGGATCACCTTCTCAGTGATAAAAACAAAAAGTTGCGCTAAGACCCAGCAAAGCTCCTCCAGTAGTCAAAACAATCACCCTTTCCGTCTTTATTTATGCTTGCCCCTAAATAATGGTGTGTGCAGGACTGTTAATGAGACGGAGGAAAAGTGTGCTGAGTGTGTGTCGGCTGAGTGTGCGTGCCTGTGTCAGAAGAAGCTGCTGCTGGTTGGTCTCAGAGCCCAGATGCACTCGTGTGGAAATTATAAAGGCAGGGCCAGGCAGGCGGGCGGCCAATCGCCACTGGGCTCGTCACGACAGCCTCCTCCAGCTCCAGCCTGGCTAATTAATCCTCCCTCGTGGGTAGAGGCACACAAACTAAAGGTAGGAGGCTGCTGCTGGCAGAAAAGCACCCAAGCCACCTAGACAGTTTGAAAATCAAGAGGAATCTCCCAGCTTTGGAATTACTTGAAGCATATTGACGTTTTGAAAGGACTTGGCAAAGGGGCTCTCTTCTGTGCTGAAAAGCCTGCTTGTCTGTTTACGCTCAAATGCAAATACAAGTGTATTAATGGTCATCCATCAATTAATAAACTAGATCGTCTTTCTAAAACATAGTCACTAACTTGCATTTAGAGTAAGATAATTAATGTCCCTTACTCCTCAGGGTTGCTTGGAAATGCAAGTTAAAAGTTTGCTGTTCCACACACAGTCTCCTGGCTTCAGACTGAGTATTAAGTACCCAGTCATGTTCTGCATCCCATGTTCCCACGGAAGCATCCTTTAAAAAAAAAAAAAACTTAAGGCAGATAGTGTGCTCTTCTCTTTTAGCTATTTTTTCATCTGCACTTGTTAAGGAATTTGGAAATTATTGCTGAGTATGGCAGGTATTGTTGCCTTATGCCAGTTTAAACTGGAATGTCTAACAGCGTTTAGCATATACACACCCATCTGCAGTACTCTGTCTGCTGCAGACTTGCCCTATACTAAAATGACCCTAAGCTTTGTATGTACTTATGGAAATCCTTTTTTAAAAAATGACCCCAGTGTTGAGAAATAAGGTTAATGTCATTCCATTGTGAGCTGTATTTTAAAGCATGGGTTCAGTAAAGAGGGACTCATGGCACACAACCACAGGGAGCATTGGAAACTTCCCCTTCTCTGCCTTGTTTGCAGATGTATCTTGAGTGTCTTTAGTGGGGAATGTGACTGGAGAC
Source organism: Typhlomys cinereus (assembly GCA_023101885.1). NCBI lineage: Eukaryota > Metazoa > Chordata > Mammalia > Rodentia > Platacanthomyidae > Typhlomys > Typhlomys cinereus. Next base: position 1,103,402 of record JALPQD010000335.1, read on the forward strand.
TCCTCATTTTCCATTATTTCATTTGATTAAGGATGGTTGCTAGTTTCTAAGAAAATAAATTGTAGTCGCTCCTCTTTTAAATTTAATCGACGTTTTGAAAATTTTGAAAACAAATTAAAATTTGGAACCTTGAGAGGGTTTTAACTGGCACTTTCCCCCCTGGTGTTATCAATTGTGCTCTTAATGTATAGGACTTAGGAAATATTAGTCAGGGATTGCATTAAGGTCCTAAAATGTGGGCCAATTTTTAGCAGTCTACTTTTATTTTAAACGCAGGTTTTTTTTTAATTAAGAATATTTCCTGAGAAATTTTAAAGCGCAGGCAAACGGTATTCGTTAACCCTTTCTTTCAAAGCCACTTTTAGAAGGGTCCTTTTGAAGACTCCCACTTTTTGCCCCAGCTTTTGAGCCTATGCGCGCGCGCGCGCGCACACACACACACACACACCATCATCATTATCATCATCATAAAGCCCCTCAGATTTACCTTCTAGTTCCCAGAGCCCGACATATTCCCATGTAGATTTTAAGTAGTACATCACTTTCGGGGCTCAGAATGTCCATCTACTCTATTCTCCGAGACCCTTCTTTTCCCTTCTGAGCGGGGACTAGGAACCCACAAGGCCCCTCCGCGCTTGGCCTGCCTCGCGGGTGGAATGCGAGTGGGCGAATGGCAGTGGGAAGGGAGCGGACCCGAGCGGACGGCCACGAAGGTGAGGGCGCCAGGGGGCTGGCCGCGGGCTCTGGGGAAGCGTCCCCCGGTCCCGCGCGGTTCGCCCCACCGGCAGGCTGTTTTCAAAGCCCCCTGGGTGTCCCAGCTCTGCCCTCGTCGCTGCACAGCATGCACTATGCCTCCGCCGCCCTCGTGCCCACGAGTGGCGGTGATGGAGCCGTGAGCGCGGTGCCTGGGCCCTGCTGGATGCTAGGCTCGGGCTCCTCCCGGATCTCAGGACTGTCTTGGGCAGCCGGGGGCGAGCAGGGCCCGGACGATCGCCGCGTCCGATGGAGAGGACCCAGCGCCGGGCCGCCGGGCCGCTCCCTGGCGCAGGTGGCGCATCTTCAGGGCTCGCTGTGCGGCTTAATTGGGTTAAAGCGAAGCTAAACACCGAAACACCCATCGCAAACTAATTGGTGCAAGCGGGGCCTTTCCCTAACGATTTACACTCTGAGAAAGAAAAATAGACGACCAGGAAGGACCGGGGAACTCGTTAGCCCAGGAGTGTTGCAGAGAGGTGAAGTCATTGGGTCTCCAGAACGCCAGGCCCGCATTTTGTGAGCCGCCTTCGCAGTACAAATGCCCGTGTGCCTACAGTGATTTACATAACTCAGGATCCCCTAGTCCTCAGCCAGCAAGGGGGGCGAACCTGGAACCCCAGAAGCCAGCTTGTGTGCAAGAAGTGCTTGTTGCTGGGAAGCAACGGCGCAGTTACACTCGTGCGTGAAATGAATTGCCGCTCTTTGCTGAAGGCTGCCTCTGGTGTTAATGCCCCTCGTTGTGGAAGGAAAAATTAAACTGTTCGGACGACAGTGTTCCTTCCATTTCTTCATTTTTTTTATTAATGAACTGACCTATGGGAAAGGAGTTAAAGCTACTATTTTTCAGGTGTCATTCACCTGATTTCAGCGAGATTTTGGAGTTAGACCTATTTTGTGCCAGTAAACTAAGTACTAAGTGGTTATTGTAATTTTAAAAATATCGTTTGACCTACTGAATTAGTTGTTTCAACTGACATAATACATAGGTGGCATGCAATCCATTGTTCGCTTATGTAAAACGTTTGTAGGAAGAACTATTATGCTACCATTTATTTTCTTGTAACTGTTTCACTCCTACAAAAGTAGCTTGTATGAATTCAAGTTTTAAGTCATAAATGGTTAATTGTTTTCAGTGGTATGCAAGCAGACATCCTTGATGTGAGCTAATAATAATAGAATGATAATTGAAGAAAAGTGACCTAATTGAAGGCAAGAGAAATAAGGCCAAAGAATCTCATGATGTCACCATTGAGATGCTTACATAGGAATGGCATTTAGGATTTTTAAGGTCTGTCTTTTCATTCATTTCTTACCAAGGCATCCTCAATTTAAAATGTATCAGTTAGGAAAGAACGTCCAGGGAAAACAAAAAACACTATTATTATAAATGTTGGGAGTCTTTATGAATAGGAGACAAGTGCCGTGAAGCAGTCTAGACGAGGACTGCAGGAGACCCTCTCCTGAAGCTGCTTCCTCTGTAACCTGTCCCCAGTGGGACACACAAATGTAAGAAGCCTGCTGCTGCTGCTGGGCTCCAAGAGAAAGCACCACTGTGTTGAGAAATGTAAGAAATGTAAAATGGTTTCTGTGGTTTAAAAAAAACTAATTTGAATTGCAAGTGCACAAATTTCACCACTTGGAACCTTTCTGGAAAAGGGTATCTGCTGAGGGATATGCGCACGTTGAGCGCTCACGTAGATACTGTTCTGTGAGGTTTCATTATCCCACTGGCTGCTAGTTTATTCACAACTATTCATGAATTTAAAGTTTTATTTTTTAATATGTGCCTATTACACTGGGGAGTTAGGAAGAATATGAAGTTGAGTTTATTAAATTATTTATCCCCGCTGCCGGAGTGGCTTTGAAGGCTCATTGTATCCATCTGATTTCTTCCCTTCCCCCCTTTTCTAAAAATGTACATGGACTACTTCAGCTGTTTCGTTCTGCCAGACACAATATATTTCTTTTTTTTTTACACTGGAGAAATTAAAGACAGATATTTGTGCAGGGCTTTCTTTATCTGTCATATTAAATAAAGTATAATCGAGGGAGTTTTTCTGGTAACCTAATTCGATGGTATCCATACCTCCCTTCCTGTGGTGAGTCATGGTACAGGAATACTTGAAACAAAATAGCTTGGAACTTCAAAAGTTCCAGTGATTTCTTAAAATAATTATTCCATGTTTTAATGTCAGCTTTATTACAAAGCAGAGCAGTAGATGGAGGTCACCTTTTCCATGGTGTAGGCCCTATTCTGTTGCTTCAATCTGAGCATCCTGAGAATTGCAGTTAATTTTTAAAGAGTACTTTATATTGAACCTGAGTAAGCCCAATGCCTCAGTACTCCTTACCTCTCACATACAGTTTCATAGTCACATCTGTAATGGAAGTCCATTTTTCACTGTTATCGCTTAGTAACCTTGGTATTGGTGGTGTTCATTGTTTAAAAGAAAAGTAGCTTGAGATAAAAGATGGCAGTTGGAAGTAGATCTTACAAGAATTACTGCTCCTACTTGATTTGTAATTGTAGGTAACTCGCCGTTCTCTTCATAGATCTAAAGCCTTGCTTATGTGTGTGATTATCTCAGCTCCTGCCTATATTTGAAAAATCTACATAGAGATGCCTGGAACTTTAAGTTGCATCTGTAAGTTGAAAAAAAAAAATAGAAGACATGGTCATTAATCAAAAGAATTTCTTATTGTCCAAATGTTTGTGGACAATGGATTAGTCATTCGCTTCTTGAGTATCATGAAAGAAATGTTAATTACACCATTTTAATTCTTCATAGACCCTTTATAAAGTCATTATTATCTTCCTAATTGATAAGACTAATATAGCCTTTATTAAATCTCACCCTGTATTTATCATTCCTGTATTACAAAAATAATCAGACAGGATGAGTGGGGACAATACAATTGCTTTCTATATGTATAAATGAGAGTAAGGTGAGCTTTGACCAGTTACAAACATGAAGGCAGGCACATTTATATATATGATGCATCCCTAGTGCTCTGAGTGCTACATTTCGACCACACTTAAAGAAAACAGTGGAATCAGGTTGGATTAGTCTCTGAATTTGCAGTGGGCCATGCAGGACTGCATCGCTCTAGCTCCTGCTCATACTGCATGTGATTAAGTCACTGAGAATATTCAACATGACCTTGGGGCTGAGAAAGGCGCATAGCTCACCAACTTCCAACAAATACAAGACTCACATTGCCTCTCCTTTGACTTATTTGTCACTTGGAGCTAATTTTCTTAATGAATAAAACAAAACTAGGCCTTATTTTGATTTTTAATGATTAGTAACTAAAGCATTAATTTTTAAATATATATTTTTTTAGTGTTGTATATAGCAAATTTATATTATTACCTCTTAATCCCTAGTCACCCCCCTTTCTTTTCCTCTTACCTGCCAGACTCCCTCCTATGATATTGATATGTCAAACAAATTTCATTTTTTAAAAAAATAAGAACAATAATGGACAGCCCCTATATAGAGGAACACAGAGAGAAATAGAAAAAAAAAACAGTAAATTCAAAATAATTATATCAAGTAAAATGAATTGCCTTTGATCACATTCGTGAAATAACATTTTGTAGACAAATGAAGTTATTACATTAATAGGCTTTTTTTACATTTTAATGTATAGCAGAAAATGTAAATGTGTGAATAGATCACTTACATAATTTATTTTCATGTAAATTAGATTCACTGTGATAAATACCCATGTATACTACTACTTAAAAATGTTTCATATACTCTTTTGTCAGAATTATCAGGTGATAGTGAAACTGACAAATAAGCTTTTAATGCTACATATCCTTGTCAATTGTATCTAAATAAAATTAAAACCATAAAACACTAAAACCGTAATTAACAGATGTTTGAAATAAAAATTGAGAACCCAGCATAACAAAAATAGTAACTTTACGTTTCTATGAAATATACTTTTTAAAATTAAAGTATATTGATGTATAGGTTGTATACAGTACTATCCTAATATACATTTTTTCCATAGCAACGTGTCCTTTTATGGATTCTTCAAATAAATTAGCAATTTTCAAGGTATATGTTATGTGCTGTTTTAATGACATTGGAAGAAGAAATCTCACCGGACCCTTGGCATTTATATTTTACTTCACATTTTCATTAAATTTTCTTTCTTTTGTAGACCTGAGATGAACCAAAAGAGTTAATTATAGCTAACATTAAATAATGTGTGCACATTCCTGGAGCATATGCTTCTAATCCACATTCTGTATAAATGAACATTGTTATGTAAACTTAGATGGTTACCAATACTCCAAACAATGAATTACTAAAGTGCAAAAATGTAGGAATTGTCATTGATAATGATGCTCTTTCAAGTATTTGCCTTTTTACAACTTGGAATGGTACAAGTAGTCTTTTATTTTTTCCCTCAAGATACACAAATTATTTAAATGCTCTCTGTTTTATATTTTTATTTGGCAATTACAATAGCAATTTTAATGTTATGCATGCTTACAGGCCTATTAAGGAAGAAGTTATTGCTTTCTTAATAATCCTAAAGCGGTTTTAGGGAACACATTCTTTTTATGGTTTGTAAAATAGCCCAGGCATGCAGGCTGTACACACACATACACAGCCAGAGTGTTTCAAAGAGTGAAATGTTGATTAAGCTTCTTTGCATTTCCACATTCACCTGTTCAAAGGAAGCAGGTACCACATATTGAATATTGACTGCTTATTGGCAGAAAACAATATCATTTTTGCAAGGATGTTCTATAGAAACCTTTATCAGTTTTTAGTAATACCTGAAGAAGCTAGCTGTTGCTTAATGGATTTAAAAATTAATACTAGAAATTCAACAATTTTCCAAATATACATGTTGGTGAGTCACTTTTTAATGCCATAAATTTTTCATTATGAAATTGAGAAATAACCATTCCCATCATGGTAATAAAAATATATTTGTAAGGATCCTCCTATAATGATACATATTAACATACACGAACGGTGCCTTTACTAATTTAAAATCACATTCCACTTTCTATAACAGACTAGAGTTAAGTGTTTTGAAGCCTTTACCTGTATTGGATAAGCAGAATGCCTGATTCATGGGGGTGCGGGGAGTATTGGGTAGGGGTTTTGTTTCTGGGTCTTGGTTTTTGACTAGCAAATGCAGTTCTTCATTTGTTTTGCTCTCCACGCTGCATTAGCCCTGTTTTCCCCTGTGTGCATCTGCCAGTGTACAATTTAGCCACGGGCATCTGTAGACCTTGTGGTGATCAGCATTGCAGGCAAAAGCCATATGTGTTTAAATAAAAAAAAAATCTCTTTATTTCATTTGCTGTTTTAACTGGATGGATAACTTTTGTGCCTCAAGACAGAAGAAGAAAAAAATACAGAAATAATTAATTGCCTCTATTCTTGAGGCAGTTTCATTTTCCCCCTCCAGTATGGAATGCTTGTCAGCTTTCCTGATAAATGACTGCATGGATTTGCATAGATTTTACATTAACACAAAAATTAGTTTTATTTGTGAAAAAGCAGTTTACATAATAATATAAAACCTAGTATTATTGATTGCATTTTTAAGCACTGATGACTTTACAGAGATTGTAGCATTCTAAATTTCCAAAGATCTGGTCAACCTGTTCCTTAATTTAAATTATATATATACATATAAATGTATATAAATAAATTTATAAATATATATCTTTGTATTAACTAGATATAAAAGTGCATTTATAAAATGTTAACAGCTTCCTTCTAGTCTTATTGACTGTAGCTATTTCAGGTCCATGATTAGTAACACTCATTTGGATAAAAATTCTGACTTTAAACTTCTGCAAAGGAATTTAAAACTATTTATTACCATTTACATACACTTCAAACAATTGAAGGACTTGTCTGTGGAGGTGATTTTAATTTTCATATTTGTGTCATTCAAAGAGTGGGTATGTGGACTGGAGCCCCTTTCTGGGAAATAATGCATTGTTCACAACCTGATTTCAAGTGTATCTGAGAACCATGCTGTCTACCTTCAATCTGTTTCCTTGAGCATATTTAATTGATCATCCTAACCCAGCCTTAGCATAACATTAAAAACCCCACTCTGTTGAAACTGTAGGGGGCTGGAAACAATTCTACTCAGTGGCAGGCAGGAAGTAGATGATCTGGCATCTTGTTGTCTAGAGGCAACCTGCTAATTACATGCAATCATTGTACTATCCGTGTTACAGAAGATTCAAATATGTTCACTGCTGTTAGTTACATCAAAAAGCTTTTCATAAAATATACTTGATCCTCAAGAAACCAACTCTACTGAATGGCAGCCTAACCTAGAGTAGTGTCTCTGCCTCCTTGAGTCTGGGACACCCTGGGTACCAGCTGTCACGGCTCAGCTAATGATGACAAATGCCCCTCTCTATGCAGATTGTAGAGCTTGCAGGCTGCTGCGAAAGGCAACCAGATTACCTTTCTTCAGATAGTAACTTAACCTTTTAAACTCATGTCACAATGAAATGATCGGTTGTGATCGTTTCAATATCTGTATATTTAGAAACAAAAAAATCAGAACAATGTCATGTAACATCCTTAAATTTTTCCACTATTTGTATGATTGTAGCAACTTACCTTTGAATGTTATAATATTCTTAAATGAGAAATGGGTAAGATATACTTCACAACCAATGTAGAGTTTGTATTTGAACCTATCTTTAAATCAGATAGCATGAGTAATTGAGAGAATTAGATCGTTTAAGCCAAAAAATATGCTGGTGACATTTTGAAAGAAAATGTACTCTTAATTTCTCTTCACCTGAATGATAATGCCTGCCTTCCACTGTGTTTGGATCCAGTCAGTTCCAAATACATAGACATATTATTCTTTTAATGTTGATTCTCTCAGAATTATTTAAAGAAAAATTGTTGCTGGAAATTACTTTCAGTATATTCAAACTTGAACTTTTAAGAAGATTTGATTGCAGTATGGTACATACACTTTGATAGAATATGTAAAAACAATAAGGAAAGTTTAGTAGGATAATGTAAACAACAGATATGTTTTCTATTATGTGAGATAATACCCCATCATTACAATATTCTTTTTTAATTTATGAAAGTTTTTAATATTTTTTCCATTTTACACTTTAAATTAAGACTAAATGTTAGAAAAGACAGGGCGAAATGAGTGAAGACCGGTGCTTAATGAGCATCTACTCTCTTTCAGTCTTGGCAACAAATGTTAGGTCCCATTAACAAGTGATGATATTGAGATTTCCAAAGCTTAAGTATCTCACAGAAGGTCACCAGAGTACTTTCAGAATCAGACTTTCTGAGGACAGACACATCTTATCATTGCAGTGTGTGGATTGCATGCCACAAAGACAAATATGGGCATGATTATTTATTTCCTGACTTTACTCAGATTTTTATTTGGAGCAAGAGCTGCTCTGATATTAGTATTATTTTGAAAAGGAACCTATATATTTGTAGTGCATTAAAAGATAGTTGAAGGACTGGAAAGATGGCTCACCATACAGGTGAAAAGATCTAAGTTCATACATCAACCAGAGTGTGTGTAAAAATGCCAGGCAGGCATGGGAGCCTCCCTCTAATTCCAGCCCAGGAAAGCAGAGCCTGGCTAGCTCTATTATCCAGCTGTGAGTCTGACTAGAGATCTGGTCTAAAAAGAATTAGATGGGAGAGTAATCAAGGATGTCTCCTGATACCACTTTTGGACCTCTGTGTGCACATGCACATGCACCCTCATGCACACCCACCCGCGTGCAAACATACTTACACACGTGCACTCCCCTATAGACATGGAAAAATATAATTGATGAGTTTAAAATTTCAGACTCTGTATGAAAATCAGTAACCGTTTTGTAGCTCAAGGATGGAAGATTGCAATTATTAGTCCAGGTTGGTGTGCATAGCAAGTCCCAGGCCAGCCTTGGCCACATAATGAGACCCTGTCTCAAAACAAAGCAAAGAAAGCTGAGTGAATGCCACATGTTTTTTTTTCTTCTGGCAAATTTTGTCTTGTAGATATTATAATATTAGGATTTTTTAAATAAGAGACATAGCTATGTAATTATGTTCCTGTATGCATTTTAATGTAACTATAATTGCCAGTAGTATTGATGCTTTTGCACATATAAAATATATTTAAAGCTCCAAATAAACCTTTTATTAAAATGTCATTGAATTAGTATCAGACAAAAGAAACTACTTCTGCCTCATGAGTTTGGCAGTTTATATCAGGGCAGAAGGTAGCTGTAAGGGAAGATACTGAGGACCCTCCGCCTGGTCATGAGGCTTCTTCAGTTACCTCCAGTACATCTCTGCTCTCACCTCATTGATAAGAACTTACCACTCCTCAATAGCTACCTGCCCTTACAAATGGTACTGTAGTTACAAAGCCAAAGTTTCTCTTCTCGAAATTCTTACCTTTTTACCTTTTCTCTGTCCCATCTGTATTCCTTCAGCAAAAAAAAATGAGGCCATTCAGTTAAACACAGTCTGTCCCCAAATAGCAGGGTTTTTTTAACTTTACAACATGTGTTTGATAGAAATGGCACTGGGTTTTGATCTTTCCCTGGGCTCATGACATATGGCCCAGTGCTCTGGGAGATGGTGGGCGGTGGCAGCAGAGCCAAGGCTCCCACTGAGCCCCGTGACCTTGGGACAGGACTGATCCTCTGAGCTCTGATGTCTGGCATAAAGTGCATTTTCTATAGTTGGTATTTTCATTTACGATGGGCTTATTAGAGTGAAACTCCACCGTAAGTCACACAGCATGAGTACTTCAGCTGTCTTGCTTCACTGTTGAAGACTCATTCTGCTACATGACTTTAGTCAAATGTGATGCGTTAGAATACATTGGAAAATGTAAAACAGTTTCCATTAAGTAAAACACAGTCAATATTTGCTTTATGGGTGTCACCATAACCCTGTTGATAATTACTGTATGTAAAAACTGTGTGTCATGTTTGATGCATGTGTACGTGATTTGTATATATGTGATGCCTATAATGTATGTATGTCTATTGTCTGAGTGCAGGCATGTGCATACACTGTGCATGTGTGGTGGTCAACAGAACCCCCTCAGATGTGCCATCTTGCCTCCTGCCTTGCTTGAGTCAATCTTCTTGCTGTTTGCCACTCTGTATGTGTCAGGCTAACTGAGTCATGAGATTCCAGGAATTCTTTTGTGTGCTTCCCATCTCAGCAGAGAAGGGATACAAACATGTATCGCACTCAGCTTTATTTGAGATCTGGGCATCCGAACTCAGGTCTTCATGTTTGCGCAGCAAATGCTTTAGCCACTGAGCCATGTCCGTAGCCAGCCCTGAATAAAGAATCTCATTAAAGCATGTACCTATAATTCTAAATATATGACTTCATATTTTTTTCTAATTCATCTGATCTTAGTATTTTAGGTACTTTCCCAAGTTTTAACTTATAATGAGCTACATGCATACACGCATACATACGTACACATATATATAAGTAAAATTATGCTATATGTTATATATTACATATTATATAATATTATTTTGAATAAGAATAGCCTAATGGTTCTTCCTAAAAATCTGTCAACATCTACATTTAGATTATCTATCTATCCACAACAAAACAGAATTTAATTTACAGAATTTGGTGCATTTACTCATTGTGATGATAGCTCAGTAGGTAAAATGTTTGTCACACAAGCATGAGAAATCCAAGTTTGACACCCAGAACCTCACATTTAAAAAGCCGGACATAGATTTCTAATCTCAGCACTGGGGAGAGTGGTGGATCTGTGGGGCTCACTGACCAACCTTCCTAGTGTAGCTGACAAGGTCTAGACCAGTCTCCATGTGCACGTGCACCCCTACACACGGGCACATATGCATGTGCGCACACATAGGAGCACATGTATACACAAAAAAATGCTTGAAATTCTAATTTTGGTTGTTTGTGCCTTTCTCAAAATGTATAATCACTGTGACCTACTTAGAATAAGCCATACTTTCTGATATATATTACCTTTTCTACAAGTAACTTTTGTATCTACAGTGGACTGTACAGGTTTCCCTGTTGATTAATGCATAAAAAAGCAAATTGACTTTAAATGCAAGCAGATGTGCACCTAGGTCACATAGAATATTATAGAAATCATTTACCTAGTGGCCTATTTTCACTCTGTAACAATAATAGTTTTGAAATGATTTAGTGTGAGTAAAAGTGGATGCTTGTAAAGGTGATCTATTTAATGAGTTAAAGTCATTGTGAAAACCCCCTTTTTTTTTTAATGGAACACTTGATTAATTTGCATATCACCCTTTCATAAGGGCCATGATAATCTTCTCTGTATCATTCTGACTTTAATATATGTGCTTCCAAACCTGGAGATGAAAATTTTCCAGTCTTATGAGAAGGAACACTATTACTGGCCGATTTTCTTCACACGCAATATGTTAGTGTGCCTGAGTAAGATGCTATGTGGAAATCACTGGAATCTTCATTAAATAATGGTTACAATGTCTAGGAAATACATCTCAGGGCTAAGTAAATAAAAAAAATCAGTATCACATAAGCAATTGACAAAAATAAAAAGTGTGTCTTCTTTTTTTTTTTGTCCTTCTGTGTGGTTTTAAAATTAAGCCAAAAAACAGAATAGCAAATTGTTCACTTTCTATGATCTTTATTTACTTTTAAAAATTAAGTTTGTGTTAAAAGTAAGCCCATCTTTTATTTGAAAGATTTTCCTCCAAATGAAAACATGTTGTTGCTTCTTAACTTACTGTTGCCACAGCATTTAGGCAATAACATCTAAAGGCTGCCTGCCAGAGATTTGGCTTTCTTACAGTTTGTATCTAGAAGAGAATAAAGCAGCCCAGTGCCTTTACAAAAGGAACCTTCCGGAGTGAAGAGCTGCCCCATCTGTTTCATCTGGTGGCTTATGCAATAAGAGGTGTTATCACATGCATCTAAATGCACCAGCGGTGGTTTTATGAACTCTCTCTGTGCTTGGAGGAGTTTATAAGTTGGCTGCTCTATTGTGTCCCAGTCCCAGCTGACCCACACACATTCTGCTGAGCATATTTGGGGGATAATTAGAACTAATGAAGCCTGGAACACGGCTAATTCTCTAAGTGATTTATTCGCATGCTCTTGTCTGATTCCCAAGAATTCTCCAGATCATGATCTTCATGGCTTGTCCGCAGCCTTGTTTCAGGACATCATTACTTTATTTTGGTGTTTTTTGATGGGTTTTAAAAAATATATCAAATATTTAAAAACCTGAGAAATGTGTTTCAAAGTAAAAATTTGCTAAGACTGCTTCGCCCTGCCCACTCTGCCATCTTTGTTTCCTTTAGCTCTCGAAGCATCTATGGCACTTGTGACTAGGTAACAGGTAGAAAATACCAAATGATCAGAACATGTGCCACTGTGCAATAAAATATAAAAATAAAATAATTGAAATTATTAATGGATGCTTCCCATTTGCAAGTTAGGCTTTCCAAAGAAATCTTTTTAGAAACTTTCCCAAGGAAACATTTTTAGAAACAGCTATGAAATCCCTTTGCAATTCACAGCTCTGCTCCACTGTACCAGCATTGTTGAGAGTGACATTTCTCCACATGCCCTCGCCAAGTAGTCAGTGATTCAGTGGGCTGTAACACTCTAAATCCCATCAGCTGACTTTCCTATGCTGTTATAACTGTGTCAATGAGTGGCAGTTTGAGTGTGCAGGTTCAGATCTCGGAGCTTACTGAGGGCATACTAGAATGAGAGCAGACACAGTTGCCAACAAAAGAAGGCTATAACTTTATTAAAGCCTTACACTCAGTAAATAAGATACTGAAGTCTCTCCAGGAGGGTAGTCTTTGTAGCCTATTTCCTGCTTGATTTTCTCCTGTTTGGAAACCCTAGCAGAATTCATTGTTAAGGACTGATACTTTGATGTATTGGTCCCAATATTTAATTGTTAGGGCACTCTGGACTTAAAATAATAAATAGCTAAAGGACAAGGACCACTTTATTCCATGCACTGTATTACCCAAATCAGTGCAGTTCACCAAACAGGATGGCTAAGGGCTGACTGGAGAACCAGTCAGACAGTGCTGATTCTTCTTAGAAGTTAATCAGACAAATAATAGCCTGTATACTCAGAGCTATAGATTCCTCTCCTTATATTTTACCTTCAGCTCAAAAAATCAGCTAAATCATCAGAAAAACACATCTTAGGAACTTGGGGGGTAGGGACTTACCCTTAAGTTATTACATCTTCATAAAAGATAATGAATGAAAGAATGGCCCAATACTGAGTGTTTCCTGTCTTGTAGCTATTCTGAAAGGTGCTTGGTTTATATTGTTGTTTAAATAAATTATTACACAACAAAATCTTAGGTTATTTTAAAACTCGTTTTACACAAAACTGCACAGTAACTAACAGCTAGAATTCAGCCTGTTCTGACTGTAGATCCCTGAGCTTATCCAGGATAGTTCTTTGGTAAATATTTACTGAATGAATAATTAAATGTGTGTTGTCTATCCTGTTCTTCTTAGTAGTAAATTTTGTTTAATACCCATTTTGATCACATACTGAAGTGGTTGTGAAATGTTTGATAAAGAAAGAAGTATCTGTTTGGGGCTGGAGAGATGGCTTATTTTTGCCTTGCAACCAGAAGAACCTGAATTTAGACACCAGATCCCAGTAAAAATACCAGACTACAACCTGCACTTCTGGCCCTAGAAGGCAGAGCCTGGGAAATCCCAGAACAAAGCAATAAGAACGCAAAGCAAGCCAAGATGATTCTTGTCGCTTTGGTCCTCCACAGACACATACTCAAGTGTCTTCCTGTACACACACACACACACACACACACACACACACACACACACACACACTGCACAGAAAGGCAGTAAAACCATCCAGAGCATTTAAACATACCTCAGATGACCCTCACACTTCTGATCCAGAACTGTCAGAGCAAAAGCAGGCTTTCTGGGAAGATGACAGATTGTTTTAACTACTGATAATGGGTCATCCTGGTCAACAACTCAAGAGGGTGGCAGAGTACACAACTCTTTAAGGCTTAGGATGAAGATGTAGAAATCACTATAATATTTTCTGTAGTCAAAAGCATGAAAATACTTGCAAGAGCTCAGGAGGAAAATATGGAGTGAGACAAAGTGCAAAGACAGGATGTGACAATAAGATCTCAGAGGAAGTTGTTTCAGGAGGAATGTAAAGAAATGTCCAAAGAACGATGTAGGAAAACCAGAACTGTTGTCAAGGCAAACATAAGAGAATTTAGTGAAGAACAGGTATGCAGTGTTAAACATCACACAGAGCTCAGAGAGCGTGAGAATTATTTGTCTCTCTCCATCATTGTCTCTGGGATTGTGAACAGATACAGAGCACAATGGGCATAGAGGGAGGCAGAGGGTGAGATGTAGGACTCAATTTCAAAGAAGGGAGATGTAGCAGAAACAAAGATGCTTTAAGTGATGCAAGTCAAGTTTTAAGAGATATCTGAACATCCTCAAGTCATAGGGAAAGGAGCTATCAATGTGAACGTTAAAACGAAGGGCCAATTAATGGAAGCCTGTCTCCATGACTCAGAGAGGAAGTGTTATCATTCTCCTGTGACCACCAACAACTGATATAACTGTTTTTCTTGAAGTAAACTCCACAATTGCTATCACTGAACGAAATTGAAACCAGTAGTGATGATTAAACAAAAATAGATGACTCAAAAGAAGTGGTAGATACCTATCATGATGAAAATTATGCATTTAAAACAGCATTAGCTCACATAAAGTCAGAATTAAACTTGCATCATTTAGCCACTTTTATATGGAAGAGGGAAGAAATTAAATGGCCAAATATGTGAAGAGCTTTGGCCAGAAAGGTATGGATGGGGGAAGAATTCTAGGTAAGTGAGTGAACGCTGGTACACTACTAGTTGCAACCAGTAGTGAGATTGATAAACTGGATAAAAATAGAACTGCCAGTCATATAGAGAATAAAGGTTGGTAGATTTATGAACCCCAGGCCATTCTGTTAAATATGAATTTCAGGTAATGGGAATTCTGTGTGTCATAGTTACTTTTTCTTTCTGTTATTGTGAGACAACACTCATTCACAATTTAAGGGAGAAAGAGATTTATTTGACTTATGGTCCAGGGGTAGATAGTTCATTATAGTGGAAAAGGGGATGCTAGGTAGGGCAGAAGCTATAAGCTGACTCAGATCCCAGCAACCATCCTGAAAAGGGGTAGGGGGAGAAATAAAACTGAGAGAAAACAGGACTGGTCTACTAAAACTTCAAGGTCCACCCCTGTGACTCGCCTTCCTTCAACATGATTCCACCTCCTGAAGGTGCTACTAATTTCCCCAAAATTAGTATCAGCTAAGGATTGAAGTGCATGAGCTTGTGGGGGGCAACACACATTCAACATTTGGCACTGTGTTTATGTGGAGACCTGGATTGAGGTGAACAGCAGATGTGGCCAAGTTCCTAAGCAGATGAGCAAGGAAGATCACTGAAAGGAAGCTGAAAAGGATTGGAGTGGAACAGAATGAATGAGCATAGATTACAAGAATTCAAAGTCAAGCATTTTAATATTAAAATGCAGAATTGTTTTTCTTTGTGGAGATTGAGCTCTGTGAGAAAGGCGATAAGAATTAAAGTGGAAAGGAAAAATGAACCAGGCACACATTATGGGCTAGGAAACAGACTGAGTCAGCAGAGCCTCCGTACAAGGAAGGCCAGGGTCAACAGCTGTCTGGAACAGTTGAAGGCAAAAGAGAAGCTTCACAAGCTGCTTATGGTTTAGTGCCTTAAATACTTCTGAAGTATGTGCTTAAACACTTTCATCTCTGCATCGTACAAAAATAGAGTTGATTTCTACAGCGAGGGCAATCAGAGGCTCTTGTTAATGATCCCGATGTTGTATGTGAAGAAAAGCTTCAGAGTACCTAAGCATCAAGTATGCTTAGTTTATTCACTGTCGAGACCACCAAAGTGTCTCTTAGAGTGTTTAGAATGTAGTCAGTCCCATGTGTTGCATTGAAGGTATGTAAAACCAAAAAATGTCTTTCCTTTGTATTTTCTTCTAACTTAGCTTCCTTTAGTGTTCTGGTAAAGAAAGGAAACCTGTGTCTAGGAATAAAAAACTTGAATTCTAGACTTAAGCTTTTGGAATGTACTCCATGACCTTAAATGGGCCTGGTTTCCTGCCACATAAGGTTAGAGCCTCTTCTATCCAGAACCTTCTAAAATGATTTATTTTTTTGTCTTCATTTTATTATGAAGTCAACACAGTACAGAGTATTTATCTTTAAAAGGTGTGTTTTGTCATATACAGTAATAAACCACATTATGACTGGAATAGTATTTAAATAATTATGTATAGTTCAAAGTACCTTTATAGTCTATTAATAGTAATTGTAGTAATAGTATTGATAGTAATGATTTCTTTATAATGTGTAAATTTTTATTCATACCTTTAGTGATTAAGTAGTTTGGAAGCACAACTGTCTGTGAATTGGATATGATTTGCTTTCACCAAAGTTTATGTGAGGAGACTGTTCTTCAATGTGTTGGTTTAGTGGGAGTCATTTGCTTATGAGACTAGAGCCCCTTAGAAGTGAATCACTGCTCTTCTTTAAGAAATGAATTAGCTGTCACAGGAATTTGTTCCTCTTTTCTGTATTTCACTTACCCTCCTCCCTTTCTGCTTCCTACAGTGGCTGAGGTTGCATGAGGCCCTCACAAGCTGCCCAGTGTTGGAATTCTCAGTCACCGCACTGTGAATCAATAGACCTCTAGTCTTTTTTATTTAGTCTCAGTATTCTGGTACAGTAGTAGAAAAGGGATTAAGGCATAGTGTCTTTATATAACTATTTCTTTTGCAAGTGTTGGTATGTACGTTTGTGTGTGTGTGTGTGTGTGTGTGTAGAAGACTTTGAGTGTATTTGCCTGTGAAGGTCCAAGGATTACTTCAGAAAACATACAGGATTGATTCTACCTCCTTTTTGCTTTGCTCTGAGATTTCTCAGGCTCTGCCTTCAAGAAAGGGAAGTGCACACCGCCACCATTTCCACACAGCATTTTTATATGAGATCTGGGTCCTTTTGCTTGGAAGGCAGCAGCTTTAATCCCTGAGCTATCTCTCCATCCCTATCTTCATATAGCTTTAGAAAAGACATCATGAATATGTTTAAAAGGAAACAAAGCCACAATGGTAAATAAGAAAATAGAAAAAGTAATTATCTCTTCAAATGAATTCATGACTTCAGGATATTAATAGAACTTGAAAGTCAGTTTGACTGAAAAGTCAGTCATTCTTAAAGAATTATGGAGAACATGAAATATGTGCAAAGACCGGACAAAGGCAAAATATTAGAAAATTTGGTCTTTGGTACCTTCTTTTTCAACATTGTTCACAAAGGCTTGATGAAGACATAGGTGAAAAATTCAAGCCAGCCTTTAGTTCCTCAGATAAACAAGTTGGACCTAAGGTTTTAAAAACAAAAACATATTTTTATGATAAAAAGGAGTATGTCATAAGGCCTAGGTCACTCTCAAAGAAACTGAATGTATATTTATGCAATATATTTGTATGTATAGACATGCATTCTCTTTCCCATAGGAGATTGTGTCCATAAACCCATAAAGCTGCCAATATGTACAGATGCTCAAGTCCCATGTAATATGATGCATTTGCATATAACCATACATCTTTCCATATTTTTCAATCATCTCTAAATGACTTATAATACCTAATACAATGTAAATGTTACACAGATTGTGGTTATACTGTATTGTCTGAGGCATATGTTAGTTTTGTTTTCCCATTGCTGGATGAATACAGGACCCAAGCAACTAAGGGGAACAAAGGTTTGTTCTTGGCTTAAGTTTCTGGCTACAGTCCATTATGATGGCAGGAGAGTCCATCCAATATCAGGGCTTAGGGAACTGGCCACACTAAATCCACAGGAAGAGCTGAAAGCACAGCTACATACTTTCTCACTTGCTAGTCTGCCAAATGCTCAACACTGCTGCACTCTCTGTCTTTCCCATCTACCCAGAAAATTGCCCACTGTGAGTTGGGTCTTCCCACATTGATTAGATAATCTTCCATGGGTTTGCCTTAACTAAAGAATTCTTCATAGGTGCGTCTAATGGCTCAGTTCTCAATTGGCAAGCTGACACCTATAACTAACTGGTACAGGAAATGATGATAAAAAACAGAATTTGTGCATGGTCAGTATATACATAATTTCTTCCTGAAAATTTTCAATTCAAGATTGTTTGAATTTATGGATGCAGATAAAGTCAACTGTGTCCTATAAAAATATGTGAGAGGAAATACAGTGTTACATAAAAAATATTCAGTACCAAAGGAAACTGTAAAAGAGGAATCGATAAATAACAGCAACAACAAAAAAAATGAGAGATATAAAAAGCAAAATGGCAGACTTAATTGTAAGTCTATCAATAATAAATTAAATGTAGATGATTGGATAATCCTTAATCAGATATTCAACTGTCACACTGAATTATAACAAGAACTGTGCGCCCTTTACTGTATGCTATCTGCTGGAAAGAGAAAACATTTATAAACATGTATGTACCTGAGAGTAAAGCCTACGGGATGTCAGATAGCACCAACAAGACCAAAAATTAGAACAAATTCTCCAATAATAGTCAAAAACTTCCGCACTGTACTTTCAGTAATGGATGGAATAACCACATAGAAGATTGGCAAGTATGTAGCAGATTCAGGTAGGCATGGCCAACCCAAGGCTCATGGTCTGCATGCGACCTGAGAATGGCTGTGCTATAGCCCAGTGCAGAATTATAAACTTACTTAAAACATTATGAGTTTTTTGAATTTCTAATAACTCAATTGCATGTAGATAATAACATAGCAAGGCAGTGTCAAAAGATCAGACATTCCTGGAAGTAACCAGACCTAATATACATTTGTTTATTTCAGAGATGGGTGTAGCAATGTCAGAAAATTAAGATGTTTTCCAAAAGCACTATGAATGTGGTGAGTGTAGTTAACATTCAAATAAGATGCTTGTTAAGAATACTTAACATAAAAATTTTCTGCATGTAATCTCAACTAAAAATATTCAGAAACAACTTCTCTAATCAAAGAGCATAGTTCTCGAGTTTTTGACATATGCAAATACGGCCTGAAATGTTTTTGTTTCAAATCTGAATCACAGTCACATTTCTAGTAAAAAGTACAAAGACATATATTTTCAACTACCTCCATTTAATGTTCAATTCTCATTGTAGCTTTATAAAATGGTATTTGTCCTTGACAATAGAGATGTAGGACATTAAGTTCCCCATTATTTGCCACTCTCAAGTGACATGCCCTGTTTATATATTATGGAGCCAGTCATGACCTTTTGGTTGAGGTTGGAATGGTAGCATGCTGTAAAGAGTTATTTGGTGGAATTTGTGTGGCCACTCCAGGCAGTTGAAAATACAGATATTAGTCCCGGCATTGTACGTGTAACCTAACTTAATCATAATCACTTGTACAGGAAACGAGTCCTGCCTTAGCAAGCATGTTGGGATTTTCCTTTTGTAAATGAGAGAAAATCCGTGTACTGCTCTTTCCATAGCATTTTACTGAGAAGCATCAGATCTGTTTACCTGGTTGAAATTCCAATTGTTTTATTATGGTGTCAATTCTTTGGTTTTGGCAGCACTTCTGAAGTGTCTATTCACAAAAACACTCCCATCGTGAATGAATGCTAGTGTTGACACCACCTAACAAGCAGGGATTATGTGTTTACAGAAGACGTAATATGATAGGTCAAGTCTGAGAGGCCCTTCTGCAGAGCACTTCAGCGCATAATGAGTGGCTGACTGGCAAGCCGGGAGCTGACAGGCTCTGCTGATGCCCGCCTGTCTTCTCCAAAGCTCTCTTGATCACGTTCCCCGCTCTGTTCTCATGTGGGGAATAATAGTAGAGTAAAGCTGCTTTTCGGTCTCGTTTTTCTTGCTAATTTACACATTCAAGCCATTTTTTGTTTGCTACCCTTATTTGCTATTCCCTTTTGTCAAGGCACTGTTCTCTTTTTTGCCTCAGGCCAAAGAACTAATTTGAGCTTCTATAATTACTTCATGTTTTACACCTGTCTGCATATCACGCATCCCCTTCCTCCACGCTTAAGCTGTGGGCTTCGTTGCAGAAAAGCAGAAAAGTCATAGGCAAAGACTTCTAAATCTCTCGTTTCAGCCTCCCTACCGAAGAAACGCAATTAAACTGTTGCAGTACCCTCCTCTACCATGCAGCTGACCTGCAGTTCATGAAGGACAAATGAACAGTGTCTGCTCAGACAGTTTGTGTTAAGACATCGTGGAGCAGAGAGCCGGAGCTTTGTTCCTCGTGAATGAAGCAATGGTTGTAGTCATTTTCAAATCATTAAGACTCTGAATGCACCGGCTCCCTCTGCAGTGTTTGCTCTGCAGCGGCTCCTCCGCTTTAATAGCCGCTTATTAAATTTGGGTCAAGCATACTCTGAAGAGCATCACAATGAAGAAACTGTTGGAAAAGTTACCTGCTTAAAAAAGGCAATTGATTAGATTTTTAACTTAAGTGACAGCTGCAATTCATTGCCCATTCTTTGTGATGTCTTGCAGCCCTAGCCGCCTTTTGTAATTTGGGCTTCATTTTCTAAGAACTTTCTTGAATAATCCAGGGCTGCTTTCCGCTGCAGCCTGCTCCAATCCAATTAGGACTTTAACAAGGGTCAAATTAAGGAGACTTTACACTCGCTGTTTGCATCATTAGCCATAAGACTGTTTTGTGAGTGCATGACTGTGTGTCAGTGAGGCAGGGGGAGGGGGCGGCTGCTGGATGGGACAGGCACAAGGCTGTCGTCTACCATGTGCCCTGCCCCTTGGTCTATGGAGGCTCAGCAGGCTAGCAACAACATTGCCTTTTGTCTTGGGGGGGGGGGACTGCCATCTTGTCAGATCGTTGGTATATAGTTGTTGAGTGAATACAGGTGCTATCTGAGACTCATGAGGAAGAGTGTTTTTTGCCTACTGTCTTCTTTTCCTGATAGCGTATTGTGATTGGACAAGCCACTAGGAAGGAAGGAAGTTGGAAATCTCCTGAGCGTTCATTATTTTTGATGAGATGACACCTAGCTGGGCTCGTGTTCTCACTCTTGCCTCTCTTTCTTGCTTTTTTTTTTAAGAAAAAGGCATAATTGTTGGTTCTGTAAAACATCATAGAAAGAGAAAACATAAGATTTGGAGGGCTAGTTTAGTTACCTGCCATTTGAAAAGCAAGAGTGTATGAGAGAATTTTCAAGCCACGTACTACCGAAGAGAGCACTTTCACTTTGTCCATATCACCAAGCCATATCCGTACTATTAGTGTGCATTAGCCACATTATGTCACTATTTAGAGAAAATGACCTCTTCCCAAAAGGAAGAGACAACAGACTTCTTCTAATCAATGCCTGCGTGCCTGGGATATTGCTGGAGGAGCTGCTGGTGTGCCATGAGCAAGGCTTTGTGCCACTACACACAAAGTGAAGATTTATCTAAAAATAACACTTCCATTGTTCCTTTCTTACCTCCTCTACCCACTAATAGGTACTTTGCTATCATGAGATTTTTCATAGTTTAATCCCCTTTCAAAAGCTTTTTCAGAGTAAAAGCTCTAAATGGTCCTCAGTATTAATTTGATGTGACTTCTGTACAATATGGTTTAAATTCTCAGAAGCACATTTTTACCGCTCACTGTTTTTCACTGGTGCAGAGTGTGGACAATACAATCTAAATGTTTGGTGAGGTTACTAATGTGAGCTGTTGTGTGGCTTTCCTACATAGTTTTCTGACTTTAAAAGAAGTATTCTTTCTGTGATTAGAACTTAATCCTCAAAATATTATTTTAATAGTACATTTTAAAAAATAAGTCTTTTAATATTAATAGTTTTCAAGACCATCATTTAGTCTTGAGTTTCACAAGTGATCAGGCAAGATGATATGCATTGGGTTACATCTTTGTTTAAAATGTTGGGACCACAGTGTCCTCAAGCACATGAATCCTTCAAACTAACATCTTACCTTTTTCTATGTGTTTTATCACTTTGGGGAAATACCTGCCTTCCAAAAAATATAATATATTTATTGTATTTGTTATATTTACTATTATAAATCTTGATTATAGTTTATTCAGTGATGAACACATCCATACCAAATTCCATTGCCTCATGTGACATGCATCTGATTTGCTTCTAGAATGGGAATGAACTCTATTCATCCTTTTAACTCTACATTCCTCCACTGAGCTTCAGTCTCATAGTTTCCCTGAGGATAGATAGCCCTGGGTGGGCATGTGCATATGTATATGTCCACATAAACATTTTTCCATAGTCAAAAAGGTAGGTTTTTTTAATTGTTGAGTATTTGAATCAACCACACCCTCCTTTCTTGAGTGTGAACACAGGCAGAAGTGACAGACATGTACAAACCAGCATGAAAGTACAACTTCAAGCTACAACTAGGGAGAGTGATGCGCCCAGCAGGTTCAGGGGTGGGTCTCCCTAGGAAAGTGGCTTTGAGCTCACTATCGAAGACATCTTACTATATAAAAAAAATTTATTTTCTTTCTAAAGATTTTTGACATTTATAAGCATAAATCAAACTGATACTGTATTAAGTAAGATGAGAAGAAAGCATATGGAAAGACATTAATAATTGTAAGTTCAAAAGAAAGTTTTACACAAAAGGTGAATTCTAAGACTATTTTTCCCCTTGGTTTTATTCCCCTTTCAAATATTTACTCTATGATTTATCTGCTTATCATGGTGGAAGTAAAGTAGAACCTTCTAGTCTTGAATCCACAGCATGCTGGAATGAGCTCTCCAAGGCTCCTGAGAGCTACACATCCAGCGGAAACTACTCTAGTGGAAAGTGATAGATAATACGAATAAGACTCAACTCCAGTCCCAAAGGTTTCTCAGCATTCCTTGAGATGCTCCCAAACTGAGCACAGGGCTTGTGCATACAAGACAGATTTGGGGGAACATCCATAGATTTTCGCAGTTTTCTTTCATTTCTCTACACTACCTGGGAGTAGAGAGACTGGAATACATGAAATCAAGTTTTGGAGTTGTCTTTCTATTAAGCTTTGTGGTCAGTAATATTTAAGAGTTGAAATTTGGTTTCTTTTTTTCATTATTTTTTATTTTAATATTTATTCAATTGTGCGTGTATGCGTGTGTGTATGTATGTGTGCGTGTGTGTAGAACCACGGGCAAATTCGGGAACCACCATGGGCGCCTCCACCTCCTCCTTGTTTATTCTGCCCCTGGATTCACAGGCTCCACCCTACCAGGACCAGAAACGCCGGCCGCCCCCGCTTCCGCCCCGTGTCTATATGTGGGGTCTAGGATCTGAACTCAGGACCTTCCGCCTGCAAAGGAGAGACTTAACCCCTGAGCCACCTTTCCAGTCCTGAAATTTGGTTTCTTGTTGTATAAAATTCTACCTAGTAGGTCATTTACCTCTGAGATTACAATGGGAACTGTTTCCCATGAATTCAATGATGGTTCCCCTTGGAGAGGATTGATGTCTGCATAGAAGTGTTCACTATCTGGCTAATATTTCAGTATAATCTTAGTATAAATTTAAAAGTATATTTTTGACTGCATAATCACAATTTTTATCAGTCAGTCTTTATATTATTCCACAACAAATAGAATTACATTCCAAAGTTGTCATTGTATTTTAGATCGTACCTAGAGTTTAAAGAGAGACTGAGATGTACTCCCTTAATAAGTATAATTTTCTCATCAAAACGATTATTAATGTAATAATATAATGAAATAGTCTCAGAAGTTTTCATTAGTTCTAGTATCTTGGGATCGTTTGAGTGGATTAAGACCATCAGTATTATCTGTACTTAATTCAATATTCAGTGCAATATTGATTTTTAACAGAATTGGTTATTAAAAGTAAGAACATTCTACTTTAGTCCCCAAGTTCATTGATGCATTTATTTTATTGATAAATTTTTAATTTACATATCAAGATGATTCCATCACCCTCTAACCCAAAGTTACCTGATAAATTTTAAAAATGAAACTTAATATTTGTAATAGCAGTTCAGTATTAAACCAGAACGTCATTTTAGATATTTCTATTTGTACCTATTACATTTAGAAGTGTATTTATAGCTTATGGTAATTTATTAAATGATTAGAAAAAATGGTTATATATAAATAGTTATATGCCTTATTAAATTTTTGCTTCACTTTTAGGTATGTTAATTTGACAATAGGAATTTAAAATTTTTACACAGAACTATAATATGTTGCAATAATTAGGATGGCAGATATTAGTCAATGGGTAAAATTCTTGTTGTGTAAACCTCCACCTCCCAACACACGTGTACACTTCAAAAAAGAAAACAAAAGATAGTACTAAAGATGGAATAGCTCATGCCAGCCAGGTTTCAGAGTTAGCCATGGACAAATAACAAGCCACTTGACTTCAGATTTCCAAGTTTCTCATCAAAGAACTGGACACATAGGACCTACCTAATTTAGAAGCCTTGAATCATATGTAATAACCAGAGGCTGTCTTAGACCTTATGAGCTTATGTCCCACCACTCCCTCACTTTTTCCCCACAGTGTAATCAAAAGATGAACCCTAGGGCAATCAGTCTGCACAGTCTCATTCTTCGTGTCCAGGAATATGTTGTGGGACATTCAACTGACCAGAAAAACTCAAGCCTGAGCACTCAGTTCTTTCGACTCCATTCAGAGTCTCCACACCATACTGTTTGTCAGGCCGTAACACCACAGAGTTAGAAGCCACTTTGATCATCTGGTCTAATTCACACAGGATGTCTTTGGAATATCCTTGGAGATATGCATCCATCCATTTTGAGTTCTTTGCATCCATCCATTTTGAGTTCTTTGCTCATTTTTCCTCCTTAAAATTTTCTCCAATGACTTATTTTCTCTTTAAATCCATACCAATTAGATTTTTACTCCTATCACTTTGCTGTAAATGCTTTTCTCTAGACAACCAAGAACCTACATTTTCTTTATGCAGAGGTCAACCGTTGTTGCTCTTATATTATCTGTGCACCATCCTCAAATCACTCCCTAGGTCTCCCTTTCTCCCACTTCTCCCTGTCTTCTCCACAGTAACCGAGTATTACAGTACCCCAAGGTTCCATCCTTAGACCTTTTCACAGCCTATTCCCTTAGTAATGTTAAGTTAATCTCCTGCCATTAAATATCATCTCTGTAGTGAAAACTCTGAATTTGTGTCTAAACTAAAGTGCTCAAGCATCAAGTTCTTATATTCAAATGATTATCTGGCATTTCCACTTAGGTGTCTTGATAGATCAATCAGATTTACCTTGTCCAATTGTGGGTATCTCCTTTTCTTTTCTCTTACTGCTTATTCATTCCTCTTACCACCAAATTTTTTAAATCAAAATTTTCTGATATTCCATTAATCCACATTTTTTGTTAATATCTGGGAATTACACTTCACCCCTCTCTCTTATACCTCACATATGTTGTCTCCTACTAAATCATATTATCTCTATTTCAAAATTTATCTAGAGTTTTTGTCACTTTTCCTTCCCTCTTACAACTACCGTATAGACCTGACTCCTCTTGAAATTAAAGGATAATGATTATCTGTCCAACTGATAGATGAGAAGATAGGGACTCAGTAAAGTGAATTTCAGTCATGCACCCCATAAATGACATTGGACACACCACATGTACAGTTACCCCCATAAGATTTACCATATGCACAGTGGCTCTTTCAGATTATATTGCTAAATGTGCCATAGCCATTTTAGTTTATAAACCGAAGTACACGCCATGATACTCACACAATTAAAAAAGCAAGAATGGATTGTACCAGAGAGATTTTAAGATTAAGTAAATAGAACTCTTTTCTTTTTTTTTTTTTTTTTTTTTTTCCTTTTGAGACAGGACTCAGATAGAATATATAGAATTTTTTTTCTTTTTTTTTTTCCTTTATCACCTTTTGACCTAGGCAGGTCTCGAGCTCCTGAACTCAAGTAATCCTGTTTCTGCCTCCTGAGCAGCTGGGACTATCGGCCTTACCACCATGCTTGGTAGACATTGGAAACTGGGGCGATGTGGGAAAGGAAGGGAAGGACGCCTTTTGAGTTTCTGGTGGAGTGGTTGCAGACATCTACTAAGAGGAAGAGCTGGAGGAACTGGGCTAGAGCAGACCTGGACTGAGTGAATGCTTTCCTGTTGAAAACAGTTCAGAGCGCATGGCAAGCACTGGAGGGACAAGGCCAAGATGCTTGAGCTCGGGAGTATAGGCTCAGGGGAGTGGAGATCTCACGCATCGGAAACTTAAGTCTTGGTACTGAATGGAGAATTATTTTAGAACCTTCTGCTAAAATGAATTTCTAGTGAGTACTCAGCAACCCTGTGTAAACAGAAAATGCATGAAGGAGAGCTGGCAGTGTGTGTTTCAAGGAGCATAGATGGATGGCCTAATGCCCAGGAAGATAGTCCATCATCCCTAGATGATTCTAGGGAAGGGGAGAGAGAGAGAGAGAGAGAGAGAAGGAAGAGGAGGAGGAACGGAGGTGTGGTGAATTGACAGTGTATCACTGCATGAGATTAGGGCATGGGTAAGTACTTGACAGATGTTTAAGTGGCCCCTGAGAACAAGGCCAGGAGAAAGCCAGGAACCTAGCCTGCTGAGGCAGAAGGCTCGCTCTCAGTTCCTGTGTCTGACCACCGGCCTAAGCCGATTGTGGATGACATTTCTACTTCACACACCTAGGCCACAAGTTGCACTGTATTATTCCTCCTACAAGGATGTCAGTTTCTTAGAGACAGGAGGGAAAGAGGCAAAGAATATTTGAGGAATGCACAAATAGTGGAAGAAATCAGGAGGTGATAACGAGGAAGCCAAGAGGACTTTTAGAAGGGTAAAAGGAGGCTGTCACTTGGGCAAGAGTGAAGTGATCACTGGATTTGGCCAGCAGAGAATAGGATAGCATAGAAAGGACTATTTCAGTAGGTCATTGACAGTCTACTAAAATTCATTAGAATTTCACCTTGAAGATTTCAAACTGATTTCTACCTTATTTTTGATCTTATGAATTTGAATGCCTGAAGATCTGGCCTGAATATGCAGTTCTGATGGAGATTTCCATTGGCCCAAAATGCTTGTTAATTTTTCCCAGCATACTTTTGAGAGCAAATGAGATGTCGTGTGTTTGTTTGTTAATATTAAAGGCCTACTATGTGTCCAACACTCTGATGCAGTATTTGCTCTGACATCTAGATATTTCTGGTACTGAGTTTCTTTTAATTTTCAAACCTTTATTCTGTGGCTCTATATGTTCATGGCGTCTTCGTGTGTGTGCATGTGTATGAATGTGCACATGCACACATGTCTCAGCAAGACTGTGGAGATCAGAGGACAACTTTGTGGAGCTGATTCTTTCCTTCCATCTTTACATACATCCCGAGGATGGAACTACTCGGGTTGTCAGGCTTGTGTGGCAAACCACTAAGCCATCTCAGGAGTCTGATACTGAATTTTATACCCACCTTTTACGGTATGTGCTTTGAGTTTTGCGCTGAGAAAAATGAATTTTGCGTGTAAAAGAATACAAAAGGAGGTACAATGAAAAAAGGAAGAAAGAACTATTGACTGGAATTTACTGAACTCCAGTGTCCTGCTAAAAACATCCGCATGTAGCTTCCTTATATCTGTGTTAACCACATGCTTCACAAAGGGACTTTGGGTGACATAAGATACAATAAATTGATGGATGCCATGTAGGAAATAAGAAATTAAACTGGCATTCTGGTCCTTGACTTCCTTCTCAGATCATCTGGAACTCTGCCACTGTGCCACATCTTCTTCATTTTTATGGTATCCCCATTATGACCTCTTAATTGATTTTTATACAACATAATGCTAAGTGAAAAACATAATAAATTACTACAGCACAGTTCAAGCTTCCTATTGAAGGAGATGTTTATTTTAAGATAATTAAGATTCATTTATATGTTGGCAATTCCAGGTAAGTGCTCTAAAGCCTTCATCATTTCTGAAAAATAAATTTTAATGTTAAATTAAGATATATTTGTTACATCTTGATGTATTTATAATCTGCAGTTGATAACCCTACAGAAAGTGTTATTCATATTCATATCATAGAACAGTATGAACATCTATCCTGGTCTTTGCCTAAAATTTTCTGGAACTAAGTCCACTGGTTGATTGAAGGTCACGATCTCTCCTTGCCACCTACGCTTATGCTGTATAGTGAGTTGCACCCAGTGCTATGTTTGTAACATGCATGTGGTCATTTTATATTTATTATTGCCTAATTATTGCTTTATTTAAAAGTTTATAACTGCTAGCTATAGAATGAAGCTATGAAGGTAAATTTTTATGTCGTTGGAGTAGATTCCCAATCAACTCTCAACCCTCCTCTTATTTATCCATAACCGAGGAATGGTGATCTATGTAAGCAGACATTTAAAGAGTCTGAATTTGCAGGGAAAAAAAAAAATCTTAGCTTCACCTCTGTTCCCAACTGTCAAGGAAAGCACACTTCCAGCACACATGAGTTTCACTCCAGGTACACAATGGAGAAGAACATAGCTGCCCAGTAGCGATTAAAATCTTGGTTGAATGGAGTGAAATTTATGGACGTTTTGCTGAATGTTGAGAAGAGCAGTCCTAGCTGCGTATGGTTTTCCTGATGAGCAGGCACTGGTTGGACGAGAACTTGCACACATGGTTCTCACACACTGTCACACAGAAGACCTTCAGATTCTGAAGAAAGTGAAAGGAAAGAAGAGAAAAATGCAAAGAAGGAAGGAAAAGAAAGACATAGAGATTTTTTTGGAAGGATATTCAAACATTTGGCGCAGAATGTAGCACTCAAGGATGTAGTCTCTAGGAATCTACTGCTTTCTGCATTTCTGGTTCTCATGCTGTTTGCTTCCCACCTCATCTCACTTAGTCCTAATTTTAGGCTGATAGCACTTCATCTTGGCTTTTCTGACCTCTCATTTCATGATGGCATTTGCAGTTCTTTGGATGTTTTTCATGTCCAGTTTTCCACAGAGAAAATATAACTCACTCAGCTCACCAGACTGAGGGCTAAGCCAGCCCAAACCTCAGCCTATGACCAAAATCTCTGGGTGAGCTGCCATTAAGGCAGCCCAGAGAGGTGATTCCTCTTCCCCGGGAATGTTGTGAGCCTGAGTCTATCAGAAGGCAGCATAAATTTCCCTGTTCTTCTTCTCTCTCATTTTTTTCCCTAAGCTGTGCTTTAAGAAATCTACCTTGGAACTTAGTGTAAAGATTCTATAATATTCTATTATATTCCCTGTCCTCTAATAGTGTCCCCTTTGGAAAATGTCTGCCATGAATTTATTTCTAGCTTTAGTTTTAGGAATAATTGGCTGATTGTTCCTGAACTGGATAGTTTTTATCTTTTTACAAACTTTTGTAGTGAAATTGTTCTTTTCCAACATTACCTGTTGGGAGTGCACACATTTGTTACCCATAAATAGGAAGCTTGTAATGCTACAGCATGCTTTTGTATTTTTATTATCAGCCTTATACCTGAATCTGTTTTGAGCTTTTTAATAGATTCATAACTTAGATTTTATATATGCTTGCAAATCCCTTGACATCTTTTCAAAATCAAAGTATAGATATAAATTATATAAATTTCTGACACATTAAAGTCATTAGTCAGGTTTTAGTTATATAGGAACATAATTTTTAAAAGTGAACAAATAATTTTAAAATACCATCATCTTACATTTTTCTGTATTTATGTACTTTAAAAGTCATCTAGCTACTTTCTTTTTTTTTTTCTTTTTTTTTTATTTCTTCCAGTCATACAAAGTTGAAAATAAAGGACCTTCAGGCTTACAATAGCTTTTAAATAAAGTTTGGCATTTGAATAAATTTTATTACACATGCATCATTTTGACATAACTTTATATTATATTCTTGTTAAGAAAAAGGTACATGTATAATAAAATTAAAGCACATTTTACAGTGTTCTAATCTATATTCTTTTTCTGAAACAAAAGTTTCTACCCCTCAAACAGTAGCATACTCTGAAAATTATTTAGTTTTTCCTAAACTCCACTTATTGGCTAAAAGAAGAAAGGAGTGGGGGGAGAAACTGGCATGCATTTTATATAAAAGAAATGCTTGAGGTGGAAAGTTAGGGGTGGCAGCGTGAGTTTGTAGCAGACCAAATGTCGCTTGCATTTTGCTGGTCAGTGGTTTGATATACTCATTTGCTGATGCGAAATGACGAGGGCTTACAAAACAGGGTTTTGTTTTTTAGCTGCCTGTGGACCTAGTGGGGCCCAACAGAACCTAGTCAGCAGGTCATTAACTCTGGAGAAAACAGCTTGCATTAATATGCTCTAATCCAGTATAATTAGTCAAATTACTGCACGCCGACCAGCTTGTCATGTGTTGTCTGACTTGGCAAGCATGCTGGATTGCCTGGGTCCCTCTGGAATGCCACCCTCGATCAGGGAAAATTGCTCATTTGCAGTGGTCTTGAACTCCAGAGAGAAAACCTACAATAGTCATGGAGGGACTTTTGCTAATTCTTCGAATTCAAGCTTTTTTTGTCAGAATAATTTGTTGTGTCGATTAAAATGCAATCTTGTAATTTGTATCAGCAGCCTTTCTGAAGAACATTGATGTAATTGTCCAACAGTAATTCACAGTAATGCAAGAAATTTTTTAAACAAGTAGATCATTTCCAATACTGAGAGTGTACATTTATCTGTTTGCGTATGTGTGGGTCTTTCTCCAGGAAGGTAAGAGGTTATTAAACTCTAAAAGGGCCATATTAGCATAAATTTACAAGAGCTCTTGTTCTGGAGGCATGATAAAAACCTGTGTTACCTTTACATTAACACTGAATTGCTTGTTGTGCTTTTGGCAATGACAGATAAGTCAGTGTAATTCCCCATTGCAGGGGAAAGGATACTGCAGATTCCAAACGCATCCTGAAGATGTCACTGACAATAATCTTCAAAGGACGGCCAGCCAAAGTGGGCTGTATGTTTGTAGGATGATATACTGCAAATGACAGGAAGAATTATGTGAGTGAAGACAAATCTGTAACATATTATTAAGCAATTTCACGAGAATAACAGGGATAAAAGGATAATGGATGAGGGTGTCATTATTACCTTCATGTAGCGGGAAAGCAAAAGCAAAGGTAGAGAGACAAGATTAATTGAGGAAGGGTGAAGCATTCATTGCTCATCAGCTCTTTTGTGCTCTTCACTCCTGAAATTCCAGACTGGGGAAGAAAAAGGTGCTCAGAACTGCATTTTAATGTAGCTGGCAAAAAGGAGTGGAAATGTCGAGGCACTTGTACTAAAAAAATACATAGTGACTATTGTCATCACCAGAAAGATCTAGAAGATTGTTGATTCTTCGTGTGGTGGTCTCTTCAGATATTAGCTATGCTTCTACACACCAAAATTATAAATAGCAAATTCATTTTCTGTGCTTTAAAAAAATTGCTCCTTTCAACTTAGAAAACACTTCAAAATCTATGACATTAATATTTTAACTATCCTGACACCATAAAAGAGTTAATAAAATTTGGGATCAGTTTTGACTGTTTTCTAAGTACATGTAGTAACTGTTTATTATATATAATAATAGTAAATTTATTTCCTTTATTAAATGATGGTTATGTGTAAAATTTTTAAATACTAGAGTCTTCATATGCTTTTTCTTTATGCTTGTTTCTTGCAGCTTCTCATTTAAGCACTTATCACAAAGCACCTATCACATCACACTTAGTAGCATATATTATAACACAACAGCCACTGTGCTTCTGCTTGCAGAGTTCTCACACAGATGTTTTGCTAGAAACTAAGAAGCCTTTAGGGATATGAATCCCCTTCCAAATGTAATTTACTCCTGATAGGAAGTTACCTTAAATGTTGAAGAAACTTAAAAATGTGTTATATTTCTGTATGTTGAGCTAGTAGGAAAGTCAAGGGACCAAGTTAGACGCTTAAATACATACCCAGTACACACTGAGACTCCAAGATTCATTTTGAAACAAGATCCCAGTCTACAAAGCAGGTTCATGCATTCAGGAAAGTCAATAAAACATTCAAATTGAAAATGTGGGCATTAGTGTGAATTAAGAATAATACACTATTGATATGCACCCTGGATGTATACAGATATGCATGTAAGTAATGGTACTAAATTCTGTGTGTATATGCCATCTAGGAATCTTGCTACAGTGTTTGAATTTTTTTTCTTTTTGGTGCCATGGATTGGATCCATGAACCTAGGATTCTGTGCATGCCAAGTTCACTATTGTATCTCTGAGGTACATCCCAGACCCTATACTATGACACATCTTTCCATATAACTTATCATGTTTCATCCTTAATTGTCATTTTTAGTGAGCAAAACAAGAATTCCTATTTCAGTTCTACAAATAGGAAAACTATGGAGCAGAAAATTAAATAAGCTTACCCGAAAAATTTCACAGAGAATGATACTTCAAAGAATAAAGCCATCTTCAGATGCCTCATCCAGTGTTTGCCATTTTTTTTGTTTTTAATTTACGTCATGCTGTAATCTTGTGTGTCACTGTTATTTATTTCTGTGTTTTTAATTATCTTGAAACTCTCTTCACTGAATGAGCACTCTGTGCCTTGTGTTTGCTATAGAGAAAGGAGAAAATAGCGTTTGTGCTACTATATTTGGCACATTGGGCGCATTATTTAATATTCAGCTAATGAGTTAGATAGCATTGCAACTTCACAGATTCAGAGACAGAAATCATTTGTCCAAAATCACAAGCAGCAGTGTTAGGGATTCAAATCTAAGTTTTCTGGATATAAACAAAGCTCATGAGAATGGATTAGTTTGGTTGGGTTAGTTTTTATTTGGTTTTCTCGTGTCACATTTTTCTTTTTATTATAATGATATTGATGATTATTAATTATTTTTGAAAAAAGTTCTTACTGTTTAACAGAGTTGACCTTGAACTCTTAATCCTTTCCCCACCCTTCCAAAGCAGTAATTGTAAGTATACAATACTACAAAGCCTGGACAATTCATATTTTTTCCAATACTGTCTGGCCTTTTATTCTTCTCTGTCCTTCATCTTACGTATTCAGACAAAATTACACTGTATTTTTACATTTGACCAATATTTTTAATCTTCCTATGTCTGTATTTGATGGTCTTCTTTGTCATAAGATCCTTTAATTTCTGCACAGAATTTGACACCAAGTTCCAGAATCTTCAACATGTTTCTCCACTTAACTTTCTTCAATGACTGGTCTTCCTTGTGCCACACCTTCAATATGGATTCCCCCAACCCTGCAATCATGTCCCTTCATCAACTCGATTCTCTACCACTGGTATCTGTTCCTCAGGCCTTTGCTGTGTACAGACAGAGCCTGCAACTCTGGATTCTGAGCTGCCTTCCCACGAACCAATTCTCTAAGCATGCTCAAACCAGACTCACTGTTTTTCTTTTTTCTTCCCAGCTCTGAAAAGCACCATTATTCAAATAATTCAGGTCTTCATGTCCATTGTATTATTTTGCAGTTCTCCAGCATGACACTATAGGATCTTTCTAGGATATTGGAGACAATCTTCCATTCTCTTTCCGTCCTTTATGGATCAATCAACCATCTCAGCCTCTTTAATCAACCATCTTTATGTGTGTTCATCTCTTCTCTGAGTTCCTACGTCACTTGTATCTTCTGCTCTGTGGGTTTCACTGCATTCTGTCTTTTACTTTTGTAATTACGTTCTCACTTCTTTAATCAGCAAACACTTTGTGGGCAGCAGCCATTGTGTACTATACATATCAGAACACTCTAACAAGGTACTCAGTAAATAATAGTTCACTTAAATCTCTTGTCAATTTTTTAAATTTTTTTATTATTATTTATTTAATTGTGCATGCGTGTGCACTCAAGCGTGCGTGCATGTGTGCATGTGTGTGTGTAGAACCACTGGCGAATTCAGGAACCACCATGGACGCCTCCACCTCCTCCTTGTTTACTCTGCCCCTGGAGTCACAGGCTCCACCCTACCAGGACCAGAAACATAAGCTGCCCCTGCTTCTGCCCAGCGTCTGTACATGGGGTCTAGGATCCGAACTCAGGACCTTCCGCCTTCAAGGCAGAGGCTTAACCCCTAAGCCTCTTTTCCAGCCCCTCTTGTCAAATTTT
The DNA here is from genome assembly GCA_023101885.1 of Typhlomys cinereus. Classification (NCBI taxonomy): domain Eukaryota; kingdom Metazoa; phylum Chordata; class Mammalia; order Rodentia; family Platacanthomyidae; genus Typhlomys; species Typhlomys cinereus. The sequence continues at coordinate 1,137,459 of JALPQD010000335.1, forward strand.
TTAAGATTCATTTTTTCCTTCTTCATGAAAGAGCTGTAACTTTCCTATCTCAAAATTTAGTATTAAATATTGTGTTATTTGTTTGACATCTTAAGTATTTTTCTAATATACATTTATACATCATAATTTTTACATGATTATTTCGATGTAATATAATTTATTGAATGTTCACTTTTTCTGTGCCTTTAGTGGAATGATTAATTCTAGGTACACAGAGCTAAGAAGGTCGTTAGTTAGATTAACTCTTTCCAAAAACTTTAGAAGTGGAAGGACAGAGCCAGAGGTAGAACTGAAAAATACTTAGGGCAAAGCCCATGGTTTTCCCTATAGGTGTGATTCTACCCATCTTTGTTCAAGCTAAAGGGAGGATACCCTCTTTACTTTGAGTCACCTGTTTTTCCATTTGCTTCAATGTAGAAGAGGAAGAAGGAAGGCATTAGTTGTAATTAAGCTAGATGATTGGTTCACTGCTACTGTTCACTGCATTGTCGAAAGTATACCCTGCCACACCTGGCACAGGTGGCCGGTGAAGGCGGGACACATGCCTGTTCAGCCGGGAGCTCCAGCCTCATGGTCCCACTTGCCATATCCAACCCCAGGCCTAGTTGTAGCTCTTACAGGACCATTAACAAATGCATTTACTTACCTTTAAAAGTTTTCTAGACCTTTCCTTCCAGATAGAACTGACCTTTATTCTTTCTTATCTTTCTCCTTTCTTTCCTCTCTTCCTCCCTCCCATCCTTCCATCTACATTTTTAACCTAAATTTCCTTTAACACTTAATATTCATTTTATCTTCCCTTCTTATAAACTGTTTTTGGACCCCAGGCTTTGTTTGGGGGGGAAAAATACCTACATGTATTTCAAAATTATAATTCATGTACTAGTATCCAAAATGACACTCTTTAGATTCAGACAATATTGGGATTTTAGTTTTATTCGATTACTTGCATCTATTGAGGTTACTGTAGTTTCATATTTCAGTTTGTAAGCTTTCAAAGGTGGAATCATCCAAGTCTTTTTCATTGGCCCTATAAGCTTACTACTTACTTTTTACTGTGACACACCCAAATCATACACAGATAATAAATGTTTTCTATTTTTTAGATTTTACAGTAATTTTGGATGAACTGCTTCATTTATATTAAAAAATAATTGAATCTTAAAAATAGCATTCAGCATAACGCAAACATGAATGTCATTCCATTTGTTTTGTTAAACCAAGCATTAGAATTTTTCTGAAGAAAAGATTTATTTGGTTCATGATTCTAATGACGACAAAACTGGGGGTTTGGCTCACTTGTTCAAGCATCTGCCATATAGATAAGGGCCTGAATTTGAAGTCTAGTACCCAAGTAAAAACAATCTCTAGGTACACACATGTAATTCAAATACAGTGGAGGCTGAGACAGACAGATCCCTGTCTTGCTGGCCAGCTGGTCTTGCCAGATTGGCAAGCTTCAGGTTCAATGACAATACTTGTCTCAAAAAAATATAAATAAATATAAAATAAATAAATGAAATAAGTGGAAAGCGACTAAAGAAGACAACCAGAATCAACCCTGGCTTTCACACACACACACACACACACACACACACACAAACTCCACAAATATCACAGCACCAACATCTAGTGAGGGACCACTTGGCTGTGTCATAATAGGCAGAGAAGTAGAAAGGGAAATAACTGAATGCAGAAGAAAGATGCAGACAAGACAGAAGAGAGATGTGGGAGACCAGTCTTGCTGTTTAATTATAGCAAGTCCTTCTGGAACTAGGAGATTCCTGAAAGTTGAATAATCAGAGAAACCAACCATATGCTGGTTTCATTCATTTCATTCATTCTCTCTCTCTCTCTCTCTCTCTCTCACACACACACACACACACACACACACACACACACACACACACACACCGACTCCAGGGAATGGTTCCCTATCTCTCTCTCCCAGTGCTTCCATATATTACCATTACTTTGGCTTATTTTCTTGATCCCATAGGGGAAAGCCCCCAAGCTTCTCCCATCTCACTTCATTGTTAATTCCATATTAAGTTTGTGAGTGTCCACATTGCTTCAGTTTGAGAGATTATACATGACACTCATGATATGCCATACACCAACTTTTCTGAATCAGATTTCTCTTGGTGAGGAGATAACTAAAGGGAAAAGAGCCTTTTATGTGTTTGGCATTTGCTTTGTCCAAGGAGAAGAACCTTCTGCTTGAGCTTTTGCTGTTCCTCTCAAGGAAAGAAACTGCTCCAAGCACTCATTGGGCCATAGCTTCACCTAGGGTAGTATCAGTGTCATGGAAGCACTTGCCATTGCTCCTAAGAGGCCAGCGTGCCTGTTCAGAACCTGCCCTTGAGACAGCTCGTCAGCCTCTTTGTTTCCCCTGGCTCTGTAGGATCAGTGGTCCTGGGTAGGACCCTCTGGAAATCCATCCAGACTTTTCCCCACAGAGATACTTGAGAGATGAATACTCCCAAGGTCTTATGTTGGTCTCTGAAACCTGGCATTATTTTAGATCTGAATCAAGCTCTTTAATTCCATCATTAATAGCCTGATGCTGTGAAAGAGGTCAGCTATAAATTTTTACATTAATTCATTTTATATCTGCTTACTGCCTCTTGTACATTTCTGTCATCACAGACCCTGTAGGAAAAGGCAGAAGTTTTAGCTGCATAGTTACAGTTCTAATCCTAACTCTTACTATCACTAGTCCAAATGTTCAGGGACCATTTGGTTTTAAGAGATTGAGGTTAAGATAGCTTAACTTAAAAGGTTATTTATTTGAAGGAATTTGGAGTGGTTCTTGGTATCCAGTGATAGGTTTAGTCAAAACCTAAGAGGGGACCCAATAATGGAAGAGGCCCTGCCTCGCCTCCCCTCCCTGAGTCACCTGCCCTCACTTCTGCTTCTCCTTCACTGTGGTTTTCCTTTGCAGGTTATATTTCCTGGAGTCTCCCTGCTCCTTGTAAACCATAACCAAAGTTGCAACACAAATTCAAGAGGAAGTCTGATTAGCTCACTCTGACACATGTGTAGTAGCTTGGTCCATCCAGGAGACCAGAGGGGATATTCTTGAGATTCTGTGGAAATTTCTGAGGAAGGAGTAGAGTTGGGACCAGACTCGCAAAACCGGGCTCCTGACATTGTGTCGCTGCTCTGTTCCTCGGGGTTCTATTTGGGATGGAAGAAGGAATGTACAACCCTGCCTGGAACATGACAGGGTATTTCTCAAAGCAGCAGACAACAACTCATCAACAAGAACAGGGTCTTCATTTACAGTGACAGAGCTGTGGGTGCAAAGGCACTGAGGGTTGCAGAACGGGGGTTCTGACAGCATCAGAGAGGCAGCAGCAAGTGGATTCATGAAACGAAGGGACCCCAGAAGCATGGCTACAGAGGAACCAGAAGGGCAGAGACAGGGGTGTGGTCTTAATTAGAAGGGCATTGGAAACCAACCTCACAGACCCCGGGAGTAACGCAAGTGGAAACATTAAGAAAACAGAGGAAAGGCAGATTCGATAAATATTTTGGAACCAGACTCAGTAGAATTTAGCCATCAGTTGGACAATGAGGTGTTACTATTTACAAATGATACCAGATTTTCAGCTTGGATTACTTTAACTCCAATGGTAAAACCGAACTGTTACCATTGCATTGTAATGAACACTCCTTTTCCACTGATAAGCAATCTCCCATCCACCTATTTTACTTAATGAGCACCATGCTTCTATGAGCTGTATATTATTTTCACAGTATTATATACAAGATGCAAGCCTTCCAGCATCTAATACTTCAGAATGCAGAGAGCACAATCATTTCACTGACAGAATCTCCTGACCTTAAGTTTACTTTTCTTAAGGATGCAGGGCAGATTTTAAAGGCATAAAGCTTTATTTTTGCACTCACTTCACATTTAGCTGAAAAAGCCTAGTGGGCACTGGGCTGTGGGTGTACAACTCAAGAGCAGTGTGGACTGGACATAAGGACTAAGGCACTTGATTTGGGAACTAGGAAAGGAATCATCACTCAGCAAGAAGAAGGGGCCACCCAGCGAGTCACCCTGGGATACAGACACCTGTCTCCAGGGCAGAGGAGGAGTGTTGATGTTACGAGAAATCATTTTCAAATACACTGACACACACTTGGTCAGAGTGTTTGTTACTATTGATATTTTGATGCTGCTTTCAATGTTGTAAGAATCTCTTCTAGACTAGTGCTTGTAGACCTACTTTTAGATCTATGGTTTTTTTCTCTTTAAATAATATCTCACTACAAATTTTTTTGCTTTGTCTGCCTTTTCAAATAACTAGTTTTAAATTCTTCTATTTTACTTTTTAATTTTCTAATGCTTTGGTTTTATTTTTGCGACATTTCTTCTGATCTTCAGTGTTTTTTGTTTGTTTTTTAAGACTTAATCTAAGTTGTATTTTTTTTTTCTTTTTGGGATAGTTGGAAACATTTTAAACTGGGATTTTATGGTGGCATTCTACTTTTATCCCACTTCCTTTGGAAATATTGATCGCATCAGTGTGAGAGTCTTTGGTGCCATTCTCTCTTTAAAACATTAGAAAGAGGAAAACACAAAGCCTGGTTCCCTTCCACACATTGTTCAGTTGCCTGAGAACGCACAGGCATAGCTTCCTCTCGTTTTTAATATATCCCAGAAAAATATGTCAGATTTCCAATATGGCCTGACTGAGGAAAGAAAGTCGGGGGGTCCCACCATCTCACTCCCTTCCCTTTCTTCCTGCACACTTGCTCCACTCCCTAACCACTCAGATTTTCTATTACTCCAGCATCAGAGCCTATTGAATATAATAGCTTAATATATTTATCTATCATTGAATATTTACTAAAAAATGCATTCAGTAATTATAGAGATCCTTGGCAAACATTACTATGTTATATAAAATATTTTTTAAGTATTTTATTTAGTGTGTGTGTGTGTGTGTGTGTGTGTGTGTGTGTGTGTGTCTATGAGAAAGCACTCTGTGTCCCTGTGGAGGACCCAACATGACTTCTACCTCCTTGTTTGGCTCTGGGATCTCCCTGGCTCCATCCACCCCGGCTGGAAGTGCAGACCACCACCATTTCCACCTAGTGTTTTTTACATGGGACCTGGGATCCAAACTCAGGACCTTCTGTTTTGCGAGGCAGAGTCTTAACACTTGAGTCATCTCTCCAGCCCACGAATTTTTTTTTCATTGTCCATATATATAGGGAAGTTTTTCTCTGTATGGAAGGTCTGCAGCAGGATACTGATATCTTCACTCATTTGGATTTCTCCAGCAGACCTTGAGACAGTGTAATGGACCCACAACAGAAATATATTGCTTTCTTGTAGGGCCTGGAAAACCCAAAGTCAGAACGCCAGGAGACTGTGTTCTTCATAAGTAGTGCCTCTTGCTGGCCCCACATGTTGGGAATGGAAGGGAGTTTTCTCAGACTTCTTTTTTGTTATTTATTTATTTATGACAAACAGAGACATACACAGAAACGAAAAGTAAACCATGGTGTGTGTGTGTGTATGTGTGGTTAGAGGACATCTTTTGAAAGTTGATTCTCTCTTTCCACCATGTGGGCTTCAGGAATTGGATGCAGGTCACCAGATTTCCACACAAGTGCCTTTACTTGCTGAGCCATTTTGCAGGCCTTCAAGCCCCTCCCCTACAGAGTAGAATCTGGTGCATGAAGGCGGAGCCAGCGGCTCCACCTTTACACCATCATCATGAGAGCTGAGTTGCAGGGAGAACTCGAGCATTTAGAGTTTTGTATTCCAGTGTCAGCCTTCAGGATTTTGTGACGGAGTCTTTTCTTCCTACTCATAAAATAGAAATAAAAATTCCTGCTCTCTCTGTCACACAGTGATTTTTATGATAATTAAATAGTGTTTAATACTGTAAAACTACTTAGCAAACGTATGTATGTATGAATATCTACATTCAAATCGCAATTGGTTTATGTAAATGTTTAAATAGACATCTAAATATTAAATGCTTTCAAATAATATTTTAAACTTTATTATGAAATAGTCAAGTCAACAGGGAAAAGCTAGGGTAATATAAATATTACACTGTTTTCAGCTCTCCAACAGTTAACACGCCATAAAACTTTTCCATACTTGCTTTTGAGCATTTTGACAGGAGTGTTAGGAATACAAATGATATCCTACCATGGTTCTATTCTGTTCTCTGTTTCCCTAAAAACTCCACCTTGTTTTATGGATACCTTATTGCAATTTGATTATGTTCAACTTAGTTTTATGTTAGATTTTCAGTTTCTCATAAATCTAAGAACTGGTATGTTGGTACACACATTATTAATGACTAGCATATGTAGCATATGTGTTTTTGTATGATGTGCATGTGTACACATGTGTGTGAAGGCCAAAGGCTCTTTACTTTATTCCTTGAGACGGAGGCTCTCCTTAAACATAGAGCTCCCTGATTGGCTGGACCAGCTGGCCATGAGCTCTGGGGAACCTCTGTCTCTACCTCTCACCTCAACACTGGGATTACAGACATAAGATTCCAGGCACAGTGAATCTTATCATCATCAAGGAAACCTAGAGTCAAGGTCATTCATCTTTTGTTTTCTATCTAAATATTAGTTGGTGCCAAATAAATAAATGCATTCTTTCAAGTGCATTTGCAATGTAAATTCATTAGAAATATTTAGGTTTAGTCATTTTTGGTTGGATAAAGTAAGACCACAAGCAATTTCATAACTTGATTAAAGCTGCAATGGTAAGCAATTTTCAATGACAAATATGAATATTTACTGTATTGGGAATAAGGTTAATACTTTAAAACAAGGTTGACAGGAGAAAAATTGTCTTAGTTTGCAAAAAGGAAATTTGTTTCTTTAAGTGAAAATTGGGGTCAGTAGGCCATAGCTCTCTGAGCTCCTACGTGACTGAAGTGAATTAAATAATGCAGCAGAAAAGCCACACTAAGCAAACTAATCACAGAATCATACATCGAAACCTGAATAAAATCATCATATATTGGTGAATTTTCATACATAATTTCAAATGCACGTCTACTCACCTTTATTACCTAGAATAGTAAAACTGAATCTTGTAGTCTTGTGCTCTTAGGTTCATTAAGGAAATCACCCTTCATTTCCAGAAAACAAAGTGGGTCCTTCATCTTTTAGCTGTAGTTCAGCCTTAGTTATTACGTTCTGTCTACTGACTAGTTTTAATATAATAAATTATTCTTTACACAGTGGAAGAAATATCTTACTCTATCTATGTACTATGTAGAGTGTTACTTTGTAAAACTGATTTTGACTTGTTTACTTACCTCAGGACCTGAATCCGAAGCAATCTCCTTTAAGACAGACATGGTTTAACCACATTATGCATGAGGAAATGTTCTCAGAGTAGGCTAAACATTTGACCAAGATAGGGTAATAAGCTTATATGCCAACTCCACACATACTTGCACTTATCTCAGGAATATATTACAAATATTCTAATATTTAATATTAAATTTGGAGTTCAATGAATCTATTTTTTATAATCAAAATAAATTAATTTCATTCCTAAACATTTATAATATATTATAATATGTCTCAAGCATACCTTGGATAGTATACTCAGGTCTTTTGACTTTAGCAGCATAGGTTAACAGTTACCCTATGGAAATTTTTTTTGTAATGAAAACAATAAACTAAGTGAATTATATTACATTATTGTATAATCGCTTGTGTGTGGACATATAGGTGGTGCCTTGACAAAAAGTCAATATGCACTTATTACAAGCAATGTTCTTTGATTGATTAAATGAGAATTATAACCCATTCTATGACCTTTAGGATACTGAAATAACAAGCTACGTAGTTGGAATGTGGTTTTATTGCAGCTTTTCTCTGTCTTGTGCCTTGTGCCAGTCCAAGTTGCCATGTCCTCAAGGGGGTGCATTTGTTCACCCAACATCACAGAAAGCAGTAAATTTGTTATAGCTGTGTGAAAATACTAGTTTTATAACATTACTGTCTTCATATGTATTGCTTCCCAGATCATCAGAAATGAGATCAGAACCACTGCTGTCTGGTCATCTTTACAAGAAAATTTGTTTGGAAGATATGCGATTTGAATATCAATAAACCGAATTGCAAACAAAGTTAGATTTCCAAGGCAACTTGGCTTATAGATTGAAAGAGGCAGAGATAGTCTTATATTGTGTTTCTCAGTGTCCATACTTGGGTAATAATCTTCTTGTCTGTTTCTCTTTAATAATGTCATTGATATTTTTTGCATTAATGTGAAGTAACATGCATCGAGTGTGTTGGGAGATTGTTTTTAATTGCTGTGCAAAACTGATATGTAATTGAAACAAAAAGCATTGTTTCCAATCCTAATTTTTTTTTCTTCAAGTCCATCCTGTCAGGCTGAAAGCGTGAAAGTTATTTTCTGGTGGTGTGATTAGATTGGGGCTGAACTCTCCAGCTGGCAGGCCTGTCTGTGACTGGCGGCGGCCTGTCCCCAGCGCTTGTCATTTCCTGACATGCCTGACAGGATGGGGACAGCCGCCCCAGACAGGTTCATTAGATGGTGTTTGCTGCAGCTGGGCTAAAAATAAATAAATAAATAAATAAATAAATAAATAATAAACGTCTGTGCTTTGTCAAGGCCCAAGCTGCAGACGCCCTTCTTGTTGGTTTAAACCAGGGCCTTGTTTTGACAAATTTTGATTTGTGCGGTTTTTAGGTTTTTCTGACACATTTTTGTTTCTTTCCCCTTTGGCCTGCACTCTGTGCTCTCTGCCTTGTTGCTGCCTCAAAATCCTAACAGTCTTCCCTAGAGAGAAAGAACCACATTCGTGTAGGGTTTAGTGCAGACACACATACAGACACACACACACACACACACACACACACACACATGCACATGCGTCAATTCTCCATAAAATAGCTCTAGTTAATCTGTCTCCATGGCAATATGCACACTAGGGGGAAGAGCAACCCTGGCACTTGCCATAAGCCAATGACATGAAAGTTTGTGAGATTCCATAGTGCTAGGAACATGCTTTCTATATGAGAACATAGGCTCATTGCTAGCAGTCTACACTGTCACATGTCTACACTGCTTTTTCATATTCCAAAAATTTAAGTTGTTTTCATTCTTGTCCTTTTAGGAAGTCCTGCCTGGGCAGACAGACTTTGATGTCAGTAAGGGAAATTAGCAAACATTATGCATATACCTGATCATTAAAACAGATGCAAATTCCAAAAATCAAGATTTAGAAATATACCTGTGTGGGCCTACTGGTGGGCCTACTAAGGTTAACTAGATGTGACCCAAACTGGTATCATCTTGAAACACACGTGTATGGCAGTAGTGATTTACTATCCACATCCCCAGATTTAAACCTCTTATCATAGCAATATTAGAAAAGAGAGCTCTTTAACCAAGACATTTTTCTTCCAGAGTCACACCTGTAATTAAAAAGTAGATAAGGACACTTGGTAGACTTGCCAGCCAGGTCACTGAGCTGCCCTGCTTGCTGATCAAACTGAGCTCCTGGGAGAAACATTTGATCTTAATTTTAGTGGGATTTCATGCCCTAGTCAGAAACATTTCGCCCTATCTGTCAAGTTCTGGGGCCACTAACAGGTGTCTGTCCTCTCGCACCTGCAAAGACACCGAAGGTAATAACGCGCATCTCAGGTGCATCTCAGGCGCTTTGTCGCTGGTGTAATAAATGGTGTCCCTGCAAACACACCAAGCCCCGCATTCACAGAAGGCCCAGCCTTTACCTTTCCTTTGTGCTTCTTCTCTCCAGCGTTCTGCCCCTGTCTCTATGACAACTGTGTAAATAGGGATGGGCAACTGTCATCTGGAGTATTACTGAGAGAAAAGTGTTAGTGAGCATACAGTTCCCATAGATGGAGCGTTCAATATAATCCAATTTTAATTGAGCTCCAGAGACTTTGATGTGCTGCAGAAGGTTGGGGGAAGAGTTATTCCAGGGAGAAATTAAAGCAGCCCAGCAGACTTCTCGCTGCCGACTGTCACCATCCTAAGCGAGCATTAGCATCAGACTTAACCTGCTCCTGTGGAATATCTCTTCTTTTTCCAGATTTTCCCTGATTTATTTTGCCTTGTGTAGAAGCAGAGCTCTTTCATCTTTTTATATATGTTTTTAGACTGTTCGATTAGGCATAAAAGGTGCGCAGCAGACCTGAGACTCGTCTGAGGCTGTCTCATGGCTCGTCTCCCTGGTTCAGAAAAGCAACAGAAGCAGAGTAAGGGATTAGTTTGAAACTGTCAGCTATCATGTATTGAACTTTCTTTTTAGCATTGCCTTATGAGATCCAATCTTAACAGGAAATAGTCAAAGCGAGTGTGATTTTTCATTAGTCTAGTTTGCCATTGCAGTTCACAATAATGCCTAGTTGCTTGGGCATTCATTAGAGGCCAAGATTTTTATTTCAAAAGGCAATAAGGTATTTTTTTCCTCCTCATATAAAATAATAGCTTCAAGGAAAACTAGTTTTATAGCATTTACATATGGGCACATTGATCTTTCATGGAGAACCTAGCGATCCTTTATTTTTCTAAGGAAGAAAATGGATACTTTTCATATATACTCAACATAATGGTAGTCAGGATCACTAATAAAGATATTCGACTGCACCATTAATTAAAATAATTAAGCAAGCACTAAATGTAATGCTATGATTTTATTTATACAGGGCAAAATGCAGTGAAAACTTTGTTACAGATATGTTAAGCTTAAAGAAATTATTATCTACTTAAACAAAACTTCTAATCTATGCCAATGCATTAAAGAGATCGATGTAAAGTATAGTGATAAGTTAAGTAAAATTACGATCAGAGTTGAAAATCAGTTTGTGTCACAGATTCTGGCAGCTCAAGTACATAAACCTTGAGCCCCTGAAGCTTCACCATGGAGGACCCCACTTTCAAGAGCCTCCTGAGAGGTGAGAGGCGCCAAGAACTCTAGGCTGCTGTCTGCTTACTACCTACCTCACGTGATCTGGGAGTTTTTGTTGTTGTTGTTTCTTATGATAAACATTCACTGACTTAGTTAGATATTTCTCCCCAGGATGAGAGTTACTTTGTATTCTTTTTTCTGTACAAAACGGTCCCTAAATTTATGGATTGGGGTTATTTCATACTTTCTTCAGCTAACTCTCCACATGATGGCTGTTGATCTCATTCTTTTGTTGTGAACAATACCATGCTGAATTATCAGGTACTTATATTATCTTGCTTTCGTGGAAGTACATCCACTTGATATACCAAAAAATGAAATGGCTAGCTCAAAGAGCATGTGTATTTTAAACTTCAGTAGGTATTACCAAAATTTCTTGACATGTTATAATACCATTTTGCACACCCCTACCAGCAATTTAGAGAATATCTAATAAGATTATGAAGTGAAAATTAGCGTCACCATATACTTTTATTTTTCCTGTTATGGATGAAGTTAAGCATATTTTCAACCAAATAATAGCAGTTGGTCTTATATTTTCTATAACTTTTATCAAGCAAACTTTTATTGACTTATACAAATTTATACTGATAAATGGTATAGTTTGTTATGCACATATATTTTGGGGTGTTTGAGATCTTTAGATTTATAATATATAATAATTGTAATCTTTTTTTTCCTGATTTGCCATTTGTCTGTGGAACAACCACTAAATTGCAGTGACATCATTTTTAAAGATAAGCATCTTTTTAAAATTTACTACCTACCTGATTAAGAACCAGCTAACTTCCCCAATGATGGCCATTGGCTACATTCTTTTGTTGTCTTGAACAGTTCTGTATTGAATAACCAGGTATTCACATCTTGCTTTCATGGGAGTTGGCATCCAGATGACATGCCAAGAAATGAGATTCTAATCAAAGAGCATGTATATTTTATGTTTCGACATTTAAAAATAAAAAGCTAAGAGCTGGAGTTAAGACTCTGTCTTGCAAGCAGAAAGTCCTGAATTCAGATCCCAGGTCCCAAGGGAAAAACTCCAGCCAGAAAAGGCAGCCACCTGCACTTCCAGCCCTGGCAGACAGAGTCTGGGAAATCCTAGACTGAAGCAAGAAGGAGGTAGAAGCAATCCAGGGTGATTCCCCCAAAGTCAGGGTGATTCCCCCAAAGTCACCCTTGGTCTTCCACAAAGACACACAATGCCCTTTGATACACACACACACACACACACACACACACACACACACACACACAAATATTTTTTAAAAATTGGAAAAAAAAGCCAATAACTCTCTTGCCCCAAATTGTGGCACAATATTATTGAAACTGTTTAGTTGAGTGTAGTAACACTAAAGTATATCTACTACAGAATCCCATTACCCGATGGGTTTCATGCTTTATAAATGAGTTTTTATGTGGATGTCTGTAATATATATTCTTTCTTATTTACTAAAGGCATTTATACTGGAAACACATGCATTGGTGCTATATAGTGCTAGACACATTAAGTACCTTCCTATGTTCCTCACTCCAGGCTGAGCAGCTGGAAAACACTCCACACAAAGCATAGTGTTTGAATCAGACACAGAAATAACCATGCACAGGGAGAAAACATTACAGGGAGACTTATTTATATTAGCAGATAGTAAAGCTTTGGTAACTTCAATTTTTTGTATTTTATCCACTGATACCATTCCCAGTGTTAATAGCGTCATTGTTATTGTTGTGGACACATTTCCTTTGCAGTAGTTCCTAATGTCTGGACTGATCAAGGTAGATCTTTGGCATAGTATTTGCATCTGCCATAACCATAAACCAAGGAGAGACCAGAGAATTCTACTCATCTCCCCTCTGGAGCAAGAAACTCTTGCAGCTCATTAATCTACACTTTTCTCTCTATTTCTGCCCATGATACCTGCTTTAGATGGGGCTTCCTTTATTTCCTCCACCTTTATTCAGATCTTCGAAATCACTCCCCAAATGGATTCTAGAACACTCTTTCCAGAATGGACTCTGTTCCTCTTTCTTCAGTGGCATCCCAGAGTTCCTCAGCCCTTCCAGTGACTGCGAGCTAAGTTTGAGATCATGGTCTCAGTGCAGTGAGTGCCCTAGAAAGCCAGTGCATGGGCTCCTGCCTTCTCATGGAGACATCTGTGATGAGATCACTAGGAGTTCATTCTACTCCTTCAGAGACTCACCAAATGGAATTGTTCTGTGTGACCTACAGATGATGGCAGAGACAGCATCCGAGGTCCATAAGGACTTTCTCTGTCTTATTCACCTTTGATTATGATACAGGATTAGTCTTTCCTATGTTCAAATGTCCCATCTGGGTCACCAAATGTTATGGGAAACAGTCTCACCAAATGTTATAGGGTCCCTGTTCAGGGGCCAAATGTTACAGGAACAATGTTGCAAGATTCTTGTGTTCCTGAGTGGAAGATTGAAACAAGAATACATGTAGAGGATTAAGGTAGAGTTTATTAGAGGAGAGGAAGGCTGGAACTCATGGACTCCAGATGTGGAGTGCCATGAGGAACTAAGGCGCCAGAGAACTCACGAAAGCAGACAGCTGGAAAAGAATTCATGGCACTCCGAGTACCACCAGGGACTAGGGCTCCAAAGATGGCTGCTAGGCTTGGGCATATTTGTATATGCCCAGGAAAATGGCTTTTTCTCTTTGGTTAGCTCCTATTTGGAGCCCAACCCAGTTGCTCCTAGGCCCACTTGGGACTAGAGATCAAGATATTTTTTGGATATGGAGAGCTTATCTCCATAATCCTTTCATAGGGAAGTTGGCCATCTTATCTCTAGGAGGACTGGAGTCAGTTCCTCAGCAAGGGTGTTCCTTCAGGGAGCTTCCAGCAGTGGGGGATGACCTTCAGGATTCCAAGGCCTTCAAAGACTTTAGAGACCTTAGAGATCCATCCCAGCATAGCTGCTCTAATCCTGCCTTAATTACCTAGTACCTAGCATGAAATCTGGAACTAAATTTTTGTTTAATGAACAAATGTTGTGCAATGCCTTTAGTTTCATCCACTTTCAGAGAATTTGCCCATGGAACACAAATTGGGCCATTCCTCAGTGAAGCAGAATTTACTGCCAATAGAACACTTTTCTAAGGATTGTGAAATACACAAAATACACACAGAAACAGTGCTTCTGATGTTAAGGAATGTCTGACCCAGAAATGCAATTTTCATTGCCAAAAATTATAAGGTCCCTAAAACTTTTTAAATCTTACTACAGATAATTGTACAAGGCTATTTATGAACAAAGAACTTTACCTTAACTATTCAGTTATACTGACTGTATTTCTTGAAGAGCCAATTGCTCTCTACTGTAGAAAATGGGAAGTGGAAGTGAATATGCCATAGAAAATTCAGTAACCAAATAGTCTTTAATAGAAGACCACCTTTTTTAAAGGTCAGCCTTCAAACATAACAGACACAATATTCAATGCCACAGAACTATAAAAATTAATCCCAAGAATTAATCAGAGCTTGTTGGACCAGTGTGAGGTCCATAAGCAGCATGTTAGATCCAAGCAAAGTGCCCTAGAAAAGAGCCAAGGCAAGGCCATCCCTTCTCCTTCGAACCCCGACTTCACTGAGGGCTTGATGAAGGACTGTGAGTTCATGTCTACAGCACATGCATTAGTAATGTACTATGCCCTCTCTCTACTGGGTGCCTCCTGTGTTACTACATTTACTACCCATAGCATTCTCTTTCTATACCACATGAGATTGCTTCGTGTGTGTTAGGGAACAACTCTCAAGTTTTCTACACTTGAATGTGTCTCCCTCTGAAGTCCAAATTCTTTCTAATAGAGCATGGCAAAACATAAAAAACCAAAATAGTTTGGCATAGTGATGCATTGCCTTGATCTTAATTCCAGGAAGACCAAGATAGGACGATCAGGCAAGGACAAACCAGAACTGGGTCACACCTATAGTTTTCCTTAAGCAGAGAGTAGAATTAGACCTCAAGAAAAAGAAAAATGCTTAGGAACACCTAGGAAGCAAAGTTTTCCAGTGAAAATCTAACTTGCAAATTCTGTACTCAAAGCAGCTTTCATTTGCTAATTATCAGTGCAAATGCAAAGCCTTTGAAATATGAGAAGCCATCTTCCTCATCCTTGCATAGCCTGGTTCCTACCTGGCCGCCATGTGTGTGGTAAAAGATCAACTATCTTTTTAATAAATTCTGTCTTCAGAAGTAGGCATTTCCTAGTAGGAATTTACCAGGCACACAAAAACTATTCTAAAACAGAAAATTTTAATAACTGCGTATGTTTAAAAAATTGTATTAGACTTCAGGAACATCACGGAAGAGATGGTGGTAAGACTGTAAGAACCTGAAGTGAGACATTGGTGGGCCAGACATTATCCCTGAACATGACAGAGTTGTGATATACAAGATTCCATGACACATGTGTACACTTATGCCAAGAATTAAATAGGATGTGTCTCAACATCATGAAACAGAAAGATCTCAAGAAGATTTACACTTGTCTGAAAGACTGATGAGGACTAATGCTAATGAGGATGAAAAGGGGAATATGTTCCTCAATGGTTTACCCACTGATCTATGGTACTTACTTGCTGGAGCATGAAACATGTCAGTCATATGTCATCAAAGACAAGCTAGATGAAACACGGTGGGCTGAACAAGTGAAAAGATTTGAAGATAGAAGGGAATCTGGCAAGAGAGATGAAGGATTGTAAGGGGAAAAGGAGGAGAGATGGAATTTAAGACTAAGGGATGAAAACTGAAAATATTATAAATTCACTATATTCATGCATGTAACATTAAAAATAGAAGAATGGCAAAAATTCTATAAGACTGCTATTTAGAGTTTGTGTTCAGAGGAAATTGTACCGAGAATGCAGAGACTTCCTATATGTGTGTATTGGTCAGGTTTTTCTCCTTCTGCAAACAACAGATGTAAAGGCTAGATCAGATAATAATGGACTCTGTATCAATTTTGTGCAGATTCAGACATCTTCATTGTAGAATGATAGATGAAGAGATATGTAGATAATGACATAGACATAGGTGGTAATCAAACACCAAATCCTGGATTCCAGATTTCTGGAGTTGAATTATTTGTTGGCAGTTTTCAAAAGCCAAGCTCTACTGCCTGCCTTCACTCTGTCATTCTTGGTTTTTCCTGTCTCTCACAGTAAGGGCAATGTGACTTCAATATGTTCAAAAAGTATCATAAGTTTAGAAATGTCCATAAGTTTAGAAGTATCTGCCCTTTCTTCAAAATAGGCACATTTTCTAAATCTGATCTGCCCCAGGGACAGCCCTGGGGTCAGACTGTTCTGATTCTGAAGCAGAAGGAAAAGAAGGCTCTATCTGCACGCAGTCAGGATTGTGTGAAGAGGTCATTTGGGAAGGTGAGAACAGGGGTAGGGAGCAGAAGCTCTTCTACTGGGATCTATTACAGTTTCCATTGAGGAAGTATGACAAGTTTCAAATGAAAAGTTCCAGTTAGGCCTTCAGAAAAGCTGAAATTAGATCCAATTTCCAATAAACCACTTTTCTTTTGTCCCTATCAACTATGGACACCAATTGACATCCAAGTGATATATATTCATTATCTTTGTTTAATCTTGGTTATACACTGAGTCCCATACCTTCTCTTCAGTTATTCTGCTGAGTTTCTACGATGTAACATACACTTTACTAAAGACTAACAGTCATTATGAGGATAAATACATGATCAGAGTTTACTTTCTATGTTTTCAACTAACCTCAAAAAATATTTGAAATTTCCTATTGCAAATCTCAAGTACCATATACAAGATGCTCTGTTCACAGTGTGTGCCACTAATGAATTTTGCTAGTTTACTACATATATTTTGTTAATAGAGTCTCTTCCAGTAGACCATAAAGAGAGACCTGGAAAAAGGTAAGTAAAAGAGGGAAAGCGTAGCCAAAGTGATGTCTCTGTCATAGGAAATAGCATGGCATCCCAAGAGACTGAAAACAAGTTGATATGGTTGGAGTCGGGGCAGAGTGGTACCAGATGCATGCATAGCTGGACACAGGTTGTATGCACACAGACCCAGCTCTTTTTGTTGTCTTTTGGCTTCTTCCCATTCTGCATGATCGCCTCTGCTACATCATATTGAACTCATCAAGAGAGATTATCTGATTAAGCTTGACAGCTGACATTCAAGATAGTGTGACTCTGGTGCCTGGGTTTTTCAGGTATCCAAGATCTTCTCCTTAGATAGCTGCTTCTCTATTAGCTGTCCATCCTAGTTTAATCCACTGAGGTTAAGATGGTTGGGCTACTGCTATATAAATCTAGCTCAGAGAAACTTCTTAAGGGGGACCATTCCTATCCTGTCTGGTGCTTTCGAATGTTTGTTTCAAACCCAGGATCATGTATACATTAGGAAAGCATTCTACCACTGAACTACATACCCAGACCAACTCTGGGTTTTTTGAGAGCGGACCTCACTGTGTTGCTTAGGCTGGCTTAGGACTCAGAATCCTACAATTTGGGACTGTTCATAGGTATTTTAATTGATACAGACCATATTTATTAATAATTTTTCTGCACATTGTATTAAGTACACAACAACTAAGGTATCCATAATTCATTAGTAATTCTGAGCCACTTCTGTGTTAAATAAACTCTACACTAAGTATAAAGAGTCAATACAGAGCTTCACTGAGAATTCCTATCCTCAGTGAGTCACAGGCTAGCAAAAGGCACTAACAGGTAAGCCAGCAATTATGATAGTTTGGTGTGTTATAAAAAGGTGGGTGCAGGGCTCTCAGAGGAAGTAGTAAGGTTTCCTAGCTCAATCATTAGTAGCAGTTGATCAGAAGAACACAACAGAAAGGGAAGGGTTGACAGGCAGAAGAAACATTATGTGCAGGGGCAACGAAGCATGACAGAGCATGGTGCACGGGGAACTGAAATGCATCCAAACAGCCTGACTTTAACAGCCCTGCAGAATGTGTATTTTAGATACGTGCAGATTTTATAATATTATAATAGCAGCCTCTCCTAAAGCACCAACTATTGTATATAAGCACTACTCTGATTGTCATGACATATTTGCTATTTTTTAATGTTTTAAGCTCTAATGGACATAGACATTAGTACATGTATTATGTATAATATCTCTGTTGGCAGAAATAATAACTAGGGAGTAGGTACTATAATCTTTAAATTTGAAGGCATTGGGATTTTTCACTTCATTACATACTTCTCTGTTTTTAATTTTTTACAGCAAAAGTTAATGAGTTCTCCCATATATTGTGAAGAGTTCTTCCATAACATAATTAGATCTCCAGTGAAAAGCAATTCTCTCTTATGTCAACTTGGTAATCTTGTGTTGATATGACTATTACAATAATAATTACTTCAACTATCCCATCTATCTTGCATCATTTCTTAATGTACCTGAATTTTCACATAAAACATGTTCAAAAAGATAAGCAATTTGGATGACAACTTAACAGTATCTAAATATAGGCTTGACCAGTGGTCACAGGAAACTAACTAGATCAGAACTACAAATGATCAGAGATAGAATTAAACCTGAAGCAGAAAATATATAACTATAACTAGCTTAAAAATTCCCACAATTCAGAATAGCACCAGAGGAGTTAACATGCTAATTTCTAGAAATCAGTATCTCCCCAACAGTTCTGATTTCTAAGATCCTCATTCTTTTTAAAAATAGCAGCAAAGGAGAAAGAGTAAGATTTTAGATTGTGCCAGATTTGAGATGATTAGGAAATAGAGCCAGAGGCATAATGTTTACACACAGGGACATTCATGAGTAGGACAAAAATGAAGCAACCTTGCCAATATCCTTTCTTCATTATGTGAGCTGCTGCAATTTGGAGAGTACATATTTGAAGATGAAGTGGGCACAGAGGATGCCAGCTGCAGCTCAGTCTGTTTGTGAATTAAACTGTTGAATATTTCACTCAACAAAAACTGACTGAGCTGCTTCCTAGTCTCTGCCCCATCATATCTACCCAGTAGTTTTCAAGGAGATAGGTAATAAAATAGCTCAATCTTAAGTGTTTGCCACAGTTAGATACTGCAGATGGGGTGCAAATAACACCATTTGAATGAGTTCATGATTTTCTAGTGATTGTAGGATAATAGCTACACAGTTTATGAAAACAGCCACTGTATTTTTCAATCAAAGTTACTTTTGCTTGTAGTCACAGTGTTAATTGCTAAAGTGTAAAATGAATTATTTTACTTCTCACTAAACATCTTGTGATTCCCAGGTTAGGATCTCTCAGATTCGGTTTCCCATCCCCTTTCATCATTCTAATCTTAAATTTATTTTTCCTTTTGATGTGGTAAGTTCTAAAGTGCTGAACCCATAGCTCACAGGACCTAATTTGCATATTTGTTTTTCCTTTTGCTTGGGACTCTGATTTGACTTCCTCTCCTGGGTTCACCTGCAACTCAGGGTAATTGACCCATGAGTATTTGTTACACGAAGGTAACCAAAAAAAATAGGTAATAAAATTGATAAGTTGTGGGGCTAGAGATGGCTCAGGGGTTGAGACCCTGCCTTGAAAGTAGGAGGTTCTGAGTTCGGATCCCAGATCCCATGTAAAAGGACCAGGCAGTGACAGCCACAGTCTGCAGTTCTGGCCCTGGAATGCAGAGCCTGGGAAATCCCAGAGCAAAGCAGAAAGGAGGTAGAAGCAATCCAGGACCATTCCCAAAGTCCCCCTTGGTCCTCCACAGGGACACACATGCACTCTAATACACACACACACATGTGCACTCTAATACATAAACACACACATACACACACATAATAAATAAATAATTTTTTAAAAATTGATATGATGTAACGCTGTTTGAAATAAGTGGGTAAATTAGAGGAAGTTATAAGTCAGGGAAAATCCATCTTACAGTTGTCACTACTTATGACAGTAGTAACTGCTGCCCTAGGTAGTCGGGCTTTGTAATTAGAGGGAAGTGGTATGATTTCAACTATAATGCCTAGAATACAAATAGCCAGTCAGAAAACAATAGCTGTGACTCTAATGCAAGTTTTCTGTGTCCCTGTTGGTGATGTCATTGGTGAAGATTATGGTATGAGATCTTGTATGTGTTTGTGTGTGTGTGTGTGTGTGTGTGTGTGTGTGTATGTAAGTAGAAAGTATGTGTCATAGATTGAAATGTGAATTGTCCCCCCACAGGCTCATGTGTTTGAAGTTTTAGTCATTTGGGAAGGTCATGGCACCTTTAAGAAGTGGGGCCTTAATGGAGGAAGACAGTCACAAGGAGTGGGTCTTGAGGTTCATTAGCCCCATCCTACTTCCAGGAGAGGTCTCCTCTTACAGTTTTGTGGTGAGCAGTTTGTAGCTTTCAGCCTCCATGATGGATGTGACTTAGGCCGCTTCTAGCTTCTGACAGCCAGCGCTCTGGAATTATAAGCTGAATAAATCTCCCTTTTTCTCCCCTTAAGTAATTTGAGCCTCAATGGTGTCTGATAGCAGCATAATAAATAACTAATATGGTATGACTAACTGGAAGTATGCAAGTCTATCTTGAACATCTCCCATGTGCATTTCTAAAATGAATTATCTCCAGTTTCAAAGTATTCCTATGAGGTTCAAGTGGTTCCATTCTTTATTTTGTGATGAGAAAACTGAAGAATCAAAACTTTGTTTTCTTTTTTTTTTTTTTTTTTTGAGAATTGAGGTAGAGTTTATTAGTAAAGAGAAAGGTTGGAACTCACGGACTCCAGACGTGGAGTGCCATGAGGGGCTAGGACGCCCTGGAGAACTCACAGTGCCTAGGCATGGAATTCATGAGGAGCAAGGAACAAGAAACAGACTCATGGCACTGGAGCCATGAGGGGCTGGGGAGCCTCCAAGAGAAGTAGACAGCTGGAAACGGACTCATGGCACTAAAGGGCCATGAGGGGCTAGATTGCCCAAAACTTTGTTTTCTTGAGGACTCAAAGCGAGTGAGAGAGCCAGACCCTAGGAAGGACTTAGACTTAGGATGAACACTTATGAAATTGATGAGTCAGAGCAAAGTCCAGATTACTATGGGAAACTCTTTCTAAAGGGTATCTAAATACCTATAATTATAGAGTGTTTGATCCCTACCCCTATAAATATATATTGATAATGGACATATAGTAGAAACTCAGAAGTATAACAACATTGTTTGTTTCTTACTGAGAATATGTTTTCTGCACATTCCTTAATCATTTTAATCTATCTCATAATTCAGCCTTCCAATTGTTTGAATTTTTTATTTTATACCTTGGAGTTGTTGTTTTTTTTAGGAGTTAACTTTTTTCCACACAAGTTTGATGAAAATAATTAATTCAGTGTTTTACATTTTGATTGTTATATACATTTGTTAATTGAATAGTTGACATACTACTTTTATGTTTAGATATTGGAAGGTCTCTTATTGTGCAGTCAGGATCAGCTTTATTTGTGCTTTCTTTTTCTACCAAACTTATAAAGGAATTTAATAAATAATATGCTACCTTCTCCGTGTTTAACACCTGAAAAGTTTTACAAGTTTATTTTTTAACATAGAGTATGTTATATTTTCTGAATATTGCTATTTTAAAATAAGATTATTATACCACTTCTAAGATGTATCCATTAAATATATCCAGTTGAGACACAATTAAGTCACATCATCTATTTTAAATACACAAATAAGCTCTTTGGTCAAGGGAACTGTGTTTTTTATTCTTTGTGCTGCTATAAGACATCATTCTCTCAAGCAACTTAAGGGAGAAAAGGAGACTGTACCCCTTATGGTTCCACCATCCATAATGGTGGAAAAGACATGGTTGGCAGAAGCTGAAAGTGGATTAAATCACTGCAGACATCAGGTAGACTGAGAGAGCAAACTGCTAACTGAAACAGCTGACTTGTAGTATAGGAGGGAAGGGCTAACCAACCTCAAGGCCCAGCCCCCGTGATATGCCTTCCTCCAATAAGATTCCACCTCACAATGGTGCCATGGCTTCCCCAAACAACTAAGGATTCAAACACGTGAGCCTGTGGGGGACAACGCACATTCAAGCCATGACAGGAATCTGTCATAACACCCCTCCTCCTTGAGCTCATGTTTCTATCATTCTCTCTCATTTCCACATTTGCCTAATCTAAAAAACTAATGCTTGAAAGGACTTGGCTGATCATTGCACTATATCAGTCTACAAAGAGTACATATATTTATTAATCCCAGTGTAAGGGTTTTAAAATCCAACAACCATAAAAGTCTATGTTTAAATTCTTAGTCTGAAATAAAGTACTAGTATGTATATTGTCTTATAATCTCACAATTACATAAGTATAATTTGAATTTGAAAAAATCAAAACTTAAATATTAGAAATTTCAAAACTTCAAATATCAGAAATTCATCTTAGTGAGGTGAGTGGTTAAAAAGCTTACATGTGAATATTACTTCTTACAAAGAGTACAGGAATTGATATGAGACTACTCCTGACTTTCTTTCTTAATAAATGTCATGAAAACTTTGTTTACATACATCAATAGAAGAATGCTGAAGTTTTATGATAGCTTTGTTACTCAATGTTTTGTACTATTTTCAAACTATATACTAAAAATCATCTAGTGATGTGTCATCAGCAATTATTTGATATTACCTCTCAGTTGACAGCCCAATAAGATTGTTCCTCTTAGCAAGTAAAAAATCAGGAAGTCATTTGACTTATTAAAGGGTTGTTTGAATCACTATATGTGCTTCCTAATTATCCATCTTCAGTCTTGCATAGTTTTTCAAAAGTCCTTTACCCTCAGCAGATCTTGTGCCCCAGTCATAATAACACTAGAAAGTTACTTCAGTTTTATTTTCAGCAAGAGATTGTTGATATACACCAGGAAATAGGAACAACCCTGCATCTTCCATTCCATTTCTCCTTGCCTTTGGTGGAGAAGTGGCATCACAAGACCAGGAGTGAGAAGTTAGATGGTGGTCCACAGCTTCCCTGGTCCCCCAGCCGGCCCCGGAACAAGCCACCAGTGATCAAGCAGAGAAGGTTTTCCAAAGGCCACATTGAATTCATGCTTCTCCACCTCTGGCTCCTCTGTCCTTCAGGGTGGGCAGTCCTCATGATGCATTTGGCACCTGTGAAAAGTGTGTGGGTGGTCATGTGAGGATATACATCTGACATTTCTTCTGAATGATTCCATCTTGAATAGATTTGCTGCTGTTGATAATTTACATGATACTATTGAAGTAATGGGATGTAGAACTTTACATTGAATTAAAAATCCTTTAATTAAACTGTTGATGCTGAAAAGGTCTATGGAGCATGACAACCCAGTGAGCACGGAAAGAGCCCGTCCAGCTGCTGTAGCATGTCAGACGATTTTTGAAAAGGAAACATACCTTGATGCAAAAGTTGTATTGTTCATATTGTAAGGGGGAAGTATTTGTTATATCTGTTCTAATATATGTGTTGGATGGTTGGAGGTCAGCGAAGCCATCACCAAATGAATAGCTTTGGTTGCACAGTATTCGCTGTCTTTAAAGGAAGAGTAGATGAAGCTGGTTGGACAGTGCTGTCCATCTTCTGGCAACGGTCATGTCTGATACACATGAGTACACAGCAGCCCTCGTTTTCCTTGACATTATCACCAGATAATAAGTGCTAAGGACACATTCTGTAGGTGGTTTACAAGGCTATTTCATACTTTTAGTGTATTTTTCTTGTTATATGCTTCAACACACAGCAACTAAGACTGACTTTTTATTAGGACAAGTAAGTAGAAACTTTTCTCTCTCCTCTCACATTTTGATAGCTGGGAATTGATTCAAACTCTTCAATGGCTGCTTAAGGCAATCGCAATGTTCCATAAGATTTGGGATCAAGATGCTTTACTATCAACATTTATGACCTAAAATTATGTTTACTCAGTTTTCAGAAAAAGAAACCAAAAGGGTAATTAATATTTGTTGTTTAGATTTAATAATGTACTAAGTTATGGAAAAGTTGACTGAAAGAAAACAAAACTCACAAATCTCAGCAACTATTTAGATGGTTTATGAAAATATGCTACAATGGAAAACAAATTTAAAACATTATTATAGATGGTCCTAGATACAATGTTACATAACAAGCAAAGGTATAAATAAAACACAGACAGTTTTATAATATGAGTTCATATTTCAGACCTGGGCTCAATGCCCAGATTTTTATAGAAACATGTCATAAACTCAGCATTTAATTGACTATAAATGATATTCCTTTACATTTCTTCAATGTATACCAATAAATTAAACTCCCGGTCACCTGAGTTTTATCCCATCTGGTCACTCTGCGTCAACCCTAGCAACCTTCCACTTCATCCACAGGCTTCCCCAGTGGTCTGTCTAAAATCTCTCAGTGTGACTAAATTTCATGACCCATCTGGAGCCAATCAGGAGAACAAAACCACATAGCAATTTACATAGCTAAAGTGCAATATAAATAATTATAAGATAATTGTGCCAGGAGATTGGAGTTCCAAAGAATGGCCAAGAAAAAAATTAAGTTCTGAGGAACACAGGAAGTACACGTATGGGAACAGCGGTCCTTTCAGCTACTCCAGAGTACCTTGATGTACTCTGGGTCGCTAGGGAGAGCATTGATGTAAATACTGCAAGTTGCTCAAGGGCTCTGCTGGAATCTGTCCTCTGGAACTTTCTTTTTTTTTTTTTAATTTTCTTTTATTATTTCCTATTTATTCAATTGTGTGTGTGTATGTGTGCGATGTGTATGTGTGTGTGTATGTATGTAGAACCACGGAAGAATTCGGGAACCACCATGGACGCCTCCACCTCCTCCTTGTTTACTCTGCCCAGGGATTCACAGGCTCCGCCCTACCAGGACCAGAAACGCAGGCCGCCCCGGCTTCCGCCTGGCGTCTATACATGGGGTCTAGGATGCGAACTCAGGACCTTCTGCCTTCAAGGCAGAGGCTTAACCCCTGAGCCACCTCTCCAGCCCCCCTCTGGAACTTTCTAGAAATTCACCTTAGGATTCACTGCAGTGTTTCACCAGAGAATGTCCAGAACAGCCTGGGATGAGGGAGATACTAAGAAACTGCTGTTCAGGACTGGGGAGATGGCTCAGGGGATAAAGCCTTTTTCCTCCCAAGAAAAAGAATCAGAGACCCCCCAATACCAAGTAAAAACTCCAGGCAGATATGGAGAAATTATAGCCTGCAATTATAGCCCTGGAAGGCAGAGCCTGGGAAAGCCCAGAACAAAGCAATATGGAGGTAGAGCAAACCAGGATGATTCCCAATGTCACCCTTGGACCTCCACAGGCACACACAAGTACATTCTCGTACACAGGCCTGCATACCCATGAACATCCATTCATAGGTAAAGGGAAGAGCAAGAGAGAGAGAGAGAGAGAGAGAGAGAGAGAGAGAGATTGGACATTGGGTGGGGTGGAAGGGAAGAAGAAAGAAAAAGGGCAGGAAAGGAAACGTCTGCTCAGCCAGGACTGTTGGCTATCATGCCCCTAGTAGCTGGCCCTGGAAACCAGGCACTACTGAGACTGCTTACCACTGGAAGCCAATTCCCTTCTCCATATTGTCTCCTTTCTGTCTCCAGCTAACAAAGGATAACTATTTTAAAGGCACAGGTTAATCACCGAGCAAGCAGTGAAGGATTAAGCTCAGCCTATAAGGGTATACATTCCTTATTGACATTGTTTGCAAGACAGATTCACCTAGAGCACATATAGAGTCAAACCAACTTCTGTTTTCCAGTTGCCTACTTGAGTAGATATTCTTTATATCACAATTCCCAAAGGCAGAAATGAGTAAAAACGTACTTAGGTTTATATATACATGAGACATATCCATATGTACAGTTTAGTAACCATCTTCTGGCATATCTGCAATGCCACAAGTGTTCAAGGGAAAAGCCATATTTTGCTAACTTCACTGTTTGAATTTTGAAATTATCTTCCATTATTTTTTCTTTGTGAAATAATGTCATAACTGAAGAATGTTTTCAACTGTTTGTCTTTCTTAATCATACACACAAATCAGGTAAGAAATCCTGAATTAGTAGTATTCTTTCCATTTTGAAAAGATTATACTGGTATATGAAATGCAAATCTGGAATGCATTATAATTAGCTGAAAACTTATATATAAATTATAACAAGTCACTGCAACCTTTTTGTGAAAGATATAAAAATAATTTATTTAGAAACTGGAAGAATTGGCATGTGATACGAACATAACAAAAATATGAACTCTAGTTGACCAACCACTTTTATTCATTGTCTCTGTTTAAACTAACCAGTAATAGATATTATTGCTATATTTTCCAGAAGACAATAGCCAGACGGTGTAAGGTAATTTTTTTCAATGCCTAAAAACTTATTAAATGCCAGAACCAAGATTTTTTAAACATTTTTATTATTATTTCTGCTCATACAAACTTAATAGGTACACCACTTCCCTCCCTCCCTTCTCCTCCCCCCGAACCCCCTGCTCCCCCTCCCCTCACCCCTCCCTCCCCATCCCCCCATGCCTCCCGCCCCAATTCCCGGAGTCCTTTAATGTACATACCTGACTCTCCTCTGGGCCCTCCTCTCTGATGACGTACAAGGACCCAGTGGCATTTCCCTGAACCCTTTCCGGTGCTCCCCTTAAGCATAGGAACACTACCATGGCTGCCAGTCCCTTGTCTCCAAGAATCTTGGTACCTTTAGCAGATGCTAGACTTTGTGAGGTCAATAGTGTGTTGGACATTGCGCAGGGCATGCAAAGTCCAATTATGATTGCTTTGGCCCTAACTTGTGTGGAGTATCTTGCAAATCATTGCTCGTCCCATCCTTTTGCTCCTACAATCTTACCACCACCTCTTCCGCAAATTTCCCTGAGCTTCAGGATGGAGAGAGATTAGGCTGGCCTAGTTCTAAGTGGTTGATATAGAGTCTCTGAAGTTCTGGGTTGTGGTTTGTTGATTTTCTTTTGCGGTTTTGCTGCTCCTGCAATGCCCTTCACTCCATCCTGATGTCACCCCCTAGCCAGAGACAAAAAGCTGTTAAACTGAAGTCTTGTTATAAGAGCACATTCAAAGGTAGATGTAATAAAAGTAGGAAACCACAGTGAGGGAGGGGTCAATCGCCCATTTGCAAAATGGTTACTTTTTATCTGCCAGACTATATCCCCTCCCCTTCTGGTGAGATCATACCCCCTCAGTTGTAAATGATCAGGAAGAAAAGACTCTGAACTTAACCAGGTGTCTCATTACTTACTTGCAGTCCTTGATGGAGGCCTATTTTCTCTACTGTAACATGGTCCCCTCTCCTTGTGTCTGGTGTGGCCCTCCAACCCCATCCCTCCTGTTCATAATCCTTGGAATTACTGTAGGTATTACATAGATTTATCTTTGAGTGTCTCAAGGTGGGCTGGTGGGTTTGGTAATAGAAGCCATCTATTAGGGAGTACATATGGCGCTTAATTTTCTGGGTCTGGGATACTTCACTTAATATAATTTTTTCTAATGACATCCATTTCCCAGCAAATTCCAGTAATTCATTTTTGATGGCTGAGTAGTACTCCACTGTATAATTGTACCACAGTTTCCTTATCCACTTGTCAACTGTTTGACATTTGGGTTGATTCCATGACTTTGCTATTATAAACAGTGCTGCTATGAACATGGTTGTGCTTGTGCTATCGAGGTGAACCTCTGCTGCATGGGGGGTTATTCCCAAAAGTGGAATAGCAGGGTCATATGGCATTTCAATCTTTAGTTTCTTTAAGAATCTCCACACGGCTCGCCAGACTGGCTGTATGAGCCTGCATTCCCACCAGCAAGGTAGGAGAGTTCCCCTCTCCAACATTGGTTGTTGTTTGTATTGTGGATTTTTGCCATCCTGACCAGGGTAGGGGAAGTTTTGATTTGCATTTCCCTGATGGCTAAAGAAGTGGAGCATTTTTTAAGATATTTGTTAACATTTTAATTTCATCCCTGGTAAAGTTTCTTTTAAGTTCCAGGGCCCATTTTTTAATTGGGCCATTGTTTTCCTTGGAGTTTAGTTTTCTAAGTTCTTTGTGCACTCTGGATAGTAGAGCTCTGTCAGATATGTGGCTAGTGAAGATTTTCTCCCATTCTGTGGGTTGCCTTTGAGCTCGTGTTACAATCTCTTTATCTGAACAGAAGCTCTTTAATTTCACAAGATCCCAACTGTTGAGAGTTGGTAGCAGTGACTGTGCCATTGGATGTCTGTTTAGGAACTGTTGGCCTAGCCCAGTCAGCTCGAGGGAGTTCCCTATCCCTTCAACTATGGTTTTTATAGTCTCTGGCCTTATATCAAGGTCCTTGATCCATTTGGAATTAATTCTTGTACATGGTGACAAGTATGGGTCCAGTTTTAATCTTCTGCATGTGGAGATCCAGTTTTGCCAGCACCATTTGTTGAAGATGCTGTTCTTTTTCCATTGGATTCTTTGGGCCCCTTTGTCAAAGATCAAATGGCTGTATTTTTGTGGGCTTATATCTGGGTCTTCAACCCTTATCCATTGATCTGTGTGTTTATTTTGGAGCTAGTCTCAGGCTCTTTTTATAACTATGAATTTGTAGTACAGACTAAGGTTTGGTATGGTGATACCTCCAACAGTGTTTTTGTTACTTAGGATTGTCTTTGCTATCCTGGGTCTTTTGTACCTCCATATGAACTTTGAGATTGTTTGGTCAACTTCTTTGAAGAATTGCTTTGGGATTTTAATTGGTATAGCATTGAATTTGTATATTGCCTTTGGTAGGATGGTCATTTTTAGGATGTTGATTCTGCCAATCCAGGAACATGGGAGGTCTTTCCACCTTCTGGTATCATCTGCAATTTCTTTCTTCAGGGTTTTAAAGTTTTCATTGTAAAGGTCTTTTACCTCCCTGGTTAGGTTTATACCAAGGTATTTCATTTTTTTAGGGGCTATTGTAAATGGGATTGAGTATCTCAGGGTTTTTTCACTTCTTTCATTCTGGGCATATAGGAAGGCCACTGATTTTTGTACATTTATTTTGTATCCTGCCACCCTGCTGAACTTCTGTATAAGTTCCAGGAGCTTCCTGGTGGAGTTTTTGGGATCACTCAGGTATAGGATCATATCATCTGCAAATAGAGATAACTTGACTTCTTCCTTGCCGATTCGAATCCCTTTTATGTCCCTTTCTTGTCTTATGGCTTCAGCTAAGACTTCAAGTAAAAGAAGTGGTGACAGTAGACAGCCTTCTCTAGTTCCTGATCGAAGTGGGAATGCTTCAAGTTTTTCCCCATTGAGTATAATCCTTGCTGTTAGCTTATCGTATACAGCTTTTATTATATTGATAAAGGTTCCTTCCATTCCAACCTTCTCTAGGGTTTTGATCATAAAGGGCTGTTGGATCTTGCCAAAAGCTTTTTCTGCATCTATCGAGAGTATCATGTGGTCTTGAACGTTGGACTGGTTTATATGGTGAATTATATTTATTGATTTGCATATGTTGAACCAACCTTGTGTGCCTGGGATAAAGCCTACTTGATTCCCGTGAATGATCTTTTTGATATGTTTTTTAATCCGATTTGCTAAGACTTTGTTGAGAATCTTTGCATCTGTGTTCATCAGAGAGACTGGCCTATAGTTTTCTTTTTTAAGTGTATCTTTATTAGGTTTGGGGATTAAAACGATATTAGCTTCATAGAAGGAATTTGGCAGTTTTCCTTCCTTTGCTATTTGGTGGAACAGTTTAAGGAGTTACTAGCTCCTTAAATGTATGGTAGAACTCTGTGCTGAATCCATCTGGTCCAGGACATTTTTTGGTGGGAAGATTTGAGATTACTTTCTCAATTTCCTCATATGTTATAGGACTATTTAAATAATTCACAACTTCTTGATCCCATTTAGTTAAGTTGTGTTTACTTAGGAATTCATCCATCTCTTTTGTGTTGTCAAATTTCACAGAGTATAAGTTTTTGAAATATGATGTTATAATTCTCTGGATTTCTTGGGTATCAGTAGTGATAACTCCATTTTCATTTCTAATTTTGTTAATTTGGGTTTTCTCTCTCTTGCTTTTAGTTAATTTAGCTAGGGGTGTATCAATCTTATTGATTTTTTTAAAAAACCAGCTTTTGAATGGTTGATTTTCTCTATCGTTTTCCTAATCTCGATTTCAGATATTTCTCCCCTTATTTTGCTAATCTCCTCCCTTCTATTGCTTGTGGGATCAGATTGCTCTAGTATCTCTAAAGCTTTAGCTGCATTGTTAATTTATTTATCTCTGATGTTTCCATTTTTTTGATGTATGCATTAAGAGCTATGAACCTACCTCTTAGGACAGCTTTCATAGTGTTCCAGAGATTTTGGTAAGTTATATTTTCATTATCGTTCACTTTCAGGAAATCTTGAATTTCCTTTTTAATTTCTTCCTGAATCCAATTCTCATTCAGCATCATAGTGTTAAGTTTCCAGGAGTTAGTGTATTTTCTTTTGCTTGTTGTGTTGTGGATGTCAAGCTTTAAGCCGTGGTGGTCTGATAAGGTGCAGGCTAGAATTTCAACATTCCTGTGTATGTGTAGATTCATTTTGTGGCCCAATATGTGATCTATTTTGGAGAAAGTTCCGTGTGCTGCTGAAAACAATGTGTATTCTTTGGTGCGTGGATGAAATGTACGATAGAGATCTGTAAGGTCCATTTCAGTAAGGGTTTGGTTAAGCTCCAAAGTGTCTCTGTTAAGTTTTTTACCTGTAGATCTATCCCATGTTGAGAGGGCGGTATTGAAATCCCCAAGAATTATCGTTTTGGGATTGATTTCTCACTTTAGCTGTTGGAGGGTTTGCTTAATGAATGTGGGAGGGGCCGTGTTGGGTGCATATATGTTCAGTATTGTGAAGTCTTCCTGGTGAATTGTACCTGTTGCTAAAATGTAGTATCCATCTGTTTCTCTTATGATTTTCTTTGGTTTGAAGTCCACTTTGTCCAATAGCATAATGGCTACTCCTGCCTGTTTTCTGCTTCCATTAGCTTGTACAGTTGTTGACCAGCCTTTTATTTTTAGGGCGTGCCTATCTTTTGTGGTGAGATGGGTTTCCTGCAGGCAGCAGATTGATGGATTGGATTGATTGGATTTTTAATCCAGATTTGTAATCTGTGTCTCTTGATCGGTGAGTTAATTCCATTAACATTTAGTGTTATAATGGAGAAACTAATTTTAATTCCAGACATTTATTATGTTTAGTAGTTTTTTAAGTATATTGCTTCGCTTTTAATCGTGTTATACTTCCCTTCTGTTCTCCCAGATATGCCTGTTTTTTCTTCAAGCTTGAGTATCATTTCTAGCATTTTTTGAAGGCCTGATTTGGTGGACATGTATCCCTTCAAGTTGTCTTTGTGCTGGAAGATTTTTCTTTCTCCCTCGATCATGACAGATAGTTTTGCAGGGTAAATCAGCCTGGGTTGACATTTTTGCTCATTCAATACTTGAAGTATGTCTCTCCAAGCTCTTCTTGCTTTTACTGTTTCGACTGAGAAGTCATTTGTTATTTTAATAGGTTTACCTTTAAAAGTGACTTGTTTTTTCTCCCTTGAAGCTCTCAGCACCATTTCTTTATCTTGAATGTGGAGTGTTTTGACTATTATTTGCCGTGGCGAGCTTCTGTTTTGGTCATATCTGTTTGGGGTGCGGAATGCCTCTTGTATATGTATGGGCCTCTCTTTTTAGATGAGGAAAGTTTTCCTTGATGATCGTTTGAAAAATTTCCTCAGCGGTGGTATTTTGAGATTCTTGCTCTGGTATTCCATGAATACGCATGTTGGGCTTCTTCAGGGTGTCCCATATCTCTTGAATATTTCTCTCAAGTATCTTTTTGGCTTTAACAACCTCTTCCATTGAGCTGGTTAATACTCCCACTTTATCTTCAAGGTCTGAAATTCTGTTTTCTGCTTCGTTAGTTCTGCTGATAAGACTCTCTGTGGAGTTCTGGGTTGAAGATAACTTGTCTTTTAGCTCAGTTTTAAATTCTGCTTGAGTCTGTTTTAACTGCTTTATGCCTGTTTTTGTTTCTTGCACTGTTTTTCTCACCTCCTCCAAGTGTCTGTTGTGTTCCTCTTCAAAGTGATTGATTCGGTTATTCAATTCCTCCCAGATTTCCTCTTTCATAGTATTGAACATGGTAATGAAACATATTTTGAAAGTCGTTATCCTGGGTCAGGCTTTCTTGGCTATTTTCCGTGGGTTTGTTCTGGTTGGAGTCTAACATTATGGGATTAATTCCTTCAGTGGGAGATTTGTTTACCTGAGTGTTGTTTCTCATGGATTTGCACTTTGACTTGGACATTGTTGTTTTAAATCTTAAGATCTTCTTTTAATTTCTGTGCATTTTTCACTGAATTGAATTATGTGCCCTGGGATTCTCGGGGTGGGCAGGGGTGGAGCTTACCTAGGTCGCGGTGTGTCCTGGCTGGACTGTGCGCACGCATCCTGGGGGGCGGAGTGGGGAAAGGGAGCCAGAACCAAGATTTAACAGGAGTCTGACTCCAAGATATTCCTGGATTTAAGCATCCGCAACTGACTGTATCTGAGCACTTTCCAATTCATAAAGAGAGATAAACTAAGAATTAGAATACTGAGGTTAAGGATGGCTTAGTAAAATGTTTCCACTCAGAATGAGGGTTTGTGTTCACATACTGAGCATCCCTGTTAAAAAAATTTTTTTTAATCTAGGCAAATTGCCACACACTTGGAATCTCAGACCTAGGAAAACAGAGATAGGAAACTCCTTAGAATTTGCTTGCTAACCAGTGTAGCTGAACTAGTGAGCCCCGGTTTCAGGGAGAGGCCTGTCTGAAAAATAAAGTAGAGAGCAATTGAAAAAGAATATTCATTGTGGTCTGGTATACAACTACACGTACACATATACAAACATATACACATACATGCAACACATTTGAACATGTACATACAACATATATACAAAGTGTTAGAAAAATACTATTTTTAAAAAAGAAAAGTACCAAAAAATTAAAAATACATTTTATATTTACTTGTAAAAGAAAAAAAATGTAAAAAAAGCTAAGGAAACCTAATATATATACAGCTTAAGAACTAGTTTGTGCTTCCAACAAAACAAATTCAGGTGCAGATATAAGCAGAAAAGTGCTCATGTACTGCTGATATCACTGATGTATCAAACGGATGTGTGTTGTTGCATCTTCACAACTGACGTAATGACTGTGAATAGATATGTACAGGGAACTAGAAGTCTGATGTGGGTGATTGCTGAGGGCCTTGCTCAGAGTGAGGGACGGGTGCACTGTGCTCCCTCGGCCTTCTCATAGTCACCCAGGCTCATTTTGGTTTCGGCCATGAAGTCTTCATGTTCCTCATTTTATCAGTTTTTCTGAAATATCCTCAGCTGCCAATTCTCATTAGGTAGCTAGGCCATTGGCCCTCCTCCAAAATTGCTGGGATATCTGGGAAAACAGGAAATAATGTTATTGAGATTGGTCAGATCTTGGGTCAGCCAAAGTCTGTCATGGTTTGAATGTGAGTCTTTCCTCCCACTCCCCCAGGCTCATATGTTTGGATCCTTAGCTGGTGTTAACGTTTGGAAGGTTGTAGCACCTTAAAGACATGGAGCCTTCCTGACAGAAGACAGGTCGCAGGATGCCACGGGGTGGGGGGGTCCTTTTATATCTACTCTTGCTCTCTCTGCCTCCTGATGGCTGTGGTGACCTGAAGCAGCCTTCTGCTTCAGATATTAGTCGTGCCTTTTGCTCTGTGTTTCCTGCCATAATGGGCTTTATCCTTTCTGGGAATCAGAGCTACATAACCCTAAGCTGGTTTTTTGGAAGTATCATCTTACAGAAAAAGAAGGGTAACTACAACACTGTCCTTGTTCCAAATTCAGCCACTTTGTATAAATAATTTTTAAAATATTTATTATTTATCTAGAGAGGAAGAGAGAGAACATATGCACAATATGTCACACACGTGTATGTTAGAAGCCAATTCTCTCCATTATATGGGCTTTCAGGGATCCAGCTGAGACCACCATATTGGCTAGTGAGTGCCTTCCAGGCTGAGCTATGTGGCCATTCCCAGTAAATAAAGTTCTATTTGAATACATATCATTTACTTCTGTGTCATGTTGTGACTTCTTTCAGAATACAAGGAATTGTTGAGTAGTTATAGCAGAGAACACATGGTTTGCAACGCTTAAAATCATGTACTATCTGACCTCTTACCCAAAAGTAGTATTTGCCGATCCTCATCTTAGACCAGCCATGAACCATTGCTGAAGATGACCTATGAACACCTGCAGAATAACTTGATTTCTATGAAGTAAGAAAAGGAAAAAGAAGAGAAGGAATATCCAGCATAGCCAGCAGCATACAGACACAGGTGGTCACCAGATCCAATGAATTATACACAGCAATCAAACATTTCATAAGCTTTTCATGTTAAGACACAGGGCCAATCCAGGTGTTTAATTTTTACTGTTTCATTTCCTCCTGAATTAAGATAATTTGGTAAGGTAGAACTTTTGTGAATACACAGTATCCAGTGATTCATCCTCAGTTTACTGATTTTAATACAGCACTGTATAACATAATCTCACACACTTAAATACATAGTTTGCTGATCAGTATGTCCGTTATATTATCCTTTCTAGGTCCTCGCGTATACTGAGGGACTTCATGGAAAATGGATGTTCAGTGAGATACGAGCTGTATTTTCAAGACGTTATCTTTTGCAAAACACTGCTCTGGAAGT
Organism: Typhlomys cinereus; assembly: GCA_023101885.1. NCBI lineage: Eukaryota > Metazoa > Chordata > Mammalia > Rodentia > Platacanthomyidae > Typhlomys > Typhlomys cinereus. Next base: position 1,172,218 of record JALPQD010000335.1, read on the forward strand.
ATTTATGGCAAACCGAAGTAAGTCTTCCTGGATAGCTTGAGAAAAAATGAGTTCACACTTGTATGCTATTCATTTGATTGTTGCATCTGTATTTCTGTCTTTATCTGCTGTTACTAAAACAAACAAAAAGTGTAAAATTTTTAAAAGGAGAAAAGAATGAGTGTGTTGAAAGTATTTATTTTTGTTTCATGTGGACAAAATTATAGAGATGGCTCTTTTTTCATGACGGTTCATTACATTTTCCCCATTTTTCAAGTGCATATGGGTATGTGGTACATGCATGTACTTGCAAGTTGATGGGCACAAGTGTCTGTACAGGTACATGTGCACCGGCTGTGCATGTGTGTGGAAATTTGAGGCTGGTAACATGAATCATCCTCACTACTCTTACATCTTATTGTTGTGAGCTGGAACTCTAGATAAACCTCAAGCACGCCATTAGGGCTAGTCTAGCCAGCCATATTGTTCTGGCGATTTCTAGACTCCACCTTGCAGAGATGGAATAGCATGTAGGCAGCCACACCTGCCCAGCATTTTTAAATGGAGTCTTGGGATCCGAACTTAGGTTCTTTTACTTTCCTGTCAGGCATTTTAACTGCTGAGCCATCGCCTCAGTCCAGATTCATTTCCTTACAAACAAATTATGATAGGCATTTGAAAGTAATTATTCTTTTTTTTCTTTTCATTTTTATGTTTGGGGGATGCCTGTGTGAATAACATGTACACATGTAGACCTATGCGTAGAGGCCCAAGGTAATGCTGGGAATCATTCTCAGTTGCTCTTCCGCTTGATTCTTTTGACACTACATCCCAGATCAACCCCAGAGCTTCTCAGTAGGTCTGTTCTGCCTAGCCAGTTTGCTCTGGGGATTCCCAGGTTCTGCTTCCAGAGCTGGAGTTACAGGGAACCTGCCCTGCCCAGGCAGCAGTTATGTGGGATCTGGGGATTCTAATTGTTGTTGTCTTACTTACACAGCAACCCCTTTATCCTCTATACCATTTTCACTGCCAAAAATAGGTTCCTAAATTGACAGCTCTCCTATAGTTTCTAAATCAGCTTCTTTTCTTCTTACCCACAGCCTCCGTGATGTTTAATTTCCCTGATCAAGCAACAGTAAAAAAGGTTGTCTACAGTTTGCCTCGGGTTGGAGTAGGAACCAGCTATGGTTTGCCGCAAGCCAGGTAATCACAGCAAATTACACATTGTCTTTACATATATCAATGTCAACATGACCAAATGTAAATGCCGGGCTATCATTACAGTGGTTTCAAAGACCAGATTTTCTGCCCCTATGGGTTATTTACAGGGAAAGGGGTTATGAAAACTACTGCTTTGAGAATCACAGAGTAGTGCATACAAACTCTGACATGACACATCCAGATGAAGAAATAAAAATATCGATTGCACATCACCACTAACATATAACAGAGACAGTTTCTGGTTAATATCTTAAAATAAACATATCAAAAGCCTCTCATGGTGTTTATGATGAAGTACTAGGCAATAGCATATAGATTATGCTACATAAATGCCCCTTTATTAAGGCAATGGAACTCTTAGGTTTTGCTTAGATTAATAGTCATTGTGGTATTCTTTTAATCATTACCTCAATTTTTCAACTTGGTATTTTCAAAGAATCATTTAAAACTTTGTTTTATTAGAAGATGCTAATATATTAGAAACATAGTATTTAGCTGTGTCTATTATCCATTTTCAGTTGCAAAATACTGAGTACTCAACTAAAAGTGAGAACATGAATTGTACATGCATAGTGTATGTGTGTGTGCATGTGTGCACATGTGTGGGTTCCATGTTCACACAATTACCACTGCTGCTCAGACACCTCATTTTCATTTGGAAGATTCTCTTTTAGGAATTAATACATTTCTCTGAAGCCTAAGGAAACCTTTACCTCAACTTCTTTTTCCTACAGTGGATCACCCTTGAAACAATGAGAAGAATTTGTGGGCTTAGGCAGGTGATCCCACAGATTGTAGAATTTATGACAAGCACCCCTCTGACTGCTTGCCACCTCCTCCCCGAGCAAAAGACAGCTTCTGTTCATAGGCAAAAAGTGAAATGGGCGTTGGGTCAACAGCCAACAGTTTGTACCACAGACTCTTGTCCCTGAGGAGTATTGTGGTCTTGTCCTAGATGGGAAAGAAAACTAATCTTAGCCCATCTTCCCTAAATAGATACGAGACATTCTAAAGACAGGGAGCATGGTTTACTTATCCTTCAATCTGAGCACCCAGCACGGAACTTAATTGCACAAATGCTCCCTAAGTGGTCTCCAGCCAGAGTTTCCTGGAATTACATCCTGTCTTCTTTAGGCTTCCCCTGTAAGAATAGTTCACTGGCCTGTTGGCACATGCTCAGGATATTTGCTAGGAGAAGGACAAGATTAAACCAAGACCGAAGTAGATAATGGGGCAGTTATATAAAATACAGGTCACAAAAAAATGCATTTACTCTATCAAAGACAAGGGGGGAAGTTTTATAAGACTTGTTCTGTTGAATCTAAGCTGATTCAGAATGATCATTACTTCCTTTGTTAATGCTTGCAGACTGTTTGTTTAATCATCAGTTGAAGAATTTTTCTAGACATGAGTGTTTAAGAATGCATAAAATGGTCTAATGCTTGCCTGGTTAGGCATGAGGCATGGCCCCTGGCATGTTGCTCAGCAACCATGGCTCCTGAGAATATTATTTACAGGCTTTTTAGGGGTGTGTGTAATTTTCTTCAGTGCTCTTAGACTTGGTTGGACCTGAATTTATTTAAAACAAACAGTAGCTCTCTTCCTATCTGCCTTACCTATTATGAATATCAGTTCTCTTTTTAAACCACATTTGGTCTTTCCTTGACTTCTGGAAGACTATTTTGTGGACAAAAATACTGGAAGCAACATAAATATTTAGTGGCTTTGCTTTCTCTCTTACTTCATTGAGCCATTATGTGTCAGAACACCCTTTTGTGTCCTGGCATATTTTCCCCTTAAAGTCTCAACTTATTCTTAACTTTCTAGCGATGTCTTTTCTGGCTCAATTTTACCTGTTTTCTTAGACTTGTACATAGAACTAGCAAAAAGTGACTGGGGAATACTACCTGTAGTTCCAGATCTTCCACTTACCAGCTGGTAATAGTACAAGTGCCTACTATTGAGAAGGAACTCATGAGAAGGAACTCAGTAACATGTTTATCTACCATGGAGTGGGACAGAGTCCTTGTAAAGTATTTAATCTTTTGAGAAACTAAGGCACTTTGTAAAAAACACATGCAGTACATATTTGTATATGAAAGGCTTGGAAAGAATGTGCTCAAGAGCTAGTTTGATACAGCACTAAGATGTATGTAAAGTAATCAGGTCCTTAGTAACACCAGCCCTCAAGAACCAGAAATGCTGAGATAGGAGATCCCATAGTAACTTACAAAATAAAGGAAATTCCTTACATTTTTAGATATTAGAAGGAAGGGGAGTTTGAACTGAGAGGACTCTAGTTTCAGAAAGGTCTCTGAGTTTAGCATATTAATTAGTGAAGGTTCTGGATTTAATATAAAGTGTTAATTTAGGAAAGTAAATTTAGGAAGGTTAAAAAAACTGTCCTACCCTGTTTTGGAGCTGCTACAGGCTGAGAGTTTTTAACTGTTTAGAGAAGATATTAGATAGGATATAAGGTATGGCTGAGTATGGCTGATCCCTTTACTAGGGCAAATTCTGTGATCTAACAGTATATGTGCATACACACTCACAGATACAAGTAGATGGATATATGGAACTCTCTCACACACATACACACACACACACACACACACACACACACACACACACACACAAACCTGTATGTGTCAGCTGCATTTGGATAATTTTCACTGAGTATGATTGATTCCTAATTTTTCATAAGGAGAATTTCTCTAATATATATTGGTAGGATAAGTAGGATTCTAAGAAATCAGTCCTTTGCTTGGTTTGGGATCTCGTCAGTAATTCAGAATTATCTGAGCACTCAGGAACTTCAGGTTAAAGCCCTTAGATACTAATTTTAAATAATCAAAATATTATCAAATCCAAAGTGTCATAGTTAGGTAACAGGTGTCAACTTGATGGTTGAGGGTTCAAGCTCTTGACACATTTGTAGAGAATTAGTAGTTTAGTTAAGCCCAGAGTGAACTTACAAGAGATTGTCTAGCTGATGGCGAAGGCCCAGCCTGGTGGGACTAGTTTCTGGGCAGGTGAATAAAATGGAGGGAGCTGTTTGAGAAAGGAGGCATCCTTGTGTATACTCGGCCAGAACTGCTGGTCTGGCAAGTAAGGATTATCCCTCTCTCAGCTGTTTTCATGGATATGGCCTGGCCCGTTCCTTTGGCCCTTTGGTGATGGTGCATGTTCTTCTACCAAGCTGGACTAAGAATCGTAACCAGAGAATAAACCCCTTGTTTCCATAAGCTACTTGATGGTGATTTATGAGCAACTATGCAGGCTAACTGCTACAGAATTTGATACTAGAGAAGTGGGGTGTTGCTGATAAATCTAACCACATGGATTTTGTGGATTTTGAATGGTTTTGTTGGACAAAGTTTGAAATGTCTGATGATTTAGTCTGCATAGTTTAATGGGCCATTTGGATAATGGAAATATTAAGACAGTGTGGATTATTTGGGCCCGGTTTGTGATGAAGGGAACAAGGACTTTGGCACTGAGTTTAAATACAATGGACTGGTTTACTTGATAGAGGAGAGCTGTGTTGGCAGCCTTGAAGCTTTGGATGAAGAAAGGACAGACAGAAGAGCAGCCGTTGCTAGTGGAGATATTCGTGTCGTTGAAGAAAAACCTGGGATGGTGGAAGAAATGAAAACCACCATATTGAGATTGTGCCCAGCATAGAGATTCTTCCTAGAGTCAGCACGAATAAGCTGAATGAGCTGTGATTCCTAGGGAGCCTATCTCCACCTGGAGGTTGCGATAGCCCTTGGCAATGTTGTCCACATGGTACTGGTTTTAGAAGCATCAAAGAGGCAAGAGGGAGGAGGTCCTGGATTTCTCCTCCATGGTTTCAGAGGATGGCAGGAATACAGGCAATGTGTGGCAGCAGAAAGCTGCCAGAGAGGTCCAAAAAGGGCATTTTGTGCTGTGGACTTAAAACCTGGTTTGCCATTGAGAAATGAATATACTGAAGATGCCAGAGCCAATGTGGGATGTGCCACAGGAGAGTTGTATACATGGAATGTGTGCTGAGGTGGCTGTGAGTGGAAATTCAACCTGGTCCAGAGAAATGCTATTTGTGCAACTTTGAGCTATGAGAGAGACTAGAATTGTCCAGAATCTTTGAGCCACTGTGACTAAGTGATGATCAACAAAAAGGGACATTGAGCTATATAGGATGCAGTATTTGACAGGATCTTATGGTTAAGAGATTTCAGACTTTCAGAATTAAATGTATTAATAAGATAAATTTAATACCTGTGGAGACAAGGTGAAGGTTACACTTTAAAAGTGATATGTTCTTGTGTCAAGTTGACAAGGGGGTTCATTGTTAGGTACAGGTGTCAACTTGATGATTGAGGATTCAAGCTTTTTACATATTTGTAGAGAATTAGTAGTTAAGCCCAGAGAGAATCTACAGGAGATTGTGTAGCTTATGGGGAAGGCCCAGCCTATGGTAGGTGAATAAAATGAAGGGAACTGTTTGAGAAAGGGGGCATCCTCGTGTGTACCAAGACAAGATGGTTTGGCAAAGAAGGATTGTCCCTCTCTCAGTTATTACATGAATGTGGCCTGGCCAGTTCCCTCAGCCCTTTGGTGATGGTACTACATGCTCTCCTGCCAAGTTAGGTTAAGAATGTAACTGGATTAACATAAGAGAATAAAACCCCTATTCCCTTAAACCATTTGATGATGATTTTATAGCAAGCATGAAGATGAACTGCTACACAAAGGAAGGTATACTCTGAGAACAATTGACTTCAAAATTATTTAGGCCAATTCTTAAGGCAGACCACCAAGGAGATCGCATTACAAATCAGACTGTTGATCAGTAAGCAAAGGTTTGGAACAAAGGAACTATTTTCATTAAGGCAGCACAGCCTTATGCCTCCTTGGCGATTAATGTGTACAACTATGGCTTACTGAGTACTTTCCATGTGCCAGGGACTATATTTTATGTGTCAGTGTGTAAAAGTACTATTTTCTTTAATTCTTAAAGCATTTTATTTGACAATGGAATTCTTACCTATTTTTACAAAGGAGGAAAATTTAGATATAGACAATCACTAATCCTATCCACTGTCTTAATTGTCATTGTGTATCCTATATCAAGGGACAACAACAACAAAAATATTGTCACATAGTCCCATATATTCTCTACTTCATGTTGATCAGCATGCTTTGGATATTGTGTTTTGTGTGTAGACAGCACAAGCAATTGACCTCTTATTTGATTCATTGACTTACACGGGGAATGCCCTGGGTGTGCTCACAAAAGTTGAAGTCCTTAATTCATTACATGTGTTGTTACTTAATGCTTCCCCATTAGGTAGCACTTACTCTTTTCAGTAACGCTTTTTTTAAACCTGGCGTGTTTGTGTTTAGTGTTCGCAATATAGAAAATAAAAGGTCCAGGAAGAATTAGTGTGTATCAGGAATAATGATGGTGCTAGTGTCAAATTGATGTCAAGGTTTTTGAAACTGTAAAGGGCACAGCAGTGCATACATCCCACTAGGAAGTACAGTTATTTAAGGGTGAAATACAAGTATTATTTCTCTTTCAACTTGTCAGTATTAGATTTTCAAATAGTTACTTGTTCTTGAGAAGTTTTGTAAACCCATTCTGAGTTTCCACCACTCAGAACACCTCATGCTAGGTACTTTTAAGATAAAACACTTTTGTTTCCTTCACAGCTTAGAAGGGCCAACAGTTCAAGATCAAGCCACCTCATGGGTGCAGCTTGTGGTGAGGACCCCTTGGGATATCACAGTAGCCTAGAGATGTAGAAGGGGCTCAGCCTGTGGAGCTGCCGTGCATGGTGAAGACAGAGCCCTGTGACCACAGGACTCACCATGCTGACGACCAAGCACCCTACATGAGAACCTTTGGCAAACACACACTGTATATCCCGAACAGAGCAGGCATTAAATGTTTGAGTTGTTTAGACCTAACTGCTTCATTCACAGAACTGCTAAGAAATTCTCTTGGCCAAGCAGCACCATGAAAAAAATTACCACAACATTAAGGATGATGGGAATTGTAAACGTTTGAAAAACTTTGCTGATCGTTTTAGAAACTCAGCAGCTTTTCCAAATCATCACCTTTCCCTGTTTTTAGATCAATACTTCAAGCCTGGAAGTACAGAAATTATTCCTATTTCCTTCCTAAAGCTGTGTCCACATCCCTTGTTTCAGACCTATTCATGTTTTCAAAGTTCTCAGTTGTTTACCTCTGATATCAATAGAAAGCTACAGATCGTGTTAGCAGAGCCTACACACAGGTGCACATGCTGTATGTGGAAGAAAGTATTAAAAAGTTCAGTGGCAACTAACACTGATACTTAAGACATAAGGCAAATGATTGCAAGCAGACATCAAACTACTAGCTTATTATTAGCATGTAGTAGGTTTGCTGGCTTGTTTAAATTCTACCTACAGTCTTGTTACCTTTGTCCTGATGTACTTGTAAAGACCCAATTTCATTTATAATTAAACAGAATTGCTTTCAAATTTACTTACTCAAAATCATCATCTTCTCACTAATGGAGTTCTCAAATATTGCTAATGTCCACAGTTGAAATATCTTGGACTGTGCCCAGGAAGGACAGACCATAAATGCATTAGTTAATATGGATTTGGAAAGTTAAACCTAAGAGAGGCTTTATGATCTGCTTCCTTGCCAGGAGGATATCCTTGGCCACTCCTCGACAGCTGTATAAGTCTTCCAACATGACTCAACGCTGGCAAAGAAGGGAAATTTCAAACTTTGAGTACCTGATGTTTCTCAACACCATAGCAGGTAAGGTGTCTCATTTTTAAGCCCACCGTATTTCCATTCACTGAAATCATAAGTAATATGATTTGATGGGATATATTTTCTCTAGGAACTCAAACTCAGCATCCAAATAAATACTGAAACATTCAAATTATGTTTTATCAGAAGTCGTACAAGCTAATACCAAAGTTGCTGATACTTCTGAGGAGGCCTTTCCTGGCTCCCCTTCTGCTCTTTCCTCTACTGACAGCTTTGTCTGAAGGTCTCTTAGAGTCAGCAAACCATTGCCAGAGAGGGTCTGGAAATATCAATGGGAAAAATGTAACTTCACTACTTTGTCATTCTCAGCAATAGTAGCAACTGGGCAGGAGAATATCAGCGGGCTTCTGCCTAGTGTAGATTTCACTTGGATTGGGGCATGATTGGTTTAGGATGGTTTTTTTCTTAAAATCTTCAAATTAAAACAACTTCCAAGTCCTTTTCTGAGCGGTAAGTACATCAGCTCCTGTCGTCACTGTGAAGATAAATTAAAAGGTGGCAGTAGCTTTCTTTGCTTGTAAATGTGGTTATCAGTAGTTGGACAGATGTCTGTGGTACTCAAGTACCTTGTGTTTTTTTTTCTTAAATGGAGCTCTGAAAGCTCCAATCCATATTGAATTACAAGTTTACTTCTCCGAATCAGGCTCTCAAAATATTCTATAATCGCATGAATCCAATCCTAATAGCTACATAGATATATGTATAGCATTATTATTATTTTGTTACAAATGTCCACAATAATTCAGTATTCAATACATAGGACATAGATACATATTAAGTAGGCAGTTGATCATGATTTGTCAACAAAAGGGAGTAAAATTATTTGAAATATTTTTCCTTTTAATCATATGGTATACTCATTTATATGTATATTCATATATTATATATATACACACACATATATATATATAACTTTGTGTTCTGAAGCATGATCTGAAATTTCAAGTTTCACTTCTGTCATAGATTTTAATGTTTCATTGGCTAATGTTTAATATGATTACATCTTGTTGTGGTAATTGGCATGCGGTTCCCATCATCTTTTGCATACTTTTGTTTTCATTTTTTTTCTTTTTGTATTAATTGGTTCTTCTTTGATCACATGAGTACTTCTTGCCTACTTATTTAGCAATTTACAAAGTAAGCATCATTTTACTAGTTCTCCTAGAGAGGCAGATGAATTTTCAGTAACCTCCTGAACTGTTTCTCTTCTTTTTAAATTCAGAATGAATTCAATATTTTGATCACTCATTTAAGAGAAAAGCACTAATTCAGTTTTATCTTCATCCATTGCTTATATTTTCAAGGATAATATGTCAGCCAGATTTCGGATAATTTTTAACTTGTTAATTTTGAAATGCTTATCTTTTGCATAGTAAGAAGAATTTCTGAATAGTAAAAAATATTATTTACAGAGTACATTATTTTCACTTGCACAATTATTTACCTGATGTTTAGGGCTAATACTCCTTTTTAATTTGTTCAAAATGTTTTTCTGTATGCTCTTCTTGTCTTTCTGATATTCTTGAGTGGTATATCAAGCAACAGTTAGTATCTGCTAGGGACATAGCTCAATAATAGAATACTTAACAAGCCATACACAAGACCCTGAGTTATTTCACTCATTTTTTTAACAAGATTTGTCATCTCCAATTAGATGGATTCATGTTCTTTCCTTGACTATATATCTATTTGGAATTACTGGAGAGCAGGGTTATAGGCATTACTCTAGTTCAATTTCTAGACTCTATGAAAGGGCTTTGCTACTCTGAGATGAATGTTCCATATCACTGGATGGAGCAGTCTCTAGCTGGTTGTTTTCTAGAACTGTTGTAGTCCGTGTCCTTTTCTGTACTTCCCTCATGTAGGATGTCTTAGACTTCCCACAGTGTAGTAAAGTGTTACTTGTAACCACCACCCATGCAATGCCTGTTGCTTTCTGAGGATCACTTTCTTGGACTCACTCTAGAAAGATTGCACTCTCTAAATGTAGGCAGAGATTCCATTATGATTGTAAACCCTTCTGTAAGGTGCTTCTGAAGCCAGGTATAATGACATACAGCTATAATCCCAGCACTCAGGTGACCAAGGCCGGAAGATGGAGAGTTAAAGACCAGTCTGAGCTATAAAGTCAGTTCAAGGCCAACTTGGGATTACATAGTTAGATCCCATTTCAAAAAAAAAAGGAAAAATCTGAATGAATATTAAAAGTTGTACCTGAACATATAGAGACCAGTCTATTTCTTTTTAGACAACCTTGAGTTTCTAAGCCAAAGTTTATAAGCAGAAAGAGGAATTTAAGGCATCTTTCTATATTTGCATCATAGGGGACTGTTTTATCTGATAACTTAAAGACTGTGTATCTGATAACTTAAAGACCACGTATCTGATAACAAAGAAGTCATTGTTTATATAATGACTATCACAAAGTAGTAGTACAATGAGATATAAGGCAGAACAAAATAGGAACTGGGAGCTCATGGTGCTTACATTCTAGATATAAAAGAAATGTGCACAAATAGAAGGAAGTTTTAGGACAGCTAACATTAAGTTCTAAATAGTTATATTTGCAATCAAGTCTGCCACAAGAACTAAACAGAGAACAGGAATCAAAAAATTTCTTTGGAGGATATAAAGAACTGATCTTTCATGAGTCCTGCCAGTTGGGGAATGTGTGGTATGTTCAGTATTGTCTAGAGCAGAGGATAATAGATAATATGGAAGCTACAGGTAAAAGCAAGATAGATTCGAAACCAGACTTTAGGAATCAGTATAGTTTGAGGGAAGGGAAAGCAACATAGAGCTTTAGGAAAGTTAAAGAAATAATTATGTCTGGCATGGAAAAAAATAAAATTGTTTAAAGTGAGAGAGATGAAGAGAATATTGCAAAACGTAGATTGTCATGAATTCCTCATTCTTGAGTAAGCTTTACTGCATGTCGCACACTATTTTGCTCTGAAGCTATAAAAGCAAGTAAAAATGTTTTCTGCCTTTAAAAGATCATGACATAATCAGGAAAATGGACACACTACAGAATTCCAGGAAAAAGGAATGTTATAATAGGAGCATCTATGAAGCCTTTTGGGGGTCCCAGATTTAGAAAGTGTTATATATTTCCAAGCGATCAGGACCAGCTTCTGGTAGGTGACATTGAAAGTGGGCACTGAAATATCAGCAAGAGAACGCACTCGAAAATAAACACAGAGTATTCCAAGAAAGAAGAAAACATGGCCAAGAACAGTGGCAGCAGAGAAGGCCAGAAGAGAGAAGTTAATGACACTGTGTGGAAAGAGTATCATTCAGTGGCTTTTGCAGGTGATGACATTGTAGCACCAGATGAGGTCTGCAGTTATCTATAATGTAGAATGAGATACCATCTCAGTGAAGTCTAGGTCCAGAGAACCAGACTGCACTGGATCTGCCTGAGCAGCTTTCAGGGACCAGAGCCTTGGGATAAGTCTGTGGGGCAGTGAAGAAAGCAGAAGTGAGCAGGAGAGGTTGAGCTTCCATGCAGTTGGGACAGATTCTCAGCTGGTCTTTTGCAAGCCTGGCATTGGGGCCACAGTCATTCTGAGTTCTCTTGTCTTGAAGCAACAGGCGTTTATTCCACTCTGTAGTCACTGGGCCTGGTCCCTGGGAAGAAGAAACGATCTTCATCTTCTAATAATAGCAATTCCCAGGAAGGGGCTCAGCCGAGCACCACCAGCCATCAGCACTCCCAGCTTCCCCTTTCCTGACAGATCTCAAGTTCTGTACATCGACATTGTGAAGTCATTGATGTCCATGCCCAACCTTAGAAGTTAAGACTCAGTAGCTTTGTAGATTTTCATTTCCTTTAAGTTCCACTTCATGCCAGTGCCACTGGTTGAGGAACTACATTCCTGTAAATGATGGCATTGCATCCATATTCTTTAAAAGACATACCAAAAGATAACTTCATCCATCTCCTCCAGGACTGGCTGGACCACACTTGGCACGCCCTTACCATTTTATCTTTTTCCCTGTTCTTAAAAAGATCAACCTATTAGTAGAGAAGAAAAATATTTGGGTTAGTAAATACAGATATGTTAAATTCACTTAATAATGATGCTTGGTAAGAGTTGGCATGATTTTACATCTATTATGTGAAGTCGCTAGAATTATGAGTGAAGGATTCTTGAATCAAGAGAGCAGAGTCAGATTCTGACACCAAGCAGTCTTTCCTAGCTCACCTTCGTAAAACACATACATTTGTGTTTATCTTTTATGCTAAAATAGTTTTAATGTAAAATGATCTTATGAACTATTCATTGCCTGCCATTCTTAATGTCTCTTTTATTCAGCTGACCTTTTGTTTGTCTTTTCTAGATGCTTTAAAAAATAACGTATGTGACATCCATGTTCTGGTATTTAAGAAATTATGTGGACTTTTTAGATCCTCATATATTCTGTACATACACACATAATGACTTAAAAAATAAGCATTTTACTGTGTGCAGTACAAGTTTGCCAAATAATCAGAAAACTTTTGAGTATTAACTTTTAAAATATTTATTTATTGGGGAGAAAGAGAGAAGGAGCAGGTGTGTATGTGCCATGGAACTCATGTGGAGTAGAGGACGGCTTCAGGGGCTTGGTTCTCTCCTTGCACCTATGCACTCCAGGATTGAACTCGGGTTGCCAGGTTTGTGAGCAGGCACATCTTTATCTGCTGGTCTATCTCACCTGCCTGAGAAAACATATTTTTAAAAACATTAGCCTAAATTTTTATTAATGTGTTGTCTTTATCTTTATAAATTTAATAGGCATTCACTAAGAATATAGGAAGTTTCTATTAAAAAGTGAATGATTTAGGGATGTGGAAATGACTCATACATAAGAGCACTCAGTGCACAAGCATAAAGATCTGAATTCAGATCCCAGCACCTGCATAAAAATTCAGGAGTGGCATGTTCTCCCGTAACTCCAGCCTTATGCGTGGCAAAGATTGGGGCTTGCTGTCTGCCTGCCTAGCCCTAGGTTCAGGAAAGACCCTGTCTCCAAGGAATGAGCTTATGGCTGATGGAGCAGGACATCTGACATCCTCCTGCGGCCTCCACACGTGAGCTCACATACATCATACACACACACACCACACCCATAGCACGTATGAAATCACTCATAAGCCTAGCTTTAAATAAGCCATTTGACACCTTGGGGATGTTGTTTTTCTTTTTCTGTGTGTGCTTCATCATTGGGAACCTGCAACACATACAGTTTTATGGGCCTTTTCTATTTCACTGATTATTATGAAGTTTGTAGGACATTGACTGTGTGATCCAGGCTAGCTTCAGCTTCAATACTGTAGTATGGGGTGTGCTACCATGCCCAATTTGATTTCATTAAATACTCTTCAAAGGCTTAATTGTCAAGAACAATGAAAGTGCAGCCTTCATGACTTAATTAGCTCAGTTTGAAACAATTGGATTTTTTTTCAGAGAACACTAAGTTTTGATCGATTATATGAAAAGATTTTAGTGATGCTTAGAGTTCAGTAAATATGGTTTCAAACTCTAATTCCCAGAGTTGACCTGATTTCTATTCATTGTGTTCTGAAAGACACAATTTATGTCTCATTTTATACCTTATTAAATAATACTAGGAAAAATATGTTAAAATCTGACTTCCTTGCATTAAAAAAAAAACAAGCAGAGTGATTGCTAGCAGAGCTTGGTGTAAATGATCCCTGTTATACTTGAGAATTTTGTTAAGGCTTCTGACTTGTTTTTCATATGATCGGCTAATGAATTCAGCTCAGCTTCTCCAACCTCAACCTTTTTTCTCCTGGTTAGCATTTTCTACGTTTTTACTCTGTGATGAACAAGCTCTCCCTGGTTAATTATGTATATATTTAGCTACTGCATGTGTTGGGCTTATTATTGTCATCTAATTAGATGTAACTTGAACTGCTTGCTTCTAGAAAAATCATTAAAAATTCTTTCCTAATGACCTAGAGATGACAAAATGTCTGTAAAGTGTGAAGAAGTCGACAGCACAGGAACATCGCGCTTAAAGCGTGTTAATCCAGATGCCGCAATCATCTAATTAAACAATATTTTGCTGTCATTAACATTTTCACCAAGGAATTGCAGTTATAATTTCTTTGTCAGCTGTCTCTAGATCACTTTACCTTCAAAACTAAAGTGCCATATAGAAACATTAAATTGGATGGTTTAATTAAAAAGGTTTTTTTTAAGTGAAGATACATATCCAGTGTTCCTGAGATCTCATTTACTGTGCATCACTCTTATTGTTTGAGTAGATTAGTGTCATAGACTTCCAATATTTAATATCCATTTTCTAAGATAGAGCCTTATAAGCATAGTTAGTAAAATACATGTATCATATAATGTTTCTCATGCTACCTGAGAAAAACCTACCAACTATGATACAAGTACCAAGTAAACTGTACTTAAGAGAAAAACAAAAGGCAATTGATAAATTCTACATGACCAAAATTTAATAGATACTACTTTCCTTTCTGAGATTTAATAAGCACTCATGTTTATAAAGATGTTTGGTAAAATAAAGCAATCAAACTCAGGTGTGTGAAATTCTTAGTCATTCTTTTTCTTTCACTTGACATTAGTCACATGATATTGTGAATCCTTAATTCAAGTCAAAGTACATATTGTCCATACAATACTTTCCATGCTACAAGACAAAAGCAAGAGTCTTTATTAAAAGTGAAGTTAATGTCATTACATTTGTTTTTGAAGTTTATTGTATATATTCAAATTCACTGATGTTATAAAAACTCTAGAAATTTAAAAATTAATAAGGCTGAGGGATAGCTCAGTGGGTGAAGTTCATGCCAAGCAAGCCTGACAGTCTGAGTTCTGATCCTCAGTGGGCACATTCATCTGTGAGCCCCTGCAGGTCTGTAGGAGATGAGAGCTTCTGAGGACCTCCAGAACCTCTAAGCCTGGCTCACGCAGCAGCTCTGCAGAGGTCTGGTCTTGAGCGAGGTAGAAAGGTAAAAAAAAGAAGAGCACCCAAGAGTGTCCTCTGATCTCCATGCATTCTCCTGCACGCATAGGACCACCATAAACACAAAATATCACACACATGCAAATTAAATAGAATCTTTTTCTTTCCTTCATACATTTCTAAAAATGGAATAATTTTCCTTTGTTCTTTACACATCTATCAAAAAGATGGCTCAGGCTAAGGTCCCTGCTCACAAACCTGCAAGCCTAAGCCTGGAAGCTCACATGGTGAAAGAAGAGAACTATTATAAGTTATCCTCTGGCCTCTACCAGCACGCCAGAGGATGTATTCTCATTTTCTCTCTCTCTCTCTCTATGTCTCTCTCCCTCTCTCTCTCTCTCTCTCTCGCTCTTTTTTTCTCTCTCTCAAATAGATAAAAATATTTTAAAAGCTAATGTTTTAATGTGCTATTTCATGTCATTTGCATTCACAAATATTTAGATACCATGTTAATGTAAATTGGTCTTTTAGTTATTTTAACAAACTTTCCTTGGTCTATAAGTTATAAACAGCATCAGAAATTTAAAAAACAATTGCAATATCTAATTTCATTGATTTTTTTTATTCAGATATATAATAATATTGTAGATCTGTATGTATGGTACTTACATTTTTGGGGAAAAAGACACCTAGTAGAAGTCCTCCTTTTCACTAAATGTACAGGTTTTTTTAAATTATTAGTTTCCCTCAGAATATGGCATTATATTTCCATGGATCCAGTGAGAATCCTGGAAAGAGCTGGACTCGGCCTGTCTGCTCCTTTCGGAAGTGTATATGTGTGTGTAAATGTTCAGCTGCCTAGGTTAGCACATGAGAGCAATCAGTAGAATATCTTGATTCTAGAAGTTTACAAGCTTCTTTTGTCTGAGGATATTAGTGCTTTAGCAGAGTATTGTCATCTGCAGAAGGCTTACATAAAGACTCTTAAGTTTGTACTCCTTGGCAACAACACAGTTTCAGTTACTGGCTGATCATTGTAGCTGCGAGCCCTTCTCTCTAGTTAGTCACGGTGCTGTGCTCTCATCTGCACTTCTGAGCCTTTGCATAATCCTCATCCCCTAAAGGGAATATTTTGCAGTTCTCGTTCCTTCCTTGGCTTATGGTTTGCACATCTTTTCAAATTGGCTCATTTTATACTGTCGCTGTCATGCATGCATTCTTCCCATCAAAAGCATTTAATCTTCAGAAATATGCACCAAGAAAGAAATATGGAAAGGAAAGCGAGGCAAAAAAGTGAGCCCCCACATTCGTGACAGAGACTACAGAAGAAGCACACAAGAAGACCCTGACCTGTAGTGGTGTGATGAACATCTGTCTAACAACTGGCATGGGGGCAAAACCCTAAAGTAATGCTAACCTCCTGGCTAGTAAAGCCAAGTGAAGGTAGCTGTGCATTCTGTCAGTTTCCCATGAGTTTAATATGTATCCCATCAGCCTAAGGCATTGTACACGTTCACCATGCTACGTTCCCTAATTACATCAATTTGAATCAGTGTTTTTTTCTTACTGATTTAGTTCTACTCAGATGTAATGTGTGCTCATTTATATGTGTATGTGTCGTATGAGGTGGCCACATATATGTGGAGGGGTGCACTTGTACATATGTGCATTCATGTGGCGGCCTAAAGTTGATATCAAAAAGTAGAGACAGGATGTCTAATCACATCCAGAGTCTGCCTAACCAGCTTGCTCTGGGAATGACTAACTTTCTAGACTGGAATTATGGGAGAGCCACAGCACACACTCAGCATTTTTCTTGAGACCTAGGAGACTCTATCTAGTCTTCCCATTTAAATGCACTCACTTTAACTGTTGACCCATCTTCTCAGCCCAGATTTTTCCAAAGTCTTGTTTGTCAACTGGAGCAAGAGTAGGTATTATTTAATACTGTTTATTGTGACAAACAAAATAACGTCTTGCTATCTAGGTTACATCATGGTAAATGTGGTATGTATGCAGACATGATGAATGACATCCATGGGATTAATTACCAATGAAGTAGCTATTTTGTGTGATTTGTGATGAAAACTTAAAAGTTGAATATGATTTAAGAACCCCTTCATCAACAAAAATGATTTTATCTAAGAAATTTCTGTTTAGACATTTATTTCCCTCTCTCCCTGTTTCCTTCCTTCCTTCCTTCCTTTCTTTCTTCCTCCCTTCCTTCTTGTCTTTCCTTTCTTTCCTGTTCTGTCTCTCTTTCTTTCACAACTGAGAGGCAATTTCTGCCCAGTTGTTGCCTTCTCAAGAGACTTCTCCCCAGGGACACATATAATTTAAGTAGAAATTTATGTAGCAAATCTAAAGATATACTGCCTAGAGAGATCGGAGCAGGCTGCCCATAAGTGTTTCAGCAGTCCATTGGATACAACATCGTGTTATTTTAAGGATTTTTTAAATCCATATTTATGAGGTGGGTAGTGTTCACTGGCATAATATGACCCTTCTTCCCTCTCAAGTATGGTGGACTAGGGCTTCCTTTTAGGATAATTCTTCCCATGATCCTCTCGAAAAGCCTCAATACAAGGTTCAAAACCACAATTTAATACCGAACATTAAGATGGAATCTTTGGATTGTAGCTCTTTTGTTAGTGTGCATGTGCGGCAACTGGAAAAGAGCCTTGACCCAGTGGAAGAGCCTAATTTCATTTGAAAGGTTGGTTCATCATAATGGGGCATTGTGACCCACAGGAGGCACAGCTACCAAGATATAGTGACAGTTTCTTTGGCTCATTCATGTCTAACTGCTGGTCAAACTAGGAGTCATGGATAATAAGACACAGCTGCACTGTTGCTTGGCTGCCTTCGCATCTGTCACCTTGCCAGCCTGGGCTCAGTTTGAGAAGGGCATCACGATGTAGCTCATTTAGGCTGGCCTCAAACTCCAAATCCTCTGTGTCAGTCTCGCAGTGGCTGGGAACCCAGGCATGCACCACCTCAATCAGCTAGGATGCATTTCTTAGTGATTTTCATAGTCATCTTTCACTGCTAGTACTATACTCCTAAAAGTTTATGCACAACCTACTAGAAACACTTGAATCACTATTAGAACTAAACAGAAAAGCCCAACAGTGGTGACTTTGGCAATTTAACCCAAAAAAGAAAACTTGTTGACTCAAAGGAGGAAAAGTATTTGTGTCTCACATGCATTTCTGTACTTTTGCATCTTGGTTTCAGAGTTTTCTGTGGTTGCAGACTGACTTTTTTTTCTGTGCCTGATGGAATTCAGTCTCATAGTTGCCAGGCAAGCTGCATAATACTGAGTCTTGATGTATGGTTACTGTCACTTCTATGACCTGGCAATGCAATTTGTACATATATATGCATTGCAGTAGAATACGATCACATGGGGCACAAGTATGGGCAACAGCCCACATGACACTGTCAAGATTCCTGCTGGCACTATTCTAATCCCAAGGTTGCAGTATTACCTTCGTGTCCATGATCAGAAGAGACAGCGGCACAAATGGAAAGTCTTCACTGGGCCAAATTTCAGAGCAACACTGTCCTCATCTGTGCATGGGAGCTAAGTTGCCTGACCTCCCTTGTGAGGGAGGTTAAGTTCAGGGAAAAGAGAAGTGACCATAATCTCATAGTCATGGTTACTCTTAAAATTATTGAGGGGAGCTGTTATGAATTCATGGTTGGTTATCAGAGTACTTTGGAGTAACAAAGTATTAAAAATAGCTCAATGAAATATTTGAATTTCTTCTAAAATACATTCATTTCATCCACATAGGCAGTTCAGTTATGAGTTTTCATTTGTTTTTCTTTAAAAGGACGGACATATAATGATCTGAACCAATATCCTGTATTTCCATGGGTATTAACAAACTACGAATCAGAGGAATTGGACCTGACTCTTCCAGGGAACTTCAGGGATCTGTCAAAGGTAATGTTTGCATTTATAAAAATCTATAGCTCACAGAGGCTATAGCCTAAAGAATTTCTATCAGAGTCTATATATCCAGCTAATGTATGTGAGAAAGTACACTTTCTTTTTCTTACTTTGCTACTTATGCCAGTATCTCTTCACTTTCTCTGATAAAATACTCTGACCCAAACAACTTAAAGGGGAAAGAGCTTATTATCTAGTCTTCAGTTCTAGAGGAGATAAGAATCCTATGGCAGGCAGAGAGGACATGGTGGCAGAAGCTGGCTGTTACATGTCAGCTATACTCAGGAAGCAGAGAGAGAGAAAGTGGAACAGAGGGCCAGGTTAAAGCCTCAAGGCTCTCACCCCCAGTGAAGTCCACAAGGTTCCATCTCCTAAAAGTTTCCAAATAGCACTATCAGCTAGGGACCAAGTATTCAAATGTTGAACCCGTGGGAAACAGTTAACATTCAAACCATGACCGTGCTCAACCCATAGATCTCATCAATGCTTCTCCCAGGAATTATTGACAAGACGATAATTTGGCCTATCATGAACAAAACGTTTGATAGTAAACAGGTACCTAGTTTATGTAATGGTAAGAAGGCAAAATTAATCCAAAGTCTGATGGTGACTCATTTCTGTGATGTGCTTCTTAAGTGATAAGGCATGATAGCTTGACCATAGCGTACATAATACAATAGCAAGTATTCAGTATTCCTGGAAGCTCAATACTGAGGTAAGTTTATCAAGATCTGTTTAGATGGAAGACTTGTGACCTAATATTATGTGCCCCTAAAAAGATACATATGTGATTAAAAAGAGAGAGAGAGAGAAGAATGAAGTGGGATACTACAAGGAATTACAAACTAATGCCCCCACCTCCCCACTTGGTTGTCTGAGCTGACAGCTTCTATCTGAGTTCTGTGTCTTGAGAATCACTGCTTTAGTATTTGTTCCAGTGTGTGTGTGTGTGTGTGTGTGTGTGTGTGTGTGTGTGTGTGTGTTTGTGTGTGTGTATGTGTGTGCGTGTGTGTGTGTGTTTGCGTGTGACAGTATCTCACGTGTAATGGCATTATGACCCTATCCTGGCCCCATAGCTTATATACTTAGACCATAGTTTAGAAGTTACATGTGTATACTCTTGGTTTGGGAAACAGGTGCAGGTTTGACACTTGTGGGCAAGGCCTGAAGATTTACACTCAGCTCCTCCTACTCATTTTCATACCTTGTAATGTAGACCTGCCCAAGCTCAAGTTCTCTATTTCACTGTCCTATGTGTGTGAACAAAAGCAAGTCTCTTCTGGCTCATGTATAACATGAGATTATCATCCTACCTCATATATCTTCTTATATCGTGTGTAGTTGACAAGTGTCACATGGTATTTATCATATAGAAACACTTCATGAATATATTCATTATTGTTATTATACATGGAATGATTGATTCTCAGTGTGTTTTTCATATTCTTATGTGTTATTCATTCTTCAGTTCTATTGATTTTTTTGTTTGAGACAGAATCTTATGTAAGCCAGGCTGGTCTTGAGCTCAGTATGTAGCTGATGATGAACCTGGACTCTTGATTTTTTTTCCTCTACGTCCCAAGTGCTGAGATTAGAGGCTTGTGTCACCAATGCCCAATTTATACTCTAGCTCTTTTATGGGCCTCTTTATCAAGTCATAATTACTAAGACATAACCAACTCTAACTGTTGGATTATAAGTGGGAAAAGGAATCAAAAGATTAGTTGCAACATCTTACTAGGTCATCGTAGAGCTGATGGGGGGAAAATGCTAGCAATTGGATCCTGTTATTATAGAATTCTCAATGTAATTCCACTAGACAGAAATCTTAATCATTTACCTTTGCAATTCATGGTCTGTTAGACAGAAGGACTGTAACTCCTTGATTCTTCCCTCTTATTTGAATAAAAAGATAAGTCTTCACAAATATAAATATAAAGGTTTATAGACTTATAAGAGGCAGTGAATCATAGTTAGGGAGAGGGACATTGGATCTAGAATGTCTAGATTCAAATCCTAATTCTGTAATTACCAGTTCTGGGTATTAGACAAAGTTATGTGTTTCCTCATTGTCTTGGTTTCCTCACCTGTATCACTGAAACAATCACTGTAAATTCCTTGTGATGAGTTAAATAAGTATGTCCTGCTATATCAAAATTAAAGTACTGTACATGTGCTGATTATAATTGTGAGTCTTTGACAAGCCATGTGCTTTGAAGTATCTTTCAAATAATGATGATGAATAAATACTACTATATTTTTCTTGTAGTGAGTATGTTGGAGTGAGTGACCTTTTTTTAGCATGACTTGTCAAAGTTGCATAAAACAAAAGAAAAATAGCCCATCAGTGCAAATCCAACTGGAATGTCCTAGTGAAGGAAAAGATATGGATGAAGATTTCTTTCTCTTCCCCCATTTGTTTATTTATTCATTCTCACAGTCATTCATCAGCACTATTTAACATGTTCCTATGTGTGAAACAGGCTTCTGTGCTGGGTAGATAAGCATAAATGAGTGAATAGTAAAAACACAGGGAGGAAATGGCAGCAGTATGCACTTCTAGCCCTGGAAGATGGAGTCTGCAAGACCTCAGAAGACATCATTAAGGAGATAGAGCAATCAGGGTGATCCCTTGGGCTTCTACAGGTACACACACTCAAGTGCCCCCTTATACACATGTGCATGCGTGCACGCGCGCACACACGCACACACACAACATATATACATGTACATCACAGCTTCTTGAAGAGCTTCTCAAAAATGAACCTTAGTAATCCCTGAGGCCAACACTGATGACGTAGGTAGACAGGGCCAGTACCATACTGGAGGGTATATCTCCAGATGTTCCAGCATTCTTGAAACACTACCTCAGTCAAAGAAAATATGCACTTACTATGATTAATATGGATTATCTAGTAAAGTATGTGCTAGTAGTAACAGAATTTTTATTTATCCATATAGATGAGGTAAATAAGCTGGAGAAATCACAGAGTACATACATGTTACTGAGAATTGAACATACACAAGGCAAATATTCTACCACTAAGTCACAGCCCAAGCCTTCTTTTTATGATTTCTTTTGAGATAGAAGTCACATTAAATTGCCAGGTGACTTTGAACTCACTTCTTAACCCAGGCAGGACTTAGACTTGGGTTACAAGACTGTACTGTCAAGCCCAATCACAAGTCGCTGTTTCTAAAGCAACTGTAAGATATAAACATTCAAGTATTTCATACTACTTCTTAAAAGTGCATTTCCTCTGCAGAGCTTTGTCTTTTGCAACTCATATATACTCTTCCAGTTTTATGTGGTGTGAAATAATAAATAGCAAAGGTAAGCAGGCA
Source organism: Typhlomys cinereus (assembly GCA_023101885.1). Taxonomy (NCBI): domain Eukaryota; kingdom Metazoa; phylum Chordata; class Mammalia; order Rodentia; family Platacanthomyidae; genus Typhlomys; species Typhlomys cinereus. The sequence continues at coordinate 1,194,483 of JALPQD010000335.1, forward strand.
GAGCCTAAATAAATTGGGCAACATGAATGTATGCTGTGAGGTTGAATCCATGAGCCCATAAGAAGATAAATAGTTTTTCTTCCAATTCCCCTATATTCTAGCTTTAGCAATTTGTTCTTTGTTTTCCATCACAGGAACGTGATGGGAAATGTTAGCAAATTAAAGCCTCTTGATATGTTAATAAATTACCCTTGTATTGTTTCCATGCTTCATTGAATTTCTTAATAGGAACTTCTTATAAATGGTCTAGAAACCAGGACTGTCCTGTATAAAACCATTAATAAACAAGATTTTAATGTATGAAAATATACCTTATTACATGCCTAATGGGAAAATGACATTTGAAGTATAATGTAATTGGAAGAAAAAACTACAGTAGAGAAGAAACACCTACTAAGAAGCAAATGATGTTCTTGTCAGTATAATCAATGCTGTGAAGGAAAGGTTTAATGGAGAGTTACATTTTCAGAAGCCCAGGAAAAAATTGAGATAGCAGAATATTATTAATCAGGAACCTCTAACAGATTTCTAGCAAGAAAAGTAATGTTTTACAACAAAGATTTGCAGTGTTTTTTATTTATTCATTTATTTATCGTGTGTGTGTGTGTGTGTGTGTGTGTGTGTGTGAAGGCACTGTGTGTGCCTGTGGAGGACCAAGGGTGACTTCAGGAATCATCCTAGATCGCTTCTACCTCCCTTTTGCTTTATTCTTGTTTTTCCCAGGCTCCACTTTCCAAAGTCAGAATTGCAGCTTACTGCCGTGTGTTTCCTCCTGAAGTTTCTTATGTGGGTTCTGGGTTCTGAACTCAGGTGCTTCTGCTTGCAAGGCAGAGACACATCTCTAGCCGAAAGATTTGAAGTCTTGATCCAAGGAGCAATTCCAGAATTAGCAGAAAATAATTACAGAAGTTGTTTCAGTAAACATTTGAGGTTACTCCCCAGTCTCATCCCTCTTCCTTTTCCCGTTACAATCCTTCTTCCTTACCAGTCTCCCTCCTGTTTTCATGTCTTTTTGCTTGTGTGACCCACTGTGTTTCATCTGTGTTGCCTTTGATAGTATGTGTCTGAGCAGCACGTGGAGCATGAATCATCTATCATGAGGAATACTTTCCCCACCTGAACACATCTAGCATTAATCCTCAACAGTCTTTTCAAATATTTCAGGGTGATCTTGAAACTAATTTATAGCATCATCTTTATCCTTGGAAAACTAGAACTGACACAAGATTCAAGATATTCCATTGTTTTGTGGAATCTTGTTTCTAAGATACCTAAAGATACCTAAAACTAAAAAGAGGAGGGGAAAAAAAGATTAGATGTACATTCTTATATAACAGATGAACTGGAAAAATAGAAATAGGAGATGGTCTTGTTTTTCCTATGTGTATTGGAAATTGTAATTCATTTTTATAATAATGACCTATTTGCTTATTATTACATTGGTATGTTTGATAATGTCTTACTGATTTGTAAGAGCTCATTATTAAAAGGAATCTTTCTCCTTACTCTGTGTCCTCTGAATATTTTCACTGTCATTTCTTTGACTTTTATCCAAACGTTTTGTCTAGAATCCCACATAAACCTTTAATATGATGCAGCGAGTGCAAGCAGACTTCATCCATTCAGTTTCTTACCCAGTTGAAAAGAGCCATGTACATGAGTTCAGTGCTCAGAACTAAGAGGTGAAGAGATCCACAGTTTCTTTTAAGGGTCAGTGTACTGGACAGAAAGGGTTACTCACTTGCATAACTATTACCAGATGGAGTCATGCAAGGCTTCTCAAATGAAATCTGAACTACTTCCAAAAGAATGAGTCCTAGTTCCATGGTCAGATAAGAGGGGCTGCAGGGAATTGACTTGAGCTCAGAGGCGTCTGCAGGAGTGATTTCTACGCTGTCGTAAAGTGGGGGAAGGGGACAGGATAGTCACATAGTCTCTGAGTGAAAAAATAGGAAAAAGCAAGAATTTGTAGGCTTGTTTGGTTATTGATTACTATAATGAAAGAAATAAGATAGCAAATATAACGAAGCTCTGATGTGTCAATTATGTGCAGAGGAGGGAACGCTTTCCTTAAAAGTCAATGGTATGAATCGACTGACTTGGCTTAACACAGTGTCCACACAGCACATCAGATTCATCTGGAAAGTGGGTGGCCGCTGACTAGGCTTTACTTTTCTTAAATGTCTTCATCCAGAGCACAAGAGCATCGCGCTGATTGAAGGTTCCAAAGCTCTCTGTGTAGCACCAAGGGTGGCTCCTGATCCTCCTAACTCTATCTCCCAAGTGCTAGGATTACAGACTTGTGTCGGCATGCTTGCCTAGGTCCTTACATTTCTGAGATTTTCTGTTGAACATTGAGGCAATAAGGTAATTATAAAGAAAAAAAAAATGTGGAGATCTTAACTTCAGAGTCAGAATGAAAAAATGTAACACATTGGTATGGACAGCAGAAACAGATATCTGCTTCCTTCTCATGAATTAGTTGGAGTGCCTCAGCTGCTTATGCAAACCAGTCTAGAAAGAGATTGAAAAACAGCATGTTACACAAATATACAGTGTCCTTAGCAGTTGTAGTAGCAGGTACTGACCTTAGCAATGGCTTAGGTACAGATGGAGTCTTATTGCTGTTAGCATCCCAATGCCCATTTCCTATTTTTAATGAGGCATTAAAATTAAGTCACAATTACTATAATTAGACCTTTTTTATCCTCCTTGGTAAACTTTTGATTTTTAAAAATGATAATCTACTTTGAAAACAGTCATCATTCTTTAAGTTAGTTAATCTTTATTATTTATTTATCCATGTCAATCCAGCCTTGTTCAGATTTTTCTCTAAATGCCCTAGTTTCTCATACAATTTGCCCAATAAGTTTTTCATAAAGAATTTTTGTTGATCATTTTCCCTTACTTTATGTATGCTATTCCAAAAAAATGGACTTGATGTAATTTAGAAGGTTTTATGAGATGGAAAAACATTGACCCACCACAGCTAAAGAACAGCAAGGGAAAAATTGAGGGAAACATTCATATACCAAAGTGAAGTCCACAGAGTCCTTATTTTTTGTGTGTTGGCAAAAAGTCTAAATAAATAAATCCTCTAAAAGTATAAATCCACACTACCATCTATCACGATTGTTTTCCATGCAATAAAATCAAACATTTTCAAGAAAACAAAGTTTTTTGTGGTATTTAAGTATAAGCAGAGTTCTGTCTTTTGCCTTTGTAAAAGACTGTGTAACCCAATGGAACATGGCACTCACTTCTACAGTAGATGAGATGGTGTTTCATTCTCATAGACTTGTTACTGTACACAAATGATTCCTCATAAATTTCTGAAGCAGTGTGAATTTCTGTACAGGAGTCACTATTCTGTATTGAAAATCATGCTTTTATAAGTTTTGGTAGGCTTGATAGCAGTAAAATGTAGACTAACTAAATAACCATATAGAGTTTTATAAGTATATAAATTATATTTTTTATTTTTGCATGGTCTGTATCCATGATTTCATGCTAGGTACTACAGTGCTCACTTGTAACATACAAATGCCCAAGAACAAAATAGCAACAACCTACCACGTTTTAAATGTTCAGTGAAAAGCACAGGGAGGTGTAACTGCATTGAAATTTCCACTGCTAACAAAAGAGAAAACTAGTTTTTGAGACAGTAGCTGTGATGGAAAAAGATTACCAATTAGATATGTAAATTTATTTAAAAACAGACTTATGGTCCCACCAGTTCTTACTAGATTCACATGATATTCACACTGCACTCTTTGCTCAAATTCTAAAACCTTATCAATAGGGAATTAGGTAGATGATTGACAGATAAATCTAAGATCTGGTATGTATTTTAATGCACAGAAAATATAGTATCTTCGATAAAATTCTCATTTTCCAAAATAATCTGTAACTTTATAAAAATGCTTTATTGTTTCTCAAGTATTTAAAGTGAAATGATAGTCAAATAGCGCATATATGTGAGATTATTTGCATCTTGTTTCATGAAATTCACTTGTAACTCCATTAGAGAAAATTTCCAAATTAGAAATGTATTTTGAAAAATTACTAATGGAGATACATGCAGACTTCAACACACTCTAGTCATTTTCTACAAAGAATAACTCCGTGAACACTAATAAAGTGACTTTGGTGAAATTTGTATAAAATAAAAATGTAAATATTTTATTCCTTTTGAGTAAGTGAGGAAAAATCTGGAAAAAAATTAGAAAGACCACATTCCTTTCTCAAGAATGTTTCACGAGGTCTTAGAGAGTGAATACGATAAGGCTGATCCAGGGACTGGGCAGACAATGGCGTGCAAGTGAGGGATATTAGCATTTTCAGTCATTAACCATATGCAATGGCTTAGAATATGCATATCTAGGAAAACATATCTGCAATCTCGGAAAGGGTAAAAATATGTAGGTAGTTAATCTTAAGTGAAAAAAATTCACTAATAGAACTTCCTTCCACACCTTTTTATCAAAAAAGAAATCACCTTTTTATCAAAAATGAATGTATCTTTGGCTCAAATATTAAGATTTTTATGTAATGATTGACAAAATTGCCTTAGCTTTTTATACTTATGTAAAAAGATTTTGTAGAAAATCCATGAAATTGAGTAGAAAGTGAAGTTTAAGACTTGGATATTCAAAAAGTATATTTAAATGAACATTTAATACTTTTCTACTTAAATTTACAGAAATGAAAACAAAAGAGTTTGGGGACTTCAAAGAAATAAAATTCTTGTACATAAGAAATACAACTTTAAAAAATGAATAGACAGTTTATCTTCGTTAAGTCATAAGTAAGGCTAACTAAAAAAATTTACAAATAATTTTAATAATCAGTGTAAGCATCCTTACAAATAAGAGCTTAATATAGAAATTCTAGCAGACTTAACAGTAGAAATCATTGTGTTATATGAATCAGTCTCCTGGGACTGAAAGAAGAGGCTCAGGGCAATTTATAAATGAATCTTTCTCTCTTGTGGAACATTATCTTTCCCATTGAAACACTAATTTTCTACTACTTCTCTGATTAAAATTAAGCCTGGGGGAAGTTCATAGTCAACTAGTAATATTAAATTCTGAAGTAAAGACCAATATTATCTTAATGTACATCTTCTGTATTCCCTATAAACACTTATTTTTATAGCATAAGAAGCAACACAATTGTTCTTATTTGATAAGAGTAGCCTCCATATGTAACAACAGACAAAAGTAAGCCAAAGAAGGCCAAAGAAGCTTGTTATTTGTATAAATATGCCATGCAAAATGTTCTTCATGGTTAAGTGTATATAGCGCATACTTCTGAAAAGGAGAAAGTATCTGTCATGGTTAGGCATTGGTGTCAACTTGACAGTTGAGGGTTTGAGTTTCAGGCACACTTTTAGAGAATTAATGGTTGCGTTAAGCCCAGAACAAGCTTGCAAGAGATTGTCTGGCTGATGGGGAAGGCCCAGTCCATGGTGGGTAGGACTAGACCCTGAACAGGTACATTCAGACTTACCATCTAGGGAGGACGTTTAATAGGACTATATTAAACAAAATGTTTCCTTTTATCTTTTTATAGCCAATTGGTGCTTTGAACCCAAAGAGAGCGGTGTTTTATGCAGAGCGTTATGAGACATGGGAAGACGATCAAAGCCCACCCTACCATTATAATACACACTATTCGACAGCAACTTCTACACTATCTTGGCTTGTTCGAATTGTAAGTATCTTCCTTAAGTAAATTTCTCTCTATCACTATAGTTTTTAGTAGAACCAAATTAAAAATCTAACACGTTTGGTACTCACTTTAATGATTAGACACTACTGAAGTAGAAATTAGAGATTCCTGAGTCCCGTAAAAGCTGAATCTTTTTTGCTTATGTTTTCTGTCTTGTGTTGAAGCAGGGTCTTCCTAGAGAGTCTAGTGTAGCTTGTGTGTGCCACCATACTTGTCTTATTTGTATAGTGGGACTAGGAACAGTTCATGAGCTTTTCAAATTCATTTGCTTATTTGATTTATTTTATTTATTTACTTATTTTTGTGCTGGGGATTGGTACATGCGCTGTGCTCGTGATCTACCCTAACCCTATCCCCTATCCCAGTACTCATACTCTGTGGTGTCTGTCTTGAACTTTAAAATCAACTAACATATTGAAGACAAAACTCAAATCTTTAAATATATAGTGATAAAAATAAAAGTAAAGATATAAAATTGCAATTTCTTATTTTAAATCAATGGTATTAGTCTGCTTAATTTTGTGAAATCGGATTCTTTTAAAATGGTGTTTCTGGATTAGAAAACTCTTAAAATTATTTTTAAATTGCATCACTGTTGAAGTTTAGAAGTCATATTTATTTTGTATTGATTTTGAGAGCATGAAATTTATTCGTTGTGTATTTAGCTGTGTAAACCAATCAGAACAAAGAAGCTTCCAGTTCTGAGGTATACCCTTGAGAGATGGGAAAGTACTTTTAGGCCAGAGGAAAAGGCTTTTGGAATTCAGACATAGAGAAAAAATTCACCGCCTTCTCTTTTGCAGTTTTGCACACTGATCAAAGCTAAGCCAATAAAAAGTATTCTTTATTGATTTACACTCACAAATAGGCAAATGGACAAGAAAAGAAAGAGACTGATACATTGGTTTCTCTGGACCGTAAAACTAAATTTCTAATCATTACCGCCATCAGTGGTGGTGACTTACTAAGCTTGAAGTAACACTGGCTAACAAAAGTCCATGAAGGAAGCCAACATTTAAAACCTGGAGAAAAAGAATGTCAGTGAAGCTGCTGGTTGACTGCCAGCCACCAGGAAAAGAAGTGGCTGGGCCGGAGCAGCCCCTGAGACCCACCTCTAGAACTACAAGTCTCTCTGCCTCCAGCAGGTAGTCCACATATAGCTCACTGATGGCCTCCAAAATCATAGCAAAGGAAGTTTTTGGAAAGAATAAAACCAAAGATTTTTACCCAGAGGCTTTTCACACTACCTCAGTGTCCGTGAAAGAGGACACTGTCGTGGAGAGCCGCTGCCCTGAGGAGTGTGTGCCTCTTCCAGGTACCTCAGGAACAGAAGAGAGTGTCAGGAGCTACTGTAAAAGAAGTTAATAATATTAGAGGTATCAACTGAGTTATCCTGGGAATTAAAAGAGAATAACGTGATCGTGTTGTGAAATATGTTCAATGTTTTGTAAGGAGCCTGTGGAAACCTGGAGCTACATTTACTGGACCTCTGAACTCATTCTCAATCACCTGGTTTATTTAATACTCTTCTTCCCAAACAAGCTAAATGCTCTCTCGAATCACAAAGCATAGTTCATGCTCTGGTTGACTTGTTATTCTGTGAAATGGAACACACTCCTACATACATACAAGGGTGTGACAGAAATCCTTTATGGTTATCCTAAATGCAGCAACGTAAATACAAGCCACTTAATTTTGAGTCAGGAGTGATGGCTCAGTGCTTAGAGCCCTTGCCTCAAAAGCAAAGGGACCTGAGTTCAGATCCCCAGACGCCATTTAAAAATATCAGGAGGGTGTGATAAGCCCCCCCCTCCACTTTAATTCTAGCCCTGGAAGGCAGAGTCTGGGAATCCCCAGAGCAAGCTGCTTAGTCAGACTAGTCCTTCTGTCACACTCTTAATTAGAGATCCAGGCTCACAACATGGTGAGAAGATATCACCCTTGGGCCTCCACAGCACACATAGTCAGGTATGCTCGTGTATATACCCCTCAACACACACATGTGCCCATCCACATGCAAACACACACAAATGCACCCATACACACATATATGAAAGGAAAAAAGTATTTTACAGTTGCTAGTATCCCTATTTGAAAGAAAAAAGAAAGGTAAAATTAATTTTTTATGAATTATTTAACTCAGTCTAGCCAAAAGTTAGCATTTGAACATATGACCAATATAAAAATTGCTAATGTACCATTATTGCCTTGACATCCAAAGTAGAGTTTATATTTGTAGCATATCTCCACTTGAACTCGCAATGTCTCAAGTACCGAGTCCTCACATGTGGCATCTACTTCGTCAGGCAAAACAGATACTTAGAGTAGCTTTTAGGACACTTACTTTGTCCATGCATTTTCTGCCATGCTGTTACAAGAGATGTGCCATGTTATAATAACTTAGTGAGTTGAATGTTTAATTTACTGGCCCAGGAAACTGTGATTTCCTCACTCTTATTCCAAGGACTTTGTGAGGTAGAAAATGCATTAAAATATACCATTAAGAATTTCTTCATAAGATATAACACACATTAAAGTATCTGTCATCTACTTTTCAAACCTTTTAGACCTAAATTCATTATTACTATCATTCAATACACCTAGTGTGATAATGATAATAATTGCATAAAAATGCCAATTAACTACATACCTTATTACTTTAAATGAAACATATTATTTTTGAGAACTTGAGTGAAATCACTTGTCTCACCTGCAGTGTTCTAGAAAGACTACTTCCTTGACAGTTTGCCAGACAAATGGTGAAGAAACCCTCATATCTGAATTTGGGTGCATTTTGCTTAGAATGTTTGGACTTTTAACCTTAACCTAGACTTGTGACATCTATCTTGAAAGTTAACTATTACTGATGTTTCAACCTGCAGTGATCAGTTTACCATCTGTATTCAATGTTTTCAGTCCTCCCATGCAAAACTCATAATAATAGTATAATTCTTAGGAAGTTAAAAGGTTGTATTTAAAAGTGAATTTCTGTGTATGTTTAGAATTTACGACTTTCTTCACAGATTGTGAATTATTTTGAAAACTTATTCTAGAATCTCTTTCAATCATAAGATATCTTTAAACATTTATATTTTGAAGAAAAAAAGTACAGAAGTTCTTTCACAAGTATAATAAAAACCAAAAGTAATGCCGCTGAATGGAATACCATGATTATTTTGAATACTGATGCTTACGAACAATACATATGTATTTAGAGAAAGATAAGGGATATTTAATTCAAAATCTGGCACACAGAAGGCACAGAGAGTAATAGAAAATTTGGGGATAATTTTGGAAGTTATCTCTAGGTATTTTCAGAAAAAATAGGACAAAAAAAATTTTTAGACTCAAAGTCCACCAGAATTAATGGTTCCTATGGTTCATAAAAATGCAGTGCTGAATTTTCTCCAGTGTTGAAGGGAGGTTAGTTATATCTGTTATGGCAGGTAATAGAGGATTGCTTGCCACTTTCTTTGGGCCTAAAGCACAAAAATGTCCTCAGTAACTATAAGCTTTCTTCTCTTTTCCTAAGGTTTCCTATATCTTCAGATGTACCTTTTTTTTTTTTTTTAATTTTTTTTTAATTATTATTTATTCAACCGTGTGCATATGCGTGTGTATGTGCGTGCACGCGTGTGTGTCTGTGTGTGTGTGTCTGTGTATGTGTAGAACCACGGACGAATTCGCGAACCACCATGGACGCCTCCACCTCCTTCTGCCCCGGGATTCACAGGCTCCGCCCTACCAGGACCAGAAGCGCAGGCCGCCCCCGCTTCCGCCCGGCGTCTATAAGTGGGATCTGGGATCCGAACTCAGGACCTTCCGCCTGCAAGGCGGAGGCTTAACCCCTGAGCCACCTCTCCAGCCCTTTTTTTTTTTTTTTTTTTTTTTTTTTTTGCTATAATTACATTGAAAATGCTGCCCAGTACACCTGATTAGGACTTTATTTTACTTATTAAGTGGAATAAAAAAAGGAAAAAGAAGGCTTGTGTTAGGTTGTCTAAGATGGAATTATATTGGTCTATAATTCTTAAAAGGCAGGAAGGTGGCTATGCCCTTTAGAGATGAGGGTTGGAGGGCAGGGGAAGCCAAAACAGACCAAGGCAGGTGTTTCCCTGAGTGGCCAGGTGAGAGCCTATACCTTGGAGGGAAGTTCTCAAATGTGCTGCATCAGATGCAAGTTGAACATTTCATCAGCCACAGATGTTAAAGGACCTTGCTTGAACAAGTGACATTTTGAAGCCAATGAGTAAAGCTAGTATTTTAATGTCTGAAATTGCCTTAATATTTACTTATTTACACATCTGGATCTCCCAACTTCAAAGCTCTTCTATTATTGATCTATTACCGATCAAATTCCCGTATCTGTGGACCCATTGAGCATGGTTCAATCAATGAATGCTAGGTAAATAAATATAAATTTCCTTAAGCATAATATAGCACTTGGTCCTATGCATTAGTTGACAAGAGACACATGAAATGGACCATTCCCTGAACATAATAGCAAACCATGAAAACAAAATTAACTCCACTCCAATCAGAACTTTGCAGATCACTACTCACTGATAAACACATGCCTTATCTGTCTCTATTCATATTTTATCACTGTAGTTGCTGGATGTTTTTACTCATAATGAGAATGTGTCTATAGTGTGCCCTTCAAACAGATGTTAATCAGATCTTTTTAAATGCTATGTAGGGGGGCTGGAGAGGTGACTCAGGGGTTAAGCCTCTGCCTTGCATTCTAGACCCCACGTATAGACCCCGGGGCGGAAGCGGGAGGCCTGTGTTTCTGGTCCTGGTAGGGCGGAGCCTGTGAATCCCAGGGCAGAGTAAACAAGGAGGAGGTGGAGGCGTCCATGGTGGTTCCCCAAATTCGCTTGTAGTTCTACATACACACACACACACACACACACACACACACACACACACACACACACCACACACAATTAAAAAAATAAAAATTTTTAAAAATTAAATGCTATGTAGGGCAAGTGCAGCATTATTCAGTAGTTTCTACTTTGGTTAGAAATATGCTTTCTAGATTAATAAACTTTTGTAACAGAAATTAAAATAAATTCTTCAATTTAAGGTTTGTTTGTTTGTTTGTTTGTGTTACTACAACTATCAGTTTTGTTCTTAGAGTACCTTTGTTAAGTGCTATAAACCAGAAAGGATTTTATAATTTAGGTTGGATAGAAATCTTCAGAGCTTATAGTAAAAAGTAGGCTCTGCATGTAAAAATGAGCCTTCTCTCATGTCTGTTTAATAGGTTAAAAAATGTAGAGACAAGTCTGATCCTTGTAAATTAATCTCTGCCCCCTACCTACAAAGAAAAAAGTAAATGTCTTACATCTTGGAATAATGATGTGAGTTCAGAAGATACTTTTCGTTGAAACTTTGACACTTACAAATGAAAGGAAAAACTCTACCTTCCTCTCTCACATCCTTGTTTCCCCATCTTGCAGGAGGCACTTTCTGTTTATGTTCAGCAAACACTTTCTACATGCACCCTGTGAGCCAAGTTACCTGTGTGGTGTTAAAATACAAAGATGGTTGTGACCTCCGGAAGTTAGGGTTGAGTCGGAGAGCCCGAGGTGGTCTGGCAGAGAGTCCAGTAGTCAATACTTGTACAGTACAAAAAGCTGGTGCTCATTTGGTAACTTCTGTCAATCAAGACACAACAGACTTTCTCTCCATTATTCTATTTAACCATGATTCTGTTTAATCTTACCTAATTCCCATAATTACCCCAAAAGTTTGTCAGTGCTATTTTACAGAGACAAGGGATGAAAGCAGTTACTTGAAACAATTACTTATGGTAAAGTAACTTGTCCAAAGCAGGAAAGCAATTCAACCAAAATTCCAGAGTGTCCTGTTTCATTCAACTTATTGCTGTTACCTTTAGAGTTTTTATTAACTTAGTAACCATGTATATACTACGTTTACTACCTGATTTTTCAATAGAAAATTAAAATTTACAAGGCAAGTTAATTAGTGAAAGATTTCTCTTACAATTTCTGTTTCTAACCTAATTTCAGTGACATCTATTTGTCTCTCATATCACTTAAAATCTTAAAGAGCAATGTGGGTTTTCAAGCTGTACCTCTGATTTCAACCAACTTAATTAATTCCCTTTCTGGTGTATTGTCTGTTTCCCACACTTTTCTATCATTCAAAGCTGAATATGAAATATTAGCAACATATTACTAACTTAGAAAATTGATGACATCCATTCACTCTAAACTTCAGAAAGGTATTGAAAGAGAAATATTTCTAGCTGTCCAATAGTCACACTTCAAAGCTAGTGACAAAGAAAGGAGTTTAAAGAAGCAAAGTAAATGCTTAATGCAAATAAAGGAATGAACATGGTTTCCATAGTGAAGACAAAAGGCAAATACTTTGGAAAATGCCAGCATCTTAGTATTGTCTAATTGGAAAGTGACAGATATATCATTCATCCTCTTCATCCTCAACCTCAGAAAGGATTAAAACATAGCTGGGGGTGGGGGGAATGTATTTACCTGTGCTCGAGTTGTAGCTGAGAAATCCTTAGTGAGAATATTATTCAATCCCTTTCAAATTGGAGACAATTTAATGATGTCAAAAGCAATGCCTTCCTCACCACCAACTACAGAGCATTCATTGAAATAGAGTAGCCAGGACACTGTGGTATAGTTTTCCCAAGGGTTCCTGCTGTGGGAAGAAGTCTTGATTGATAGACACTATAACCACCAATAACAGTCACAAAACAGAAGGACTAGAGTTTATCCGGTCTCAATTGAAATCACCTTATTTCATTCTTTATTCACAGATTATATCGTGAGCAAGCTTTGTGTACTGGGAGTTAAACTGAGTATTGAAGGTGAAAGGGGGAGTGAGGTAGAGAGGGAGGCTTGGTATAGCAGGGCATGCACACAGGTAGCTCAGTAGTACAGGGAATGCAGGCCACCGGCAAACTACAGGGAAGATAAGCTTGGTAAATCCACAGCAGTCTTCATGGAGAAAGCATCTTCTTGGCTGAGATGTAAATAGTGAGAAAAAGAGAGATTTGCATCTGGCAAAACGAATGCTATGAAGAGAGCAGTATTCTGAGACCTGAGCCAAGCATTAGGAAATGGTCAGAGAGAAGACAGATTAAATAGTTCAGATTTTGTCCTAAGGTCATCCAGAGGCTCATGAAAAATACCAAGTAGATATTTGCTTGTTTAAAAAATTACCCTCAGGCCTTAGTATGGAGCCAGTGCTTGAGTTCCTTTTTCAGCTCCTCCAGGGACATCGCCTACCTGATTGCAGTGAGTGATGTCCTCGGGGTGGCTTTGCAGTGTTTGTGTGTGTGCACCCAAGTATTAGAAAGAAAATCTCCTTTATAAATGTCATGAAAAATCATTTTTTGAGAAATCTAGAACAATAGGACCTACCCCTTCACAGGTCAGAAGACATGCCCAGGAGGCCAAAGCACCCACCAAGGCTGAGAGCGCCGTGCCCTGGTGATGCGTTCCTCCCAGACCCACATCTCCTGGCACCTTGGGGTGGGTGTTTTTCCAGGGCCCTGAACATTTTCCCAGGAGGACCTTAGAGGTACTCATCTTAACAAAGGAACAAGAGTGACTGTATTTCAAATGATCAAATTGCTGGTTCTGTTCTTTACTTAGGAACCATTCACAACCTTCTTCCTCAATGCAAATGATGGAAAATTTGATCATCCAGATCGAACTTTTTCATCGATTTCAAGGTCTTGGAGAACTAGTCAAAGAGATACCTCTGATGTAAAGGTAGGCTGTTTTACTTGCTTATATTACTCATTGACTTCCAAATTTTATTGAAATTTTGATGGTTTTTAAATGCAAATGGATATATATGGCATTATATGTTACAGCATTGTTCGATCGTAATAAAATTATGTCCGATATCTCATCCTAAAGAAAGTAATTTTTGAGCACCATAAAAATAATTCAAGATTTTTTTTATATTAGCCAGTTAAGGTGTTTTCATTATCTCAACGAATTCCAGTCAAATTCAGATGGCATAATCAAGAGATGGAGAGAAAAACCCATAAATTGCCTTTCCTGCTGTTCACTCAATATTTGGCCCATTCCATAAAACACAGCGGGATTGGATTTGACCTTAATGTGTCATATTGTTATGGCTGGCCCAGCTTTGAGTTTCTGTAGCCCGGGGCAATTAATAAAGCATTAATGACAAGACCCATTTAAAATGCAGGCTTTTCTGTACAGCCTTAGCCTTTGCTCAACTGTGCCTAGGGATGCTGTGCGACAATACACGTTAGATTAAACCAACACACAATACCCAGGAACAGTCAGACAGCAGCGTAACTCTACAGATTTCTTACTCACTGGTAGGGGCACTGAACACGGGAGAAAAATGTGTTTGTTCCCCCCTTTCTCTTTCCCCTACCTCCATAGTAAGATCACATACTCAGGTTATTTATTGGCCAAATTGAAAAAAAAAAAAAAAAACAAGAGGCTTCTTGATTCATTTCTTTTTTTCTTCATGGTCATTTTTTCCCTGTTACCATCAGTCAGTATAAAAATGCTAACTGTATCATTCCACTGAGAGCTTCAACCTAACAAAAAACAGCAAGTGAAAGGCAAAGTCTTCATTTAGATACCTGAGACTATAGTAAAACATGAACATAAAACAATTAGAGCGTTACCAAACTAAGGAATCTTGAGTGAATTCAAGTTCTGTTCAGTTTTCCAAAGCAAAAAACAGTGAAGTGGAGCCAAGCGGACTAACATATATCCGTGTATATTCGGGTCGGTAATTTTACTTGAATGGATGTTAATTTATGCACGCAGCAGTCACATTTAGAGAAGCTAATGAGAATTTGAACCTGTTTCCTTCTATTAAATTCTGAAGGCCCCCAATTTTTCTAACACTCATCACTTTTCTGAGGACCCCATAAGATGTTTGTTTCATCTGACTCACTACCTGCGAGATCAAGGAAGGAGGCCTTTTCTTATTTACTCACACTGTGAGAATAATCCAGAGAATCAGAGCCAATGGGCTCTCACTGATCAGTAATATCTCAGCACAAATGTTTACAAAACCACTCAGTAATTTACATTTGAATCAGAGTTTACCAAAGCACTCAATAATTTGCATGTGAATCAAATACTGTCTGTGTAATTGCAGGAGTCCTATCATGTTTTAATGACATACATCTTAAATCAGAACTACATCCTTTTTTTCTATTTTTTCCTAATTTTACAAATACAATGAGTAATAATCCCTACCCTCTCTTTTTTTCCCTTCCCTCTTTTCCTCCCCTCCCTTCATTAATCCATCCCACTCCCTCCCACCCCGTCTGTTGCTGTGATTCCTGGAGCTCTTTCCGGATCATCTGCTGTAGTGGGGTTCAGGCCTCTGTGGCAGACCAAGTGGCCCTTGCTTGGACAGACCCACTAATGGGCCCTCGCATTCATCTGTCCAGCCCTAGTCCCTCAGGTTCCTACCGCACAGCTATATCCTTATTACATGGAACTATCTTACGTGAAAATACCTACAATCACTGTTGCTTGGTATCCTCAAAAAGAAAATTGTCTTTTTACTCAATCCAAAGGCACAGATGCTGGAGTCAGGTGTTTCTAGTATTATATGTGAAATTCTATTTACATACACTTTCCATCCTGAGGGTTTCACTGGAGTGCAGAGCACCTGATGCTGCAGCAAGGTGCTTTCAGACTCTGACCAGCCAGACTGCCTTTTAAGTTCTCCTGGCAGTTTTCCTGCTTGCAGCCATTTCAGGAACATTCAGGATTAGTGTGGTTGCCAACGATGTTGTGGTTTGTTTTGTTTTCCATGCCCAAGCAGCCACATTGATCTCTCTCTCTCTCTCTCTCTCTCTCTCTCTATCTCTATCTACCTATCTATCTCTATCTCTCTCTATCTCTTAACTGGCTCTTGAGGAGAATTATACAAATTGCTCTCAGTTCTCTCCTGCCAGCACCCCGGAACCTCTCCTAGTCTACAATAGATCTTGAATATCTTGCCGTGCGGAGCTACCTGTCCTTTCTTTTTAAAGGGTTGCATGCTGCACACACAGGCAATCATTTATTTATGCCAACTGGGGAGTCTGTCTTTCTGTTATACCCATTAACCCCATGGCTGCAGTGACCATCCCCATCCGTATGTGGGCCTCTGTGAACTTCGTGCATCTCTGCACAGAAGAGCTAGTATTCATGGGACCAGTGACTAACAGCTGTCCGTCCGCATGTTTAGTTTTTAAACATATGGTAAAGCCACTTGCATTTCCAACCATGTGCAAGGCTACCTCTTTCTCCAGTCCCATATCATCACCATCATAATAAGCGGTGTAGTTGCCACACATGTGGAAAGTGGCAAAGTAGACTTTGATGATGTAGCATTATCTTGGAACGTGATTTGCATTTATCTGAATAATGTTCAGCATTTGTGTTTATTTACTTACCTGATGGAAAGCTTTTATCCAGTTTTGTTTTTTTTTCAGTTGGGTTCTTGTGTCCTTCTTAATGATTAAAAACAATCTTTGCAATAGCAAGAAGTTGCACTGTGAATATGGCTTCTCAGTCACAGTTTGCTATTTGGTGTGTGTGTCTAGCCAAATATTATCTATCTTTCCTGCCCTCTTCCCTTTATGGCATTATACTCTAGATCCTTTTAATGCAAATGTTATATAGAGAAGATAGGACATTTTTTCTATTAACCAGTTGCAACTTGAAATTTTTCTAAATTCATGATTCAACATCAATTAAAGAATTGATTTAGTAGAAAGAGCGCATGACTAAAAATATTAATCATCTTTCAGTGTTAGAACCTAAACTTCATTTCTTATCTCTGCTCTATAATAAAGCATTGAGCATAGACTAAGGAAATGTGTTTTCATTTCCAGAGAAAAAAAAGATCTCGGAGTATCTACTAATGTGGACAGTCCTGCAGGAGAGAACTAGAACGCATCGATGGTTTTATTCTGTCTCTCTCTATTAATGTCAGCCTCTTCCTGTGCTAATGAACACAAGCTGGGGAAGAGCCAGGACTTCCCAAGTGGTCTCTAGGAGAGGGGGGGGGTCTCAGGAGTGGAGTCAAGCCAGTTAGCTTTGGTTTCATGAGGTTGCTGTTTTCTATTGAGAGGGTTGTTTTTCATTTCTTTCCCTTGGCATAAACCTGCTAGCAGGTATATCCCACTTAAGGAAGCTCTCACACTAATTTTCCTTAATACCTTCAAAAGTTGTTATATTACATTTTGAATAGGTATGTAGATGTTAGAAGAGGTAGCTGTGACAAAATGTCATTAAGGTGACATAGTATAAATTAATGCAGTTAATGGATGTGCTCAGCACTGTCTCGGTGACCCATTAGGAGCTCCCCTGGAATTAGCAAATGCCCAGGCATCAATCTTTGGAGAAAAGGGAAGAAAAGAGATGGCGGCTTTAAAACCTCACAGTGAATTACATTAGAAAAGTGAAAACGTCTGGGTTGGATTTGATTTCATTGGGAAGCCATAAAATGGTAAGCACTCTCAGCAAAATATATTAAACTGGTATGTCAGGTCTGATGCAGTAGGTATACAATTATGATAGTGTTAATAGTGGTCTTCTATCATCCTAAGACATACTTTCAAGTCCAATTTCTCAGCAGCTTGAACTTGTCATAAGCTTATAAATTAGAAATTGTGTTTGAGGATATTTTCTTATTTTTGACAGAACGCATATAATACTATTAACTGTACCATAGGGTTTTAGTATAGCTGTTAAAATAAACTAGAAATCATATTTGCAGATACAAGTGCCTGTTACAATATTCATTTTTGCCATTTCTTTAATAATATCCAGTGTCTTTCGGCACTGTTTTTCATTTAGGAAAATTTAAACAGCTTGAATTTTTTTCCTCACAGAGAAGCTGGTTAACAGCAGTGCATCAGTGGGCAGACACGAGCAGAACGGTAGTTCTCTGTAGCTGGCAAGCCGCTGTCTAAGGGCCTGCTCAGGAAGAACACATGGCACTTGTTCTTTCGGAGTAATCCTTACACTTTGTAAAGACACTTTTCATTTGTTTGATAAGCCATCAAAACAGCTCCCCCCCTCCTTTTTTTTAAGGGGCTTCCCAGATATTAAGAGGCTCAGAGACACCCACACTGGGGCAGGCTGAAAGGAAGCCAGAGTGAGCATTGTCGACTCCAGAGCCCTTTATTCTATGGACCTCTCTGTCCTGGGTCTGCATCATTACGGAACCATATGCAGCACTGCAGCGTTTGAGAATGGTTTACTTACAGAGTTATACCCTGGTCATTTATCGCTACGTAACCACCCCGTGCCTTTCTCCAGTCACACTCTTACTACGTGCTCAGCACACTCAGATTGTGTCCAGCAGTCTCCTCCTGTATTGTACTGTGGATCTAGTATCTTGTGATCTGGACAACATTTCCTAGTTTAGGTGCCTGGGTCTAAAAGGACAAGATTCCTGTCCCATGTCCTGTCTGCCTGGGTGGGTGGAAAGGAGCTACAAACCTCAATACCTGCACCATTCAGAAGGGGAGCTCTGGAAGCTTCATGGCAGTTCCAAATACAGGTTCCCCTGGCCAGCTCTTTGGGCTTCAGGGAGAGCAGGGCAGTTCCGCAGTGTGGTGTTGGCTGCTTTATTCACTGGTTTGCAATCTCCATCCTGTCCTATCCTCTGCACGCCGGCTGTGCCGCTGAGGCTTCTTTAGTTTCCCACGAGAACTAGTCCCTCTTGGCAGTTGAGTCATTTTTCTGCTTGCTTACTCAGTGTAGGACATTGGGACCGACATCTCTTTGCCCAAGTTTGTCCAATCACTGTAGAAATGGGTAGCTTTTCTGTGTGTTAAGTTGTAGCTCACTGTAAAAAAAAAAAAAAAAAAAAAAAAAAAATCCAGATCCTTTTGAGATAGGATCATCTATTCTGCTTCAGGCAGTGAATTAGGTAGGGTGTTGGTTGCAATGCCCCTAAAATTCACTTGTATTAGCTGCACCGACCTGCAGCATACCACCTTGAGCCTTTCAGCACACTTATAAAAGGATTTTGCAGCAGCCCCTGCTTAAGCTTCACCTGGGGTCTGTCTCGTTTTCAACATTCTGGGATGGACCCTCAGCTTGAACCTGTCTCTTATTTTGCTGATTTTTTTGTATCATAAAAGATGGTCCTAGACCCTTATCTTAGTGAAAACATCACTTCAAATCTGTAATTTCCTCTGTGTCCTTCTTGCAATATCTTGGCCATATTCTGCCTCCTCTCTCACCATCCTGTCTGGAAACCTATTCAACCAGGAAGCACACATTCATTATATACTTTGTCTTACTCAGGACAGTGCGACACATAACAATACTTGCTTCATCTGTGACCCATGGGTATTTACAAAGTATGCATGTCACTTTTAACAAGAGCAATCATTTTTAAAAACATCATTTTTTATAGAACAATAATTATTCTGCGGAAAATGAAAGCAAAATGAATTCCTACAAATGAGGGAGCTTCTACTTTAAAAGGCAGAATAGAAAGTGGAAGAGCAGAGACCCTGGGTTAAAATTCTGCCGCCAGTGTAGCTGTGAAAAACAACACCTTCTGTGTTTATGTTCATATACATCAAATGCACATGGTAGGGATTTCCTCCTCATGAAGCTATATGAATGACTAGTACTTTCATCATATCAAGACATAGCAAGAGACAGTAAATGTCCCTTGCTGTTTTAAGGTTGAGTTACCAGAGATAAGACTTTGCAGATTCCAGATCTGAGAATACTTAGAGTCATCATTGTTTTCTTGTATCAAACCAGCTAGATCTCGCAGGTGTTACTCTCTGATTCTTTGTAGTATTGAAATAAAACAATGTTTTAGAAAATAATATAAATATACAGTTAAGTGAGATGCTACTAATGCCTTACAGTAACATACTAACTTTCAATAAAAATTTCCATATAACACAGTAAAATTGAGGCACCATAGTTTATATTCACTCTATCAGTTGCTCATCCATAGGTTTTTGTTTTTTAATTTCATTTATTTTTATTCTTTGACAGCTTTATGAACAAATACAATGAATTTATGTTGTTTCCATCCTTATTATTTCATCTCCTCCCCCTCCTTTTTCTAATGTAAAGTTCTTCCTGATCAGTCTCCCTCCTACTTTCATGTCTTTTTGCACGTGTTTCATCTGGATTCCCTGTACTGAAAACTTAATGGAGCACAGGACCTTATATCAATAGTTATACCATAGAGGGAAGCATCAATCCTCAGTGGTCTCTCAAGCACGTGTGGGGCTTCTTGAGATCTAGGGACAGCTACCAATATTCCACAATTATTACACGTTCTGTCTGTTTTGCAAATTCTTCTCGTGAGATTATCTAGGAATTTTCCTTATTTCCTTTTTTATTCTTTAAGGTTGTGTGTGTGTGTGTGTGTGTGTGTGTGTGTGTGTGTGTGTATGTAGGTGTCATGCTGGTGAGCATGCATGTGGAGTGCAGAGGTTGACATCAGGTATCTTTCTGTAAAGTTCCTTACCTTATTTGTTCAATTTGTTTTTATTCTTTGGAGTTTCCTAAATGAATGCAATGAATCTATGTAATTAGGCCCCTCCTTGCCCAGTGCCATCCTCCTTCCTCCTTGTCCTACTACAAATCTTCCCAGTCATTCTCCCTCCCACTTTCCTGTTTGTTTGTTTGTTTGTTTGTTTGTTTGTTTGTTTGTTTGTTTGTTCATTCGCTCATTATTGATACATCAGTGGACATATCATTGAGGAAAGTACTCAACTCAGCCTGCCTGGACCCTCAATAGTCTCTCAAGGAGGTGTGGTGCCTCTTAAGGTCTTGCCCCTTCTGTAGTGAATTATAGGTGGGCCAAATCTTGTACGGGTCTTATGGAAATAGACCCAGCTGTGATGAGTTCATGGCGATAGCCTTTCATTTCCAGAAGACACTGTCTGGCAAGTCCCCTTATTTACTTTGGCTCTTACATTCTTGCCATTCCCACCTTCTTTGATATTACCTAAGCTTTGTAGTGGGTAAGTTAGAGTCCTTGTTAGAGACAGGCAGTTCACACTTACTCTCTACACTTGTGATTCTCTGTATTGAACACCTTGCATCGCAAAAGGAATCTTCTAAGTCAAGGGCTGAGAACTCCTCTAATCCTATGGATATAATAAATGTTCATAGCTCAGTTGATTATCATGTCCTTATAGCTAAACCTTAGTAGTTTGTTCCCTACTAGGACCTAGGACCTTCTCTTCTACAATTTCTTAATCTGGTTTACAGTACTGAGCATATGTTCCTTGCAGAAAAGCCCTTAATTCTAATCAGAAAGCAGTTGGTTACCCCAATCATGCCACTAAAGCACTTATGATCATCTCTGGCTAGGATGGTTTTCATTGTAGCTTACAGCTTTCACAGCTGAGTAAGATTGTTGATTGTTTTTCTCCCCTGAACAATTTGCTTAGTACTTTCTAATACTATGAAAACTAGCCAGCAAAGGGGAAGCTTCTAGACCAGTTCCAGCTGTTTTTTTTCCCCATGTCCTGTGATCAATGTGTATAGTATCTTCAACACTAGAATCTTACTATCAGTTTTTAGAGGGCGCTCAAGAACAATGGCAAAAGCCTCTACTGTTTTAAGGGCCTTTGAGACTTCTCTGACCAGTGGCTTATTAGGAGATACACATAACCTGCTACTGGGATCTTGTTTGTTTGTCTAGCTTCTGGTAGGAGTAACTCAGGAAAGTTTTCTGTCTTCCCTTCTCTTCCTCTCTGTTTCCCCTTTATAAAGTGAGTCTGCTCACTTTTCTAATTACTTTTTTTTTGGTGGGCTTATAGGTTTATGACTGGCTATGTGTTGTATCCTTGGTGCATCTCGACACTCTCTTGAACCCTGGCTCCTAATCTCTTTTCTGCTCTTCTTTTCTTCAAAAACCTGTCCCTAACTCTGACCTTTCAGTTCATTCTGCTTCAAATATTAATCACTCTGCTGTTTGGAAGCTTCTTGCCAGTAGTCAGGAATTCCTTGATATCTTCTTATAAGTGTACCTGCTTAGCAACTCTCCCCTCATTACAAATGTGGAAATCTATCCCTTATCTCAGGTATGCTGCTTCTGCACTGTGGAACAGTTCTAGAGGCCACGCTAAGTTAACTTTTGTTCATTTTCTTTATTTTTCCTGGGGAGTTGGTTTGTTCCTGGAGATGAAGCCCAGGACTTCATACCTGCAACATGCATCTACCATTGAGCTGCACACCAGTCCTAGCACCAATTTTTTTCTTTATTTAATTAAAATCTCTAATACTTTTGAGCTTTTTCAATATAACTGGAATAAACAAGATCACATTTTTTTAACTACAAAAGTGTAGATTTCAGAGCTCCTTCTTTTTATTTAATAAAGTTCTCCATTGACTCATTCATATCTTGAGGCATTCTCCCAACATCTGTGCATTCCTTGTGATATTAACATAACTATCTAATTCAAGAGTTCAATATTTAATGAGCACCTGCATGTAAAGCAGACATAAGACTTTGGGTTCTATTCCCAGCACTAGAAAAAGAATTTTTTTTGTCAAGTAAAAAAGTTAAATTATAAGCCAACAAAATGGCTTAGCAGGTAAAGTCACCTGTGTGCAAACCTAGTAAACCGAAGTTTGATCCTCAGAAGTTCACATACTGAAGGAAATAATAAAAACTTCTGAAAATTATCCTTTGATCATCACATATATGTCCTGGCATCAATACCTTCTCTTTCTCTGTCTCTTCTTGCTCTCTCTCTCTGTTTTCCTTATGCTCATAAGTAAATGTAAATAATTTTTTAAAAAATCTAGATCACTATAAATATCATGTTTATGATTGCCAGTATAATAAAAAGGGAAAATAGAAAATTTTAACACCTATAAGATGCAACGTTTTAATTTAAGTTATGCATTGTATGCATAAAACATAGTTAAGCATCATAGGCTTATTGATGTGTAAAATATTGTTAATTATATATCTATTTCTTTTCATTTATTTTCTTCCTTTCTTCCTTTTTTTTTTTTGCCTCTAGTGATTAAACCTAGAGTACTTTGAGCAATCTAGGCAAGGGCTGTCCTATCCCGCCAAGCCCCCATCTCTGTGTACCTATTTCTCATAATTCATAATAAGATAAGGGAAGGTAATTATCAAGAGAATTCTGTGAAAGAAATGTTTTATCTCACATCCTTAAATTAGAAAAAAATGAATAAAAGGACTAAAATTAGGTAAGATGTCTCATTCCCTTAATCGTTGGTAAGTTACATATTAATCATTTCATTCACTAGTGGTCTAATATGCTGCATTTTGATTCTGGGCAGGAATTAATTCCAGAGTTCTACTATCTGCCAGAGATGTTTGTCAACAGTAATGGCTATCACCTGGGCGTCAGAGAAGATGAGGTGGTGGTAAATGATGTGGACCTTCCCCCTTGGGCAAAAAAGCCCGAAGACTTTGTTCGGATCAACAGGATGGTAAGAGGGAATTTGGTTCTGCAAGGACAGTAATCAGGAAGTTCATGTATTCCATGGGTTTGTTTTTAGCTGTTACATAGTGCCCTTGACATCCATAAACACAGGGTTAAAGTTTCAGAAACAAAGAAAACACTTTCTGTGGCCTGCTCATAGTGTTGTAGGGTGGATTTCTTTTCCTGAGGACTAATCAGAGATGGTCCCCTTCGGAGGCAACAATGAGATGAACAGCTGTTGATGAGCTGGAGACCACTTGGGGGTCTGAAAGGCTGACAACAGATTCTCCATACTGTTGTGTACTGCAACCAATATACTTGCACACTTATCCACACAAGAAAATCTTACATGGAGCATGTCACAGTTACCTTCTCTGCTGCTGTGAGACATACTCAAACACAGCTTTGCAGGAGAAAAGGAGATTTATTTGGCCTCCAGTTCCAGAAGAGAGGTACAGTTCATTATGGCAGAGAGGGCATGGCTGGCAGCAGAAGCTGGAGGCGGCCTAAATCATGCCAGCCTGAAGAAGCTGGATTCTGATGGAAAAAGGAGGGAAGATAAGTTTGCCAACACATGACAAGAGTCTAAGAGCTCTTCTGTTTTGTGATTCCTTTTATTCGGTCTGCTACTAGCAAGTTCCATTCAAATTTAGGGTTGGTCTTTGTGTTGTAAATATCTTAATTCAAATAATCTCTCTAGATGGTCTGATAGCTAATGTGCTAAATAATCCCTGATGAAGTCAAATTGATAACCAAAATTAACTACAGCAGTCAAAACCAGTGACCAAAGAAAATCTCCAGGCTGCTTCAGTGTTTCCCCAAGTTTTCCCATTTCTCTCATAAGTCTATCTTATCTTGTTTTTACAGTTTGTTTTGCATCAAAATGCAATAAATTCCACACAGTGCAATAGGATTTACATATCCCTTAATCTTCTTTTTGGTAAGAGCTTTATTGGGATAGAATTTCCATATCATATAATCTACCCACAGAAAGTTTAAAAATCAGTGGGTTTTACCTTACTTGGGCAACCATCACCACAAGCAATGTGAGGCATGTTTGTTCTTCAAAAAGAAACTCCAGACCTGTTACCATTTCACTTGTTTTCCCAACTTCCACTTCCCACCAGCCAGCTGTAGGCAACCACTAACCTACTTTCTACTGACTACTTACATTTCTACTCTGCATTCTTTCCTTCTATTCAGTGTCAGGGACATTTGGTTTCATAGCTATATTTACTGTGTGTAAGAAATTTTCAACTTTTGATATACTTCATCCTTAATTGTTATTGATTCAATAGACCCACTTTTTTTTACATTTTTTATTATTATTTCCGCTCATACAAACTTAATAGAGACACTGGTTCCCTCCCTCCCTCTTCCTCCCCCCTACCCCCTTGCTCCCCCTCCCCTCATCCCTCCCTTTCCATCCCCCAGTGCCTCCCCCCCAATCCCCAGAGAATCCTTTAATGTGCATGCCAGATTCTCCTCTGGGCCCTCCTCTCTGATGATGTACAAGGACCCAGTGGATTTTCCCTGAACCCTTTCCTGTGTTCCCCTTAAGCATAGGAACATTACTATGGCTGTCAATTCCTTGCCTCCAAGGATCTTGGTGCCTTTAGCAAATGCTAGACTTTATGGGGTCAATAGTATGTTGGACATTGCGCAGGGCATGCAAAGTCCAATTATGATTGCTTCGGCCCTAACTTAACCAGATGAATAGACCCACATTTTAAAACACCACATTATATAATTTACAATCTATTCTTTGAATGGATGTTATGATTTTATGTACATTCCTTGTCCTATCTCCTTGAATAATTAATTATTGATCCAACTTTTGTCTCTAATGTGGAAGATTTTTATTTCAGTCCTGCATACTCGTAGAAATTTCTACTTTCAGAATTGGTAACCATTGCCACACTATCTTTACATTTTTGAAAGCTGAATATAATGACAGTTTAAGAACACCAGATCTACTAATTCAACCTTAGAAGCTTGCTATATATTTGTTTCTCAATCAAATCCAATCACAGTATCTCTACAGTAGACCATGCCCACTTCATAGTTGTTGGTCAGCCAGACATTTGTTGAATGAATGGATGAGTTTCTGGAGCAGTGATCTTGTTGCTGTGAGGATGTAGTCTTATTTAACCTAAACAACTCAAAATGGATGAATCCTTTGTTTAGGCAAGAAAAGTCGCCAAGCCCTTGAGCCAGAGTGTCTGTTGCTTATGCTGCTGAACAGAGATTCTTGCACGGTGTTATTAGTAAATGCCTCTGAGGTATCAGGCAGCAGGCTAGGTACTTGATTCTCTTTTGCATTAGTAAAGTATCTCCATTTACAGATGAGGAACATGAGAGCCAGCAGTGTTCAGTAATTCATCCAAGGCAATAGAGCTTATAATGGCAGATCCCAGTGCAAGTACAGAAAAACCTTAAATTCTTTTGTCATATTGGAGTCAATATGCTACCAGCCTCTGGCATTATCTCTTCTTTCTGAAATCCTTCAAAATTATTGGAGGTCTTATTTAGGTTAATGATTGTTAATCTGGATTTTATTTCTTCTTTAACATTATGGAGATTGTTACTAATTATTTATAAGACTGCAAGGTCAGTGGGTTAAATATGCATTAAGGAAAAATAGAGCAGTTATCCTTATTACTGGTCATTTCACATTTAGTAAATAATGTGTAGACAAACATCACTGGCTCTTCACTAGGAAATATGTGTGACATTTTAAAAATGTGCAGTCATGTGGACAAATGTATAGGAAGCTGCTGCTGCCTCCTAATTCCAGTACAGACCATGTTTCCTACCTGGAACAGATTATTATCAATTGTACCCATTTCAGGAAATGGGTAGATATTTTAGAGAAAGGAGTTGGAATGTTGAGGGCACATTAAGAAGAAAGGTTATGAAGACTGAACATTTTATTACTATACCTTTAAAAACAAGGGAAAGCAGCCTTGTCTGTGTGCAATCTATTTCATTATATGAAAAGAGGTTGCATTATCTGTATTATATCATGAAAAAATGTAGGGATATTCAGCATTTTGAGAAACATTCATCTATCCAAGATTGTTTTTATCGTTTCTTGAAAACTAAAGACAACAGAATCTCCAGTCAAAAGATGCATACTACCATCTAGTTACTATATAGTCCTTTACGGCATATCTAGACCACCATACCAATAGAAGTAGACAAACATTTCAGCAACATTATTCCATCATTTACATATCGCAAAACCTACTTATATTCAGTGTGTAATGTTGTCGTGGTTTGAAACGTGAGTTGTCCCCCACCAGCTCATGGGTCTGAATCTTTAGTTGTTTGGGAAGGTCATGGTACCTTTAGGAGGTGGAGTCTTGCTGGAAAAAGCCAAGTGCAGGGGGTGGGCCTTGAGGCTGGTGAGCCCTGCCCTGCTTAATGATGGAGTACACTCTTGCAGCTTTCAGCAGCTCAAGGTCTCTGTGATGTCTGCAATAACATAGGCCACTTCCAGCTTCTGCCAGCAATCCATGCCTTTTCCACCATATATCACCCCTCTGGAACTGTAGGCTGAAGAAATCTCCTTTTCTTCCTTTAAGTCATTTGTGCCTCAGTGGTGTCTCACATCAGCAACGAAAAAGAGTAACCAGTATAAATGTAATAATGACTTTTTAGTAAATTTACAGAAATGTATGGCTCTTCACTAGGAAATACGTGTGAAGTTTTTAAAACATCATCTTAATTTTAGAACATTCGCCCTGTTCCAGAAAGATCTTTTGCCCAACTTCTGCCACAGGCAACCTCTGTTCCCTTAACTTTGCCTTTTTTAGTCATTTCCTATGAAGAGAATCGTGCAATATGTGTTGCTTGGGTTTGACTTCTTTTTCTCAGGATGGTCTTTGAGATCCACCATGGTCATATCTGTACCATGCTCTGTTTTTTCTGAAATGATATTATACTAGAGGGACTAGTGATTACATGTTGCTAATTCATTTATCAGTGAATGAATATTTGACCTATTTCCATATTTTGCCCATTTTAAGTCGGCTGTGAACAGTCATATATAGTTTTGATGGTGAACATAGGTTTTTATTTCTTTGGATTAGACACTTCAGAGTAAATTTGCTTACACAATAATTTACTTGTAACTTTTTCAGCAAATTGTCAAATGTCCTCCACAGGAATGCACTTTCCTTTCCTACCCACAGTGCATGACAGTTCCTTATCCATCCCTCCGCTGTTGCCTCTGTTTTTTTGTTATCATGCCATCCTAGTGAACAAGAAATAATTTTAATTGACAGTTCACTGGTGTAATGACTCTGAACACCTCTTTGTGTGCTTCAGATTCTAAAACATTTAGATACGTTTAACAAATTAGTATTGATTCATTATAAACACGATCTTTGCATTCTTCATTAGAGAAGCTGATCTTCTCTCAAAGTTGATAAACTTATTTCAAATATGCTAATGAATTATTAGAAAGCAATACTAATTTTTAAAACAAGTTTTTCAAGGCGCATCACACAAAGAATTTTGTTTTAATGTTTTTTGAAAGCTAATGATTATATAGCTAAGAAGTCTCCCATTAATTACAATTGGTGTTTTAAAAAAAAAGCAAAATGATACAATCTGTACTAAACCTGAGGAATAATTACTGCAGATGATTTAGTATGTTGTATGGTAATGTCCTACTAAATGAACTTACCAGATACATGACATCTACATTTTTCTGAAAGTGAGATTTTTAAAATATTCTTATCTTTATTCATATCTTTCTGAAATTTATTACTAGTGGATTCCCCACTCTTACAGGTTGAAAACTGAACTCCTCTCTTTAAAACATTCAAGTTTATTCTGCTGAGTGCCCATCATTACTCTATGAAGTAATAGAATTCTCTGGCTGTTCTTTCTCGGTTTTCTCCTTGGAGTCATGAGCTATCATCACAACTCCCTTTATTGGCCTTAGGTCATGATTATTATAGTCTGCTGCTTATAATCACTTCCAGCTATAAGTCAGATGGCCCATCATCTCACAGACTTATAATGAGTACTGATCAGTCAAGTACCAAAGCAAAGCTCAGGAGGAAATGCCAGTATCATGCTTCTGCCAGGGAGTGGTGTCGACTTCTATTTAGGTTTCATTGGCCATTGTCTGACAGGTTCCAGTTTCAAGAATTTTATCTTGAAACATTAGGGGACCAGCCTTTGGGAATATAGCCACACCTTCAGTCACTCAGCTTCTAGTTGCCTGGAGCTTTTTTCTTTTCTCCCTCCAAGACTTAAGCAAGTGGTGTTGAAAAATGAGATGGATTCCTAATCTTATGATTAGGAATGACTACCCCATTCTGAGTCATTCCAACATGAAGGTTGCTGCTGCAGTCAGCCTGCATGGTTGCTGATAAATTACCACCAAACAGCTTAAGGAACAAGGGTTTAACTGTCTCTGATTACTGGTTACAGTTCATAGTCCAGCTTTCTGGGAGAGCACGCACCAACACCAGGCTGAGGGAACTGGCCACAACATCACCACATAACGGCTGAGAGAGGAACAATCCTTACTTGCCAGACCAGCATGTCTAGCCAACTATACAGAAGGATGCTGACTTCCTCAAACAGCTCTCCATGATTTATTCCAGGGCCTAATCCTACCACCATAGGCTGGGCCTTCTCCATCAGCTAGACATTCTCCTTCAGGTTTGCTCTGGGCTTAACTCAATTACTAATTCTCCATAAATGAGCCCAGAGCTCAAATCCTCAACTGTCAAGTTGACACTTGTCCCTAACTATGACAAAGGTTGATTGGAACGAAATAACTTAATTGGCAATTTTTATTTTTCTAGTTTTACAAACATATTGAGTACTTCTCCCTGCTTTCCTCCATCCCTTCTCTCACTCATCCCCCTTCCCACCCTCCTGCCTGTCTGCTTCTATGGATCCCCAGGTTGCCTTTGGCTTGTCTACTCTTGTCGGGGGTTCAGGCCTCCGCGGCTTACCAAGCTTCCTTTCTTGGGGGCATCCCACTGATAGGGGCATTTTCCTTCAGTCATCCAGCTTCAGTCTCCAAGGTTTCCACTATTTATTCTTATCTCTCTTAAGATCCTCGATATTCTATGGGGACATGTTGGTATGTTAGTCATTATGTAGGTAAAATTTGCCTATTTTTGATACTCAAATAGCAAATATCTATTAGATATAATACAAGAATTTCAGCTCTCTCTCTCTCTCTCTCTCTCTCTCTCTCTCTCTCTCTCTCTCTCTCTCTCTCTCTCTCTCTCTCTCTCTCTCTCGGCTGTTGGCTTCTGGAGACAAGGTCTTTGTATGTAAAGTGGCCATGATCACATCATTCTTTTTTAATTTTATTTCATTTAATGTGTGTGCGCGCGCGCACGTGGGTGTATCAGAGGGCACTATGTGTCCCTGTATAGGACCAAGAGTGACTGGGGGGGCTGGAGAGGTGGCTCAGGGGTTAAGCCTCTGCCTTGCAGGCGGAAGGTCCTGAGTTCGGATCCTAGACCCCACGTATAGACGCCAGGCAGAAGTGGGGGCAGCCTGCATTTCTGGTCCTGGTAGGGCAGAGCCTGTGAATTCCCCAGCAGAGTAAACAAGGGAGGTGGAGGCGTCCAAGGTGGTTCTTGAATTCGCCCGTGGTTCTACATACACGCACACACACAACACACGCACACACACACGCGCACATGCACAATTGAATAAAAAAAAAAAAGAGTGACTGGGAATCATCCTGGATTGCTTCTACTTCTTTGCTTTGCTCTGGGATTTTCAAGGCTATGTCCATCAGAGGCCAAAGTTCAAGACACCACTGATTCCATGTGGCTTTTTTTCGTGGGACCTAGGATCTGAACTCAGGACTTCTGCTTGCAAGACAGAGTCTTAACCCTTGAGCCATCTCTCCATCCCAGTCACATTCTTATAAGTCATCAAAAACCCTTCAAGATCAGGGTTAACCTGAAATCCAGCGGGATAAACTACCTGTCTCTAGGATATATATGCAGAAGCCAGAGAGAGATAAGTGAAGAAAAGGAGGCAGAAGCCTCCTTAGGGGAAGCAGACTGAAAGAAGAATGACGTCGTGCTGCCCCTGTGGCTCTTCATACCTGACCTGAAGGCCCCACTCGACTCTGGTACCCACCAGCCGAACACTGTTAGGCTTCTTTCTGCCCCAGCCCCGCTAGTAAACCTTGGCTTGGAGCCCAGCAGGTGTGTGTGTTCTCAACACCTATAAATGGAAGAATGCCATTGGCTTAATTAGAGTTGAGACTTTGGAATTCCAGGATGTTAGAGGTGAAATGAATCCACTGGAGAAATGTAGCTGAAAGCCCATGTGGCTGGGGAGGTCTGAGCCTCATGCTCGCTGCCTTCTGCTGCTGGCACCACTCTGATCATGTGAGTGACCTTGCCCTAGGCCCACACCTGTATAGTCTTTAAAACTAAATACAGCTGTAGAGGTGGATTTGAGAATCAAACCCTGTTTAAAGAATACCGTTTCTACCATAGTATATGTTCCAGTTATCAGATTATAAAAGACCTTCAGAATTTAGCCTTATAACCTGTTGGAAGCTACAAACCCTCTGTGGGTATGGATGCTCTCAACAGCTCCCCCACCCCCCGCAGTGACCAAGCCTGCAGCTGAGGTTCCCCTCAGCGGCATCCTGCCTGGCTCATTACTCCTGTGGCCACTGGATTTTAATAAGAGAATTAATAGGTGATAAATTGAAAGGAACAAATTGAAAGGAACAGCTTTAAAAGATGATATAAAGAAATAAGCTTTCATCCCCCTCTTTAACAGAGAGTAAAATACAGGAATGCAAATTTTACTTCCCAAATTAAAATACTGACTAATGTTTACTAGATGGCTACATTTTGAAATTTTTAACTGTTTAATTAGTTTGTGTGTGTGTGTGTGTCCCCGTGGAGGCCCAGGGGTGACTTTAGGAATCCTCCTGAATTTCTTCTGCCTCCTTTTTGCTTTGCTCTTGGATTTTCCTGGCTCCGCCCACCAGGGCCAGTAGTGCAAGCAGCAGATAGTTCCACCTGGTATTTTTTACATGGGACCTGGGATCCAAACTCAGGACTTCTGCTTGTGAGGCAGTCTTAACTTCTGATCCATCTCTCCAGTCCTGTTTTGAATTTTTAATAACTTGTCAACAGATTACTGTTAAGTGAAATTACTTGCTTCTTTAAAATAGAGTTTCCTGTGTTGTATATTATAAATACATTGTGTGTGTGTGTGTGTGTGTGTGTCTGTCTGTCTGTCTGTCTGCCCACAAGCTTGTACATGCATGTGGTAGTCAGAGGACACGATCAGTTTTCATTCCATAGGCATCATCCATCTTGTTTTGTAAGACAAAGTCTCTCACTGGCCTAGAACCTGCCAAGTAGGCTAATCTACCTAGCCAGCTAGTCTACCTAGCCAGCTAGTCTACCTAGCCAGTCTCAGAGATCTGCGTGTCTCAGACCTTCCCAGCTCTGGGACTACATACACTAAGATTTTTTTTTTTTAACACTTAGATTTTTTTTATTTGAGTTCTGAGAATCTCACTCAGGACCTCATGTTTATAAGGAAAACACTTTATCCACTGAGACATCTCTTTATTCAGGTTTTTTTCTGTATTATAAATGAAGTCCCGTTATCTTAATATGGAATCTAGAAAAACTTAGGGACTAACTCTTTTTGCTGCTGCGTGTTTGGGGAACTGAGAAGCAGCGTCAGGCCAGGCAGTGGTTTACGGGATGTTGGAGCATGCAGAATAGGGAAGGGTTTTTTCTATCTTCTGCCTCTTCCATGGAGGGACCTTAGGGGCCAGAAAAGGGGGGGGCAGACTGTGAGCAGCAAGCTGGCTCTCTGGCAGCCTTTGACACCAGTGATTGCCTTAGGGTGAATGTGGCTCTGGGAACAATCCTGAGCAACAGGGCTATGAAAGGTCATCTCATCAAGTGTGGCCACGCCTCTGCAGCTGCCTTTCCCCACCCCCCAAACCACTGCTAAGGTTTTCCTTCAGTTTCATCACACTGCTACTGGGAAGGAACATACTAATCTCTTGAAGAAACTTGGCAAACATCTGAATCAAAACTACTGAAGGACTTAATCACCAAACAAATAATCCCAAATTCTTGCTCAAGGAATATTTATTTGGTCTTCATTTCTATAATATGCAGACCTATACACTAATGTGAGATATAGAAGGCTTTACTTTTTCCAAATGTTCTGTAAATACAACCTCTGTCTTTTCAATGCTTTGTAACAGTTTTTAACTTTATGCTGACTGGGAAGTTCATGAAGAATTTAGTCCCCCTGAAATGGATTTAGAGGAAAATGTGCCCTAGTATGTTTCTAATTTGGACCGAGATTATCTTTAGTTATTTGCAGGTCTTTGTAATAAGTCTAATGTATAAAATGAGATCGTCATATCCCAAAGAAATGGCTTTTGGGTTGGCCTTCATGTCCTTGTGTGGATTATATTCTATTTCCGGGAGCATTCCCTCCCTCTTCTTTCAAGCTGTCATCAAGCAATTCAAGGTACAGAAGACAAAAATAACATTATAAAGGGATGATGTCACTGGTTTTTTAAAATTTCATCTTTAGTATAGCATGCCAGCAATTGAGCAGGTGTCTGATCCATCAGTAGTAGCCTTTACTTATCTATAAATAATTTCCTTTTCTAATTTTTAAAAAGGAAGCACAACTCTGTTGTTTTTATCATTAGCATGTTTTAGTTGCACATATTACATGGGTTTCCTTAGAACATTTTCATACATTTCACACATGTATTTAATATTGTTTGATCATAATCCCCCACCCCCGACTTTGGTTTGTTGATGATGCATCCTTTCAGTCCATCATTTTGTTAGCGTTCTTGCTGAAGTCAGGGATAGTAAAGCATATAGTTGTTTAGAAAGCTTGGAAAAGTAATATAGTCACTTT
Source organism: Typhlomys cinereus (assembly GCA_023101885.1). Classification (NCBI taxonomy): domain Eukaryota; kingdom Metazoa; phylum Chordata; class Mammalia; order Rodentia; family Platacanthomyidae; genus Typhlomys; species Typhlomys cinereus. Next base: position 1,227,607 of record JALPQD010000335.1, read on the forward strand.
TTGTAGACATTTCAGTACATTTTAAATGCTTTACACTTATCCAACAAAAATTGCTTTCATTTATCCACATAAGGCTTAGCTGATTACAGCTGACTTAACTCATGAAACATTAATAAAGCATTGTGTTCGGTTCTAACATGATTATCATCTGACCTCTTGACAAAGGACAGAAATAGAAAGTAACTCTGATAGCATTACCCTAATGCTGGCTTCATCAATCATAATATACCCCTTTTTAATTTGTTTTAGAAAAAGGCCTTTCGTGGATGTGCACTGATAATCTCATCCAGCCCTCAGCCCAGCGGATTTCTGGTGCTGTTGGGTCAGATGTGTGGCACATGCCTGGGTGCCCCCTGCAAGGGATGCAAAGCCAAGTGTGCTTTTGCAGCTACCATTTTGCACACTTCTCAAAGCTTTTGCGTTTTAATGAAAGGGTCTCTTTTCTGGTTGGTAATGGTTTCAATTTGGGACAGGTATTACTAAAATAAAAACGAACACCTTGCTTTGTAAAGAATACCAATGATGTCCATTCTGTTTGGCAGAGAACCGCTGAGCACTTCAGTTTTCAGAAATGGAAGTATAGCAATGACCAGGCAAAGATCCCTGCCCTTGTAGAGCGTCCTTTCAATTCAGAGATAGTAAACAAGAAATAAGTAAGAAAACTGCCTGATTTTAAGAAGATGGCCAGTGCTATGATTAAGCATGAGGGTTCGTCACATGGGCCTTGAAGGCCATTGTAAGCAGCACCAGGTCAATAGTCATCATCGTTTTGAGAAGAAGCAGTGACATAATCTTATGTTTTGAGAAAGTTGAAAGGAATGCTGAGACCCCACTGGCACAAATGGAGGTCCTGCTCAGAAGCATTGCTGGGCTTGTGGGAACTTGGACTCTAGTGGAAAGATGAAGGAGGTAAAAAGCTAATCCACTCTGGGTGTGTTTTAAACTGAGAGCCTCAAGCTTCCTCCATCAATTCCTATCAGCCATCTTTTTTATCCCTTTCTCCATCTTCCAAAGGATCATGAATAAGTGTGCTCAGTGATGACATGCACATGGCAGAGATAGACCCATGATGTTTAATTTGCCAGGATTGGAGTTAGTGCCTATTGTCAACTGTGGCAGAAATTCTAAGCTACGGGAAAAACTGCAGTCAATATGTTGACCACACTAGACTCTGGTATTTTGAGAACAAAAAGCTAATGTCTGACATGTGGTAGGTGATCACTAAGTTAGAGCAAGTGAGGGACTGGACTTTATTTACCTTGTTTATTTGCATTTCAATGGACCAAGCTCAGGATATCAGAGGGTTTTTTGTCTTGTACAAAAGTTGTTGCTAGGTTTGTGTGACCCTGCCTATCTCCACAAGACTTAATCTCTAATTAAGAATGTATGTTATGCTTTTTGAGACAATGAAGTGCTAGTGTAGTACTTCCCAACTTGTATGTAAGTTGATTTCATAAGTAATTTCATATTCATGATCCTACCTCATTGCATGACCAGAACTAGAGTATATCTCAGGACACCACGAGACCCTGAGAGGCAAAATAGGATGGAGGTCTGAAAAGACTGAATCAGGCAGGGTATATGCTGGCTATGTGGGAGGAGCCCTGGGGTTCAACACATGATAGCTTCAGAAATCTATTCCACCAGCAGGGTGCAATGCACTAGGTCAGAGAAATAGGTCAAAGTAGTAGTGGCCCATTTGGAGAGCAATGAGACCATCTTAGGTATTATACATTCAGCAGTCAATCAATTAATGGAATAATTTAATACCCCCTAGTAGTCATTAAAAGCAACTGTACAAGTGGAAATGTATTCCTAGTACTTTGGCAGCTGATACAGATGGATCATATGAATTCAAGGCCAGCCTAGGCCTGCGGTGACTTCAAGACTTCATTGGGGACTATACAAGGCTCCGCCTCAGAAACAGAACAAAAACAATTATGTTATATAAAACAATTGAATAATTGAGTTTGCAATAGACAAAACTTCAGTATAATCATGAAAAGAAAAGCTAGCTCAAACATTACAGAAACAGGAATAGTTTTCTGTTTATCTACTTGAATTTATTTATCTCTATTTGGAGATTTTTTTAATTACCACAAGTAGATTAGGAGGGACTAAAAGATGGAAATATTTTTTTGCACTCCTGTAGAAGAGATTGAGGAGAATTAACTGTTCTCTTTTCACAGTTAATTTCAGTAGTCTATTTTTTATGAGTTTCATAGAGGCTTAGTCCCAAATGTATTAGTGAATAAATTCTCTACCATTCAGTGCCCATGGGGCAAGAAAGGAAAAAGGATCAGGCGGGTGTTCTCTGTCTGAGATGTTTCAGAATTCCTGTCACTCTTCACTTCTTCCTGTTTCAGGTCCCCAGGGTGGAGTTATGGATTGGGAATTGGTTTATCTAGGTTTAAAGCAATTGCTTCTGCCTTTAGATGTACAAGTAGATGGTAAAGAAACCTATTAAGGCCATTACAACACTAATAACTTAGGAATGAGTATTTCTTCATATTTTCCACTGTAAGCATTATGCTAAAGCCTTATTTCACAATTCACAGTGGCCTTATACATGAAATCACAGCTCTAAAAAAATTAAAAATGAGCATTTAGTAACAGATAAATATAATTCCAAGTACAGTAAAAAGTCTGTGCCAAGTTTCAACTTTCAATCTGCAGTTTGGCTGTAAATACATGATAGACAGTATTCCCAGATATGCTTTTGACTCTGAGTCAGATTTATCTTTCATGTATTCTAAACTGGATTTTTTTATCCTGCACATCGATGAGCAAGATAGAAAACATACAAAATTTATGTATCTGTTTAACTCCTATCTTCTTCTTCCCTGATCATTTCATTGTAAGCAAAAAGATGAAACATTAAACTTAAAGTATAGTTATCAATCGACTCACCATGCTGTCTGTCATATCTACCACAGTAAGGTAAATAACTATAAATATAACAGAAATTTCAAGTTAAAGATTAATGTAAATAATTATGAATTAATAAATTTTAAGCCCAGTAGAAAATGGATGGATACTAAGTGTCATAGTTAGGCACAGGTGTCATCTTGACTGTTGAGGGTTTGAGCTCTGGGCACATTTGTAGAGAATTAGTGGTTAAGTTAGGCCCAGAGCAAACCTGCAGGAGATTGTCTAGCTGATGGGAAAGGCCCAGCCTATGGTGGATGGGACTAGGCCCTGAAATAAAGTACAGACATCTGGTTGAGAGAGTTAGCATCTTTGCGTACACTTGACCAGATATGCTGGTCTGGCAAGTAAGGATTGTCCCTTTCTCAGCCATTACATAGAGAGGGGATGTGGCTAGTTAGTTCCCTAACTGCATGCTCTCCGTCAACCTGGACTACAGACTGTAACTGGGCTCTCAATAAGAAAATAAACCCCTTGTTCCCTTAAGCCTTTTGATAGTCATTTATCAGCAACCATGGAGCTGAACTGTAACACTCAGTAAAATATTAAACAGCCAAAATTAAGACTGAAAAGCCTTAAGGAAATTTAATAGAACATTCTCTTACCTCCAGCAAATCCAAGATGTGAATTATTTTTAGGTGAATTCTACAAAGCTTTCAAGAAATGAAGGATTCAGTTCTTCTGCGAAGAGTTCCACAAAACATGAGCATCCACCCAGCTCATTGTTTGGGACTCAGAGGATCTTGGTTCCAGAAGTAATTAGAGGGAGGAATAATGAGAACAAAAGCAGGACTTATTCCATATGTGACTATAATACAAAAATTATTTTTACATTTTTAAAATATTTAGTGGAGAAAGCAACAGAGATAGGCGGGGGGGGGGGGGGAGTAGAAAAAGAGTGCCATGGTGCACATATGGGTTAGAGGACAACTTTCTAAGTAAGTTCTCACCTTCCGCCTGGGATTGAACTCCAGTCACTAGGTTTATGCAAAGGCTCCTTTACCCACTGAGCCATTTCACTCAATTCAAAATTCTAAGTAAAGCAGGTGTGTGTGTGTGTGTGTGTGTGTGTGTGTGTGTGTGTGTGTGTATCTGAGCATGCATGTCTGTGCTGCATCAAGACTAAGTAAGGTTTAACTCCTCAAGATAAGGACAAGGATGTTCCACTTCCTCTCTATTCTTGCACAAAGCTGTTAAATTTGAGAAGATTATAATTGAAATCAGTTGAATCTTTCTGCATAATTAATAACTTTGCATGAGCAAAGCTAATGCTAGTATTGCCATATTAATATATAAATTGATTTGCATCTCAATCAGAATATCTATACAATACTAAAGATTCATAGATAGTTTAGTTATTCTGGAAAAAGAAGAATCAATTTCACCCAGTATTACAGTACATAAAATATAAATTCAATTCAGAGGGTCACAGTAGAACCTGCTAGAAATGCACATTCCTGGACAGATACAGAAATGAATGAAAGAATGACCAAAAGAAAGGAAAGACAGACAAATGGGCAGACAACCTGTAAATAATAGCAGACCTTAAAATCATTTCAAGTATTATTCACATTAAAGATGACACCACACATTAGTAAGGAATGTCTATTTAATTAATGGCATTGGGAACGCTGACTCACTACTTAAAAAAATAAGAACAGGGGCTGGAGAGATGGCTCAGAGGTTAAGCCTCTGCCTTGCAGGTGGAAGGTCCTGAGTTCGGATCCCAGATCCCACGTATAGACGCCAGGCAGAAGCGGGGGCGGCCTGCGTTTCTGGTCCTGGTAGGGCGGAGCCTGTGAATCCCGGGGCAGAAGGAGGTGGAGGCGTCCATGGTGGTTCCTGAATTCATCCGTGGTTCTACACACACACTGACACACACACACACGCACATACACATGCCCAAGTGAATAAATAATAATAAAAAAATAAGAACAGGCATATATCTATTATAAACAAAAGTAGCCATAAGTGAACTTAAGCCTGAGATGTGAAAATAAAGTAAATGTAAAGCTACTTGATGAAAATCTAAAAAGCTGCCCTTGTAACATCAAAACAAGGTCTTAAGAGCATAGCATTTTAAAATTATTCCACTGTATCAAAATCAAAAATGTGCATTCAACAAAGAGCACAGATCAAGTAGATAGACATGTGACACATAAGAGAGTGTTCTTTTAATGTTCTAACAAAAGATCTATTATCTAAAATATCTGAAGAAAGTTTTGAAGAATTTTTGCAAATCAGCACCTTAGAGAAAGAAACCTTCATTTTAAAATAAGCAGAATCATTAAGGAGATGGTTCAGTGTTTACCTTAGCACTCAGGTGAAAGGGCTGTATTTTAATTCTGCCTTGAAAGGATTCCCTGAGTACACTTGCATGGCAGACTAGCCCTGTTGGCAGGTTCTGTGGCTACCCTGTCTCAAAAGAATAAGAGTCATTCATTTCTGTATCTGCTCAGGAATGTGCATGTCTAGCAGGTTCTACTGTGACCTTCATTGATCTGAATTGAATTTATATTTTATGTGCTGTAATAACTGGTGAAATCGATTCTTCCTTTTCCAGAATAACTAAGCCATCTATGAATCTTTAGTAGTGTACAGATATATCAATCAGATATTGAAGATTATTCTCAGTATCAACCCATGCATACTCAACTGCAGACACATGCACCCACATACATGAAAACACATATATACACATATACCCCCCCACACACACACATGAAAAAGAAGAAACTGTGAACAGGAAAATTCTAGACAAAGAAATCCAAAAGGCCAACAAAAATGTTTCAAAATGTCCAATTTACTAGTAGTAAACAAGGAGATACAAATTTCAACAGTAGGATATTGTCTTGTATCTGTCCCACAGGCCAAACTTAGAAACACGAATACCATCAAGAGTTACTGAGGATGTGACCATACAAAGATGCCATTCATTTCTGGAGAAAGTCGAGACAGGGTGGTCCCAGTGTTGCAGGAACAGTCGTTCCTCTGTTTATCAAATACTCTTCCGGGTACCAAATGTTACAGGATCCCTGTTCCTACACCAAATGTTCAGTGAATCCAGCAATGGGTGATGGCCTTTGGGAACTTCAAAGACCTTAGAGACCCATCCCAGCATCGCTGCTCAAATCCTGCCTTCCCAGCACCGCAGTGACCCAGGGGGAAGTATGCACACACACGTTACTATGAAGTAACACACTGGGTAGACATCGGAGCCATGGGGAAGCATGGTCATTGATCGCGGCCTTGGTGCCCCCAAGAGTAGGCCCAGCATTCGCTGCGCACTCCTGTGTCAGCGCGGGAAGGAGCGGACTACTCAGACACAGGACAGAAGCAAGGAGGAAAATGAAATCCATAACCTTATACCATGTTTATAGGTCAAAAGCACAAATACACAAATAGTGAATAATGCCTTGTAAGGACAAAAAGAGACATTGAGTACATCAGTTTCCAGGAAGAGGGAAGTGAAAGCAGGGGATTGAACTAAATAGGAATAAACTTATTTTTAAAATTCAAATTGGTGAAAAGTCTTCTCTCTGCCTCACATAACTGCATTAGCCATTTTATTCATTAATGACTTCATTCTGATAGAATAATAGTAAGTTTGGTCATCTTTCAGTGAGATCTTTTAAGATTTATTTAAAATTACTTTTGTTTGGTCAATCAGCTTCGTAAGATATTTCCCTGTAAATAACAGTTCCATTGCTGTTATCAATTTCTTGGAGTAGATTTGGATGGCAGCCTTGAAATATTAAGCTTACATTTTTTCAGGTTTTTTTAATCCTTTCATTTGTTAGAGTGGGCACTGATATTATTACTAATAATTACACCAATTTTTTCTTAATTGATTAGTGGTATTGAATTAGCAAAATCATTTATCCACATTGGCCACACCAGTATTATAAACATTACCACCAAATGTTTAGCTAACATCTCCTCTAATCTTATTATTTTCTGTATTCTATTCTGAATAGTTATTTTAAGATAAATGGAGTATAAAAATTCCATTTTACTTTAGTAAGTAAACTCTGTGCTTTCATAACGTCTCATTATTTACATTTCCAAACAAGAAATCTACAGAGTAATTGTTATAAATAACCAAATAAATTTGAAAGCGGGAAAGGAAAAAGGGTTGAAGAGAACAAAATTTTCGTTAAGTGTGATAACAGAGAAGTTGAAACACTTCAGATTTTTAATATGAAATGTGGTTCTGAAAGGGTTCCTTGGACAGTCATTTATTAATTATGAGAATTCCAAGGTGGTTCAGCACTTTAGAAGCCGGGATATGCAAGCAGAGAATAACTTCATTCACATACTTAAGTGACAATTGTTATTTAGAGAATTGTTGTATGTGGCTACGCTCAGTGGGCATTTAGGAAGCTAGGTGGGTAACTTTCTGTGCACAGTGTTGGCAACATGCTCACTTTGAATAGATAAGAAGACATAGGTAAATTAATGCCGTAGTGGGGTGACTGAGCAAACCCCCCATTCCACTGCTGTCTGGATACCCTCCAACAGACTCCTGCCGGCCTATCAGGAAGTCTCCAGGATACTTCTGCTGGATGATTTTTTGGGGGGAAACAGGAGGAGTACAGGAGAGGTCTTCTTTACTTCTGACTCTTCATTGAAGCCTAGTATGCTCATTGACTTTGTAAGTTATCCCCACCAGCCGGGCATACCCATATCCGCAAGTGCCTGCTACTTCCTAGATTCTGTGAATTTGCAGCAGGAGGAAAACATTCCTTTCTATTCACCTGAAAGGTAAATTGGAAGACTTTAAGGCAGGAAAATAAACATGTATCAAAATTTCTTATGATATTGCCTCATTGCAAACTAATGTTTAAAAGTTAGAAATGAAACGATTATAAAATGACATTAAAACAGCTATCTCAAATTATTTCTCTATCAAATATGTGTGTGTTTGCAAGAAATTTATTTAATATGAGCTTTTATATTGTATACATAATGGAGCCAAGAGAAAGGTAAGCATCTTTTGAAGAGATTTTTCATTTACTTATAGATGTATTAAATGTAGTGTTTTGCCATTTCTGGGACCTGAAGATCTAATACATAGAAATCAAATAGAGGAATGTAAGAACACATTCTTATTATTACTGATTGTTTCTCTTTAGTATTTCACAGAGAGAAAATGAGGTGGGTTCATGCTAGACTTGGACAGGCTCTCATTTCTTTCTTGGCTCATTCCAGGCCCTGGAAAGTGAATTTGTTTCTTGCCAACTCCACCAATGGATTGACCTTATATTTGGCTACAAGCAGCGAGGACCAGAGGCAGTCCGTGCTCTCAATGTCTTCCACTATTTGACCTATGAAGGCTCCGTAACCCTGGATAGCATCACAGATCCTGTGCTTCGAGAGGTGGGTGCCTAGTCCTGAATTGTTCTCAGAAGGCCTGGCATCCCTAAAACCTAAATCTGACACTCTATCTTCTTCTGCATAAACCTTTACTACAACTCTTTGCAAAACATAGCTTTCAGGTTCTTGACAAATGTGGAAAAAATGAATATATATCAGAATTTAGTAACAAAACCAACATGTGCCTTGGAACTACAGGCATTTTAATGTATTTCTCTGCCCTTATTTAATATTACTTCAGTATCTTCATTAGAATCCATGGTACATTAAGTATATTATTTGTGAGTGAGACATAGATGAATGTTTACATGTGAGTCACAGTAAAATAATCAGCCAGTATGAAGTTTTTTTTAAATAAAAATAAAATTGCAACCTTCTAGAAAGGACATTTTAAAAAAAGTATCAATGAAATGAATGTAGTCATAGTGTGTTTCAGTCCCATATGTTTTCAGCCTGAAATGTTTATAGCTAACAGTTGGGAATTACGTACCGTAGTATGTAAGTATTTTTAGTGAAAATGTTCATATAAAGTGTCATTGAAATCACTTGCACATTGCGAGAAATGATTCCAGATAGGTGGACAGAGTGAAGATGCAGCAGCTGCTGTGTAAGTGTTGCTTCAAGGAAACCATAGCTGCCTCCATCCCACCCCGAACCTGCCATCTGCTGTATGCAAAACAAGTCATCATTGCTACATCTCCAGGCAATGGAATGCTTCTTTTTTTTTTATTTTAGAGGCAGAAAATGTGTCGATTTGGGAAATGAGGCTCAACTAAAAAATCTTGTATCCATAAAGCCATTTCTTACTACCTCTATAAAATTGAAATGACTCCATTTGTATGGCTCCAAGCAGGGGAAAAAGGAGTGGGTAGGCCTCACGATCCTTGATTCTGGACCCTTCAGGCTGAGCATTCAGACAACACATTGCACGCATGTTCTGGGAGGTAGTATTGTGCCTTTGTTATATGCACACAGAAATGGAACTAGACACAGAGGTTGAGTAGACGAGAGAGCCCAGGTATTATGAAATTGATTGACAGAATGAGAATTGTTCTCTACAGACCATTATATTTCCCTGACTTTGTACTCTCAATTGTATACAAATCTTAATCCAGATAATTGGTAGAGAACATTTTTAGCTTAATTATCATTTTATACCCTTGTCTAACACATGCCTATTGCAGAAGGGCCTTGCAAACTAAATTCATCTTTAGAACCAGTACTTTTTAGACTCAGAAAAAAAGAAACTTGGAATGACTTTTCCTTAATATACCAAGACCAAGTTCACAGTGGTTATAATTTATAAATCTCATAGACATTTGCGGTCCTAAGTATTTTATTATACATTTTTTCACTAGAATAAAGTTCTATCTTTAAGAGGGAAATTTCGAGTTACCTTTGTTGGAAAAAATGCAAATTTGGGCATTTTGAATATGCTGAATTTATATGACAGCATTAAAATTAATAGAAGAATAACAGATTTTCATATTTTAATGCAGTTTTGAAGAGACAATGAACTATTGAAAAGAAATCAGAATTATAAATGAAGCTTTCCTTACAAGCAACACATGTATTTAAAACATTTCTATGTCTACAACTGTCATGCCATTGCTATGGACAATGGAAAAGAAAATTGCCCTCCTTTATCACACTGTAGGACATTCTATTGAAACAATAATAAAGTATATACTTTTTCATGTTTTTGTTGGGTAGCCATGGATTCAACCTCATGTTTATTTCTTGTGTGTTTAGTGTGAATAATATATTACATTTGGATCTTTTTTTACCTCTTGAGTATTTTTTGTTGGCCCGGGTGCCTTAGCTCAGGAATCCTGTCTTCTTCAAGTATTCTCATTCTGTGTAAACCATTGCTGATGCTAAAGTTCCATTCGAAAAATTCCCATAATCATGTTATGGTATGTGTGTTGTCCATGCCAATGATTGGTCAGTTCTTAGAACACTGGTATGTTTCCTATGGTAAATTATCATGTAAATTACCTTCCCACATATGCTCATGTAGGCAACTATAATTAAATTCAGGTGAACACACACACACAAACATGAATGTAGGAGAGGACTTGTTGGGTAATATGGGGTGAAAATAACTAAATTTCATTGTATGCATGCATGAAACTTTCAACAAGCAAATAAATAAATTCTAGTGGCTGTGAGAGGACACACACATGAAATGCACCTTTCTTCCTCCAGCCAATGGAGTACCCAGCTTGCATCAGCAAAGATGTCAACTCAGTTACATAGGAAGACACTTCATCGTGTAGGGAACCATTCCGTGTGGCATAGACATCACAGATTAAGGGATTTTTAGGATTGTGGACTAATTTCTTCTCTCTCATTTCCACCATCGTTCCTCCCCTAAATTCCCACTAGTGCTAATGTCAGTGAACAAATTTGAACCTAACATTTCCATTAGAAGCCTTGTACAACCATCCAGAGCTTGACAGAAATAGTGTCTTCCGGTGGATGAGAATCCATCGAAAGCGGTGACCCACCTCACGGTTGCCACCGACTGTCTTTGCTGCTAGCCCTATAAAGGAGAAATAACACACAAGAGCACTTAGCCTCTCCTGTCACAAGAAAGAATTCTGCAGAGAAGTGGGCCAAAAGTGAGTGTGACGACTGTTGGTTGTTGTCCGTGCCTTACCTAACATCACTCCTGTGAGTAGACCCTTGGTGGGGCGAGCACAACATCTGGTTCCAAACATCAGTGCAGGATCCCTGGAGACTGTGCTGCTCACGAGAGTTGAACTTCATTGGAGTAATTGAACAGGCTCTTGTGAAAAACAGAGTTCAGAAGTTAACCTGTTCCTTAAGCCCCATGTATTCCCTTTATTTAATTTTAAATACAAGGGTTATTAACAGATTAAAAACCCAAGGCAGGCTAGTTTTAGCTGCCTGACCCTAAATGACAATGTGTCTAAATGAAAAGTTTTTTTTAGTGTTTAAACACATTTTTTAAAATCTCTGCAGGCCACCTATACTTTCATGCTTTGAAGTCAGTGCTAAAATTTGAGAAATGGCTTAAGGTTATTGACTCATTCTTCCCTGACAGGTGAAATTACGAGGCAGCACTAACCATAGCAATTATGGCATTAAAATGTCAAGAAATTAGAGGTCAGAATAACAGATCATTTTCTTCTCTGTGTCAGATTAAAAACTGACAGTTTAGGATCTCTAGCTGAGAAAATTATGACAGCTTAACTCACTTTATACTTGTAAAGCAGTAATTGATAATAAACTTTATCTTGACAGCGTCTAGGCAGAAACATGACAGGGCAGTTCTGGTACAAAGCTCCTCTTAATATGTAAACACCAGATCTATTCGGTCATAGATATTACTTGAATTGTCTTCTCTTGTCTTACATCATAATTTTCTACCCTTTTCTCCTTGATGGTGTGACTATTTGGCAGCGGTTCTAAAGCATGATAGCGAATATTCTTCTTACATTATGTTCTGTATTAGTTGAAATTATATGACCTGCTGTGTGTCTTTATCTACTAAGCAATGGCCGAGAGACTCCTTCCTATAACTTCCTTGAGGCCGTGATTTTCTCCCTTCTTGCTACCCAGGCATGTTCAGGAGTCCAACAGTGTCTAGTCACCCGGGAACTTGCTAGATCTTCCTGCTTAAGTTTCTCTGCCTTCCTGCCTAAATTCAGTGGGATCCACAGGGCTGGCTCAAGGTGTTAAAGTTTAAGAAGCAGTGCTCTGAGTTAGGCATGGAAACATCATTTAGGAAGCTTTTACTTTCCTACAGAGAGTAGGAGAAAGAATGGAGAAGAGTCCTAATGCCACTTAACTTCAGCCCTTCACTTGTACTTCTCCATCACTGGCTCCCCCACGGTTTCAAACACCCACCCCATCTAGCCACCATCTAACTACCATCCATGCTGTAGGGACTCACAATATCCAGGCAGAGGGCTCAGTCAGCCTTCTTTTGTGGGAGACCCCTAGAAATATCACATCCTAATCTTTCTAAATAATTTTTTCCGAGGACACCTAGCTATCTAGCTGCAGAATCAGGACTCACGTGGGGCTGCCTGCTTCCTAGGGTCTCTTTAGTGCTATTATTTCCTGGGAACCTAGCACAGCATCAGCATCATGCACTGCTTGGATGACACTCTTCTCTGTTCCAAAGTGAGTCTTAAGTTTTAAGGGAAGCCTAAGACATTTCCAGAGCACTAATTTACATATCTTTTTTCTTTGTGGTTTTGAACTGGTTAAATTTTTCAACTCAGTAATATTTCCAGTAATCATAGGAAGAAAATGAAAGTGATTTTAGGATCAAAGTATAGGGGCAGCGATCAATGTGGTGTTTTCCTTGTTGCTTCTCCACTTGAAGCTGGAGCTCACAAATTTGACTAGCTTGGGGGACCAGTGAGCCTTTGACCAGTGAACACGGACGGGTCTTTATTCCCGCACACCAAGTACTTCACCAGCTGAGCTGGCTTCACAGCCCCAACTCTAGGATTGCATCAGCCATTTTGTTCACCTTTTGTTTTAACTAATCCTAAGCAAAACAATTTTATCAGGCATCTAGGGTTCCAAAGCAACTGTGGGATTCTGCTATGGGGAGTTGCTTAGTAGAGATTACTTTTTCATTGGATGCCAATATTTTGGTATAGTTTTATGAGTGATGCTCTTTCATGCTAAAATTGCCTTTGTAGTATATCACATGATGATCAGACATAATTGTTGGAGCTTGACTGCCTAAGAGAATGATTCTGTGTTAAATAGTAGGCAGTGAAAACAGGTAGAGTAGCAGAGATCTGTTTATGACTTGCATCAAAGCCCCACCATTAATATTTGGGTGATGTTAATTCTGTACCCTCACTTGAATGTACCTTTGTTTATGCAGCTAAGAGTCATGAAAGCAATGAAACCCAAATCACCAGAGAAAACCTTTACAACTATAAAGCATAATGTAGTCGTTATAACCTAGGGGGAATTAGATGAAGCATCTCAGAAGAACATTTATTTTAATAATTTATCTCTTTATAAATACTAGCAGTCATAAATTTCATTTAAAAGATAAATCAATTAACTTGTGTTTTCACCTTCCAATTTTAAGAGTTTTTTCCTAAAAATTTTTCTACTGTTTTCAAAATTCTCTAAAGGATACCTAATTACAGCTCCCTTGTCTGTAGCAGTCTTTCTTTGTCTTGATCAAAGTTAATATTCATTTTCTATCCTCGTTATGTATGGATAATTGCTTTCTTTCAACGCCATTAGTTTTTACTTGTATTATAAAAGGAATTAGCATATTATGGAATTTGACCCACCATTGTTCTTGTCCCCCAAGGGAAAATAGCAGTCAGTATTCCAGCAGGAGCCATAAGTCACCCCATACAAATTGTTAGCAAGGTACTGAGTTCCCAATCTTGTCAAAAAACTTGTCTGACGACTTCATCAAACTGAAATGACATAAATGACTTCTCTTTCCCATAGCCTGCCAGTCCAACACTGGGGAACTCACACCTAGAAGAACACGTGGACAAAATCCTGCTATCTTGAGTGTAATTTTCTATTACTAGTATTTCTTGGCCTTAGTCTTTCAACTCTTTGTTTGATGTGACAGGGATAACAGAACAGCTCCCTGCTCATACTATGGTGAGACTGCACCACAGGAAGTAGGCCAGATCACTTCAGCTTTTCATCTTTATTTTGTTGTTGAACTATTTCTTGCTACAACAGAGGACTGACATGATACAGAAAGATGGATTTGTCTATAACCCAAACAACTGAGTTTGCTTTCCCAGAAATACGAGCTCATAAAATTTATAAGAAAAGAAAATCCACACACTCTCTAGCCTCATGATATAAAAGGAGGATTCCCAGCACCAACAATGCTAGTCTTAGTCATCCCTGCTCACCTTCCTGTGTTTGCCATTGCATTCCCTCCTCTTGTCTGCTTCTTTACCGAGTGTGACCAGGAGCATCAATCCTGTGCTCTGGGGCTGCCTCAGTGAGCACAGGGCAAGGATGCTCACTCACAAGTGCCACATGTCTGGCCAGTTCTCTTGGGCAGCTGCTCAGACAAGTGATTGCAGTCAAGTAGCATCACAGCTGGTAAAGATTTCCTGAGCTACCATAATATCCCTTCTTTACTGAGCTGAACATTTTAACAATTGTAAAAGCCAAACAAAATATGAAGACTACCCCTTCTTTAAATTAGTGGAATCGAAACAGGTCTTAGGTATTCTTCAGAGCTAAAAAAATTCACTTTAAGAACAAGGAAAATGCCATGAATCCTAAAACAAGTAAGGTTGTCTGTAAGCTCTTGTGACTTTATTCGTGTGTTTCCTCTCTGCAGCAACAGGGCTGACCTGTTGCTATTTCAACATAGAAAGTAGTATCACAGAAATTAATGACATGTTTAATGAGTTAATCTTTAATTGTAGTTTATCCTTTCTCCTAATTGCTATAATCATCAATCATCCCTCACAAAAACCTAAATAAGCAGGAAATCAAGGTGAGCTGTACATCATTTATGCTTTTTTTCTCACTTTTGTGTTATTTCCATTGTGTATCACTGAGAAATGCTAATACTGATTTTCAGAAATTAACATCAAATGTTTTCACATGCAAGTGAAGTCATAGTTCACTCACTGGAAGAAAAGGGAAATGTGCAGCCTGCTGCCTATGGAAGAAGTTGCTGGAAGGGATTTCCTGATTTTCTATTAGCATGTACTTTAGTTATCCTACACAGTTGTAATGTCAGCATAAATGAATAATCATTGAAAATATTTTGCATGTTTCAGTTTGTCGAAGCAGCTATCACTCAATCTAAGTACCTGAGTATTTCAGCTAGATGTCTAAGCTTCATGTTAAGAGCCTTAAGCATATTGATAATGACCCTGTTTAAAGCCATTTGTAGTCTCAATGGAGTCTTTGTAAATTATTGTTTCCCATTTATGTCACAATCAAAGAACATGTTGTTCCATTGAATGCATGCAGTAATATTTTGAATCTGAATTTGGCTGATTAGCAGCACTATCACTCGGGGCATTTACATCACCAGTTAGTGAACTTTTGTCTTGGCGTTGTTCCGTGCACCAAGCAAAATTCGGAGCTGTCTTCATTCTTCTTGGTAATTTTTTTCCGTGACTAGAGACCAAATGAGTACACAAGGCTCATTTTCCCTTCTACTACCACCTTTCTCTGCCTCTTTCCCCCTTCTCCTGAATCAAATGGTTTGGAATATACTTCATATAGGCTTATGTAGTCAAAGAAAGTCTGATTCTCTCATATATGGACATATGGTTAAGACTTTATAGGCTCAGTCCTCTGAGTACTGTGTAAGACCAGTGCTACAGTGAACAAAGAACCCCAAACCAGAAGAATCCTTAAAAATCCATCTGCAAAGTTGCTGCTTCTCAATAAATCAAGCTCTAGGTCATCCAGAGAAGAGCACTGAAGTTCTCTTTCTGAGCTTTCATGACATAGTTTGCAAGGAAACTCCGCAGTCCCTCCTGAGAAGTTTATATTCATGTCCATCTTGGAGATCTTGGATATCTTAAGATATCTCTTGATTGAATGTTTTATTTTTGACCCAACACAAAGAAAAAGGTAACTAGCATTTCTCGCCACTTACAACTTTGTGTTAGTTTCTTTTCTGGTTGCTGTGGTAAATACCCAAGAATAGCAACTTAAGGGAGAAAATATTTATTTTGGCCCAGAGTTCATGGTGAGGAAATTAAAATGGCAGGAACTGAAAGCAGCAGGTCGCAGTGTGTCCAAAGTCAGTAAGCAGAAGGCAGTAAGAGAATGCTGGTATTCAGTTCACTTTCTCCATCTGGGAAGTGTTCCTGCCCGCTGTCAAGATGGCCTTGCCTGGGCTGGGGACATCCCTCCATGGTTAAAATGCTTTGCCATGAAATCTTCAGGACTGGAGTTCAGACCTCTGGAACCCACCTAAACGCCAGATGAGTATGGCAGCCTACCAGTAAGTCCAGCCCCAGGAGACAGGGGATCCCCCAGAACAAGCTGGCTGTACCACTAACTATATCTACAAACTCTGGGCTTGCTTAAGAGACCCTACCACAAGAAATAAGTTGGAAGAGTGATTGAGGATGATTCCCAACATCAGCCTAAGGCCTCCATAGACACATGTACACACATACATGTGCACATCCATTTGCATATATACCTGCACCACCCATTCATAGGCAAACATACATACATTTTCACACTATACATACATACAGTACTTGAAAAAATGAGAAAAAAAGAAGAGATGGTTTTCCTGCACTCATTCACCTAAATCAAGGCAGTCCTTCACATAAATTCTCAGAGGCTGACCTTGATCTACGTAATCCCTCACAGATGTGCCCTGAAGTTTGTCTCCCAGGTGCTTGGTTCTAGAACCTTTCAAATTGACAACAGTGACTATCACAACCTTTGTACCAATCCTATTTATATCTGTCGGCATCTCAGCATAAGACCCTGTCAAAGAGATAATGAAGACATACTTTAAAAAAAAAGTTCAGGGAGCTGGAGAGGTGGCTCAGGGGTTAAACTTCTGCCTTGCAGGCGGAAGGTCCTGAGTTCGGATCCTAGACCCCATGTATAGACGCCGGGCAGAAGCGGGGCGGCCTGCGTTTCTTGTCTTGGTAGGGCGGAGCCTGTGAATCCCTGGGCAGAGTACGCACAGAGGAGGTGGAGGTGTCCATGGTGGTTCCCGAATTCGTCCGTGGTTCTACACACACACAAACACACATACACACATACCCACATGCACAATTGAATAAATTTTTTAAAAAATTTTAAAAAGTTCAGGGGCTGGAGCGATGGCTCAGGGGTTAAGACTCTGCCTCACAAATAGAAGGTCCTGAGTTCGGATCCCAGGTCCCACATAAAAATGCCAGGCAGAAATGGCAGCAGCCTGCACTTCTGGCCCTGGTAAGCAGAGCCTGAGAAATTCCAGAGTGAAACAAGGAGGTAAAAGGAATTCAGGATGATTCCAGAAGTCACCCTTGGTCCTCCACAGGGGCACACGGTGTCCTCTGACACACACACACACACACACACACAGACACACACACACACTAAATAAACAAATAAACAAAATATTTTTTTAATTCAGATACATACTACAACCTGAATGAACATTGGAGGACATTGTGCTAAGTGAAGTAAGTTGTTCATAAAACAAACAAACTTCCACTCTATGTATAAGCGCTATCTTGAGTAGTCACACACATAGAGACATAAGCCAACTGGTAGGCTCCAGGAGGAGAATGGCTTCTAAAGTTTTTCTGAAGAAGTAATAAGGAAAGTTTAACAATGACCCTAGTTACAAAGGTATGGGCAGGATAAAGAGACTGAACGAGAGAGAATGAAGCTGGAGGTTACCATGCCTAGGCCTTAGCACAAAGCCTGGGAGAGGGAGCGAGACCAAAACCTGGCAGAAGTAGTGCTGCCCAGCGTGAACTGTGATCAGAAGTGGAACGCTGACTTACCACTGCTAAACCAGGCCCTGGCAGGGAGGCCCACGCGAGAAATATCCCAACCTCTCGTCTGTCCTGACCTGGGTCTTGAGCCACACCAGAGGAAAGACAGACGAGGAATGTACTGATGGGGTCCAGGAAAGGCCTGGTCAACGAAGGTGTCCAGCTCCACCATGCATCTTCTTTGGACTGTTTATAAGCTGTCTACTTCCCCCTCCCAACCACACAGATGTACTTCAGGTTGATGTGCTATTCAGCTGAGTAAACGTACACTTGCTCTAGCTGGAAAGTCTGAGCATGTTGTCAGCAGCACTAGACTGATAGGAAAGGAAAGTATTATGGCTGCAACATATTCTACCTCAAATAAATAATGTATTCATTATGTCCATTTGCATGTTAAATTGATTACATAACGCTATCATAACTGGCCATTCCAAGGAGAAAATGAGACCATCTAGATAGAGGCTGAGTCCCCCACTTCATGGTTTCTTATTTTCAAAGAAGAAACCAAGAACAAAGGCAGTGAATGAGAAAAATCTAAGCATCTTCCCCCAAACACGGGCCAGTAGAGTGCACCAGCTAAAACAAAATACAGTCCTTTTTTCTTGAGTTACCTAATATTTGCTTAAATGTTCAATAATTTTTGCCAGAATAGATTTTTTAGCCTCAATGCAGTTGATTATTAAATCAAAAAGAAAAATATTTGTATTTCTCTTTTGTGGTTTCTATGAGGAACTAGAAGCAGTGGAATATAAAGCAGCATTTTAATTTTTTATATAGTTTAATGTTTATAAAGCAGGAAGTAATAAAGTGCATATATTATTTTCCTGATTTACTTAGCTCCTGGTTTTCCAACATTAAAAAGTCATGCTTTATATGATCTTGTTTTATTACAGCAATAAGCCAGGAGCCAAAGCTTATCAGTTAAAATATGTCCTCCCATTAAGTGGCCTTCCTTTTGTCAATTCAGACTTCTCAAAGTACAATTGTTTTTGTTTTTGGTTTTTTTTTCTTATGTGAGATTGGTGAAATTACAGATGGAAAAGAAAGCTGATGCAGGTATTGTTTTTGCTGTGTCAAATGTATGTAATATTTTGTTATAAAAACAGCAGCTAGTGTTAAAATCATTGTAACAATGAAATAAACACAAAACTAAGGAATTTTTTAATATTTTTTCCTGTGTTCCTAAGCAAATACTTTTACTACTTTTTATCTTGAATTTGTTAAGGAATTCACTGACTACTTGACCATAATTGCATGTTGTAAGTAGCATGACCTACAGTACTTTTTACAGTACTTTGCCTGATTTTTCTGGCAATCATTGTAAAGGTTTATCCAAAGCAAGGAAAGTACATGAAGGGGCAATCAAAGAGCTCAAGCTATCAGCCCCTGATTGTTTCTCTTGGTATTGCAGGCTGATGGTGCTTCCTCTGAAGGATGCTGCAGTACATTTACCAAAGAGTTGGGAAGAGTGGGAGGGAAGAAAGAGAGGGAGGGAGAAAAGGGAAGGAGGAAGAAAGGGAGGAAGGGGTAATACCCTAAAGATCACACAGTACAAGTCACTACTTGTTTATAGCTTTGACTACTACTGTGTTCTAGGAACAAAAGAAATCAGTACACATAAATCAATACAACCATTTTGGAGGATAATTAGGGAGGACTCAGCCACTCCATAGCTATATGCACATTTGCAATAGCTCCTCATCTCCATCAAAAATACTTGCAAAAAATTTAAGCAACTTTATTTGTAATAACTTCAAGCTTAAGAACCCAAAAGCCTACAATCAGGTAAAGTTAACAGTTGTATTAGATTGGTATTAAAGAACTGCTACTGAGATATATATATGATAGATACGTATATATATCATATATGTATGAATGAATATCATAGATATGAAGTTGATCAAAAAAGGACAGAAAAAGAAATATGTATTGTATGGCTCCATTTACGAGAAATTCAAGGAGAAAAACATCAATATTGCAAAGCTTCAAAATAGTGATTAGCTTATTTTAGTATGGAGTAGAATAATTGGCTAAGGAGTGACGGAAGGTTGTAGACACGCACTCTTCTGCACCACCCACTAAGACCTAGGTATGGAAGTTTCCAGTTCCATTCTCAAAACTTCTGCTTTGAAAAACAGGAAAGAAAACATGTACAATACATATGTGGATAAGCACTCTTGTGTGCACGCACACACACTCATCTAGCAGTACATTTATGAATGATATACTTTACTTGCTTGGTCTTCACTAGACCTTAAATAAGATATGATTAAGTGAATAAAATATGGACATTAATAGCATAAATCCAGAGCTGGAGAAATGGCTCAGGGATTAAGCCTCTGCCTCCCAAGCAGAAGGTCCCAAGTTGGGATTCCAGAGCCCACATAAAAACACCAGGGGGAAATGTCAGTGATCTGCTCTTCTATACCTGGAACACAGAACCTGGGCAATCCCACAGCAAAACAAAGAGGAGGTAGTGTGATGCAGGGTGATTCCTGAATTCACTGTGGGTCTCCCAGGAACATACAGGAACATACAGTAACCTCTGATATATACACACACAAGCACACAGACACCCATCCAAAAATATAAAAACATAAATCCAAATTCCAATTCAGCAATTATAAAGGCCTAAGAAGAGATGTTTTTTTTTTTTTTTTGTGAGGATAAGCTAACCTGTGTTTTCCCATCATCATACCAAAGTGCCCACAAGTGTCTATGTTGTTTTTCAGATGTAGAACATCAAACTTTTTTGGTGCTCATGTTTATTTTTTTAAAATCTGTAGTCTTTTATGCCTATTGTCCACAATAGATTTATATGAATTGTATATGACTTGTTACTTTATTATGTATGTAGTTATTGTAATTCCTTGATTCTAAAACACTTTTGTTTTTTGCATTTTTTTGTGTTGTATGTGTATAGAAGAAGATACTTTAATGTGCATATCTGCAGAAATCAAAGGGTAACTTCAGGAATCATTCTGAAGTGTTTTACTTCCTTACTGGATTGCTCTAGGGTTTCCCAAGTTCCATCTCCCAAGACCAGAAGTGCAGGCTACTGCCATTTCTTTCTGACATTTTTATTGGCATTTTGGATCTGTGGATCCAAACTCAGGTCCATTTATTTGTGAGGCCAAGGCCTTAACTCCTGAGTCATCTATTTCCTCAGGTCTGAGACATACATTTTCTGATAATGAGATAAAATCTTTAATTCACTGAACTCAGACTTACAAACTTACTTCCAAAGTTTGTGAGTCTTTTACCATATACTTGATACATACTTTTGAGCCTATAGTTATTTGGTTCTGAAAGGAGAGGCAAATCCCAAATCTATCAAAGCAGACAGAGAAAGCACATGAAGCATGCCAGGTAGAGCTGTAGGCATGGGTCAGGCGTGTTGTGACCTTGCACAAAGATGCTAAAGAGCACAGAATCATGTCTGAGTTAATACAGTTCATGGAAGGGACAATGTTCAACCTCAGACTTAAGGTAAACCTGTGAGGGCAGAGATTCTTGTTTTTCATGATGGGTAAGCACAAGTATCCAGAATGGTACCTTGTATATAGTAGGTGCTTCATAAATAAATTATGAATACATTGAGCCTATAATGACTCTATGACTTGTACAATATAGAGAAAAATAAAAATGCATATAGCTTTGAAATGCCATTTCTTACAGGATGAATTTTATTTTATCTTATAATTTAGTCTTAAATAGCTTTTGTCAATTTGGTGAATTCATTTGGAATTTGGAAATTATTAAGGGAATATTTCTAAGTGGCAAAAATATAGTTTCATGGGGAAAGAGGGTAAACTCAGTCAATAAAGTGCTTGCCACACTCATGTTCAGTCCACAGCACCCACATGAACAGCTATGATGGTAGGTGTGTACTTGGCGATCCCAGCACTGAGAATCTGGAAACAGGGAGATCCCTGGAGCTTGCTAGCTAGACAGCCTAGCCTGATTGGAGAGATGAAGTTCCATTGAGAGACTCTGTCTCAAAAAATAAGGCATAGGATTCACAAGGAATGAATTCCAAGGTTAATCTCTAGTCCCACACACACATGCACATCCATGAACATGCACTGACCCACCTGTACACAAGCACATAAGAATAATTAAGGATGCTGACTAGCTATTTCTAATTTAGCCTTTCAGTATATCTCATGATCTTTCTTTGGAAGTCTCTTTCCTAAGGCCAGCACGGGCCCAAGGCTCTGCCACCCTCTGGGCTTTCCAGGACAAGGCCGCTTGTCTTACCACATCCTACCTGTGGTGTGCACTAATGTATGTTTCCTCTTTCCTTCTGGGGTTGCCAGCTTCTACGGACAGTCGGGTTTCCAATTTCATTTTCCTGAACATCAACTAAATATTCAGCTGATTTTTTTAAATTTTTTATTATTATTTCCGCTCATACAAACTTAATAGGTACAACGGTTCCCTCCCTCCCTCCTCCTCCCCCAAACCCCCTACTCCCTCTCCCTCACCCCTTCCCATCCTCCAGTGCCTCCCCCCCAATCCCCGGAGAATCCTTTAATGTGCATGCCTGACTCTCCTCTGGGCCCTCCTCTCCGATGACGTACAAGGACCCAGTGGCATTTCCCTGAACCCTTTCCTGTGTTCCCCTTAAGCATAGGAACACTACTGTGGCTGTCAATCCCTTGTCTCCAAGGATCTTGGTGCCTTTAGCGAATGCTAGACTTTGTGGGGTCAATAGTATATTGGACATTGTGCAGGTCATGCAAGGTCCAATTATGATTGCTTCGGCCCTAACTTATGTGGAGTATCTTTCAGCTGATGTTTTTTGACTGACTTGTTCGTTTGCTACTGAAACTTGTTACATGTAAAGAAGTCTGGTATTTTCTCTACTTCTGGTGTCTATGGGCTTTCCATTTTCTAGACCAATTTCTAGTTTCACACAAATACCTCACTAGTAACCCACTAATAAACATATCGGAACTGCTGGTAGGACTCTGCTGCAGGCCTGCCTTGCATGGAATCAATCAGAGCAACAGCGTAACACACTTAATTGTGTAAAATACATCATAAAGGGAGGAAATGTGCTATAGATGTGTGAGAGCATTGGTGATGACACGCAAGTCTGGGCAGCAAGGGACTTGAGAGCTTTCCCAAGGACAGCATCAGGGGAGGGCATCCTTCTGCACAGGGGGAGATCCCAGCCCAGTGATTGGAGCTTGCAGGAGGCAGAATGGGTCTTTCCTACAGACTGGTCTCCTAGGCCCTGCACTTACATGCTTAACAAGGAGACATTGATGAATCCTTGAAAGGGTAGACAGAAGCAAGATGCCGGGAGTAGGCACAGAAGATAGTTGTGCCTACACCAGTCTGAGAAATAGAGCCCAAGAAAGTCCTGAACACTTTAAATTCTTGGAAGGCAAGAACACAAGATAACCAAAGAATGAGTATCAGAATAAGTTCTTTGGGTTTGTGAAATTTTCTGCCATAAGCCACAAGAAAGAAGGATCTGCTTGAATCCCAAAAGAAATAAATGTTCAACATAGGGAATATACAGTTGCCATTTGGAAATCCCTCAAAATTCATATGCAAGTATGCTCCACCTTCATCCAAAGGGATCACTGAACAGATGTAAACAGTATTCTGGAAATAATGTCTGTTTCTTAGATTTTCTAGTATAATTTAAATGCTTCCCTTTGAGAAACAAAATTGAAGTCAAGTGGGACATGTTTGCTGATCTTTGAGTGATCCTTTAAAGATCCTAAGTGTTTCATTTTACCCCCAGTGATATTTTTTCCCTAGAGAGACTTTAACTGTTAATGATACATAGATACTAGACATTTCTATCCAGGACAGATTTAACGGTAAAATTACTGTTCCTCTTTCCCCTATACAAATAATTCTCGAGGTATTGTTAATAATGTGAACCTAATCAGAAATGGTCTCTTTTTCCTTTTATAATCATAAATCTTGCAATGGGGAGATAAAGAATGATGTCACCTATATGGCTGATCTTAGTTAAATAGTCACGTTTTGCATATGTGTGGACATCATGTAAATAGATGTGCGCATTAAAGTTGGACAGCACGTTAAAAGGTTTAATAATTCATCTCCTTGCCTCTGCAAATGGAAGAATGCAAACCCATTTTATGCGATTACTGAAATATAGTGGATAATGATCCATTCATGCTTAATACTGCTAATAAATTTGAAAGTTCACGTTTTTATTGATAAACATTTTCTTGAAATGCAATGTAAGAGGACAAACTGTTAAATTTTAAGTCTTTTATAAATGAGAATTGTGAATAGTGATGTAATTTGTGGCTATATTGTGTCAGTAGCCATCTACCAACTTACCTGCACCCCTTCTAGCGCTCAGCATTGGTTTTCGTATTTCACTTTTATGTGCAACCAAATAGCACATGATTTTAAGGAAACAAATGAACATGGTAACAGAGTAATGCTCATAGTAAATATTGTGCTTCTCCTTGTTGACTTAAATTACATATGTTTCAGAAAAAAACTTCTTAGTCTAATTTAATATGCTGAAATATTTTACCTATAGAATGTATGAATAGAAGAAATAATTGGTACACATTCACACAGTAGCTTATTGGATGACAAGATGTCAGAAGTCTAAATTAGTTTTATTCATTGGTAGTTATGAAATCTTATTAATATTTCCATCTGCATAGGCTTTAATGAAATGATACATAATTTGGGATACCTAAGGAAATTTTTTTTGGATGAGTTCTTTCTAGAGTTTCAGGGGGGAAACTGAGAAAAATAAGCTCATACTTATAAAAATAACGTTCCCAGAATTTATCTTAACACATTACTTTGGTCTTAAAAACTTGCCACATTACTTGTCCTACCAAATCTCCAGTATTCTTTCTTCTGGTTGCCCTCGGGTTGATTGCAATGTGTGCTTTTCTCATGCTCTTTTGGGTCAGTGGTGGACTTTAAGCCTCATTCTATCTTCCTGTTAAAACTCCAGAACCTTATTTCCTAAGAAATCCGCATCCATTCCTCCTTACCCAGGACTTTGTTAAGATAGATGCGTCATGCTCAGGGTTGAAGGTGTTTGGTCTCGGGCTACATGCAGGGACTCACAAGTTGGCATTTCCACATTTAACCTTAACAGCAGCATGGTTAACTGGAGCATGTTGGTAAGGAGAAGCAGAGCTCGTCAGCAAAACACTAGCACCTATGATTCTATGCTGTGACAAAAGAGCCCCCGCTGAATCTACTGGGCTTTTTCATGGCTGGCTTGGGCTCCGCTTACATCGTCA
The DNA here is from genome assembly GCA_023101885.1 of Typhlomys cinereus. Classification (NCBI taxonomy): domain Eukaryota; kingdom Metazoa; phylum Chordata; class Mammalia; order Rodentia; family Platacanthomyidae; genus Typhlomys; species Typhlomys cinereus. The sequence goes on from JALPQD010000335.1 coordinate 1,252,649, forward strand.
GGACTGTGTGGGCCTCTCTCTCTGACACGAATTGGTTCTGACAGTCACCCTCCTTGCCCTGCAGGCCATGGAAACACAGATACAGAACTTTGGACAGACGCCATCTCAGTTGCTTATTGAGCCACATCCGCCTCGGAGCTCTGCCATGCACCTGGTAAGACAGCCACACGTTGGAGGGGTTTATTTCCTTTATGCCTAGGTAAAGAGCAAATAAAATAGTGTTTTTAACATTATTTTTAAGGTTTCACAGTTTATTGGTTAATTTAAGGGAAAACAGAGGTGAAGGGCGAATCTTTGTTTTTAGTTCTGCTTATTAACCTAGCCTGATTTTGGATTCACAGAAACACATCTCTTCAGTGTATACCTCTGCATCAACCCATTCGTGCACATGTAGAAATACACACATGCACACACATGCAAGTTACAATATAAACATGAAACCTCCTCACCAAATTTAATTTCAAGGGTCCTTTTAAGACTAGGAAGGAAGGGGGCTGGAGAGGTGGCTCAGGGGTTAAACCTCTGCCTTGCAGGAAGGTCCTGAGTTCAGATCCTAGACCCCACGTGGCAGAAGCGGGGGCAGCCTGCGTTTCTGGTCGTGGTAGGGCGGAGCCTGTGAATCTCGGGGCAGAGTAAACCAGGAGGTGGAGGCTGTCCATGGTGGTTCCCGAATTCGTCCATGGTTCTACACACACACACATACATACACACACACGCACAATTGAATAAATAATAAAAAATTTTAAAAAGACTAGGAAGGAAGGTAACTTATGCCCCCATGCAGAGAGCTATGAAGCAAGACCTTTAAGTGCCAAACATGAATCAAATACCACCCTTACCACTAAGTAATTAACAACTGTGCAAAGTAGTTAACAGTTCTCTGTAACACAAAGGTAAAACTTACCTCTATGTTGAGAATTGAATGGCTGGACTGTGCACAGCCCTTAGGCCAATCCTGTGATCCAGGTTCTCGGTACACATTAACTGTCATTCTCAACCTTAACTACTCGTGTCAAACCATCATTCCCACTTTGCAAGGGAAAAGTCCATCATCTTTTCACTTTAATCTAACATTTAAATGTTCATTTTCATAACAAAACTCCTCCTTTCAGTTTGACAGCAAATAGTGAACATTTCCCTCTTAATTTGAGGACGAAAAACAATGAGCTAATTGTTTTAATGTATTTTTTAAACTGATTTTTTCATTAGTTTTTTCTTAATATAAAAAATAAGTAGATAATTATTTGAAGGGAAAAAAACCCTCATTACCAAATGAGCTCAGTTCATCAGTATCTCTAGGCTCCAGACAGCCAGCATCTCTTGTTCAGAATACAGAGTACAGGGATGGAGTTGTTAGTAGACGTGTGTCAAAAATATTTCTGTGATGGAAAGATTCACTCAGTGCTCAGTGATTTTCATTTCTTTCGCAAGTTATCCATCAAAGAAAAAAATGTTAAGCCCCTATGAGTGTTCGATAGGATGCCAAGCAGCAGGCGCAGGAACATCATGGTCCCCCCACCGGGGAACCTGTAGTCACATGGTCCAAAACGTGGAACTGATTGTGCTCATTTTAAAACTCTCTGCAGGAGCTCACCCACAGCTTCAGTCTCTTATTTAGTCATGAAGGAACTCTTGAGACCACACTTGGTCCTCCGGTATGAGAAAACAGACACAGCACAGACATGGAGACATTGCTTCTAGATGAAGCATGCACATGAACTATCCAAAGGAATATCTTAAACATTTTATGAAATGGTTTGCACATTATTTATCTATGTTCAGTAAATAATAATAATAAACAGCTATCCTGGAGAGATACCCAATTAGAACTCATTGCTTTCCTACAAGAAATTGTTCGTCAGTAAACTGGAATGGAGCTGTTAAAATAAAATCTGAATCTACGTTCTTATTTCATGGAGGAAACAATAATAAAACATGTATTAAAAGTAAATGGTAATGATTTCCAGCATCTTTATGTTATGTTTTTATGTTACAGCATTTTAGTGTTATGTGGTATTTAAAGTATCTATTTCCTACCAACTTATGTGCTAGATATTTGAGAAATTTCAAAAACGCAAAAGCATGGCCCTTAATAAACTCAAAATCTGTAAGAGAGGAGGTAGAAGCTACACACAGGAGGTCAGTTCTAGAGTAGAAATACCTGCCATACCCTATCCAGGCACCAGACTGTTCTTAAAACACTGTGTATTTTAATCGTTTCAACTGTACAGTCACCTCAGATGAATTCCATAGAAATGACAGTCATCAATTGACTCTCTTTGTGTTTGTTAGCAATATCAGTCTCTGATTAGATAATTTTCCACCAATTTTTTAATTGTTCAGAACAGTTCTGTTGCATCTTGTGACTGTACCATGAGGAGCTACCTGTTCACGTGGCAGTCTAGCTACATTCAGTGACTAGACTGACTTCACGGATTCCCTGCTCCCTTCTTTCTGTGCCACCCTCAGGTAAAGCTCCTGGGCGTGGAGTCACCGTAGCCAGCAGGACAGTTCAGGCTCTCTCCCTTCCCCCCCTCCTTGGTTCATGCTAGCCCTGTCTGTTTGCTCCTTCTGACCTGGTCTTCCACTAATGTGTTATTCCTTTTGTTTCCTCCTGTCTCTTCCCTTTCTACCCAACAGTGTTTCCTTCCACAGAGCCCCCTCATGTTTAAAGATCAGATGCAGCAGGATGTGATAATGGTGCTGAAGTTTCCATCCAATTCTCCCGTGACCCACGTGGCCGCCAACACTCTGCCCCACTTGACCATCCCTGCAGTGGTGACAGTGACCTGCAGCCGACTGTTCGCAGTGAATAGATGGCACAACACAGTAGGTACGTGGACCCCATAGGCACTCTCTGAAGAATGAAGGTGAGGAAGGTCTAGGGGAGCTCGCCTGCCAGATATGTGCACGGCAGCAGCAGGCAGAGCATTGCCAAGCCACTGCTTTCTGTCTCTCCTGCCGTAGCCACGTGCCTGTGCCTCACAGAATACTCGGTGTTCTGTCAATCCTGCTCCCCAAGTTCTGTCTGATCCCATGTTAAACAGGAACATGTTTGAGTCTGGATTTTCCAAATGACAGCTTCAAATCCTCTTTTTTGAAGGCTACTAGTTTATTTAGCAAATATTTGAGTGTGCATTATGCATCGAGTAGTTCTAAGCACTTGGAATTCAGCATTGACAAGACAAACACTATCTATATCCTTTGGGAAACCACAGGCTCTAAATTTTCCAGTGATTTCACATGTTTTAGTTCCAGATTCACCCTTGACAGTTCAGCCAGTACATCTAGAAGTGACAGAATGCCATTGCAAAAGTTTAGACATATTGATACTCCTTTAACTCAAGCAGAAGTGAATGTGACCAAATGATTTAGATGGCCCCGTTCACCACTGAAGATCTTCCCCAAGACCCCAGGACTTCCCACTGTCTGCAAGACTGAAAAGATGAGCCGTGCTGAATTAACCCAAATCTTTCTATTCCACTGCCTTGTATCATGCTTTGAAAACTCCAGTGATTTATAGCACTGGATTCCCTCCAAAGAGCTTGAAAGTCGCCCTATTTTATAGTTATTGGTGGTGTTATCAACATGGGGTAACACAACTCTGACACACCCAGAAAAATGCAGCCGACTTCTCAAGGAAAAATATGACTTCATTATCCACAGGAGTCCTGGCCTCTAGAAATGCTCCGTATTACAAGAAAACTATAAAAGTCTAAATTAGTCCTTAAAAGTGTTGAGGGCTGGTGCTGTAGCTCGGTGGTGGAGTGCTTACTTGGCATGTAAGAGGTCCTTATTTCAATTCCCATTTCTAACAAGAAAAAAGGTATTTAAAAGTATTATGCATAGGGCTGGAGAGAAAGTTTGGGACTTAAAGCCTTTGCCTGTCAAAGGCACTGCACATGTGGTTGTGTCCCATATGCATCAGATAGTGGCAGAGAGGAGCTGAGACTATTTCTGTATTCAGTGTTCTGACCTGTGGGTTAATAGCCTGATACACCACGCTGCCAAAACCCTGAATTCTGTATCTGGTACTGGTAACCTGAAGGCCTCTCATAGGCCTCTCTCAATGTGCCTGGCCTCCCTGGTTGGGGCTCCATGTGCTCACCAGGTGGATGGCCTCCTGTGGGATGGTCTCTTCTGGGATGGATCTCCACATGCTCTCAACATGGATGGCCTGCCACAGGTCAGGTCTCCATGTGTTCACAATTGAGGATGGTCCCAGTGGGCCAGGGCTCCATGTACTCACAATGAGAATGGCCTCCTATGGGTTTGGAGCTCTGTCTGCTTACACCACAAACTTAGTCCCATAGGAGATGGACAAAACTGCTATTCCTCAGTTTTATCATGTATTCTTAGCCATGTGTACCTGGGAGCTCAAGCAGAACTATCTGCATCCTTAATGTTTTTTCTTTTATTGCTTGCATATTATTTTAAAAATTAGGACATAAAGGCAGGAGGTAGACATACTAGGGAAATGTCCAGGGGAAGCAGGAGAAGAAAGGAGTAGCTATGATTAAAATGCATTGTCTACATGTATGAGAGTGTAAAAAATAAAAACAAAATTTATTGGGAAAAAAAGCCAATCAGATATGGTGGCAACTTGCAATTCTCTCCATGGAAGACAGAGCCCAGGAAACCTGAGAGCAAAGTAGTATGGTGGTAGAGCAATCCAGGAGGACTTCCGATACCACCTTTGTCCTCCACAGGCACAGACACCTAAGTGTCCTTGTGTATACGCACCCACACGTGCGCGCGCACACACACATACTACACATGCACAAAAAAGGTATTATGTATAGTTATATAATCACTTATGGAAAAAATTCTTAACTAATTCAAAGGCTTACCATTATTCCTGGAGACAGTTTTTTTGGAATGAAATTTTAGAGATAATTTGTGTGCCTTGGACTTCTGAGTCATGTATTGAAAAAGAACCCCCACACACACCCTTACAGGAGTCCCAGCCCTCACTCTGCCCCAGCCCAAGGGACACATGTTCATGTCATCCCTGAAGAAGCATAGTCTTGTTGCCTTGTGACCTTTTCTTCCTAAATGGGGTCAAGAAAGAATATGGTGCCATTTTCTTTCTTTCCAGAGTCCTATATCTTCGGGAGAATTCAAAAGTTTTGCAGGTTTTTTTTTTTTTTTTTTAAGGCTATATAATGTAACCAAGTCACTCTCAAAAGAATTCACCATAGGTTTCAAGCAAATCTACATTTTCTGTAGTCATTGTAAAACACTCCTCATTAGGAAATTCTTTAAGATAATCTCATGGTAGATTTTCCATATGTTTAAATCTTTAGGCCTCAGAGGAGCCCCGGGATACTCCTTGGATCAAGCCCATCATCTTCCCATTGAAATGGACCCATTAATTGGTATGAATAAAAATTCTTCTTCATATATTCCTACTGTGTTCACATTTTTAAGTCGTTTGTCACAAAAGATAGTTGGGAAATATTTTTATGCCACAGTGTTAATAGCATCAAATAACTATTATGGAACTGCACAAATCATAACATGCCATCTAAGAACTTTTTACCATTGAACCAATTATTTGTGACATTTTAGGAGGTCATATAAGTTGACTATAAAAAGGTAAACAATTGCAAACTGTCCCTTGTTCCAACCTAAAGTATTCTTAACAGCTCTATGTTGTTTAAGGTAAAAGGACTTGAATGAATTATTAAAGAAAACTTGTACTGAAATACACCTTCTCTAGAAATTTGTATTTAATAGTAGCACGAAAATAGTGAACAGGTTACATGAACTGTAAACTAAATGATAGGCCCCTTAATCATTCTAGGCCTCTAATTTCACATTCATTCTCCCTATCTTGTGAGATCATATAGAAAATTAATTAGAAAAAACTTGTGAAGAGACCCAGACCTTTGGCTTACTTTTCCCTGAACTATGTTTTTAAAAACACAAGTCTTCTCTCATTGCTTACTTTCCCTAGTAATTATTTTTGTAGCACTAGTGCATAGCTACAGATCTTAGTGCCGAGGTGTAATTGGTATTTGAGTGTGATGGTGGTCGCTTTCTACATTTGAACTTCCTGTTTAAGAATTCAGCAAGGGGACTTAGCCTGAAAGGATGGCGCCGCCTCAGGGACGGACTGGCATCCCAGCAGGCACTAGGGAAATCAAATGCGTCTCTGAGCTCCCACCTCTATTAAGATTCACTGTGAGGCCGCATGCCAGTCTTTGTCTCTTTCATTCTCTCCTCCCCTGGCAGCCATGCTGGAAAGGCCTTCTGTTTGTTGACAAGCCAGATCTTTAGCGCTGCTGACCCGAAGCTCCCTGTGGGCTAGTCACATGACATCATCCCTTGCTCAAATCTCTGCCTACTTCTTTGTCACATGAATTGTAAATATCATCCAAAAGTGACCGATACACATAGTCCACCATCTTTTCCTTACATAACATGCTTCGTATCATGTTTATCCTTTCCTTGGTTCTTCCTGAACAGTAATGAACTTGAGCCTAGCAAAATTGTAGAGCCAAATGTGCTTAAACAGTTTCAATGTGTTTGAAATTCATTGTCTCGAATTCCTCATGCTGTTCTGATTTATTCGTTGAAGAAGACCTCAGGTTTCCAGCAGAGTTTTAAACTATATATTGAGGCTCATAAATAATCACTGCTACTAGAGAAATTTATATTCCTCAAGGGAAAATGTAAAAATCTTAATAATCTCGTAGCTTGAAAAGCCTATTGCTAGAGCAGTGAAGCATCAGCATGTTCTCATTCCTCTTGGGCTTGATGAGACTCTTTTGGAATCTTTCCTCCGATTCTTTGTGTTTCCAGCCAACAACTCTGGTGTGAACAAGCGACAGATCACAGACCTCGTGGACCAGAGCATCCAAATCAACGCTCATTGTTTTGTGGTCACAGCAGATAATCGCTATATTCTCATCTGTGGATTCTGGGATAAGAGCTTCAGAGTTTATTCTACAGAAACAGGTAAGCTTCCCAGGAGAGAACTCCTTGGGGTTGGAGAGAGGGCTTTTTATAGTAAAGTGCTTGCTGTGTAGCCCCGTGAGAGCTGGGACTGGCCATGCATACTTGTAACTCCAGCCTATCCGAATCCGTGATCTCTGGGTTTTTAGTGAGAGACCCTGTCTGAAAATAAAAGTGGAGAACAATTGAGCAAGACACTGATATCTACCTGTAGCTCCACACGTATGTGCACACACATGTAACAACAAATACACACATGCTTATCACTCACACTAACCTAAATATTTGCCATACTCGAGCAAAAAAAAAGTAAAAATAAAAATAACATCAAATTGGTGGCCAAGATTCAGCATTCACATTATAATCAAAGCAACTAATTCCACCTGAGAACTTCACTACTACTTTAGTTATCTGCTACCCTGACCTTTGCTACTTCTATTCAGAACTTTAACATGGTCTCTAAGTTTAAAGGTTAGATGACATGTTGACCTTCCTCCCAAATTCATATCTACTAAAAAGAATAACCTCTGAGTTTGACCCAAATGCCGAAGAGAATAATCATAACCTTCTTATTTTGTAAAGACTTTGCTTAAAAATCACAAGTAACATTCTGTGTCAGTTGTTGGAGCCAATAAAGCACTTATGACTGGATTTGAATTACGTTATAGATTTGAGGGTCTTATTCATCTTCCAGAAATGTAGTGAAATGCAGTTAAGCATAGTTTTACCTGAAAGAAATGAGTAGATTAAGTGGACCTGTCGTTTCTGTGCTGCAGGAAAGCTGACCCAGATTGTATTTGGCCACTGGGATGTGGTGACGTGCCTGGCTAGGTCTGAGTCCTACATCGGCGGGGACTGCTACATCGTGTCTGGATCTCGAGATGCTACCTTACTTCTGTGGTACTGGAGTGGTCGACACCACATCATAGGAGACAACCCTAATAGCAGTGAGTGTTTTCCCACAAGTGTCCTCTTAGACTGTAAGTTCTCTTTGATGTCTTTCCTATGTTTGATTCCCTAATCATTCTCCCTGAGACAGTAGGGATTTTAAAACACAAACACATAAGTAGCAAAAATTGTTATTGGAAACCAGCTGTGTTCAGAGCGGAAAAATGAACACCTGTTGTCACCCTTGGCCTGCAGAGATTCCTAACTCCTTGCACACTGACCCTCTACTCAGCTGCCTTCCCCAACATGCCAGGGTCCTGTATTTCAGGGATCCTACCTGCTCTATTAAGCACCATGATTTCTTTCAGCTTAGTACAGATACTGCATTCTCTGAATTTCTACTTTGTTTATGCGTCAGTCATGTGATTTACTATTTTCTACCATATTGGGTTGCAAATCTCTCCATCTATCCATTTACAAACAATGGTTGAATACCTCTTTCTGATTAGGAATTGGTGGTAGACAAACTGAGTAAGACAATCTCCTTCCTTGGAATGATTTCTTGAGTAATTCTTTAACCATCAGAGTGACTAAAGAAGTCTAAGGGGGATGGGGAGACAGGACTTCTAGTCATATATCGTAGGGAAACACTGCAACTTCTCTCTTTTGAAGGCTGAGAGAGTTACAGGAGGAGATTGTGAGTGACTGGAGAGAGGTCCTGGCATAATGACACATCGAGAAGTTTCCAGTAAAGATTGTCAAATGATTAAAATAATGGAGAAGAGATTGCCTAGAGATTCATGACCATTTTTGATTCCCAAGCTTTGGATAGTTCAAATCTCTTTATTTCCAATATAGCATAAAATGGTTTCTATGAAGTGTTAAAAATGGCAAGCCCTAACCCAAGCTTCTGCAAGCTGTAATTTATACATATATCAGTCTTATCTTAAACAGTACTTAAACCATAGGTTTAGGGACTAGGTAATGGCAACAGATGGAAACTGTCAACATCTCACCATGACAGGGGAAAGATCTCAAGAAGATCCACACAGAAGATTTACACCTCCCTGAGAGACTCATGAGAATTAATACTTATAGGGAAGAAAAGGAAGATGCTATCCTTAGTAGTAGACTCGCAGATCTATGTATCTACTTGCTGAAGCATGAATCATGTCAGACATATGACATCAGAGACAAAGTATACAAAACTCAGTGGGCCACACAAGTGAAAAGCCTTGAAAATAGGAGGGAGTATAACAGGGGAGATGAAGGATTCTCAGGAGAAAAAGAGGGGAGATGGGAATAAGGATAAGAAGAAAGAAAAGAATATTAAAATTGAAAAAAAAAAACCTGTTCCATGCTCAAGTGATGGCTGGGGATGGAGATAGCAGCACTTAGAGACTGAGGTGGCTGGGGAAGAAGGTGGGTTTGGACAGGGCTGTGAATTGCAGACATGCCTTTCAAGTTCTTTTCTTCCTCCAGCTCATGTGTTTGTGAGGAATGCTACAAAGATAGGCAATGACTTTTGAAAGACAGGAACCAACATTGAACAGGAGATCATAGTACTGTATATATTAAGGAAGTTTCTGGAACATGAAACTAGATGACCAAACAATCTAGAACTTTGTTCTTCTCATAGTTAGACTTGAATAATAATGAAGAATTTAATAGGTTTTGGGAAATAATATACCATATACATCTCTTGGCATGGAAAAAGAAGATGTCTATCTACATTAAATCTCTTGTCTAACTAGTGAAGTTGGATATGGTATTAATTTAATGGAATGTTTTCAGTTTTGCTAAGTTTCTAGCCTGTTCAAATAAGGTGTTGCAAATTTTACATTATCGATGAACTTTCATTTTAAATGCTAATAAGTTAACATCTTTATTTACTCTTTTAAAATCAAAGAAAAGGAAATAACAGTTCTGGTGTGTCTTTTTGAGCATGAGTATGCATAAAACAACAATTATGGTCCCTCTTTTCTCTGTTGTTGCTGCAAGGAAATGCTCAGACCCAGGCAGAAAGGGAGAAAGGGGTATTCCTTTGGCTTATGGTTCCAGAGGGAATATAGTCCATTTATGGTGAGAATTGCATAGCCCTAAGCATGGCTGGAGGCAGAAGCCAGAGGCTGCTTCAGGTCACTTCATCAAATGACAGAGAGCAAGAGTGCTGAGAGGAAACAAAGCAGTTTATCAAGCCCTAGGCCTCCCCACCACCTTCCATCTCCTAACTTACTCTTTATCCCTATGCACCTACCTCCACGCAAAGGTCTGTCTCTTCCCAAAATAACACCACTAATATTCAACACCTTAAGGGGGGAAACTCACATTCAATACCTGACCCACCAATGATACCTTTGCTAATTCACAAAGGGTGCTTTATCACATTTATTTTATCTCAAATAACATCACAGACTTAAATGTTTAGGCAGCAGGTCTATATGATACCTTACATATATTGTCAAAAATTATTATATAGAAAAAAATCTTTGTTAAAGTCATGTCATCACTGTTGAACCCACATGCTTCCATAACATCTACCATTTAGAGACTTCTCTGGATTGTGAATGTGAATATATGTACATGGCTCCCATCCCCGCCAGTAAAAGAAAAAAATCGCTCTTTCAGAATAAAGAGGAAGGACATCTTTGTTATTAGTGCAGCAACAAATATATGAGTATGTGCCCATGCCTCTCAATCGCTGGGAATGCTGAAGAGTCATCGCCTGTCACCTTTAGGAGTTCAATAAGTTCATCTGTATTATGCCGATCACAAAGCTGCCTTTGCTGCTTAAGTGACCATGTACATTGAGTAATAATTTAGAGGAATCGCTAATTTCACCTAGTAATCCTTTGATAAACACATACTGCTCCACATCTAGGTATGAATTCATAGATTATATATGGTTTTAGCTTTTTGACCTATGGGTTTCACAACAGTTAAAAAAAATCAGTAAGATTTGTTTTAATAGAACTAACTAACTAATGTACCCAACCTAGTAGCCCATGTAAATGGGCATAGAGCCCACGTATATTCATCAGCTGTGTTTGCAAAGGCAGCACAGCACTTCCTGAGCCAGCTGCCATATCTGATCCCATTGTGGAGTTGACATAGACATACAGCCGATGCCATGAGAAACTTCCAGTGTGATAGGAGAGATTATTTTTCTGTTCAGTTTTAATCTACTGCAGCTGCTAATTCACAGATCAGAGGTTTTGGGCTGTGTTTTCTGTCTCCTAATCTGTTGCTCTTCAGCACCAAGAGGCTGGTCGTATCCAATGTCATAAGAAAGTGTGTGACATGATGGTCTTAGGTTTAGGGGTTGCATATATTAACCTAGACTTGAAGGGGAGCTCCTGGCACCAAACACAGTAGTCCAGTGACTGCTGTAATTCAGAGATTGGGCTGCTCCAGGCCCAAAGACAGACCAAAGCACTTGCTCATCACAACCTCTGGAGATGAGGGGATATATCCTCTGGCTTCACACGCACATCACTGAAATCTCAAGATCAGGTCAAGTGGTGTTAGTAACTTGTTCCCTTCGTGCCATTATTTTTCTGTGGGGCGGATGCCCCTAATCATTCTACAAGAAAAAATATTGGTGGATTTCTTAGGTAGGTTTAGAAAAGTAGTCATACTCTATCAGGTACATTGTTGTGACTAATTTAGACATCTCAGAAGTGTTGAATTATCTTCTAATTGTTTCTACTATTTAATGAATGTAACAAAAATGATGAAAATTTGCAAGCAGGTCATAAGAAACACAAGCAGAAACTGCCTAGTATATGCTAGGGTTGAGTGACAGTTGTTTTATTAATGTATTTTCTACTAATAGTACTCACTGTTATTCTCTCAGACTTGTGTCTTTGAATGTAGAAAATTATTCTGGAGATTTAAAAAAGGTCCCTAACTAGGTAACAGACTCGGAAAGATGTGAAGGACAGATGCTTTCATCTGAAACAGTCTTACACAAATTCTGAAACTAATTTGGAAGTGATAAAAATTAATTTGCGCACTTTAATTGGAAGCAGCCTCCTGCGTGAAGGAGAGCGGGGCGGAGCAGGCAATGTGTGGTAGGAGCTGATTGAATTTTGTGTCAGGCAGGTGCTTTGACTTGGCTGTTATCCTCCAGAGCCCATCTTTGCTTCTGACTGGTGTTCTTTAACAGGATCAATGCTATTCCTGTGGAATCCCCAGAGTCTGTGATTGCATTGATCTTGGGACTTGACATTTCTCATTACGTGCCGTAGCTTCCAACAAGGTAGTCGAAAGAGGGGCAAGTTATCGTGTTTTTGCCCAGTACACACTGAAAAATACATTGGAACCTCAACCCAAAAGTCAGTCTCCTGTGAAAGTATGTGATCTAAGTGTTTATACTCAATGCAAGGCACTTTTCAAAAGATGCCTGCATATGAAACCTAAAAACAGCAACAGTGTGAAACTTAAAATCAGGATTTGCTGTTCATCGTCTCAGATCTATCAGTATTCATTGAGTAATATGTGCAGGAGAGTCTTATGTGCTATTCTACAGCACTTTTTAAATCCAGGTCATTATAAGCATTATGCGGACTATGAAAGGAGAAGTAGATTGAAGAAGAGTGTCCAGCTGTGCTGGGACACCTCAGGGTGCCTATTGTGTTGACCTCAGCCCCGACACCGATCCTCCCACCAGCTGTAGCCTGTCACCAAATATCTATCAGATCACATGCCTCTCTTTGTTTATATCCAGCCCTTTATTGAAACACTGCCCTGGCTCCAGGTTCCACAACCACTGCTTACTGGTGGTATTGTGAGAGATGAAAGTGTGAACCAAAAGCGGTCCAGAGATATTTTTAAAATTAATGTCTATAGGGCCGGGGAGAGTACTCAGAGGTCTTGAGCTCTTGCTGCTCAAGAAAAAACACCAGAGTTTGGTTTCCCAGATGCCACATAAGATACTGACTGAGCAGAAGTGATGGCCTACCTTTAATTCCAGCCTAGGAAGACACAGCCTGAGAAATCCCCATAACAAATCCCATCAGCAAGTTCTGCCTTTAAGGCCCAGTCTCAAAACAGTAGCAACCTAAGGTTTACACACAACGTGTACACACACACACACACACACACACACACACACACAGTCACTCACACTCATGTGTATGCCACGCCCCATGCACACATTCGTTTAAAAATACAGACACAAACTAATTTGCTCATTTTCAGAGCAAGTACTCTGATCTAGGTGTGGTAAATGATAGATATTTTTCATTAGCTATCACAATCATGGTCAGCTACTAAGTCTCATTCAAAGAACTTTCTGGTGTAACATGGTCATGTCCACAGTGGCTCCTCCTAGCCCAAGCCAAGGACCAGTCGTGCAGTCCCATCTCACATCTGAGAAATGTTAGTTATGTGGGACTTGGGAGGGAGTTATTTCCTCATAGTTCTCTGTCCTTCCCCTAACCCCCTTGGTGGACCTGAGGCTTCAAGAAAGGTGTTTAGCCTAGATTAGAAGTAATATGAAAATCAAGAGTAACTCTGTGCTCACAACTGTGCTCACACAGAACCCAGAGCCCAACTTCCTTAGGACGAACGTGTTGGAGTGCTCCCATGCCTGTGCAGAAGGAGAGGGCAAAGCCAGCAACGTCCTGTGTCCTCGATCTAGGTTCAGGACTTTACAGGAAGAACCCTGCAGCCACCAGGCTCAGAGGCACATGGAGTCTGTGTCACCTGGGACAGTGAAAAAGAATTGACTTCTGATCTTTGCTGGCTATTAATGCATCTAGCCAGGGAACCACACCATGGCCCACTGGCATTTGCTAACCCATGGACTGTTGGTGCTTCTCTCCTGAAGCCCCAGGCACAGCTGGGGCGCATCTGGACTACACCTTTGTAGAAGCCTCACAGCGGCTAAGATCAGTGTCTAGATGGAAAGGATTCCGATGCACATTGTTCCTTACTGTCCCAGGAAGTTTCTGGCAAATATTTGACGTAAATCTTGAAATCATTGTCATGGTCAGAATGCGAGTTGTCTTTCACAGGTTCATGTGTTTGAGTCCTTAGCTGGTGTTAATATTGGGAAGGTTGCAGAGCCTTTAAGAGGTAGAATTTTGCTGGAAGAAGGCAAGGAAGGCGTAAAGAAGGGTTTGAAGTTTATAGTCCATGAGTGGACTATATCCCTCTAGAACCATTCATTAGCCAAATAAATATTCCTTTCTCCCTTTCTGTTTGAGTCCAACTGTTTTTCACACAGCAACACAAGAAGAAGAATGACTACAATATACAATAATAATGAAGGTAGTATATCCTTCAAAAATCCTGCATTTGGGACTTTATATAAAAAATTCATCATACTCTTTATATATAAGTATGAATATAGATGGCATGTGTACCTGGATTCTGTAATGACCAACAAGACCAGAAATAAAAATGTCACATGTCACCAAGATGTTGCTCCTCTAACTCTGCTAAGTCACACAAAGGAGTGTGGGTCTCAGGAACTCTGTTGTGTCTGTTCAGTTGTGATTCACAAGGACTGGTGTGTGTCTGTTATGACTGGTAGTAGTAATTCTCACAGAAGAGCTCCTCCTTAAGGAACTGGGTGGAGGCCCTGCGGTCCTCTGGAGGAGGTCTGACCTGCACCCGCCTCTGCCTCGGGCCCTTTAACCTTGAACCAAGTCCATCATCACTTGCTTGTGCCCATGACAGAAGAGTCCCAGGATTCTGAGCAGTTGTTGGAGTGTGTGATGTGTGTCCCTGGCAGTGAACTATAGGAAGCCTGCTCCCTTTTGCTGCAGATTTCCCAGCTCAAAAAGTCCTGAATAACATTTTCATTCCTTTTCTCTAGCTTAAGCCGAAGGTTTTCAGAGTCTCTAAACATATTACGTAATATTATTTCCATTCTTTGCATGATCTGAGGAAATTATAATTGGGGAAAAAAAATTAAACCCTCTAAATCAGACATAAGCCTGAAAAGAACGTATTTTCTCATAAGAAGCATATAACATAAGAAATTTCTAAATATTGTTTATTATTTTCTCTCATTTCCCTCCAATAAAATTGGGTTGCTTGCTTTCCCCATAGCATACACAGGAAAGAACTTAAAATCTGTATTTACATAAATGTATCAAACATATAATTACAGAGTTTTTTAGTCGGCCAGTATCTCCAAAATTAAATAATAAGTGATTTAAAGTGTGGCAAGGTAAATGACTCAGTGGATAAAGTGTTTGGCAAGAGGCCGTATTATATAAAAACTGGACACTGCAGAGCTCTGTAGCCACAGCACTGAGGGGATGGAGTTCAGCAGATCACAGGTGCTTGCAGCCAGTCTAGCCAAAACAGAAGCTCCAGGTTCACTGACAGACCCTGTCTCAAAAATAAAGTGGAGAATGATAGAGTAGCTCCCACATCAACCTCTGGCCTCTCCGCATGTGCATGTAGGCACATGTTGCAGTTTAACTGCATGGTTGCTGATAAATCACCCTCAAACAGCTTAAAGGAACAAAGGGTTTATTTTCTCTTATGGTTTTCCAGCTACAGTTCTCAGTCCAGCTTGACAGAAGAGTTTATATCAACACCAGATCTGAGGGAACTGGCCATACCATCTCTACATAAAAGTTAAGAGAAGGATGATCCTTACTAGACCAGCATGTCTGGCCAAGTGTGCACAAGAATGCCAGCTTTCTCAATCAGCTCTCTGTATTTTATTCCTGGACTTGGTGCTACCCACCATGGGCTGGGCCTTTCCCATCGGCTACACAATCTCCTGCAGGTTTTCTCTGGGCCCAGTTCAACCACTGATTCTGTACAAATGTGCCCAAAGCTCCAACCCTCAACTGTCAAGTTGGCACCTGTGCTTAACTATGATAGCAAATATACATACATGTACATGCACAGACATGCAGTGCACACACAAAAATCACACAATGAAATCTTATCAGGATTTATTCTTCACTTTAGCAGGAAATCTAGGGTATCTTGAAAGCATAATTTTAATTATATGAATACATTTCAGGCAAATCCTAAGAGTCTTAGAAATATAAAGGAATATTTTACCAATGCTCAGAACTCAATTCTAAGAGTCTGCATAGATTTAGAATAAATGGCAAGCCGACTTAGTCTGGACCTCTTCTCTCACTCTACTTTCAGAGTTGCCTAGAAAGCATCATCAGGTTGATGAATCTATAGAAATTCACCTAGCACTGAGAGAAATCTCTAGAGAAACAGCAGTTGTGAGTCCTCACAGGATCCCATTACTGGCAAAGGACATCAGGTCACAAGTATACCTGCCAGCCTTCGCACCTTCACACCCATACCTGACCCCATACAGTGGGCATCAGGGATTTCAGGTCAAGACACACTTCAAAGAAGAGGGTAAGACCTAAGGCAGTTGTCTAAACAACATGCCAGACAGGGAACTTGCCCATCCAGGACTGAGTTCACAGAGGAAAGCAGGCCTGTCATGCAAGGAACTCAGCGTAGAACCCAAATGAACACCCTGCTCTGCATGAAACAGAATGAACCCAAGCGAAAGTACAAAATTTTTTAAAAGATATAATATTCTCTAAGAGATGAGAAAGGTGATATTAAGGTTATTGGAAATGTTTTACATTTCTTAAGCAGGGTGAGTATAAAAGAATTCATTTTATTTCTTTAATCTTAGACATATAAATACTTAATAGGTAATAAATATTTTAAAAATTCCTTTATTCTAGAATAGCAACAGAAAATCAGGTTAGAGCTGTATGGCAGAAGTGAACTTGATCTCTCTTTTTAAAAGAGAACAAAGTTACCAGCCCACAAAAAAAAGAAGAGGAAGGACAGTTTTCAAACACCATGAATGTGTTCTAGGTCCCTGAGCTCTAGTTTAGAAAGACTGACTTAATTATAGTTATCGCACCTTAAAGGAAATCTCCACAGAAAGAAAAAAAATCACAATGTAATTGTGACAACAAATAAGAGATTTTTTTCATCACTAGCTTCAAAAATTTTTAATCTTATCAGAATGAGGAAAAATTATCATGGGATTTCTTACTCCCAGGAAAATAACCACAGATTTCATCATGTTTAGATTCTCTAGATTAAGAACTATGAAGAATTCTGAACAGACCGAGTTATTATATGGCTCTTCAAGAAGCAAGAGTGTTGGTTTATGAACTGCCAACCTATAATAAAATGGCTATTAATATATGTATAGAAGCATAGTTATGCAGATTTTCCCTTTGCTAAAATGATATTAGAGACATCCAAGATGAGCCAATGACAAATACAATATGAATGTGATCCTATTGGTTCCAGAACTAAAAGAAAAGAGGGGATTGGAATGCATGATCAATGTGAGACATAAGGAGGCGTGGAGTTACTCAAGGACACAGTGGGTATTACAAGGCATCTCCAAATGCTCTGTGACCCAAAGTGGCTTCCACCCAATGCCACTGTTAAAGCTCAGTGTTTTCCTCATATTCCATCCAGTATGGTCAGTGCCGACTTTTTCTCTTCCGTTCCCACTTTCCTTTCTTTCAGGGGAGGAGTTTATGTCAGTACATGTACTGACATAATTGTAGGCTATTTTATATGTTATTTATGAGAGAAATAGAGCAATCAGGCTGGCACTCACTTGCCACAGAAGCAAGTTTGTTCTTTTCTTTTCACCAAAAGGCTCTGGGGATCAAATCCAGATCAAACCCAAGGCACCAGGCATGCAAGTGCCTTTACCCTCTGAGCCATCTTATAGCATGTCCCAAAGAACCACCCAGAATTCTGCTGAGAATGGTACCATGCTCCTTGCACTTCCCACATCTCTCTGACTATATCTGCTTCCTTCTCTTCCACACTCTTTCACACAACGCTGCAGGGACTCATTTCACCCCAGCCTGGATACCCCCAGCCGCTTTCCATTCTAGGCACTGCTGGACCTGGGACCCTCTCGCCTTGCTGATGGTCTTCACACTGCCTCTGTTTCCTCTTCATCTGGAGACGGGGACTCTTCTGCATTGCGGGCACACATTTGCTTCTTCTCCACCCTCGCTGCTGAGTGCCCCAGGCTGTGAACTGGTGGAAAGCCAGCAGCTGATGCCTTTTCCACAATGCCAGTCACACCTGTCTCTTCTTTCTCCCTACCCTCCCCCTCAAAAAGCAGCCATTCAGTTCAGGAGAGCAGCGAGGATGCTAATGGAATCTGACCCTGCCTGCTTGTGACATAGAGAATTAAGATAATTATCCACACTCCTACTTGCCCTCTCCTCTGCCTGTTGGAGATTTGGGGGTCATGTAAGTGAGGGCAAGAGTTTCCCAGATAGCTCCAGTTAAATCCAATACCTGAGGAGGACATCGAGTAATCTGGTAGAGCCGCGGGTGTTCCGCCTCCAGAACAGGCGCAGCTTCTCTAACCCTTTCACCCAAGGAAACATTCAAGCAAATTTGCATACTAATGAGATAGATGTGTTTGTCCTGCAGTAAGCAAGATTTATTGTTTAATAAATCTTGTTTACTGCAGAATAAAGACTGTCTTCAATGTTTTTCAGAGTTGACTGATATCTTGCTTTGATAATCCTTAACACTAAGAATATCCCTTCAGACAAATGGGGTATACAAACTGGCCGAGGTATGTTTAGGGCTCTTTCAGAAACCTGTAAAAAGTCTACCCGAACCCCATGAACTTTTACAAAGCTTTTGCTAGTGATTCAAGCAGCAGTTTTTAAAATCAAATCTTTACTCTTTGAAATTTTCATATGCAAACCAAGTGAGTTTATGTTCTTGTTCCCCACCCCCTCTTTTCTCACCTTCCCTTCCATTTATCAATCCAACCATGTCCTCCTGCTCTCATGTCTCTGCAAGTGTGGATCACAGGCCTTTTTTGGGGTGTCTTACTGACACAAGCCCAGGCATCTATGGCAGCACAGGTGCCCCCCTAATAGACAGACCAAAGGGTGGGGATGCTCCCTTTCTCTTGTCTAGTGCCCGGTCACTGATGCAGATGCTTTGTAATAACCACATTTGGTTCTAGAGTTCCGTATTTAAGAAGCTGAGAGAAAGGGATGTTAATAATCTCTCACCCCATAAATAGTACCCTGATTTCAATGAAGTGCTACATTAATATGCCTGTTTCATAACACTAATCATGGGAAAGGAAGAAGTATTCCCACTAAGATGATGCTATATGCTCTTACATATGTTAGCCTTACTCTGCCATCTAAATCACCTGGGTCATAGGCACAGTGCTCCACAGAACTAACAGAAAGATTCAGTGTGGCTGGATCACTCGGCTAGTAAACGCCCTTCCTACTCACTGTTTTATAAGAGGTCGTATATGCCAGTTCTTTATCCGCTGCTGGTCTCCACTTACTCTTTACTGCTGTTTTCCTGTAGGTGATTATCCTGCACCCAGAGCTGTCCTCACAGGCCATGATCATGAAGTCGTCTGTGTTTCTGTCTGTGCGGAGCTGGGACTCGTTATCAGTGGTGCTAAAGGTCAGAAGTCATTTTTCCCATATTAAGTCTTTAGACCGTGTACCATTTTTCTCTAGCTGTGACTTACTGTTTATTTCTTCCCATACAGACAGATGTAACCCCTGGGCTGTTTGCAGATGTTTAGTTTTATTGGTTATATTTACTAGCAAATATATATTTACTAGCACTATGAAGTATGAATAAAAGTTTATACAGTGTTTCGTGGTCATCAGCATTCTAACCACAACTCTGGTAAATTAACATTGTGATGAAAAGCATTGGGAGGACATTTACAAGGCAAAGGGGACATAGCTCTGACCCAGCTATATGGCGGGGACTCGAGATCGAGGGACTCATGACTAGCCTTGAGTCAGTCTTGGCTGAGGACCGCACAGTGGTTGAAACAGAACTATTGGTTGTCTCATTTGCGGGAAAAAGGCCATCTGGGAAAGGATGAGGAAGCAGGGGACTAACAAAGATCACCATCTTCCATGTGAACCCCGGGGCCAAGAGGACAGTGAAGGCTGAACAGAGGAGAGTTGGCAGACAGCTAGAGCTGAGAGGTGGGCACAGCCTGGCATAGGAGATAGGCATCCATTCTTTTTGGTGGGAAATGCTCAAGTTTTTGTAGTCAAGTTCTGATATACAGATACTCAGATTTGGTTGCTTGAAATCATTCTTCCAGTGTTGTGGAGAATGAACAGTCTGGAGGTACATGTTTTCATTAGTGTACACGGTACCTGACAGGAAAGTAAACTACGACGTAACACTGAAGGGGAAAAACATCTTGCTTTCTTCTGGGAGTTTTACAAGGTTATGGCTATTTCACCTCCCCTATTTTCTATGGTTCTGACCTTACTAATTAGGGGGAAATATAGTTTTATGACACTTGTTTTGCAAAATGAGTCTATTCAAACCAGTTGAAAAATAAAAACATAATTGATCCAGCCTTTGCGGGTTTTGCAAGAGTAAGAGGCACACATACAGTATGACGCTTAGGGGCTATAGGGCCTTTCTCTTGTCAAGAGTAATCCAGCCATAAAATTCCCCTAAACAGGTAAGTCTTTTTCCCTACCCTTTCTATCTACACTTTGTTTCACTGATAACTTACTTAAAAGACAAAAGGTATTTCTGCAGGTGTTTGTGTGTCATTGTGAAGCACCATATGTGTATGTTATGGAGCTCTGCAGGTGTGTATGTCATGAAGGGATACCATGCATGTGTGTCATGGTGGAGTACTGGAGGTATATGTGTCGTGGTGTATTTGATCTGTCCATGTTCTCGGGGTTGGTGCTGGTTGCGAACTGTCCTTGCTGACTGCTGACCTGGCCTGGGCGTTCTCCACTGCAGAGGGCCCTTGCCTTGTCCACACCATCACTGGAGATCTGCTGCGAGCCCTCGAGGGACCAGAAAACTGCTTGTTCCCGCGCTTGATTTCTGTGTCCAGCGAAGGCCACTGTATCATCTACTATGAGCGAGGACGGTTCAGCAACTTTAGCATCAATGGGAAACTTCTGGCCCAGATGGAGATCAATGATTCCACACGGGTGAGTCTGCAGATCAGTGATGCACAGATGGAAGGCGCAAGGCAGTGAAACCTGCTTCCTGCTAAGCGACTCACGATAGAGCTCAACTGGTGTCTGGGTGCTGGGCTGCAGAGAATAAAAATGATGATACAACCCTACACCCTCACAACGAAGAAGGAACCCTGTCGTTATAACCCTAACCACACTTAAAATCCCCATTGCCTTTCATTCATGAATATTATAACTATAACTATAATACATAATGCTATCAGAGTAACAGCAGAAGCACATTTTAAACCAGTTTCCAGTACTAGTGAAGCAGCAATTATATAATTATAATATTACATATTATTATGGTATATGAAAATTGCAATTATAATATAATACATGAATATTATTATAATGTTATAATGAATATGAATATTATAATTATAATGCAGTAATGAATACATTGCTGTTGCACCAGTACTGAAAACTGTTTTAAAATGTGTTTCTGGGCTGAAAGATAGCTCAGAGGTTAAGACTCTGCCTCACAAGCAGAAGGTCCTGAATTTGGATCCCAGATCATGCATAAAAACACCAGACAGAAATGGCAGTGGTCTGAACTTCCCACCCTGGTGGACAGAGCCTGGAAAAAATCCTAAAACAAAGCAAAAAGGAGGTAGAAGCAATCCAGGGTGATTCCCAAAGTCACCCTTGGTCCTCCACAGGGACACACAGTGCCCTCTGGTACACACACACATACAATAATGAGGAAAGAAAGAAAAAAAAAATGTGTTTCTGCTGTTATTCCGACAGATTTTCACAAAACAGCATGTTACTTATTTTGTAAGTCCTTCCTAGATTAGATTGATATTTTCTTTATGACTCTCATAATTTAAAACTTAAATTGGTTTTAATAAGAACCCATGTCTATGTAAGAACTTTGATAGATTCTATATTGTAAAGTTGGTAGATTAGACTTCAGAAAATAATGCACAACTAAATAAGAAGCTAATAAAATTAAGGATTATACAGCGTTTTTCAGATCATTAGGTTTTAGGTTTAGTTGGGTGCTTCCCAGTAGTTACTCACCACTGACGTTTAACAACTAAAGTAAACAGTTGCTTTCTGCCATTTCTCAAGGCCATTCTCCTGAGCAGCGATGGCCAGAACTTGGTCACTGGCGGGGACAACGGTGTGGTGGAAGTTTGGCAGGCCTGTGACTTCAAGCAGCTGTACATTTACCCTGGGTGTGACGCTGGCATCAGAGCGATGGACTTATCCCATGACCAGAGGTAAGGCACATCAAGGACAGATGTGAGAGTTCCGGAGCTCTTGGCATTCTGCGAGTGAACCACACTAGACTAAGGTGCCCACGTCCAGACAGGGGGAAAACTAACACAGAAAGGGAAAACAGGGAGAAGCCAGTGAGAGGGTCTGGTAGGAAGGAAGCAGGAAGAGAAAACGAAGAAGTCTCAGCTTCTTCCCAGGTGTGGTAGCACACACCTATAATCCCAGCGCTGACAGGCCGAGGCAGGAGGATTGCCACAAGTCTGTGCTAGGACAGCCCGGGCTACAGAATGAGACTTGTATACTTGTCTCAACAACAACGAAGAACCAGCATGCAGAGACCTGTTATAGGTTGAGATACCCGTCTCCTTCCCACCAGCCTCTTCTCACACACTTCCTCTGTCTCAGGCAGGTGGATACAGCTTCCCTCCTGTTGAGAAGCACAGGTGCCGCTCACCAGCTGGCACAGCGCTCCCCCCCCCTTTCTTCCCCACCCACTTCTCGCCCACGTCAGTTTGCTGTGCCCTCACCTATCTAGAAAGAGTTGATGCGGCATTAATTAACACGGTCTTCATGATCCTCTGTTGGCAAAAGAGTTTGTTATTTCCAAAATTCACTTTGGGGAAGTGAAAAAAAATACAAGGAATATGAATTCTAAGGTTTAATAAATGCTTTTTAACTAAACTAAAAGTCTGCCATCTTGAAATGCCTTGTCTTGGTCTACTGTCCTGAACAGAAATGAGAAAAGTTTGTTGACCAACTTTTTTTTAACTATATGAAGTATTCCTTAGAAGAATGTTGATTGAAAATATTTTAAATATAAACAATATCAATGTAACAACATTCTTTACAATGCAGTAGAATGATGCTGAAGACACCAAAAGTACTTGAAAGCTGGAGAGAGACCTTAGCTGGCAAAGTACTTGTCCTGCAAGCATGAAGACTAGCTTCTGGCCACAGGACCAGTGTTTTGTTTTTGTTTTTGTTTTTGTTTTTGTTTTAAGTTAGGTGTGGCTTGTGGTCTCAGCCCTGAGGGAGGAGGAGACAGATTCTTTGGTTTTTACTAGCTTGCCATCCTAGCCTAATCAGCCAATTCCAAGCCAGTCAGAGGCTCTCCAAAAACAAAGTGGACAGTTTCTGAGGAATGGCAGTGAGGTCTATCTCTGGCTTCTGCACACATGTACACATACACAAGGAAAGGAAAGGGAGGGAAGGAGAATGGGAAGAGTGGGAAGGGTAGAAAAAGAAGAAGCAGAAAGGAGGGGGAGAGGGGGCGAAGGGAGGGAGGGAGGGAGGGAGAGAGGGAGGAAGGCAATGTGATATAGAGAATGACATTTGATCTGCAGACAGATAGATTTTTTTTAAAGAAAGCTTAAGGTTATCATTAACGTATACCAGAGTGCAACCATCTATATTTTAGGATACATAGGAATGGTTTACTATGTAATTGTCTGTATAGGCATGAATGTTTCTAAAGTGTTTGAAATAATTTGCGTTCATAATTAAGTTAAATGATCTCCTTAAAATTCACTCACACATCTTTTTACAAACATTTACTTATTATCACAGATGAAATATTGCACAAAGTGTTAATAGTGTGTGAAAAGATTATCTCAGAGCTCAAGTAATGTATTCTGGTTTTATGTCAGCGAAACAAGGACAGAACTACAGATGCTGAGGTGGTACAGGATGTTCCTCCATTCAGCAGGCTTGGTCCGAAAACCAGGATCAAAGAGCACATTTGAAGTCATAGCCATACTAGAGTCTTCAAATAGAGCAAGGAAAAATAACTTTCAATTTCTATTTAATCTCATTCTTGAAACAATGGTAACTTGAAACAGTGCCATCTACAAAGAAATTATAAGCTAATAAACACCTATTGCAGAAGTATCCTCAGGATGTATTTGTGGAGTTGGGGTGAGGACTCAATAGTTAAATTGACTCATAAGCAAAAGGACCTGGGTTTGGATTCTCATGTAAAATCCTATGTAAAAATGCTGAGCGGTGTAGTGGCAGCCACAATGCAGACCCTGGAAGGCAGAGCCTGGGAAACCCCAGGACAAAGCAGTAAGGAGGTAGAGCAATCCGGATGATTCCCAATCTCACCCTTGGGTTTGCACAGCACACATACACTCACATACCCCCATATGTAAACACACACACATGCACACCCCCCCATATATCAAAAAAATGAAAGAAAAAGATGTATTTGTCTACTAAGAGGTTGGATTGAAAGTTAAGCTCACTCGGTATACTAAAAGTCCTGATGTCCGAGTTCAGTCTGTGACAGCAAGTCTAGAGAGGACCCATCTCCAAAAAAGTTGCCTCTGGTTCATTAGGAGGCACAGGGAGCAGGGACCCGAGCAGCACAGCTGGTGAGTACCCCAGGGGAGGATGTGGAACAAGCACAGATCTAAACCTTGGGATTTGTGGAAATGAGGCCACTGTTTGTGTCAGGTGGTCACTACGTATACGTATTTGTATCACTCCTGACCACCATCTCTGCTTTTCCAGGACTCTGATCACTGGCATGGCTTCCGGCAGCATCGTAGCCTTTAATATAGATTTTAATCGGTGGCATTATGAGCATCAGAACAGATACTGAAGAGCAGCGAAGAGCCAGAAGTCAAATTCAAGAGAGAGCACAAGTGCTTGCGTGGAAAGGCAACGTCTCTGGTGGGAACGCTCCTCTGCATCGGCCTCTGTTCATTCACCCATCGCCCCAGCAATAGCTGTCCATCCAGTCAGCAGCCATTTCACTTTGTGTGTTTTTTCAGGACTGAACACCAGCTGCTATCAAGCAAGCTTCTATCATGTAAATTATATGAATTAGGAGATGTTTTGGTAATTATTTCATATATCGTTGTTTATTGAGAAAAGGTTGTAGGAAGTGTCACAAGAGACTTTTGACAATTCTGAGGAACCTTGTGTCCAGTTGTTACAAAGTTTAAGCTTTGAACCTAACCTGCATCCCATCTCCAGCCTCTTTTCAAGCTGAGAAGAAAAAAAAAAAAACACGTTTGATACTTTGTACATCAGATGCATCTTATTTAAAGGGATACTTTTGTAAAAGTACAACCTTGTATAAAGAACAAAACGTTTGTTAATTTTCTTGTGGAGTTACAACTTGCATGTTCTTTACTCCTGATGCCCTGACAACAGGTGCATTCACTGAGGAACCGGAAAGATCTGTCCAAGGACACGGCTTGTACAAAAGGGTTGAATTTGGGCGCAATTTTTGACATTTTCACCAAAATATGATTTGCACTTTTTAATCTAAATTCACCCCTTCTAAGTGAAATTTGCTCATAAAGCATTTGGATACTAAGCCATTGGTTGCCTTTTTGGTACTTTATACAAAGAAAATTCAGCACCATCCTTTATCATTTGAAGATAACGGCAGAAGGGGGGTTTAAGGATGAGGTCCTGGTTTTTACTGTATAATAGCAGAACCATCATTAGTTCCATAGTAATGACTTCCCAGCACCTGACAGCCCTTCCAGAGTGGTCCCACTGGCTTAGTTGTGCGCATTAAAGGGGGAGAGCGATGCTAGCTTTTTGTTTTTCACCTTTGGTTCTTGCGTAGCTTAGTTTGTTTAACAACAGTCAGACTTGATTACAACAATAACTGAACTTACTCTTTCAGTTTTTGTGAAAGTCTCACCTAAAGCCACATCCTTAACCTAAGGCACTTCATATTTTATGATATAAAATGATGGCTATTCAATGATTTCCCATACATTGTCCTGATCCAGTTACCACCCAGGGGTATCCACACTTTCTTCATGTTTCTTCTTTGTATATTTGGTGACTGTATCGTCCTAGATGTACATATTGTGTCGGTAGGGCTATGAGGCATGTTACAGGAATGTAATTTTCTCAGAATTTACACTCACTTGCAGTCATTTATTTAAAAAGATAAAACAAGATAATGGGTTCTTTGTATTGGCACTTTGCACCACAAACATATCATTATTTATTGATGTGATTACTTCTTTGTTATCCACCTTGTACTAGTAAGTTTAGCACTGAATTATTCCTTCTTCATTGTCGTTTGTATTTATGAAATTCTGAAATTATGGGGAATCAGCGTAATGATTAAGTTATTCATCATGAGGCTGTAAGCAATATCTTGAGTTTGTAGCTTAGAATTGGGAAGATACTGAACATCTGGAAGACCAGTTCATTTCATCTTGAGATCATGGTGAAATATTTTGGATATATAAATTCCTTAAGCTATTGTAACCATGTTTTATTGCAAAGATGTAAAATATGCCAGATGTGTGTGAGTTGGAAATCAAAACAAGAAAAATAAAATATGCAAAGAATTCATTAATCGTTTCACACCTTCTTGGACATGCGAGGAACATGCATTGATTATGTTACCACTCAAATCTGAAACACCAGCACTGCCTCGTTTAAGGGCCTGGCGTCCCAGAACATGAGCTAGAACCCTAACAAGACCTGTAACCTACTGAAACCTGAGCGGCTCTGCCCGACCATCTGGCAGGAACTCCAGAAACAGTGGTCAGAGGAAACAGTTCTGATTTGTTCTGCATGATCTACTTTCGGGTGAGTTTTTACTTTCTTTAAGTGGAACTCACTGGTGAAGGCAATAACTTCTTATATTCTTCTCATGCTATTTGTGTTTGAAGCCACACTTGGCAGAATTCATCTCCAGTCAAGCAGGCACAGCGCGGACAGGGGCTGAGATCTGGAGGAGCTAAGTGGCCGCTGCGCGCAGGAAGATGGGAGGCTGCTGAGGATTGCCTCCATCCGCCTCTCCAAGATAGAAAGGGCAGAGCCAGCAGGGCTTTCTCCACGCTACCCAAGCAGAACCCCAAGCCACAGTGGCTCCCCCAACCAAGCCCTTCTGTGCCTGTCAATCACTCCATCAGGCTGACACTACCAGAAAGGTTTGGAAACTGCTCGCTCCTTCCCAGCATCATTGTTTGGACTGTCCCCAAACCTGCTAGCTTATCTCTAATCTGAACCCTCCCCTCCATACTGGGCCATGCTCAGCATCCAGTAATGCCTGCCTGGAGGGCTTTTGAGGGCAGAACCTAGGGTCCTGTCCCCCATGTAATTTGATGTGCTGGCCCTTGATTATATTTCAGCAAATATAACTTGAGAGAGAAGATCCAGAGCCATCAAGGTCACAGGAGTCCTTCAGGAGGGCCATAGTGGGCTCCGTCACTCACCTGACATGGTATCACCCTAGACCACGGCACCCATTCCTGGGACGGGATGTAGCACTGGCTGGAATGCTTGCCTAACTTGGCCCAAGTCCACCACCTAAAGTAGCCATGATGCTACCTAACTCTCAGGAGATGTTGGCAGAAGGAGAAGTTCAAGGCCAGCGTGGAAGAGGGGGGCAGTAATGTAAGAGCCAGAGGATAGGGAGGGTACAGCCAAATAGTGTTTTCTAGACATGGTAAGGCTGATACACCTGTGGACTGGATGCAGCTGTGTTGACTTCCGCAAAACCTGCACAGGCCATATTTCATCTCTTAGGAGAAAGACCTTGTGTTAACACAGGGGATCGTTGAGAGTTAATACTAACTGTGGGAAGGGAATGTTCCAGGCTCCAGGCACATGCCAATGTGGGCAACCCTGATTAACCAGAGTGAGACACAAACAGGAAGTCATGAAAGTAGGAGAGACACTGGTTAGGAAGAAGGTTTCCAATAGCAGAACAGGGGAGTTATAGGATGAGGTAACAGGGTGAAGATGCAGTAAATTCATAGTATTCATATAGGAAATTGTAGAGGAAAGTTTTCCAAATCATCCTTGGTTACACAGCAAATTGAACAACAACAAAAATCCATTTGCAGGACTCCGAGACTTGCAACCTCACCCCCAAAGTTCTTGCCCTGGGCCCTCTGCCCACATCACTCTGACTAACTCCTTCTGGCAGATTGACCTCAGCTCAATCCATCATATGATCACCTCTAGCCCCACATCCTTGCTATGCTGTGATGAAAACAACTTTTAGGTAAATACACTTAATCAGACACAAGACAATTCCTGCAGCTTCTCTATGAGTTTGGTGAAGTTCAAGGTGCTGCCTTTTTATGTAATCTGAAAGCTATTTACATGAAACATGCACCAAAATAGATGCACCCCCAATTAAGAAGGAGGGTCCTATGAGCCTATAGTGCAATCTAAATCACCTCACCTAGTCATTTAGATATCATGTCTTGGGCACTGTCCTAGCAAGTTAAAGGCCTCAGAAGGTTCTCATATACGGGCTGCAGAAGGAGGTAGGACAAAGCTCACTGTACCCTGAGTTCCTCCATGGTAATACCACAGATCACTTCCCCATTGGAAAATCGCCCTTGGGATATGCAATCTTTACAAGGAAGTTTCCGGTTTCCTTTGGAATTGAAACTCTGGAGTTGACGTTGGGATGATGCCTTTCTGAGTCATGTAGAAAGCGACTGTCCCTAGGATAGAATATGAATGAGTCCCTTCCTTGTCTATACCAGTAACTTTAAATCACATCATCATTCTGCTTATGGCTAATGGAGTTTCTGTGGCCCCATGAAGAAGCCTCACCTGAGCAGTCATGGCAGATACTCATCACACCTGACCGCTTCCTATGGCTGACCGCTGCTTGAGCACTGCACCTCTTTTATCTTCACACCCTCAGAAGAGTGCTGGATTCCTGGATTCGGAATGGAAGCTCTAATGTGATTTCTGAATAGATAGGTGAAGCTCATAGGGGAACAAGGGTTTTATTCTGCCTTATGATGATCCTGTCATCATCGTCACTCCAGCTTACAGGAGAGTCGATAGCAGACTACTAAGAGCTTAGGGAACTGACCACATCCTACCCATGGGATTGCTGAGAGAAGGGAAAACCCCACTTGTCAGACAGCAAGACTCTAAGTGTGCTAATTTACCGAGTCAACTCCCACCCACTACTCAGGGAATGGTGCCATCTCCTGTGGGCTGGGTCTCCCACATCAGTCAGATGAGCATCCTGCAGGTTTGCTTGGGGCTTAGCTTTACTGTCAATTCTAACAGATGTACCCTAAGCTCAGCCCAAAGCTGTCAGGTTGACACCTGCATGTCTAATTATTGCATCAGGTGAATAGCAGTCCCCAGGCCAAATGATAAGATTACTGGGGAGGTCAAGAGTCCACAACCCTTCTTCTTCCCCTTGCTCGCCCCAGGACCCTGGTCTCCCCTTGCCCTCTCCTTCAGACTCCGCAGTGCGGAATGGGGAACCCTTGGCTCTCCTGCTCGGGTCCCACCCCAAACCACAGGCTCTCCTGTCCAGGTCAGAGAAATACCCCAGAGAGAAATTCCCAACAAGCTGCAGAAGAGGGCACTTACTTTTTTTGTAGTTACTGCTTTCAACCCACATTCATCCAGTTGGAAGAAAAGAGCTGACAGATGATTTAGGGTAAGAGGTGCTTTTTATTTTTACACATATTCTAATTGTGACCAATAAATGGGTGCCTCCCGATTGAAATAATATTCCTTCTTTCATCAGTTAACATGGATGGTAATAATAGCTCCATTAAGTGGCATGTTGAATTACAAAGCGCACACAGGTGTCAAGTTCCTGGTAGATAGAGTGCCTGGTCCTCGGTGGAGCTCTGCAGATGTGCATTGGACTCATGGTTCGATTCCACTTGCTTAGCATCTCTTCCTTCAGTTCCTGTTCTGTATTTTCTTTGGAGGATTGGGTGAAGCTTTCTCTTTCTATCATGTAATGTACCGGGACTACCACTTGTGTCATGCAAACTCTGGGCTCCTGAACTCAGGCCTGGTCAACCTGCACACTACCATGCCTGCTGCCTCGGTAATTCACTAGAGGTGGGATATGGCCTAAGATGGCTCTATCAGAGCTATTTCTTGGACCCGAATCTTGAGGTGAGAAAGCAGCAGCATCTTTTTCTTCTAGAGTCACTGGCCTGTCACAAAACAATCAGGGCACCCTGTCGGCCACCCTGTTCTCCACCACACAGAAAAGTCCATGTGTTACAGAGAAGAACCAACTCAGGAGAAATTCTAGCCATGTGTCCCTGGGGACCCAGATTACCTCACACAGATGCTCCAATTGTGTTTGCTTTCATAGTGATCAAGGGTCATGATTCCCACATTAGCTAAGGTTGTATTTTTAATACTTCAGATTAATCTTTTTTAAAAAGCCTTATACAATTGAAACATCCTCCTGCCCCAGCACCTGTCTCCTGCTTAAAAAAAAAAAAAGACATAATCTAAATTTGACAGGGGACTATGTACTACCCAAATTATGTATCACCTGGTGATTCCATATTGGATTAGTCTATTAGCACAGGAAGGGTATAATATATACATTTATGTTTATATTATAGGATATATAATATAGGTGCACAAGAGTGCCTGCTCTAAGAGAGAGACAGACAGAGAGAAAGAGACAGAGAGACAGAGAAAGCTGATAAATGATTTGGGATTAAAAATTTCTGGTATTGGGACTGGGGAGAAGACTTAAAATCTTTGTCTTAAAAGCAAAAGCACCTGAGTTCAGATCCCCAGATACCACATTTTAAAAAAGTGCCAGGCAGATATGGCAGCGGCCTGCACTTCAGGCCTGAAACACTGAGCCTGGGAAACCCCAGAGCAAAGCAATGAGAAGGCAGAGTAATCCAGAATGTTTCTCAGTGTCACATTTGGATCTCCACAGGCACACATACTCAGGTGTCCTCTTGTACACACACACACACACACACACACACACACACACACACACACAATGTTTCTGATATTATACGTGTCCTAAGAACAGGTGCTTCCCTTTGGGAAAAAAATTATTATTTCCATAGATATGAGAAAGAATGGCTTTATAACTTTGTATCTGGTAACCATATATAGATGTTGATTTTAAAAATCTAGATATTATTGTGTGCCATTAGATTCTATTTGCAGTGCTGTAATCCAGCACCTCTGCTATAAAATGGGAGGCCGTGTCAGGAGAATTCCTAGATGCTCACAGACCATCTAGTCTGGCATTCCTGTGGTAAATTAAAGAACCTTTCTCATAATTAGAGGGGAGGATCAACACCTGAGGTTGACCTCTGACCTCTAACAAGCACTGTGTCATGCATGCCGCATAAGCCAGGGAAATCAGCATACAGAACTCAAAAGATTGGTTACTTTGAGGTACTGTGAGGGTCCTGAAATTCTGTGCTCAGAGCTGGGTGTGCTTCCAAGGATTTACTTAGAAAATGTTCACTGACCTGTCTAGTGGTGATCTGTGTGCTTTTTAGTGTTGTTAAACACTTCAGCAAAAATGAAATTTTGAAAAATTACAAATGTACCCTGTCTCACACTTGCTCTCATGACCACATTGAATTTACAGGCCACACACTGAGTCTGTGACCACTCTCTCTTCCTGTCCCTTTCTCCAGAGATTTTTGGGCTCTGCATCTTTATTGTCCTGTCCTGAAGGCCAAGTATCTTCTAATGACAGCTGACTCTAATACTTCCTCCTCTCAAAGCCAACTCTCCACCGCCCAGTGAGTACTGTGCACTCGCTGGCTGCATCTATGCAACTCTTCTTGCACACTGCCTATTACATCTGCTGCTTTTCCTGTGTGTGCGTGACAAAACATCTGGTGTTAGTTTCATCTTCCTATTGCTAAACACATATAGGACCCTAAACTTAGGAGAGCGAGAGGCTCATTCCAGCTTACAATTCTTGGTTACTCCTCATCAACATAGCAGGAGAGCTCATACCAACTGTGAGGAGCTGAGGGAGCTGACCACACCACAGAAAGAGCTAAGAGAGGAACATACCTTTTACCTGGCTGAAGTCTGTATTCCTGCAAGCCAAAGTACTGCACCAGTGCTCTCCGCCGTGTCCACCTGCCCACGGACTGCGGCCGCACTCAGTGATTGGGTCTTCCCACATCAATTAGGTAAATCTCCACAGACTTGCTCAGGGCTAACTTTAACCTCTAGTAATTTCACAAATGTGTCCAAAAATCTCAGCCCTCAGTTGTTCACTTAGCATCTACAACTAAGCGCCACACACCCTGACTCAAGCCACCTAAAGGAGGACGTGCTTCTGACTCCTCTTGACTTGTGGCTCAAGAGTTCAGTTCCTCACAGTGGGGAAGTCACAGCAACAGGAGTTGACGGCAGTTGAGCATGTTGTACCTACATTTGGGGAGCGGAGAGCAATGATGCCAGTAGTCAGCTCGCTCTATCCTTTACATTCAGTTAGGACCCCAGTCCACGAAATGGCGCAACTCACAGTTCAGGTGGGTTGTCCCACCTCCATCAACATAATCTAAATAAAAAATCCTCACAGGCATGCCCACAGGCCTGTCTTCTAGGCAATTATTCTAACTTCTGTCACAGGACAGTATTAATCATCTATCACTCCTCCTTTAGTCCATTTGAGTGGCTGGAGCCAAATACTTATGAATGGGCAGTTTATAAACAACAAAAGTCCATTGCTTACAAATCTGTAGTCTGGGGCTGGAGAGATGGCTCAGAGCTTAAGACTGACTCACAAGCAGAAGGTCCTGAGTTCAGATCCCAGGTCCCATGTAAAAATGCCAGGT